>OX336388.2:52520589-53188706 GCA_946902985.2 Meconema thalassinum | reverse complement strand
TAGCCGATCACGTCTACTTCAGCACCACTGCATATGCATATTTGACTTCACAATAACTCAGTAGCGGCTGGTGAGGAAAAATTGTGGGTGTGCACTCTTTAAAACAAAATCTAAATTTGATGCATATCGAAGTATACAAAATAACTGTCTCCTCACAATGTTACTCTATTTTGTATGCTTAGATATGCATCTAGTGGCACTTGGAGTTGGTTTTTCGACACCTCGATATTTTGCTGTTCTATGTTCCCTCCTGAATGCACAATGAAGCTGTTGTCTGATTTGTTACTTTCCTAGTACTTGTAATTCCAATTCTGCATTCATGTAGGCTTTTGATTGTTCACATTTGTCGATTTTAGTTAGATTTCATTAGAAAGCTACCTAATGCAAAGGGTACCATTTCGACATCCGGAAAAAAATTGACATATCTTCGCGTTTCACATCCCACAGATCCCAAAACCACCGTCAGTTCAAAAGTTAATATATAATGTATATGTATAGGCCTACATAAAATATAACCATTCAAAATCTCGGTCGAGTTCGCTAACGGGCAAAATCGGACCAAGGGGTTGGAAATGGGGGGAAAGGGAAATATTGCTATAACTTTCATAGTATTTTAAAAACTGAATCCATTCAAAGTTCGTACTATTTTTGGAATAAGGGCCAAGTGCTTATCTTCGTAAGTTTGACCAAATGGGTGGGGAAAATGGAGTTTTTAGAGAAAAGAAATCATACCTCCCTTAATAGGCACAATATCAAAACAGTTTAAAATGGCCAATACCCCTCTAAAATGTAACAACATTTTTTGTCTGAAAGAATATTTGATATGACCCACCCTTGCACCAAGGGATGAGCAAAATGTTTCAGGTATTATAAGATGATGTATGCTAAACATGTGGAACTTTTGTAGGTATACTGTACAACAATTGGCAAATTTAGTGAATTCGAAGCATTTTTCTTTGCCCGGTGAAATCTACCTCCGCTTCCGGCGTGCAGAGAGGGATTTTCTTTTTTTCTTAACCACGGAAAACAATACATCCTGTTGGTTAGTTCACAGCCACAAGCCCACTCATACTAACTTGCTATAACTTCATCATGGAATAAGCGATTCCTAACCTTCGCTTTGCACAGGGATGTTTGAATTAAATTCAGGTTTGGAATAGGTCTTCCCATTTCTTATTATATGGCCACCTTTTCTTGCAGAGTAAGTAAGTTGGGACGATGTATAAGTTTTTAAATCCTGAACAGTAGCCATAATAATCCCGAATCCCACCTCGGCCGTCCTGAAAATGATTTTCGTGGTTTTCCATTTTTATCACAAGGCAAATACCGGGACGGTGCCTTTCAGGCCAACGGTCAAAATCTCTTCTTTGACTCTGAATTAGACCCAAGTTTGCGGTCACCTGTCACCATCCCCAGTTGCATTTGCTGAAAAAGTGTGTTTGCCTCCCAGACACCATCCTTCCGACGGTAGAGGAATGATCCGCTATGTCAATGGGTGAAGCCAAGCTGGGAGGATAAGCTATCAAATACTTAATAATGCACACGCACTCAAATATTCCACACTTTAGAAACACACTTGCGACAAATACTTGCCACGGCCAAGATCAACAAGATAATAGGCTGCGTTAATCCTCCAAATTACTGGACCTTAAAAATCTGTAAATTATAAAGAAATGTTATGAAACTGAATTCACTGTTACAACTATAGACCATACAATTTCATACAGTTGGCTGTATCATTGTGGTTTTTAAATGCACATTGAAAATCAAATGGCAGTGTTGCTATTATACAAGCTGCCTAAAGACACAACCTTTCAAACCATTTCACACCACAGATTACCTACTATTTCAAACTGCGCATGAAACTCTAATTGGTACAACAATTCACCAACAGATAGTGTGGTAGCTCCTGCACGCTAGCGGTCATCGCTTCTTCGTCTGTCAATCAGATGCGACAGGAGATGGAAAACAAAACGGAGCATGCGCAGTACAATTCGCCAGGCAAGGATTTGGCTCCGATTCTGTTATAGTAAACACACATCCCCTCTCCCCCCTTGCCTCCCCTCTTCTGCAATCAAGCCTAACGCTGGCTACAAAACTGCAAGTGGCGAACGGCGGCATTTGATGATACCCGAGCCAGCACACAAGCAACGCACAGTGAGGCGCAACGAACGCGGTACATTTAAATGTAAAAAAAGTCCTCTCGGCACGCCGGAAGGCGGAGGTAGATTTCACCGGACATACTTGGGGATAGGCGAAAATAGGCAGAATATGCAGGTTTTCGTAGAAGGATCAGACCTCATTTATTGCGAGAAGGTATTTTATAATTGGAGTTTAATTAACTTTGTTTTCGTCATTTTATGCTTATTTTAAACATTTTATTGTCTTATGGGAACGGTAACCTTCTTGTCAATAGGGGTCCATTTTTATACTTGTGGTCACACTGTCCTTATGCAAGGTTTCGACACTGATGTGTAACTATGTAACGGTCTGTTACTCCTTCACGCAAAATTATATCTCCCGCAGAGATTTTGGTTGGTTCCTCAGTTTAGGGGCTGCGACAACGCGGTCATGTAACCCCGTGAACTTAGGGATGGCTGTATTAGTCTGTAATTCAGGTAAGGACTGCAGAGGTCAATTTCAAGCAGTAGTTCCTAATGTTGCTACCAGGTACTACCGTCAACGACACCTACCTGTGAACTTGGCTACTAGATGCCACCGCAACCAGCAACTCGCAACGAACGTTGGAACTTCCCCTCCAAAGGAAAGCATACTGAGGGATATTTAGCGCTCTTAGAAAATCCGACGACTTCGGCCGGCTTTGAACTCGCGACCTTGGGCATAGACATTCAGCATGCTTGCTACCAGTTACGTCACAGAAGCCGCTTCACACTTAGTCAGATGGAATTCTGAATATGATCTCGTGCAAGTGCGTTATCTTGGCAACGTCTGATGGCTCATCCCTCATCAATTTAGTAGTGTTGCCATGGCAACCACTGATAGCTCTTGGCATTTTCTTATAATTCCGAAATCATTTTTCTCATCCCTAGGCGTAATTGTGGGTCATATCAAAAATTCTTTCAGACAAAATTTTAGGTAATTATTAGGGGAATATTGTCCATTTTGTACGGTTTTGATATTGTGCCTATTAAGAGAGATATGATTAATGTTTCCCGAAAAACCCACTTTTTCCCACCCCTTTGGTCAATGGTTGGTGCTATAAAAAACTCTTCAAAAATAAATTTTTGGGCTTTATCCGACACATAGTATGAACGTTGAACGGATTCGATATTTCACATATTAAGAGAGTTATAGCAATATTTCACTTTTTCGAAAAAAGCCCCCCATTTTCACCCCTTTCGACCGATTTAGCCCAGTAACGAACTCGACCGAGATTTTATAGGTATACATATTCGGTAAAAAATTCAAAGTGATTGGTGCAATGTTACGGCAGTTATCGTGTCCACAAGAAACTGATATACATATATATATATATACATATATACATACATAAATTATAGATAAACTTTTGAACTGACGGTGGTTTTGGGGTCTGGGGGATGTGAAACGCGAAGATATGTCGAAATTTTCCGGAAGTCGAAACATGGTACCCATTGCAATAGTTAGCTTTCTAATGAAATCTACCTCTGGTTGGTTCCTCAGTTTAGGGGCTGCGACAACGCGGTCATCTAACCCTGTGTACTTTGGGTGAGTGTAGAATCTGTCTGATAAACGGTGTGAATTGTAATGGCTGTAGTAGCCTTAATTCAGGTAAGGACTGCAGACGGTCAATTTCAAGCAGTAGTTACTAATGTTGCTACCAGGTACTACCGTCAACGACACCTAGCTGTGAACTTCGCTACTAGATGCCACCCCAACCAGCAACTCGTAACGAACGTTGGAACTTCCCCTCCAAAGGAAAGCATACTGAGGGATTTTAGCGCTCTTAGAAAATCCGACGACTTCGGCCGGCTTTGGAACCGCGACCTTGGGCATAGACATTCTGCATGCTACCAGTTACGTCACCGAAGCCGCTTCCCACTTATTCAGATGTCAAAGTCAACCCCTGGCACCATCCAGCCCATGACGGGCTAAGGCCGACCAAGCGACCGCTGCCCAGCCATTTGGCCTGCAGATATTGGGGTGACGCGTGATCAGCGCGTCGGGTCCCCTCGGCCGTTAATCTTGGTATTCGTGATCGGGGTGCTGTCTGTCAGACAGCTACTCAATTGTCCTCACGAGGCTGAGTGCACCCCGTTCCAACCCTCATGTCAGTTTTAAAATCCCTGACGGAGCCGGGGATCGAACCCGGGGCCTCCGGGTGAGAGGCAGGCGCGCTACCCCAACACCACGGGGCCGGCTTAGTCAGATGGAAATACTGAATCTGATCTCGTGCAAGTGCGTTTTCATGACAACGTTTGATGGCTCATCCCTCATCAATTTAGTAGTGTTGCCATGGCAACCTCTGATAGCTCTTGGCATTTTCTTGTAATTCCGAAATCATTTTTCTCATCCCTTGGTGTAATGGTGGGTCATATCAAAAATTCTTTCAGACAAAAGTTTTAGGTAATTATTAGGGGAATATTGTCTATTTTGTACGGTTTTGATATTGTGCCTATTAAGAGAGATATGATTAATATTTCCCGAAAAACCCACTTTTTCCCACCCCTTTGGTCAATGGTTGGTGCTATAAAAAAAACTCTTCAAACATAAATTTTTGGGCCTTATCCGACACATAGTATGAACTTTGAACGGATTCGATATTTCACATATTAAGAGAGTTATAGCAGTATTTCACTTTTTCGAAAAAAAAGCCCCCATTTTCACCCCTTTCGACCTATTTAGCCCAGTAACAAACTCGACCGAGATTTTATAGGTATACATATTCGGTAAAAAATTCAAAGTGATTGGTGCAAAATTACGGCAGTTATCGTGTCCACAAGAAACTGACATACATATATATATATATATATATATATATATTGAACCCTTATTGATCTTCGATAAATAAGTATTCATATTTATTATTATTATTACTACGGCCTAGGCAGCACATAAGGAAGTCGACTTGGATATTAGGGAGGCCAGCATTTCGTAATGATTGAAACAGAAGCTGAGTTGGTAGCTATTCCTGGGGGACGGCCAGAATTAGTCGAGTTCAAGGCCAAATTGTGCAACTACTGTACCAAAATTGGAGACATAAAGGAAGAATCACGAGGTCCTCTCAACGAACTTACGATTGAATCAGCCAATCGCAAGAGACCAAGCTGTGACCACGAGGTGGACGGCGTCAGTAGTAAAAAGCGCGCGGAAGTGTGTATCTAAGGAACCGCCGATCGGATTAATCTCCGCTCGAGTAATTTGAGACGTTGGATTTATTTGGAGAAGAATGACACTAGCCCCATCTTTGTGAGACAAAAACTCTGGAAGTTTTTATCCGACTCCGCCCCACTCCGCCGCCCTTGTCAGTTTCTCATAAATAGTTTGGCCTGACGCCAATCTAAGTCTTATTGTGTGGAGCCTTCAGAGGCATACTCCACGCCAGTTTGAAGTGTGATTTTTGACGCTCGAATTTATCGGAGTACTTATCTTGTGGAGCCTTCAGAGGCATACTCCACGCCAGTTTGAAGTGTGATTTTGACGCTCGAATTTATCTAAGTCTTATTGTGTGGAGCCTTCAGAGGCATACTCCACGCCAGTTTGAAGTGTGATTTTTGACGCTCGAATTCATCTAAGTCTTATTGTGTGGAGCCTTCAGAGGCATACTCCACGCCAGTCTGAAGTGTGATTTTGACGCTCGAATTTATCTAAGACATATTGTGTGGAGCCTTCAGAGGTATACTCCACGCCAGTTTGAAGTGTGATTTTGACGCTCGAATTTATCTAAGTCTTATTGTGTGGAGCCTTCAGAGGCATACTCCACGCCAGTTCGAAATGTGATTTTTACGCTCTAAAATCAGTGAAGCTAATTTATTTTCTGAGCTCTGGGGAGCTAAAGTCGCAGCGTTTGCAATATCGAATTTTAAACGCTATAATACATTTTGTTCTAAAATCAACTAAATTGTGTGATCTAAATATTTCACGCCAGCGCGTGATAAACTGTAACATTCTTTTAAAGACGACGAGTTCAACTTTAAGGGGGAAGTATCGTATCACCCTAATTAGCGCTTACCAGAACCGAAGTCCAAGACGGGACGGAAATACCGGACGAGATAGCAACTGCTGGTGCAGCCAGGATTTTGAACTTGTTAACGAGCCAGTGGCGCGTACTCGAGATGTATATTTTATGTATAAATTGTGTGTATTGTATGTGTGTTTTTATAGTGCGTATGTGCGATATAATTAGGGCCAGTCTTCGCTATTAATCGCAGTAGGACAATTGTGGGTGAACTGAGTAGCCTGCAAGCGATTATAGATAGGCAAATATTTAACATTGAACTTTTCTGCCAAGGAGTCGAGACCAAGATGATCAGCACGTGGTTTGAAGTTGGGATGAGCTTCAAGAAATCAACGCAGACGACTACTATGGAGTGCTAAATTGTCCATAGGGCAATGGGTTGAGGAGGATGTCCTTAGTCCTACATGCAGAAGCGGTGATGTACTAAAATTGGATTATTTCAATTATGTAGTTAGATTTGGCCGGGGAACTTTGTAAATAGTCATGTTTTTCTTTCTTGTTTTATAGCTGTTTTTCTTGTACCGACACTATATGTTTAAATGTCCGTTGGCGCGTGGCCAATGTGTTTGTTGATATTTGATTTTTTTCTTGAGTCATGTGTAATGTACGCGGCGTGCGTGCGTGACTTTTATCCTTGCAATTGCGGAACCCGTTACATTCGATAAATGGTGCTTTATTAACGTTAATATTTGAAATAGGAATGGGAGGAAATGATTGTAAAACATTTTGCTGAACAGGTTATTATTCATGTTAGGGTAGCCGAGTGCACCAACTTAAAAGTAATTGTAGAACACCTTCGTTCTAATTTGATAGATTTTCTTGAGTCCTTTTCAGGTGACTAGTCACGGCATAGAACGATGGCGCCAGCATGTGGATATTATTTGTGTCTTTTATTTCAGGGTCTGTCACAACCCATACGTGTGGTTCAGTGTGTGTTGATGTGTCTAGTGTGTGTTGATTCTACGTGAGGAGGGGGTAGTTGTCCTACCGCCCTTATATATTTTTGCTGCTGTTGTATTTTAGATGGAAAGACAGAGTGCTCTTGGGAGACTGCTGATTCTTGTCCAGATGTTTTTCTGACACACACGTATTATTGTGCTTTGGGGCACATTTCTTCGAGGTTCGACCCCATGTTCTGGGAGGTCGAGGTTATTGACACGTGGGTTGACAGACATGCAGAGTTCCACAAACCGCCCGTTTTGCCTGTGACTTATTTTGATAGGCAGTCCTATTTGTCCGACTGAACCCTGTAAGCTTTCATGCAGCAAACCTGTTCATTGTGATGGCTAATTTTAAGCCATAATTAATTGGGGAGTTCGCCATGTGTGTAACGGATTGTTGTACCTTGTATGGATAAGAATATTGTGGTTAACGTAAATGTTGGCTGTTTGCCTATTGCTTTGTTGATGACTCGATTTCATGTAATTTTGTTTGTCACACCCGTTTGGTGTAGTGGTAGAGTATTTGTAAATTTTGACAGCGGTCATTTGAGTATTTTTCTATTGGTCACGTGTTAATGTACTTGTGTTGATTTGTGTGAGAAGTCCTAAGTTTTTAGGCAGTAAATGTTGCTACGGCAATTCAAGTCCAATTTCACACGGAAATTTTGTGTTTGTTTATAGTAGATTTAGGAAGTGTCGGTTTAATTTAATGTATTGTAATTGTGTTCCCTTGTGTCGGTCTAGCTCTAGGAAATGCGGATTCGTTGTCTGAAGGGTCATTCTGGATGATAACGAATCACGCATTCAAAGTACACATCGTGATGCATGTAGAACGGCGTACGCACTTATATGGTCACTTTTGGTATCGTTTTATTTAAGGACACTTGGTCCAGGTAATTAATCTCTCCAGAGATATCGCCTAGTTTTTTTGGCATTTTTATTAAGCGGGAGTCAGTTGGGAGTTTTTGTTGTTAATTTTTTATGTGTAAATATGGTGATTTGTTATTAAATTCAGTTGTTTTTAACCCTGGCTTCACTCTTTCCTGCATGTTATTTTGTTATATGTTACCCTGCAAGTTAATGAAGCGCCCTGACAGCAACTTACGAATATGACCTGTTACGCCCCGAATCTGAGTCTCATATGCTTCTTTGCAAGGGTTCATAAAACAAAAATGGCTGCCCAAGTGGGGATTGTTGTTGTTGTTGCTTCGCTGATCTCATATTTATTTCGTTGAGAAATGATGCCAGGTCAAGCGGACATGTAAATTCAGTAAATGGAGGCGATGTTGTACCGCCATGTGCATTAGTAAAATCACTGAGTTCCTAAAGTTAGAAATATTGAACAAGGTTAGAATTTGATTTGGTATTTGTTATAAACTTGTTCTGGCGCCCACATTAAAATTAGAAATTTGCATTATTAATGAACTCAGTCAAAGCAGGAAGATGTTGCCTTATATCTGACATTTAATTGACTTCGGTTAATTGGTGTTTCGTAAATTTTGTTGGTTAGGAATTTAAAAGCAGATCACTAGGGGTTATTTCGTTGTTTGGGAATAAATGTCATTGTATTCAGTAAATTTTGCTACTGAAATTTTCATTAAATTAGAGCCAGTAATATTTAAATGTGTGACATGTATGTGCGTATAGGGCTGAAACCTTAGCCCATAACCCTGTTTTTCTCTGAATATATTTGTGTGTGTGAAATGGCGATCGTTGATGAAATTAAGGCATTGTTAGAACAGATGTCGATCCAAATGTCCGCGAAAACGGAAGAACAATTAGAACAGATGTCGATCCAAATGTCCGTAAAGACGGAAAAACAATTAAAAGAACAATTAGAAGCTCAGCGTGAGCATAGTGAAAAACAATTAGAACAAATGTCCGCAAAAACGGAAGAACAATTAAAAGAACAATTAGAAGCTCAGCGTGAGCATAGTGAAAAACAATTAGAACAAATGTCCGCGAAAACGGAAGAACAATTAAAAGAACAATTAGAAGCTCAGCGTGAGCATAGTGAAAAACAATTACTTGATATGAGCGGTAACATTTCGGTCCAGTTAGAAGTCCAGAAATTAGACACTGACAAACAATTCAATGAACTAAACCACAAATTGTCACAACAGGCGGTAACACAAACCGAACAGTTAGGAAAAATCACGAATGATATTAATCAGAGCGTTCAAAAAGTAGAGAAACTGGCAGGCGAGGTTGCGGAAAACAACATCAAACAGTTAGGCGAAATGAAGAAATTAGAGGCGAAATTTGATAACAAATTAGTACAATTTGACGAGATGGTGGCAGATAAACTCAAGCAGATAGAGGCAGCATGTGTCAGTAACACCGCGGGAGTGAAGAAAACCCAAGAGAAACTACAGCAGCAAATTAATTCGGAAGATAACAACGTGCTGGAATTAATAAAGGAAATAGATAAAGTCGAAGTTAAGGCTGAAACCGAGCGGATACACTTGCGGGAAAATTTAGAGGAGCAATTAGGCAGAACACAAGAGATCATAAGAAAAGAGATGGAAGGCCAGCTAATAAACGCACAAGAGGTCATAAGACAAGAAGTAGGGGAGCAGCTCGTCAAAACTCAGGATAATTTGGAAGAACAACTAGTAAAAACGCAGGAACGGATACGTGAAGAGCTTGAGAAAAATCAGGAGAGGAACGAGGAGAAAATAAATAGCTTAAAAAGTAGGATCCGGCGAGATTGGGACCAGCAGGCTCATGCGAATAAGGAAGACAGGCTGGCAGTTTTAAAGCGAATGCAGGCACTGGAGGAAAATATGAAGTCGAAATTACAGGAACATTCAGAATTAATCATAAAAAACGAGATTAGATCGTTAGAGAATGCGACGTTATTTTCAAACGAAAATATTCCGGAAAAGCAAACAAGTATTGGAAGTCCGGCAGGTTCGAAGTTGGCTGAGGACACGAGTCGGGGTCAAAGTCCCAGACTAACGACTAATGCATTCCAGCAGTACAGGGGGGAGACTTCAACTCCGCAACCGAACTTGGCACCAGCCCAAGTCATCCAAGTCATTCGGGGTAATGATTTTAAGCCCGATAAGTTTAAAGAACATTCAGGAACCACTCCCAAAGCATTTCTACGGCAATTAACTGACTACTTTAATGACCAACACATCGGCCCGGAGAAACAATTAAGAATGGTGGAGAAATTTTTAGAAGGACCTAGCCTGACCTGGTTTTTAAGTTTCAAGTACACGTTTACAGACATGGCTCAATTCCGCGAGGCGTTTTTGAAGAAGTTTTGGAGTCCTTCGTTACAGCAGGGGTTAAGAATGGACCTGTACACGCGCAAATACCACAGTACACATCCAACCCGTTTTTCAGAATTCTTCAGTCAGCAATTGGTAAAATTCAGGGATTTTGATGACCCGCCTAGCGAGCCGAATATGGTTCTAACCATCGGAAAACAACTCCCAATGCATATCCAACAATTATTAGTCGCAGGAAATATTCAGACCGCAGTCCAAGCCGAAGAATTACTCAGACACTTAGATGAGACGAGTATGGTAAGCCCACAGACAGGAAGAAGGAATTTGGAATGTGTCAACACGGCAGAGGTAGTTCAGGGACTCCAAAATAACCACGGCCAGGGGAACCAAAGTAAGACACAGTCCACAGGGACACAGTTCACGCCAAGAAGACAAGATTTTGACGGCCGAAACCAGTTCCATAACAACAATCAGAATTATCAGAATAACCGCGGGAGATATCATCAGAATAACCAAAATCAAAATAATCAGTGGACGTACCAGCGGGAATACACGAATTTGAGGGGAAACCAGAGACAAGGTAGACCTTACCAAAGAAATGGAGATGGTAGATGGAGTTACGGCAGGGACTATCGCCAAGAAAACAGAGGGGATTATGGGAATAACTGGAACGAACGATATATTGAATCCCGTAAATACTTGGATCAATTAAGTAATGAAGAAGCGGAGAAGGAGAAGTGGGGGCGTGCCATGGCGAACAGACAGAGCCCAGACAACCATCAAGGAGAGGGGGCAGAGAGTTTACTGAGGCAACAGGAGCGACAGAATGATAACCGGCGAAACACATCTAATGGGGCCCGGGATAAAAAAAAAACCAAATGAACTGAAAGGAGACAGGCTACAAACGGAGATCGCCAGGGAGCAAGAAGAGATGATAGTGGCCAATATAGAAGAGTGGGTAGCATTCCCAGACGACTGCCTGGAGGAAGTGGTGAAGAACCGTGAAAATGTTATCAGACAGCTACCAATTATTTACGCGCATATTGGAGGTATGAGGGTGAGATGTTTGATTGATACAGGTAGCCAGGTGAGCTTAGTCACTGAAATTTTGATTAAAGAAATAGCAAGAAAACAGACTGTTCCTATTATGCCGGTACCGCTAATGAAAGTCAGAGGTGTCATTCCTGACAAAACTATGAATTGTAAACAGCAAGCCTTTCTATATCTGGAAATATTGAACCATACTTTTTCGCAAACATTCATTGTTATTCCAAAGATGAACTACAATATAATTTTAGGAGCCAACTTCATCTGCGATTTTCATGCTGTAATTGATTTACATAACAACATTGTAAGCTTCAAACAAGTAGAAGGATTGGATCATGTGGGTTTAAATATGGAAGAGAATCCGCTGGAGAGAGAGGCCAATACTTGGGTTGTTGAGGAATGCACTAATGAGGCCGGAGATAAGATCTTGAGGGGAGAGCAAGTTAACCAGACAGCAGTGCTAGAAATGGACAGCCGAGATATTTCGCAGGAACTTTGGGTGCATTTGGCGGAAGAAGAAATGGGCGGAACCAAATTCGAAATTCTACTTCAGGAGCGACTTAAGGAAGCCATCGTAGGGGAATCTGATAGAAGAAGATTGGAAGAAATTTTAAGATTACATAAAGGAGCGTTTGACACCGTACCTGGGAAAGTTTTAAATTTTCAATATGCGATGCAGGTAACAGATTGGACCCCATTCAAAAGTAAATTGTACCCGATCCCAGAGAAGCATTTTTCTCAGGTGAAGGACATTATTACTAACTTATTAGATTCTGGCATGATAAGGAAAGCTGCAACTCCTTATCTGAACGCAATATTGGCTGTGACCAAGCCAAACGGATCAATTAGGCTATGCCTAGACGCGCGAGTTTTAAATAGCAAACTGCTAGTTGAGCACGACCAAGCACCGAGGATCAAAGATGTTTTGAAAGGCTTCCGCGGGAAGAAGATATACTCAAGTGTTGATTTGACGAATAGTTTCCACCATCTTGAACTTGAAGAAAAATCCCAACTGTTGACGGGATTTTTATTCGATAATCAAAGTTATATCTGGTGTCGAATGCCCTTTGGCGTGAAAACTGCGGGATGTGCACTCATTAGAGCACTCGATAGAAATCTGACTGAGGAGGTCAAGAACTTCACCACGAGATATGTTGATGACATATTAATCGCTTCTGAGACAATGGAAGAACACTTGATAAATTTAAATAAACTGCTGGACAACCTGAGAACCATGAACTTCAAGATCAACTTAAAAAAGTCACATTTTTGCCAGAGCGAAATTTTATATTTGGGACATATAATTGATGTCGAGGGCGTGCTGCCTAATCCGGCCAAGATTGAAGCTATTAAGAAATTTCCCACACCTACCAAAGTCAAACATGTTAGAGCATTTTTGGGAGTGACAGGTTTCTTCAAAGAAAATTGCCCTGGTTACACAGAAACAGTAGCGCCTATGCAGGAGAGGTTGAAGAAAGCGAATCGATGGTCGTGGAACGAGGAGTGCGACAGGTCTTTTAAAGCAACGAAGGATTTATTGGAAAACTGTGTGAAACTTGGATATCCGGATTTTGAGAAACAATTTATCATTCAAGCAGATGCTTCGTTAATTGGGATTGGTGCTATGCTGTACCAAGAGGACGCTGAAGAACCCAAGAAGAAATCCTATTTGGCATTTACGAGTCGTAAATTACGGAAACATGAGAGGAACTACACAGTTACGGAACTTGAGCTACTAGCAATTCTATATTCTCTCCAACAGTGGCGCAAGATGATCTATGGTTATTCCATCATTGTTAGAACCGACCACCATGCACTGACATTTTTATTTAAGACAACAATAGCAAGTGAGAGAGTTACGCGCTGGTCCATCTACATACAGCAGTTTGACATCACAATAGAACATTGTCCTGGGAAATTGAACGTCATACCAGATGCCTTGAGTAGAAACCCTGAGGACGGAAACGAAGTAACAGCGGAAGTTCACAATATTACCTTGACACCTAAGGCTCGTGAGTTTTTGGCAAGATTGAAGGATATTCGGAAGGAGCAAGAAGCTGACCCATGGATGATGATGATGATAAAATTCTATAGGAAGGAGTTACAACCAAATTCACCGGAGTACCGGGAAGCCAGTGCTAAACAAGCGAGATTTCACTACTTGAATAACTTGTTACATAAATACGTGGATGAGCATCATACTAAACTGCGGATCTTAGTTCCAGCATCACTACAGAGGGGATTAACTTGGCATGTTCACGAGAGCCTAGCACATATCGGCACGGATAAGACTGAAGCTACGATAGGGGAGACCTTTACTTGGCCCAAGATGAGATTCACCATTGTTGAAGTAATTAGAACGTGTGACGCTTGTCAGCGCACAAAGCCGAACAACTTTATTCTGAAACAACCTCCAAGACCACTATTACCGCAGAAACCATGCGAGATGCTCGCGATTGATTGCTTTGGTCCTTTAGTAAAAGGAAAGCGTGGATGCCGACACCTCTTGGTATGTGTCGATGTATTTTCGAAGATGGTCGTGCTATGTCCTATTCAGAAGACGACATCAGGACAAGTCCTTAGTCGAATTAAGAACAAAGTCATTCCGATGCTTGGGAAGCCGGAATCCATTCTATCAGATCACGGTACCTATTTCACAAGCAATGTTTTTAGGCAAGGTTTGGAGAGCCTAGGAATAAAACACATATTTTCAAGTATTCGTCATCCTTGTGGAAATCCGAGCGAAAGAACAATTCGCTGTGTCGCTAAATACTACAGAGTAATGATTCCTAACGATCACAATAAATGGGTAGACAAAGTAGGGGAAATTGAGATGTGCATGAACACTACTAAGCACGAGTCGACGGGTCAAGTCCCACTGATTGTACACCACAACAGGTTGCCGGAAAGAACTTGGGACAAGATCATTCCTTGCCCAAGGGATCCATTATTAGCGCATGATTTGCGAATCCAGCGAACGAGAGAGCACATGAGGAACCAAGCGGACCGAAGGCTGAGACGGTACCGAGGAAAGAAGTTTCACCGAGAGTTACAAGAACAAGAATTAGTGCTGGTTCGTAGACCACCGATCTCCGACCCTAAGAACAAAGTCTTCGCCAAGTTCTGTCCAAAATTCATTGGCCCGTTCCGGGTAATTAAGAATCTGGGTAACAATGCCTACAGATTAGAAGAAGTGAGCACTGGTGCAAAATCTGTTTTTAATAGCGCCAATTTGAAACCGTACTACAGAAGGGAACCATTTGATGATTAGGAAAGATGATATGTGCAGAATCTGTATTGCAAATTTTTTTTTGAAAGCAAACACTCAAATCCACGGGGAGCGCGTGAGTACGCACTTTGTTTGTAAACAACGAGCAGCCGAGACGGCGGGAGTGGCAACTACGTGAGGAGAAGGGGGAGACCTAGAGAAAATATGAATGACATTCCAGCGAGAAGGGAGCACACTAATTGAGTCAGAGGGGCATACACTCGAGCAGCTGAGTGAGATTTAAAGAGATGTGTTGTTACTACAGTGGATTTTGTTTTTGAAATCCAAACCAATAAATTGTTTCGAATTTCAAAACCTTGCTGAGGATAAATGAACCCTTATTGATCTTCGATAAATAAGTATTCATATTTATTATTATTATTACTACGGCCTAGGCAGCACATAAGGAAGTCGACTTGGATATTAGGGAGGCCAGCATTTCGTAATGATTGCAACAGAAGCTGAGTTGGTAGCTATTCCTGGGGGACGGCCAGAATTAGTCGAGTTCAAGGCCAAATTGTGCAACTACTGTACCAAAATTGGAGACATAAAGGAAGAATCACGAGGTCCTCTCAACGAACTTACGATTGAATCAGCCAATCGCAAGAGACCAAGCTGTGACCACGAGGTGGACGGCGTCAGTAGTAAAAAGCGCGCGGAAGTGTGTATCTAAGGAACCGCCGAACGGATTAATCTCCGCTCGAGTAATTTGAGACGTTGGATTTATTTGGAGAAGAATGACACTAGCCCCATCTTTGTGAGACAAAAACTCTGGAAGTTTTTATCCGACTCCGCCCCACTCCGCCGCCCTTGTCAGTTTCTCATAAATAGTTTGGCCTGACGCCAATCTAAGTCTTATTGTGTGGAGCCTTCAGAGGCATACTCCACGCCAGTTTGAAGTGTGATTTTTGACGCTCGAATTTATCGGAGTACTTATCTTGTGGAGCCTTCAGAGGCATACTCCACGCCAGTTTGAAGTGTGATTTTGACGCTCGAATTTATCTAAGTCTTATTGTGTGGAGCCTTCAGAGGCATACTCCACGCCAGTTTGAAGTGTGATTTTTGACGCTCGAATTCATCTAAGTCTTATTGTGTGGAGCCTTCAGAGGCATACTCCACGCCAGTTTGAAGTGTGATTTTGACGCTCGAATTTATCGGAGTACTTATTGTGTGGAGCCTTCAGAGGCATACTCCACGCCAGTCTGAAGTGTGATTTTGACGCTCGAATTTATCTAAGACTTATTGTGTGGAGCCTTCAGAGGTATACTCCACGCCAGTTTGAAGTGTGATTTTGACGCTCGAATTTATCTAAGTCTTATTGTGTGGAGCCTTCAGAGGCATACTCCACGCCAGTTCGAAATGTGATTTTTACGCTCTAAAATCAGTGAAGCTAATTTATTTTCTGAGCTCTGGGGAGCTAAAGTCGCAGCGTTTGCAATATCGAATTTTAAACGCTATAATACATTTTGTTCTAAAATCAACTAAATTGTGTGATCTAAATATTTCACGCCAGCGCGTGATAAACTGTAACATTCTTTTAAAGACGACGAGTTCAACTTTAAGGGGGAAGTATCGTATCACCCTAATTAGCGCTTACCAGAACCGAAGTCCAAGACGGGACGGAAATACCGGACGAGATAGCAACTGCTGGTGCAGCCAGGATTTTGAACTTGTTAACGAGCCAGTGGCGCGTACTCGAGATGTATATTTTATGTATAAATTGTGTGTATTGTATGTGTGTTTTTATAGTGCGTATGTGCGATATAATTAGGGCCAGTCTTCGCTATTAATCGCAGTAGGACAATTGTGGGTGAACTGAGTAGCCTGCAAGCGATTATAGATAGGCAAATATTTAACATTGAACTTTTCTGCCAAGGAGTCGAGACCAAGATGATCAGCACGTGGTTTGAAGTTGGGATGAGCTTCAAGAAATCAACGCAGACGACTACTATGGAGTGCTAAATTGTCCATAGGGCAATGGGTTGAGGAGGATGTCCTTAGTCCTACATGCAGAAGCGGTGATGTACTAAAATTGGATTATTTCAATTATGTAGTTAGATTTGGCCGGGGAACTTTGTAAATAGTCATGTTTTTCTTTCTTGTTTTATAGCTGTTTTTCTTGTACCGACACTATATGTTTAAATGTCCGTTGGCGCGTGGCCAATGTGTTTGTTGATATTTGATTTTTTTCTTGAGTCATGTGTAATGTACGCGGCGTGCGTGCGTGACTTTTATCCTTGCAATTGCGGAACCCGTTACATTCGATAAATGGTGCTTTATTAACGTTAATATTTGAAATAGGAATGGGAGGAAATGATTGTAAAACATTTTGCTGAACAGGTTATTATTCATGTTAGGGTAGCCGAGTGCACCAACTTAAAAGTAATTGTAGAACACCTTCGTTCTAATTTGATAGATTTTCTTGAGTCCTTTTCAGGTGACTAGTCACGGCATAGAACGATGGCGCCAGCATGTGGATATTATTTGTGTCTTTTATTTCAGGGTCTGTCACAACCCATACGTGTGGTTCAGTGTGTGTTGATGTGTCTAGTGTGTGTTGATTCTACGTGAGGAGGGGGTAGTTGTCCTACCGCCCTTATATATTTTTGCTGCTGTTGTATTTTAGATGGAAAGACAGAGTGCTCTTGGGAGACTGCTGATTCTTGTCCAGATGTTTTTCTGACACACACGTATTATTGTGCTTTGGGGCACATTTCTTCGAGGTTCGACCCCATGTTCTGGGAGGTCGAGGTTATTGACACGTGGGTTGACATACATGCAGAGTTCCACAAACCGCCCGTTTTGCCTGTGACTTATTTTGATAGGCAGTCCTATTTGTCCGACTGAACCCTGTAAGCTTTCATGCAGCAAACCTGTTCATTGTGATGGCTAATTTTAAGCCATAATTAATTGGGGAGTTCGCCATGTGTGTAACGGATTGTTGTACCTTGTATGGATAAGAATATTGTGGTTAACGTAAATGTTGGCTGTTTGCCTATTGCTTTGTTGATGACTCGATTTCATGTAATTTTGTTTGTCACACCCGTTTGGTGTAGTGGTAGAGTATTTGTAAATTTTGACAGCGGTCATTTGAGTATTTTTCTATTGGTCACGTGTTAATGTACTTGTGTTGATTTGTGTGAGAAGTCCTAAGTTTTTAGGCAGTAAATGTTGCTACGGAAATTCAAGTCCAATTTCACACGGAAATTTTGTGTTTGTTTATAGTAGATTTAGGAAGTGTCGGTTTAATTTAATGTATTGTAATTGTGTTCCCTTGTGTCGGTCTAGCTCTAGGAAATGCGGATTCGTTGTCTGAAGGGTCATTCTGGATGATAACGAATCACGCATTCAAAGTACACATCGTGATGCATGTAGAACGGCGTACGCACTTATATGGTCACTTTTGGTATCGTTTTATTTAAGGACACTTGGTCCAGGTAATTAATCTCTCCAGAGATATCGCCTAGTTTTTTTGGCATTTTTATTAAGCGGGAGTCAGTTGGGAGTTTTTGTTGTTAATTTTTTATGTGTAAATATGGTGATTTGTTATTAAATTCAGTTGTTTTTAACCCTGGCTTCACTCTTTCCTGCATGTTATTTTCTTATATGTTACCCTGCAAGTTAATGAAGCGCCCTGACAGCAACTTACGAATATGACCTGTTACGCCCCGAATCTGAGTCTTATATGCTTCTTTGCAAGGGTTCAATATATATATATATACATACATTTTATATAAACATTTGAACTGACGGTGGTTTTGGGGTCTGGGGGATGTGAAACGCGAAGATATCTCGCAATTTTCCGGAAGTCGAAACATGGGACCCTCTGCAATAGTTAGCTTTCTAATGAAATCTACCTAAAAGCGGTATCCTGGACATTTGTTGACGCTTTATACTACCATAAAATCTTATATTAATTTTTATATTTGTAAAATTGAAATGTGAACGGCAATTTTTCAGGAATGGGTGTGCACTGGCTCCAGGGCGAATACCCAGAAACCGCCACTGCTTGTAAGGACGCATGAAGGTGCTTAACTCTTCCAGATCTGAAGATGTTATTTCTGATTCGATACGTGGAACGATGTCCGGAACAGGACAGACAGTCTGTAATCTTAATATCCCTAACATGGTCCATATGACTTGTTTCACAAATATGTTTCCCTTTGCATAGGTAGAATTATGTGTTACACATGACTTGTAAACTTGCACTGAAGAAATCAAGGAATAAATAACATACTGAAGTTAATTCAACTTCGCATTCATAGAGTTTTCTTATGTCAACAGATACATGGCAAAGGCAGAAAAGTTTTGTAATGATCAAAAGTTCAAATCAGAATTCATTTCAGTTCCTACACATATGCCAAGTGTGGGCCTAGCAGATTAACACTAGCATTGAGTGTGTGTGTGGAGACTTAGTGGTGTTGGTGCAGTAACTCACTGTTAATATATAACGTTAATATCTGTCATAATAATCAAGCAAAGTTGATGAATGTTGTGTAAAGAAATATTATATAGTGTGTTGTGCGTTTTACTGTATTGAGTTCCTAAAGCAATATTGATCTCTAGAATACTCAAGGTAGGGAGAAATTTAATGAACTTATAATACTTGACATCTTATCAGGATTGTTAGGCACTGTATTAAAAGTATGGAATATGAATATAACCGGGCCTGGGTCTAATAAGTTTCCTTCTTCTTCAACAGTCCGTAACAATATAAATATCATAATCACATGTAATTCATTTCAGGCTATTCTTCAAGAGAATGCAGGTATCCTGACCTTCTGGATGATTAATTCCCCAAATTCTTTCATAATGTAACGTCTGTAGTATCATCTATGCTGATGATGGGTGTTGCTTTTAAGAGCGGAACAGCGAGGTCATCTCCCATGATGGCCACAAACCAAGCTTTCTTGTTATTCCTGTGGTTTTTGCTTCATATTTACAGATTCCAAAGATGTTTTACGCATGCCTTAATTTTACATCCCCAAACCTTAACGTAAATGTTGTAAACAGACCAATTGAAGTGTCTGTTATACACTCTATTGTTTCATTCACCAGCCTGTTGGGTTATTGCCTCTTGACCTACTAATGAGAATGATGTCCACCAAATTCATTTTAACAGAGCCCTTCTGTAATAGCTCCATACTAACACAATAGCAAACACACACTCACAACTACAACAAATTCCCACATTCCACGATAAGAGAGAGTAACTTTCTTCACACTTGTTCAGAAATCCCGAATGGATATTAGAATAATGTAAATAGATATCAGAAGAGCTAGAATAGTCAACCAAACCTCGAAGATAGTCCAATCCATCAAGATCAAACGTTTGATGAAAGGTGACTCTATCAAGATGCACAAAATGTAAATGACAATATGGCTTTAGACACCTTCTTTCATACTTATTATATTACACGCAAGTTATATATTTTCATGTATCTCAGCTCATGCGCAGTACGAAGAGGCCCTACAAGCAATGCAGCACATCATTGACCCCAGGATATAGGCAAGAAGATTGAAGTTTCCGCCTTTGCATCAGATTACCAGCAGTGTATGAGGATAAGGAAGCAATCTACCGATTACATGGTCAGTACCATAACACAATCTGTGGCCTTTTCACTCACATCAGTTGCAAATACAAAACAAACTTCATGGAATACTTGTTTTTAAACCTTCTAGTTTTAGATTTTACCATTAATCTAGCGACCAAGAGCCACGGGACCTCCATTCTTAAGAGGAATCACAACCACAAGTCGTGATACTTCACTCTGCAGGAACTAACAACAAACATGAATAGAAACCTAGTCATTTTATGATAGACTGTTCCCTTGTTCTATCTGTGAAGTTATTGGTATTGTTCTGTGTAATTGGTTCACTGCATGACATACCATGCCCAGTTTAAGGACAGAAAATGGCCTGGATCATCTGAGAAAAGCTGTCTTCCTAACATTTCAACATTATTTACTAGCAGCCTCAATATTGCATTCATATGTTGGTACTCCATTTTCGTATAGAAGTTATGGAGAAATGTATCACCGTATTCTGTCGAGGTAGTCTGAAGTTTTAGAAACTATTTCTGTGTCGCGGAATTTGAAGCGAGATTAGAGTATATAGAGAATCTCTTAAATATTATGATCATCTACAAAATGGCAATACAAAATTGGAGAAGCAAATCATGCATGGAATTTGATGATTTGCCACAACCAAACACCAGATATTAAAAATCCAAGGAAGGCCCCAGAAATTACTACAATTACATTCAGGTTTCGTATTTATTCCGAAATCTTTGATCAGTGCAAATGATCCCCTCACAAGCCTTTGCAAATATCAGCCACACTTGCTGGAGGAACATCAGATATCATTAAGCATATAACATGACTTAACAACCCTCAAGATAATTAGACACTTACAACTCTCGCATCTCCGCCTCTCGATGAAGATGGTGTTTCCTTCTTGACTAATGGGACTATCTTTGCAGTCACTTTCTCATGGATAGTAACTTCCTTGAAGTCTGCAGTACCTTCCATGAAATGTGCTCCCTACAGAGAAACAGCAATTTGTTAATAATGTACCTCACGGGGCATAAGAAATATATTTTATACACACGTAAGCACGATAGACATTCATCTAGTTCTATATGTCTCGGATTAGTTTTCAACTCAATGAATAATTTTAAGAAATTTGATAAGGTTAGAATAGCTTCCCTGAAGCTGCATTAAATGCCCATTAGCTGACTTTAGTCTCCCACAAATCCAACCCCTCGTCCTCGTCGTGGGAGATGGGCAACGTAATTAAGTAGGGGATTGTCTGTAGGGATGAAGTACAGTGGGGACTTTGTGTGCCTCAAGACCGCTACGGTAGCTGTGAAGGCCCTACAGGAACCCTGAAGAAATTACGGCTAACGGGGCTCTGGTGAAACAACTGCTGCCTTGTAGTTTGGAGTTGGTTCTTCAAAGGCTAAGGGAAGAAACCCTGACAGAAAATCAGCCTGGTGCCTCAGACTTAAGGTGGCAGCCCCTCCAAGGCACTCGGAGGCAGTGGGTTAATCACTCGCTCCTCTTAAATAAACTGATTACGGAAACTGAAGCGAAATTACAAAACCAGACGGATAACCTGATGACGACTTTTGGCATGAAGGGGACTACGAAAATCGGTTTCTGGAATGTGAGGACCTTGATGGAGAAAACCAGACTGAAACAAGTGACACGGAGATGAAGAACTATGGGCTGCATATCCTAGGATTGAGTGAAGTGAGGTGGCCAGGATTTGGTGAAATACAGACAACAGATGGAATTACATTTCTCTATTCTGGGGGCGATGATGAAGAACACAGGGATGGAGTGGGGTTGCTGCTCAACAGAAATGCAAAGAGAAGCCATATGGAGTGGAAGCCAATGTCTAGTAGGCTCATGTTCGCTAGGTTCAAGACAAAGA
Source organism: Meconema thalassinum (assembly GCA_946902985.2). Classification (NCBI taxonomy): domain Eukaryota; kingdom Metazoa; phylum Arthropoda; class Insecta; order Orthoptera; family Tettigoniidae; genus Meconema; species Meconema thalassinum. The sequence goes on along the minus strand of OX336388.2, from coordinate 53,166,596 downwards.
TCAGGAATGTGATCATCATCCAATGCTATGCACCTACAGAACAATCGGAGCCAGAGAAGAAGGAAGAATTATACCAAATGCTGCGAGATGTCACAAGACAAACAAGTAAGAAGGACATTCTCATTGTTATGGGAGACATCAACGCGAAGGTGGGCTCAAACAATGACGGGTTGGAGCAGATCATGGGTAAACATGGGCTTGGTGAGTTGAATGACAATGGGGAGAAATTTACGGAATATTGTGCCAGTCAGGATTTGGTGATGGGTGGCACGGTATTTCCTCATAGGCGGTGCCACAAGGTCACCTGGGTGTCTCCTGATCAAGTCACTGAAAATCAAATTGATCACATCGCGGTGAGCAGGAGGTTCAGAAGAAGCTTGGAAGATGTTAGGAACAAGAGAGGAGTGGGCGTTGGTAGTGACCATCATCTTGTGGTTGCCAACTTCCGCATGAAGATCGTCGCAGTCCGCCGAAAGTTTAACACTCGGCACAACAAGTTTGATGTGGGCAAGCTTAAGAACCAGCAGAGATTGGACCAATTTAAACTGGAGCTCAGAAATAAATTCCAGGTGTTGGACTCCGAGACAGAGAAGGACGTGGAGACTGTGTGGAGCGAGGTAAAGAATATCTTCGTGGAAACCAGTGAGATGCAGCTCGGGTACAAGAACTACCTGCGGAAAGAATGGATATCCAATCAGACCTGGGACAAGATAAATTATACGAAGGAGATAAAGGCCAAGCTCAACACCTGCAAGACTAGGCAGCAGAAGGCTCTCACACAAGCAAAGTATTCAACAGCAAACAGGGAGGTAAAGAGGAGTGTACGGAAGGATCATTGGAGGTGGATTGATGAGCAGGCGGAGAATGCAGAAGAAGCGGCAAGAAGGGGGGACGTTAAGGAGCTCTATGGCATCACAAAGATGTGTTCGAAGAAAGGTTTTAATAAAACTAGGCCTGTGAAGAGCAAGACGGGCGATATCCTCACGAAGTGTGAACAGCAGCTGACAAGATGGAAAGAACACTTTGCGGAGGTTCTTAATAGAGATAGAGGACCAGAAAGTAAGCAGGGAGGAGAAGATGAAGAGGAAGCAGAAAATTACCCAAACATCAGCCTCGACTTCCCAACTCGGGGCGAAATACGGACAGCGTTGAAGCAGATGACATGCGGGAAGGCACCAGGTCTGGATAATATCCCAGCGGAAGTACTGAAAGCAGACCTGGATATTACGACCGATCTGCTGCACCCGCTGTTGGAGAAGATCTGGAAGGAGGAGAAAATACCAACCGACAGGAAGAAGGGGTTGATAGTCAAGTTGCCGAAGAAAGGGGACACCACAAACTGTAACAACTGGAGGGGTATCACCTTGCTGTCCATTCCAAGCAAAGCGCTGGCAAGAGTCATCCTGAATCGTATAAAAGACTGCGTAGAAAAAAGGCTTCGGAAGGAACAGGCTGGATTTCGACAACATCGCAGCTGTGTGGATCTCATCAACACCCTCCGAATCATCCTGGAGCAGAGTGTGGAGTGGCGGAATACCCATTACCTCACATTTGTTGACTTCGAGAAAGCCTTCGACTCTGTAAATCAAAGAATCATGTAGAAGACCCTCGAGGAATATAAAATTCCAACAAAGATCATCAGAATCGTGGAAGAGATGTACGAAGGGTATGAGTGCCAGGTTCTTCACGAAGGCAAATTAACAGAAAAGATAAAGGTCAGTTCCGGAGTGAGACAGGGGTGTGTCCTTTCCCCCACTCTGTTCCTGTTGGTCCTGGATAGTGTGATGAAGAAGGTAATGGGAGGACGGAAAAGGGGTATTCAATGGGGTATAAATGACAGGCTTGAAGATCTGGATTTCGCAGACGACATTTGTCTTGTGGCACAACGGTACCGAGACATAGACGATAAGCTGGGGAGGTTGCAGAGAGAAGCAGAACGTGCAGGACTGATGATCAACACCAACAAGACCAAAGAGATGAGGATAAATTCTGACATCACGACTAGTTTGCAGTCAACGGAAAGGACATTGAGCGAGTTGAGTCCTTCCTCTACCTTGGAAGTATAGTCACAAATGATGGGGGAGCAGAGGAAGATGTTCGAAGCCGTATCAGGAAGGCAAATGGTGCCTTTGTCCAGCTCTACCCCATCTGGAGAAATAGAAACATTTCCAGGAAGACCAAGCTCCGCCTCTTCAATAGCAACGTAAAGTCGATTCTTCTCTACGGCTGTGAAACATGGAAAGTCACAAAACGGATCAACAACGAGCTACAGGTGTTCATTAACAGATGTCTGCGTCGCATCATGATTGTGAGGTGGCCGGACATAATCTCAAATGAAGATCTTTGGACCATCACCAATCAACAACCGATTAGCATCCAGATCAAGGAGAGGAAATGGCGCTGGATTGGTCACACACTAAGGAAGCTGGACGGAGCTATTGAGAGGGCGGCGCTAGACTGAAATTCTCAAGGCGCCAGGAAGCGAGGTCGACCTAAGAAGACCTGGAAGAGGACGACCGAAAATGAAATTGCAGAGGAGGACAAGAACTGGAGTCAAGTGAAGAGAATGGCCAGGAACCGTACTGCGGGGAGAAATTTCGCCAAGGCCCTCTGCCCCGGAAGGAGCGGCAGGAATTAAGTAAGCTGACTTTAACATCATTTATATTGTTCTGACTTATACTTTCAAGGTTTTAAATGTTTCACAAGACAAAAGTACAATAGAATAGCTTACCTATTACTAACGATGTATATGCAGCTATCAGAACACAAAATACTTTATTTCTCAGAATCCAATACCTTCATGTAGCTACAGTGTTATAAATTCACCAAAAAAATTAATACATTTGTCGTTCACTTTAAGAAAATTCAAATAGGTGTTTGATTCAAGATGAAAATAAACACGAGCTTCAATATGTAAAACATACTTGCATTTCTGAACCTTTCCCGAGAACGATTTCCAAAAATCAGTAACTGTCAACATTAAATGATGATATGATAACCTACAGTCGCATATCATGTGATCGAGTGGTCATGAAGTTAAAGGCAATTCAAAACCTCAATACCCAGTGTCCGAGTTTCACTAGCACACACATACTAATATGCCAAGGATTATTCGAATTTCCTACCTAATTTAGCTGCACGACTTAACCTTACAGGTGATGTAAGTTTTGCCATAATTATTCAAGGTTGTTTCAAAAAGGACAAAAAATAACCACTTTAAAATTGAAGCCTGCCCTACAAGAACGTTGTATATCATATTTATTAACTTTTCAGTATTAAAAGAAAACTTCTTGTGCCTAATCTAATACCGAGATATGTTATAACAGTTCTATACAGTCTCTCTTCCAACACTAAAGGAACATATTTCTCTTAAATGGCAGTATATAGGACTCACCATGCTTTTAGTCTGTTTCCCCGCAAGAAAGTTGTATATCACAACAGACCTAGAACGTTGTATATCACAAACCATTTTCTATGGCTAAATTATATAGAAAAACAAGAAGTTCCGTGAAGAACTATACAGCCTACTTTTCATGCCAATGATTATTCTACAGAATATGAACCTATCTAGAATAATGACGAAATTAAGTTGCTAATATCGAAATTTCCAATTAGTTCGAAATACTGTATACCTGGCATAATGTATCCTAATAGAGCACTACAGTTGGCAGCCCTGATGACTGAATATATTCTTAGTTCCGTCTCTTAAGGTACAAAATACAAAATTTGGTTGAAGTCCAATGAATAGCATGGACGTTACATGCAGTTAAACATTGGATCTAACAGCGCGCGTACAATCATGTTGGCAACAATGTCATGCATGTATTGGTCAGAAATAATCTGAAATAATATGAGCTATTGTTGTGCCAATTTTGAATGAAATCCGTTAGTTAGTATAGAAGTTACATGCATTTTAAAATTGGACCTATCAGCAGGCTTAGAATCATGTTGGCAGCACTGACGTATATTAGTTACTCCAAATTCGTCTAGAATGCCAGGTACTATACGTGTGCAAAGTTTAGAGCTATTGGCTTGCATACTTTCTGATATATTGATATTAGGGTAACAAAAATAGGGACAGCACATATTAACAGTTGGCAGCACTGGTTGCTCCTTAGAATACGCATAGTCATATCTGTTATGGTACACATAGCACATACGACATTTGGTTGAAATCCAAATGATAGTATGGAAGTTACATGTATTTAAAGTTGGACCTGTCAGCAGGCTTAGAATCATGTTGGTAGCACTGACGTATATAAGTTACTCCAAATTAATATAGAATGCCAGGTACTATACGTGTGCATAGTTTAAAGCTGTCGGCTTGCATACTTTCTGATATATTGGTATTTGGATAAAATAAATTAGGAGCATTTATTAACAGTTGGCAGCCCTGGTAGGTCTTAAGAATACGCTCAGTCATATCTGGTAATGTACACATACAACATACGAAATTTGGTTGAATTCCAATTGATAGTATAGAAGTTATATGCATTTAAAAATTGGACCTATCAGGAGGCTTATAATCATTTTGGCAACACTGCCATGTTTAGCCTCCTGGAAATTAAACTGAAATATTATGGTCTGTACGTGTGCCAATTTTGAAATAGCTCCCATTCATACTTTCCAAGATATCCAACATGGAGCTCAAATTTCAATTGCGATTTTTTAGCAGTTGGTAGCACTGACATCATTTTCAAATATGGCCGTGAGATATTCAGGTATAGATCTTTACTCCTACCAAATTTTGTTTCGATTGCTGCAGCCGTTTAGGAGTTGATAGGGGGGGGGGGACAAACACACACAGCCAGACAGACAGACAGAAGGACAGACAGACAGACAGACGGACGGACGGACGGACGGACGGACGGACGGACGGACGGACAGACAGACAGGCAGACAGACAGACAGACAGACATACATACATTTGCCCGATCTCATAAGTCTACTTTTTCCTCATTTTTGCAAATTGTGAAAAGTAGGCTAATAATCCTCAGATACATAATTATATGGAATATTGTATTGCTTACAAGGCATACACAAAACAAGAAAATAACATGGGCATATTGAGAACCATATAAAAATTTTGAATGGTCACCATGTTCGATTTTTACATGGAGGCCATAGAGTTAGGTACTATTAGATGACGATCATTGCGTAGGTTCATTATTCAAATGTTGACTTCGATCGCATGATTAGGACATAATAAATGAAAACTTAATTTTAAAATTTCCCACAGCCGCCATCTTGAGGTTATGTAAACAATTGAACTAAATTAGATGTCAGTGCATTACAATGTGTATAAAAATATGCTGTACCATGTTTCACTGCCCACGGGTAGTTGAATCGCGAGAAAAGTCGATTGAAATGTTTCAACTTCGCTTGGCCACCATGTTCGTTCTGTACTGAACAGGTTTTTAAAATTCACATAGGTGAACTTATAGTTGTGCCCTTTATCATCGTACGAAATTTCAGGGTGATATCGGTAATAATTGCAGAGATACAGAATGCCTGTGAAATATTTCGCACAGCCACCATGTTGGATTGGTGACGTAATAAATGGCAAAGGGCACGGTCGTGATCGAACGAAATATTACTTTGACCGTTCCGAGTTTTATTGAAATCGCTCCAGCCGTATATATTTTTTGGGACAGACACACATACACACACATGGACAAAGGGTGATCTCATAAGCCTATTTGTTTTTCATAATTGAAAATAGGCTAAAAGAATTCTGTGCTAGTCAAGGGATTACATACAAATTGTAGAAGCATTATAATCATAACACGTTCCTGGAAGTGCTATGCCGCCACCCAGCTGATTGATATACAACGTTCTTCTCTTGTATGACTTGGGTGAGGATTTTGTTGAACTGCGCGCCCTGAAGTTGCTGTATAAGCTTTTCCACTAATCTTCAGTCAATTCCACATATTGTTCTTCCACTAAAATTGATTTATCTTCCTTTTCCTGCTCTTATTCAGTGCTAAAGGAGAGCATGGCGACACATTCAAATTGCCAACATCCACCATCTTTGTTGATATACAACTTTCTTGCAGGGATGCCTCCTTTTGGACCCAAAATTTTCTGTCCATTTTTTTTTTCAAATTGACTAATTTTAGGTTTGCAAAGTGTCGGGGTGATGATATCCAACCTTCTTAACCGAAAATCTCAACATGCTCAATTTCTGGTATACAACGTTCTTGTAGGGCAGGCTTCAATTATTATAGACATGTGACGAAATAATAAATAACCAGCCCAAGGGAGCGATCTCACTCAATACGCAATTTTAATAACATAGACAGCCCCATTCCTTATGACGTGATATCTATTTATTACCTAAAGTCAACATTTAGAACACTGTGACCTTCCTCAACGTGGAACAGGATAAGGAACTGTGTAGTACCTTACCAAAAGTGCACAATAAAACCAGATCTGTTACAATAATCTTGTTAATAAAGCATATAAAAATAACTTGAAAAAGAGCATAGAATTGAAGAGATGTGTATATTGAATAAGTTAGCTTGATGTGTATTTGCCAGATATTGTAGAGAGAAACTTTGGAAATATGTGTGACGAAGTTTTTATGAAATGTTGAGGACTACATAACTTTGAAAAAATTTGAGAATAATCCAAAGTAGGAAATAATGTACACAATCACCTGGCAATCAAGTTCTTCTTTAACAAATGCACTCTGAGTTAGGAATCTTACATCTTCAAAAGCATCATCAGGTTCTTCAATTTTCATCCCCACCGGCCTATCGGACGATGGCTGCTCATTCAAATCCTGGGATGTAATAAACAAGCATTATTATTGTAAAAGATGAAGAATAAGAGCTAATGATGATAATAGTAATAATAATAGCAATAGCAAGAAACTGTTACAAAACATTACCAAGCACGTAGTTACGTCATAAACATGCGGAAGAGGCCCTAGAAATAATACTTCTCACAGATTTCTTCCATGACCTTTTATCCCCCCGAAGAACAATTGTTAATAATAATAATGATCATTATTACGAATTTGAAGTATAAAAAAGAATTATTTACTCTGATCATCATTTATCTTTAATAAAAGTTAAGTTTCAACCTGACAGACCCAAAGTCAGAACATTTAAAATATCCTCGAATTGATCTGGAATGTCTTACAACCAAATTCAAACAATCTCCTTGCAAATATCGCGTACCAAAATGCTGTCATTTAGATGGCATTAGAAGATACACTATTGGGAGTTTCCTCGAAAACGTTAAGACAGATGGTTGAACAAGACCAGCGACAAGGCCATAGACCTTCTAACTCAAACCTTTCAAAGGTACAGTTCCTATGAAATAGAAACAAAATTGGCGTGAATTCTTCGAAGACAAGAAAGAAGCCTCGAGAATCATCATATCTGAACAACACACATTACATAAAAAACAGTACAAGGAACTGTTGCAGAACATTTGCTGACGAACCATCACACTACCAAGCACCTAGTTTATAACTTACAACATCCTACGATCCTCCTGAAAAACAAATGTGACTTGAGAGATTCCTAATACAGATTCAGAACTCCCTTCATTAGAAGATATCAAGCAAGTAACCATAAACTAAACTTAAAAATAACAAATCTCAAAAGAAAACTGAAATATTGAAATTCAGAGGTGATAGCCTAACTAAAAAATGTCAAGTAACTCTTTTAGATATATGGAGAAAATTCTCTAAGACAGGAATTGCAATCTAGTTCACCCACTAATTTGATAAAGTGAAAGAACAAACATTAATACCTATGGAGAAATATCCTCACTATCACTCGCGTACAAAATTCCCTCTAAAACATTATTCACGAGACTTGAAATCCAAACTCATCAACTAATTGGCGAATAACAGGCATGATTCATAAATGACAGGTCCTGTACAGAAGAAATTCACAATCTCAGAATTATCTTGCAAATTCATAAAGCCAGGCAAACAATGCTCACGTTGGAGACTTCAGGAAAGCGGACGATTCAGTAGACCTACACACACTATTCAATATTCTAGAAGATTTCAAAGTTGACAGGAAAACAAGAGTAATAATCCGATAGACACTGACAGCCATAACTTCAATAGTTAAATTTAAGTGAACTTTCTGATCGTAATCATATTAGCATAGACGGGGGGGGGGAATTGGAAGGGAACAAATGAAATAACTATTGGTCGACGACTCAAAAATAAAATTCATCTGCAGTGTTTGGGATTCGCAGATGATCAAGCTATTCATTCCAACAATAGACAAGAGGCAGTTCAGAACCTTGAAAACTTCACTAAATTACAGCTAAGACAGGAGTCCAAATGCATAGACGAATCCTTTAGTCATCTAGACAGGAAACCTCTGAAGACTAAATTCGGCAAAAAAAAATCATCAAGTAAATAAATTCAAACCCCACGGCATAGCCGTGCTCATTGAACCGTGCACCACGGCCTTGATGGCAGCTGCAGCAATTCAGTTTGAATCCCGCTGACAGTACCCACCTTAAGTGATTTTTCCCTGCGTTATCCACACTCCCTTCAGGCAAATGACGGGATATTACTTTACTTCACGAGTGAGTCATGACGCAAACAAAGAGAGAATCTCAACATTCCAGAAGGCCTATACCTATAGATGTAATAAAAAAATCAACATCTAAGACATTATACCGCAGTCATGAAACCTGAAGCTCTATATGGCTCAGAAACATTGATCATTGAAGGTAGATCTCTTAGTAAGAACATAGAGAAACAAGAAAGTAAAATATTTAGGGAAATCCTTGGACCAGTCTGCTCAGAAGGAATCTGGGAGAAACGAAAGCCTTGGGAAATTTATCAGCATTCTGAAAAGATCACTGACACTTTCAGGAAAAGGAATTTTAAGTTCTACGGAAACATTCTCAGAATGAACCATCGCAGGATCACCAAAAGATTCTCAACCTTGCTTTATCAATGAAAGTCAAGAACCAGTGGCTTAGTGAAATAGAAAATGAACTTGAAGAATTTGGAATCAGAGAAGAAATTATATAAGATCGACCCCAGTTTAAAACAGTAATTAACAACCACCATTTTGCAGAGAAAATGAATGCAAGGACCAATAAATCATGGACTGAATAACGGAGGTGTTAATAATATTATTAGGAAAATTAAAAGCAAACATTACAGATTCAGATTACTATTTGGTAGGGTGCCGATAACCTACATGTTAGGCCCCTCAAAACAAGAATTATAACCATCACTATTTGGTAGTATTAAGTACATGACTAATTCCTATGAATTATGGTACACAATGATTTGTCATGCCCATCAGTAATGGTACACAATATATGGAACTTAAATACAACTTACAATCTCAGGGAATTCTTCTGGTTCACATTTGATAGATGGTTGGCCCTCCATAATGTTGAGGAATCTAAAACACAGTATAATTAAGTAATATTCTTTAACTATCAGGATACACTGTAAGAAGTACAGGATATATTTGTCATTTACACACAGAAAAGTTTAATGGTATATATTCCAATACCCTTCCAGGAATTTTTCTTGTGTTTTGCTCTATATTCTTTAAATGTATGCAACCGTACATAAAATGGAATTTCTATCTACTTCAGGGCTTTGAGGATGATGAATTGGTATCCCTGTAAATGTCTACCCCTCCAGAACATTCCAGAAGTGTTTCCTTCTTTGTAACCAATAAAGAGGGGGTGGTGTTGATTGCTGTTTCAAGGGGCCTAACTATTTGGTACTGATATGGAATGAATAGCCTTATTTTGGTAAGAACCTTCCATATGAAATGTTTGCATCATCACAAATTATAAACGTCCAGGAGGTGTTTGTGTGTTTATCAGTGCTACATTGTCTAAATAGGACAGGGGATTCAGAGAGACAGTGCAATAGGCCTACTAGGCCAATATTACTCAGCATAATGCACAGACTTTCAAACCCCAGTCACTTTGATACGAATTGTCAAAGCAAAGGGAACAAATTGCACTATACTGAGCATAGATAGTATATATTGTGACCGTACACAACACGAGCCGTGGATTGAACCAACAAATTTCACGCAGCGTGAGTACAGAATTAATGAGTGAGATATCTGCGCGGAATAACAACTTTGATCGGCAGCGCACGTTACATCTTACATGCTAGGTTCACGATCAAATTAAATTATAAATAAAGATTTGTAATTAAGTATTCTGCGTTTGTGGATACGTCTTACATCAAATGTTGATATAATAGGCCAAAATAGTATATGAGGAATACACGTAGGTCCTATTATTATTTTACCTGAGTGTGATATTGCCGAACAGTGTTCCTTATTGACAGAACTATAGTTTTACAATATTACGGTACATGCAATTTTCTTAGAATTATTTCGAGTTTAATTTTAGACTAAAATATCGCGAGAAAAACACACTTTCCGTTGTCTAGGAAGGACCAGGCGTAACCAGTCGCACAAAGAACCGCACTTTACTCCCACACAGTCGGCATTCCAGTATTAAAGTACCGAGAGTTCCCTGCCTCTCGTGTTACAATGCGACCACTTCACTGTTGGAGTTGGTAGTTAACAATTTAAGTTGGCAGCATTGATTTTATATTTTAGTATTCCTTGTGTTGTTTGTGCCTTGTAGCGTGATGGACGTGTAAATATACGATCTACTATTTCGTTAACAAACTCTCGTTATTTCCACTGAAACTTGAAGATTAGTTAACAACAGGTTATGAGCCCAGAGCAGTGCGAAGTACGTAGATCAGAGCGTGAATTACGGATTGTTGAGATTGAGATGTAATCTGAATTTTAAAAACAGATTGTGAGTGTTTGTGACTGAACCGGCGAACGTTACAGCGACAGTACCAAGATGGCTGACGGAGATGACAAAGACCTCGTTTCCATTCCAAAGCTAGCAAATGGAAACTACTTCGCCTGGAAACTGAGAGTGAAGGCGCATATGATCGATAAGAACTGTTGGGTGGCGATTGAACCAGGCTTCGATGAGAACGAGTTGAATGTGGATCAGGCATGCTTAAATAGGAAAGCTTTGTCGGTATTATACAAATCCGTTGGGGATGATTTCTTGTTAGATGTGGAAGATTGTATTAGAGCGAAGCATGCTTGGGAAATTCTGGAAGAAATTCACGTCTCTTCTACCAAGTTTAATGCACTTCAGTCCTTGAAAGAAATGACAAATATTTCGAAGACCCCAAATATGTCGATGCAAGAGTATGCGGCCAGTATCCAGAGATTGAACAAAAAAATTGCCAGGGGTGGCATAATATTCGACGACGAGATGATGGCCAACTTCCTGCTAGTCGGTCTACCGATGGAGGAGTACGAGACCTTCGTCCAAAATCTACTGAGGGAGCCGGATCTTACAACACGGAAGGTTAAAGGACGACTTCTAGACGAGGAGCGACGCCGGACCCAGTTAGAAGCCGCGCAGGAGACTTCCGCATCAAGTGCACTCATCTCCAAGAAAGGCAAGAATGACAAGTCAGTGTACAAAAACAGTAAGAAGAATAGTGTGCAGAGTGGAAAAAGTGGTGATAGTAATAGTGTTAAATGTTACAAATGTCAGAGGTTAGGGCATATTAGCAAGTTTTGTCCAGAAGTTAAATGTTTTACCTGTCACGAGTATGGTCATTGGGCATCAGATTGTACCAAAATGAAATCAAATAATGGAAAAAGGGACAACAATGGAAATTCCAATAAAACGGGGAAGACTATAGCCTGTATCAGTGTGTTCGCAATGGTGTCAATGAACAGTTCTGATGTTTGGTACCTTGACTCGGCAGCGTCAGAACATATGACGTCTAAAAGAGAGTTGTTTTCCTCCTATTCAGAGTGTAAGAGCAATGTTAAGATTGGACAAGGGCAACTCCCAGTTAGTGGAAAAGGTATTGTCAAACTTGCATTATCTGATAAGTGTGGTGGTAATGTGCTTGAGATGAGAAATGTTTTGCACGTTCCAGATTTAGCATTCAATTTGATTTCAGTTGGGCGCTTAGCCAAGAATGATGTATTTGTTCACTTTAACAAAGAAGGTGCTAAAGGTATGTATAATGATGAGTGCGTGTTTACAAGTCTAGAATCAAATGGGTTGTATTTGTTGGAACCTAATCACAGTGTAGCTTGTATATCGAATGCCGATGTCAGTGAAGATGAGATGAGTGATGAAATTGAAGCTGTAGCCTTGCGAGCAGTGAGTTCAGATTTGTGGCATGTAAGGTTAGGGCATCCACATGAAGCTGCTATGCAGAAAATTCCATATTTGTCAGGTTTAAAGAGTGAGAATAAGAGTTGTGATGTGTGTGTTCTGGGGAAGATGACTAGATGTAGTTTCCCGCAGAAGAGTGAACGCCAATGCAGTAAACCACTGGAATTGGTACATAGTGATTTGTTAACATCTCCTGTTAAATCAAATGGTGGTCATAAATACATGATGAGTTTTGTCGATGATTATTCCAGATTTACAGTTGTTAAATTCTTGAAAAGTAAAGGTGAGGCTTTCTCAAAGTTTTTGGAGTATCAAGCTGAAGTAGAAAAAATGCATGACTTGAAACTTAAATGCTTTCAAACAGATGGAGGTGGCGAATATTGTGGTAATAAATTCGAGACCTATTTGAAAGCGAATGGGATAGGTCATAGAAAGACGGTAGCTTATACTCCAGAACAAAATGGTATAGCTGAGAGGTTTAATAGGATTGCAGAAGATAAGATAAGGTGTTTGTTAGTGCAGTCAGGTTTGTCAGATTCGTTTTGGGCTGAAGCAGCCAACACTGCTTGCCTTACTAGGAATCTATGTCCATCTAGGGCTATTGGGAATCAGATCCCATATGAAATGTGGAAGGGAGAGAGTGCTGAAAAAGAATATCCAAGGTTACGTGCATTTGGTTGTAAAGCTTGGTTATTTCAGAAAGTAGGTAAATTTCAGCCCCGAGCAGTGAGATGTGTATTCATAGGTTATGAAAACAATGTGAAGGGGTATAAATTGTTTAATCTTGAGACTAAATCATTTGTGATTGGATATCATGTAAAATTTGATGAAAGTATATTTCCCATGGTAGAACAGGTTATATATATTATTATATTATACAGTATTCTGCCTAGTGGCAGGTCCATGTCTTCGTACAGAGAATTTCTGATGCCAACGTTCCCGGTCTTCAGCTTCTTTCTTCAGTCTGCTGTAACTCTTTCTATCTTTCATATCATCCAAATGTTGGATTCTTCTTCTTCCCCGTCCTGTCGTTCCTTTGATCTTACCTTCAATGACGTCGTGTATGAGCCCCTCATGTCTAAGTATGTGCCCGATCCAGTTGGCCTTCCTCTGAAGGATTGTATTCAGAAAAGTTTTATTCTCACCTACTCTTCTCAGTACTGCATCGTTTGTCACCCGATCTGTCCACGTGATCTTCTCTATTCTCCTCCAGCACCACATTTCAAAACTTTCTAAGTATTTTCTTTCCCTTTTTCTCATTGTCCACGTCTCTGCCCCGTACAGTGCAATGCTCCAGATGTAACACTTCACCAATTTCTTCCTTAGTTCTAAACTCAACTTTCCGGTGAGCAGAGTCCTCTTCTTGTTGAATGCGGCTTTGGCAATGGCAATTCTGGCGCGAATTTCATTTGTGCATTGAGCATCTTTTGTCAGCAAGCTTCCCAAGTACTTGAACTGCTTCACATTCTCCAATTCTTGATTGTCGATATTTACCCTCAAAGGTTTCTCCCGTTTTGAAATCCGCATCACTTTTGATTTCTCGATGTTGATTTCCATGCCATATATCCTTCCAGTTTCCACCAACCGGTTCATCATGTGCTGCAGTTGTCTTTGATTTTTGGCGAGCACTACTAGGTCATCTGCATACTTGATGGTGTTTATGAGGCGTCCTCCTATCCTGAAATTTCCGCACCCTTTCAAAGCTTCTTTCACCAGCCATTCACCATACAGGTTGAAGAGACTTGGCGATAGACAACATCCTTGTCTGACTCCTCTTCCTATTTCCACGCTGTTCGTTTCTCCGTATTTCAGTCGCACCTTTACTCTTTGTCCCAGGTACAAATTAAAAATTAGTCTCCGGTCTCTCCAGTTGATTCCTATCTCCTTAAGGATGTTCAACAATTTTGCCCAGTTGACTCTGTCGAAGGCCTTCTGCCAGTCTATAAAACAAACGCGAACTTCTTCGTTAACAGTCAAAACTCTCTCCGACAATATCCTCACTATACCGATAGCATCTCTGGTTCCTTTTCCTTTCCTAAATCCAAATTGATCCTCTCCCATTACTTCTTCAATTTTGTGTTCCAGCCGTCTATTGAGTATTCTTGCAATGATCTTCGCCACATGTGAGATCAGACTAATTGTTCGGTAATCACTACATTTCGTAGCTTGTTTTTTCTTCTCAAGAGGAACCATTGTGACGTCCAAAAAGTCTTTAGGCCATTCTCCATTTTCATAAATGTTGTTGATAAGTTGTGTCAGCACTTTCAGACCTCCGTCTCTGATTTCTTTCAGCAAATCCACCGGTATGTCGTCTTCTCCTGTAGCTTTCCCTTTTTTCATGTCCTCAATTGCCTTCTCTACTTCCGTTGTCAGTATGCTGGGCCCTTTCTCGTCTTCATCAATCGCCTCCTCTGTCTCCATGTCGATGTCTTGCGGACGGTGTTCCTTATCGTAGAGTTCCTTTATGTATTCTTCCCATATTTTCAGCAATCCCGCTTGTTCAGAAACCATTTGTCCTCTAGAGTCCTCTATTCCGAATGACCTTACTCCTTTGTTCTCGCTTCCTCCCAGCTCCTTCGTTTTCTGGTACATGAGGTCGTACCTTCCTCTTCTTTGTAGTTCCTCTATGTCATCGCACATTTCTTCCATGTACTTTTCCTTTGCTTTGTCCGTTTCTCTCCTGAGTGCATTGTTAAGTCTTCTGTATTCTTCTTCGTTTATATTTTTACACTTCCTCCTTTCTTCCATCTTCTCCATCATCTCATTGGTGATCCAGGGTTTCCTGGCTCTCTTTGCTTCCCTCCCAACTTCACTCTTTAAAGTATTCAACAAAACCAGTTTAACATTTCGCCATTGCACTTCCACACTTGTACTTGCATTTTCACCTCTCATTTCACTAAATTGCTGCTCCAATGATTCTCCTACTCTCTCATTGTTCACTCTTTACTTTTCCAGGTCCCATCTCTGCTTTCTCCTCCCACACTGTCGAATCCTCTTCAGCCTTGTATTGATGTCTGCAACCAAAAGGTTGTGATCCGAGTCGATATCGGCAGCCGGCATAGTCCTAGCGTCTTTCACACTGCCCCTAAACCTCTGTTTAACAAGTATGTAGTCTATTTGATATCTGTTAATGTCTCCTGGGCTCCTCCATGTGTATAATTTGCTCTTTCTTTTCTTGAACCAAGTGTTCATCACCACTAAATTGTTTCTCTGACAGAATTCCACTAGCATCCCTCCTCTGTCGTTCCTTCTGCCTAATCCATATTGTCCCACAATGTTTGCTTCTCTACCTTGTCCAACCACACTATTCCAATCACCCATAATTATGGTGTTTACTCTTCCTCTGCCTTCAGAGTGAACGATATCTTCTATTTCATCGTACAATTTCTCCACTTCGTCGTCGTCATGATCTGATGTCGGCATGTACACTTGAATTATCATAATGTCCACTGGTTGTGCCCTTAATTTCACAAACATTAAACGATCGCTATGGCACACCACTTTAGTCACACTGTGCACTAGTTGATTTCCCATCACTATTGCTACACCACGTTCAAAACCTTGTCCACCTGAATAGAACATTGTGTAATTACCTGACACTATTTCACCACTATCTGTCCATCTCACTTCACTTAAACCCATTATGTTAACTTCACATTTTTCCATTTCTCTCTTCAAATTTTCCAGTTTCCCTGCTCTTCGAAGTGTTCTTACATTCCATGTCCCAATCCTAAAATTAAAATGTTCAACTCTTTCGATGACATCCCCTAAGGTACTACCCACCCGGAGATCCGATCGGGGGAGTAGTTTACCTCTGGAACGTTTTATTCCAGGAAGTGCCATCATCTATTCTCCGTCCTCCGACGTTCAGGAAATATAATAATGTGGTAGTCTTTCCATTTCCTTTCCACATCGCAGTATCATGACCGAAGAACCAGACTATGATTAGACTATGATTAGGCCTACTATTAAGCATGTTCAAACTGATGTTATGATAAGAAATTATTGTAGTGATGAGTCAGAGATTGAGATTGAAAGCAATGTCCAAGAGAATGATAAAAATGTGATTGAGGCTGAAAATAATGAGAACGTTTTGAGAAGGAGTGAAAGGTTAAGGAAGCGTAAAGAATGTTCTTGCTGTAATTTGTCGGTATATGTTGCTGATTATATCGAAGAACCATTGAGTGTGAGTGAGGCATTGAATGGGGAGTTCTCTGATGAATGGAGAGATGCAATGAAAAGCGAATTAGACAGTATCCAACGTAAAGGGACATTTATTTTGGTTGACAGGCCTTCTGGTAGAAATGTGTTGGGTTGTAAGTGGGTTTTGAAACTTAAGAGAAATCCAGATGGTACTGTTAATAGATTTAAGGCGAGATTGGTAGCACAAGGTTTTTCCCAAGTGCCAGGGGTAGACTTTAATGAAACTTATGCTCCAGTAATTAAAAGAAAAACGATTCGACTGATGATGGCCATAACTGTCATTAATGGGTGGGTTCAGGAACATATTGATGTGCTCACAGCATATTTGCACAGTGAGTTGAATGAGGAAGTTTTCATGGAACAACCTAAATATTTTGAGGTGGATAAAAATAAAGTGTGTAAATTGCTCAAAAGCTTGTATGGGCTTAAACAAAGTGCTATGGAATGGCATTCGACCTTGTATATGAATTTGTCAGAATTAGGTTTGAAACCTCTGGTGAAGGATCCATGTGTGTTTGTTATCAAAGATAAGGATCTGTTCATTGGTGTTTATGTTGATGACTTGGCATGCTGGGGAAAAAGAGAACGGGTTGAATGGTTCAAAGAAGAGTTGGACATTAGATTGGAGATTAAGAAGTTAGGAAATATGACCAACTTTCTTTCTATGAATGTGGAGTACAGGGAAGGAGTAATGTCTGTTCATCCAACTACATTAAAAGGGTATTGAAAGAATTCAAACAAGAATGTTGCAGACTTGTTTACGAAGTCATTGAATGGGCCAAAGACCCAGAGTTTCATAAAGATCCTCAATTTGGTTTAGTTTATTACAGGAACTGAATTTTTTTGGTATTTTTGTTGAATTAAAGGATTGTCATTGTTTGAGGTTAACTACCAGGGGAAGTGTTGGAGTTGGTAGTTAACAATTTAAGTTGGCAGCATTGATTTTATATTTTAGTATTCCTTGTGTTGTTTGTGCCTTGTAGCGTGATGGACGTGTAAATATACGATCTACTATTTCGTTAACAAACTCTCGTTATTTCCACTGAAACTTGAAGATTAGTTAACAACATTCACAACAAAACTCACATAATTGTCTCGTAGGAGTCGTAGGACTAGCGTTACCAACTGGAAATTTCCAAATGCAGGACATTGCTCAGAAAAGAGCGAGACATTCGAGAAAAATGTCTGACAAGTTCAATCGATAGAAAAATTATACATAATATGTATATTAAACATAACTTTTTACAAAAGGAAATACCTTACTTAATAATCAGTCCCTGCTGCAGTTGTTTTCCTTGAAGCTGTATGCTTCAGCAGAACCTACTTTTGAAAGAAGACGCGAATTATTTTCTTGAAGCACATATTTATAGAATTGTTCACACTACGTATCTTTGAAATTGATCGTCACAAGTAACATTCTACCAACAAACGGTTCCACAGTACGGTATGAATAAACACACATTGCTGCCTGGTCTGGCAAACAGGCAAATTGTACTTAAGTTCAGAAACAAAACGCAATGTTCTGATACCGGTACTTATTAAAGAAAACAGACCATTGTTGATCTAGTGTTGTGTCTTAATCCTAAGTTGAACTTTTAGAATAAGCCCTTACGGTGCGTTGCACAACTGGTCGAATAATGTTTAACTTTCAGTATTTCTACACCTTTTGACTGTAAATATTGAATAAATGGTACAATATCGTCAAAACTGTGGTCCTTAATGTTTTGAAGTCTTAACCAATTGAATCACTTGAATTCCTCCATAGGTTGCATCAATTTATCCAAGTACCGTACCGGTACTCATTGCAGGTATCATAGAAACATAAACACCTTGCATTCTATATCCAAACCATCTTCTGAAAATGTATTTAACATCTATCTGACTTTAAGAGGAAATCCTAAACGAGCAATCAAGAAAAAAATGCCTAATATTTCGATAAATTAAAAATGCCGGTCGGACATAACCACAATGAATGAAAAGCAGGACAAGTTGGTAACCTTCCGTAGGACGAAACCAATTAAAATTAAGATTCTTATACAGACCCTGTAAAATGAGACAATCTGTCACGGTAAAACTGTTCCAAGACACATACAGGTACCTTACCTCACTTCTGTACCATCAGCTGGGCTGTAGGCCTACTGGTCACAAGCACGTCTTCACGCTGCTTCTCTAAGTAGACTCGCAGGCTAATGTTTATATCACTAGACTAACCACACGGTATAACGCATTCTTCCTTTCATCGTGGAGACGTAATTTTATTGTGTTTTCCTTACAAATCTTAACAGACAATTATTCCTAGCTTCAGTGGCGTACGCAGGATTTCTTTCACGGGGGAAGTTCAATCATAAATGTAGAAATAGAGGCTACAAATGGGAAAATTCGTAAAATTTGTAAGAGTTTTCCAAATGTCCAAATTATAGATGTAAGTAAATTAGACTGGAAGTTCCACACTCGACATGGCCTACACTTAAATAGGTTAGGAAGAGAGTACCGGTATCTTAGTGATCATCATCATCATCATCTTCTTGTACAGTTTCCAGCCCCAGGCTGGGTTGTTTGGAACATAAGCCTCGCCTCCAGAGGCGGCCGGTGATATTGGACTCAAGGACGCTGCCCTCCCACCCTCCTCATCAGCCATGATGTTCTCTCTCTTCGCAACTCATGTTTTGCCACCGTGACAAAATGTGTGTAGTTCTTCTCCTTGTCGGTAGAGCGCACTGGATGCTCGTGAGGACTCATCAAAATGCGCCCGCTTTGTTATTTACGTTGCCATGGTAACGAATACCTTCAGTCATCCCCTCTCCATCCTCTCACGCGCTACGTCACAAAGTGTGTGGATTCAGTCAGCTTGAGTCTGATGCAGCCACTGCCTGCCCATTTAACGATTACGGCATTGGTTTATGCCTACAACCTCGTTTACAAATATAGGCGCTAGGAAGCAGCACCAAGTCACTGTGGCAGACATACGTTTTGTATTGATGTTAATAGCGAAGTTGGAATGTATTCTGAATGATTTTATAATGTAGTACTGCTGCGTGCCCTTTTGTAAATCAGAACTGGGCAAGTTAGAATAGCGGGATATTTCATGAGATACAATCGGACAATTCATTGCGTGAGAAGTGGTTACGTGGAATTTCTAGAGAAGGTGACAAGAGAGGAAGCAAATGGTGACCTTCTGATCGCTCTGTTGCTTGTAGTCTTCAATTTCTTCCTGAGAGCTTCAGATCACATACATTATTATCAAATTGGTTACAACTAGTGGGACGTGGGTTGGCGACTATGGGACCCCAGCTGAGTTTCCTTGAGATGAGCTCCTCTCTTATATATTTCATGTCAACACTTACCCCAACATTGTTAGGGTATCGGAGGCCTGAGATGTCTTTCATTTCCCTGCCTTAATCGGCTCGTGTCTTTTTCTTTCCTGATGCCCTAATTTTTGTTCGACCAGACCTCATTCTGTCCTTTTTTCTGCCTTCTCTAAGAGGCCCTAAAGGAGGTAGGGTGTGTGTTGTCCCACCAGGCACGGTGCACCTTAGATATCGATACACCCTCAATGATGGAGATAATTGTTGTTTAAAGGGGTGAAATATCTAGGTCATCTACCCTTATGGTTTAGGCGATGGTGAGAAATTATGATGAAATGAAATCTACAGCTAGGCTTAACTAATTACTGACTTACAACTAACTTATGTACTAGAAGAAGAAAACGACGATAATACAGGAAAGAAACGAATAAGGGACATAAATGACGGAAAAGAAATGCTCTCTATCTTCGAAGGGCAGATGACCTTGCTGTTCATCCTCTTAAAACAAGAATCAATCTTCGAAGATTGAGGTACTTGGAAACTACTAGAGCCATTAAAGGCAGGTAGAAAAGGGAAAGAGGAGAGGGTCCACCCGAAAGTCAATGCAAAAAGGGGAAAATGGATCTCGCTCTGAAACACATCACGGTCGCCAAATCCCGAGCTCAAAAGCTGAGCTCTTGAAGGTGCATTGCGTGTGGTGAAGCTTCACACACCCTGCCTCCATTAAGGCCTTGTGTAGAAGGCATTAGATGTTATGAAACTAAAAGAAGAGGGCTGACCCCTCCAAGAATGAGGGTATCAGGATAGATGATATAAGGGTCAGTTACGGCAGGAAAATTAATGACTCCCTCGACTTTGGATGCTCTAATGCTATCCGGGTTGGAAGAGAACAAAAGTCGACTAATGGAGGTCGACGGGTAGATGACATAGAAGAGTCCAGCACAAGTGGAAATAATAACCGCCTCTGCTGGGGTCCAATGGTCTCCAACCCGAGTCCCTATAGGCCTAGTTGAGAACCCTTGTGGTGGGGATACTCCCTCAAGGGCTCATGGCTAGTGAGGTTGGGTATTAGCGACCCTGATGGATTCCTGATCTCGGTCCGGTTTTCTTCTTTTTCCAGTAACTAGGAGCAAATATTTTTAATACCTTTTAAAAACAATAGTGCCTAGTCCAAACGAAATAAGGAAATCAAGCTTCAAAAATATGTGAGAAGAAAAAACATAATTCATGTATGAAATCATCTCTGTCAATTACTGGAAAAGCATCACAAAAGCGGTTTACATCATAACGGTTGAGTCCCCACTCGGTAAAATTCACGAGCCGCCACTGCTCGCCACTTAGTTCTTTCTTCCCACCACCTCTCCGCTGTCACTCGGGCCCAGTCCTCGCCTCTCTTCTTGACACATTCCTCCTCTCCTTCAGCCATCTATCTCTTGGTCTTCCCCTTGGTCGTATCTTCTGCATCTGCATCTCATGTATCCTCTTCGGTATCTTCTTCTCATCCATTCTCTTCAAGTGTCCATACCACCTCAGTCTTGATGTCTCAATCCTACCTTGCAAGGGCTCCTCTTTCACCATTTCCCTGACCTTTTCATTCCTCACCCTGTCTCTTCTTGTTACTCCAATCCTACTTCGCAGGAACTTCATTTCACCTGCCTGTATTCTGCTTATGTCTCTTTTCTTCATTGTGCACGTTTCTGAAGCATAGGTCAGTATCGGGATATAGTAGCTTCTGTATAACACTTCCTTGCTTTTTTGTGGGACATCTTTATTCCACACTAAGCTCCTAATGCTTCTCAGATATGCTTCTGCCTGTCTGCCACGTTCCGTAATCTCTTTGTCTTTTCTCCCATTTTCCTCCACTATACTTCCCAAGTACTTGAAACTTTCCACCTTCTTCAGCTGTCCACCTCCAAGTGTTATCCCACTCATTGGTCTGTCCTTTTTCCTGGTCGTTAACAGGATCTCACATTTACTGATGTTGAACTTCCATTCGTTCTCTCCCACTGTTTCTTCCCAAGCCTTCAGTTGCTCCTGAATTTTCTCCTCCTTGTTTCTCCAGACCATGAGATCATCTGCAAACACCATTGCTTTCATCTTATCTTCTCCTATCTTTCCTGCAATCCGTGTCATTACCTCGTCCATAACCACAATAAAGAGAAGGGGTGACAGCGCACTACCCAGTTTCAGGCCACTCATTTGTCTGAACCAGTCTGTTCTTTCCCCTCCAACTTTCACACAACTCCCACTTCCACAATACATCTCCTTCACTCTGCCTACAGTCTCTTTTTCCACTCCCATGTTTTCCATTGCTTTCCAAACCTTCTCCCTACACACACTATCATAGGCTTTTTCGATGTCCAGGAAGGCCATCAACAGATCCTCTCCAAATTAGTAGAGGTGTTCCTGCAGCTGTCTCACTGAAAATATGAGATCCACTGTTGATCTCCCAGGTCTGAATCCATACTGCTCCTCTCTCAATTTTCTCTCCACTCTGGATCGTATTCTACTTTCTAATATCTTTTCATATATATTGCCACAGTGAGGTATGAGTGTGACTCCCCTGTAATGTCTGCACTCCTTTCTGATTCCTTTCTTAAATATTGGGTCAATTACTCCTTTCTTCCAATCTTCTGGGGTCTTTTTCTCCTTCCATATCACCCTCATCACACGGTACAGCCACTGTTTCCCAACCTCCCCTGCTGCCTTCACCATTTCAACACTCACTTCATCCACACCTGCTGCCCTTCCTCCTTTCATCTTGTCTATAGCCATTTCCATTTCTCTCCAAGTCAGGTCCTTTTCCATTCGTGTGTAGTCTTCTCCACCTTCCAATACATTGTCTTCCTCCCTATGACCATTTGGATTCAGCAAATCCTCAAAGTACTCTTTCCACACTGTCTTGAGTGTCTCTTTGTTGTGTACCTCATTTCCGTTTTTGTCCATCATAACCACATCCTCTCGCAGACCTCTTCTCTTACTTTTGACAATCCCATAAAGTACTTTCTTATTTCTTCTGCTGTCTTCCTCCATCATCTCTGTCCACTTTACCATCCACTTCTTCATCTCCTCTGCGACAATCTTGTTTGCTTCTTTCTTCTTTTTCTTATAATCTTCCCTTGCCAGATGAGTTCTTTCCTGGAACCACACTCTGAAAGCCTTGTTCTTCCTTCCCACAGCTTCTTTTACTCTCTCATTCCACCATGGTGTCTCTTTACACCGATTTCTGTTGCTTGTTCTTCCACATACTGCCACTGCAGCTTCCACCATTGTGATTTTGAATTGCTTCCATTCCTCTTCCCCTGTTTTAGGATTGTCTGTTGGCATCCTTTCCCTTATTATCTTCTGGAATTCTTCCTTGACTTCCTTTTCCTTGAGTTTCCATACTTTGATTCTCCTTTCCTGGTACTCAGTCCTCTTGCTATCCTTAACAACTCCCAGGTTCATTACAAGTATTCTGTGGTCGCTATCTAAGGCCTCTGATGGTATTACCTTTATGTCTCTGACACTTCTCTTCATTTCCCAGTCGTACAGCATGTAATCTACCAAAGATTTCTTTGTTAAATCACTGTTGTACCACGTTACCTTGTGGCTTTCTTTCTTCCGGAACCAGGAGTTGCCTACCACTAAACCGATTCTCTTGCAAAAATCCAGCAACTTTCTCCCTTCTTCATTCCTTATACCCCATCCTTCTGCTCCCAATACATTTTCATATCCTTGCCTTTCACTTCCTACATGTGCATTCAAATCTCCCATGACAATGATGCTCTGACCATTCAACTGCTGTTGTAGCTCCTCCTCAAAGTCTTCCATGTCTTGAGCTGTACATCCAACTTGAGGGGCATATACCTGGGCTATCTCCTGGCTTCTTCCCTTTACAGTTACTCTGATCTTCATGATCCTGTCACTTAATCCCTTTACCTCTTCCTTCATTCCATCTCTCACAACTACTCCTACTCCGCTGCTCCTTCCTTCACTGTTCCCACTCCAGTACAACCGGTACCCTTTCCTCAGTTCTCTGCGACCTTCTCCTTTCCATCTTGTTTCTGCCAAGCCCAGTACATCCAGTTTTCTTCTCTCCATCACATCTACAATCTCCTCCACTTTTCCTGTCAGTGTCTGTATGTTTAATGTCCCAACTCCTAGTCCATTAGCATATCCGGGTCTTAGTGATGAAATCTGCAAAATTGTAAATTCAAATAGTAAGAATAGTTCAAGAGTACTATCTTTAGAGTGGAAGCAGGGAAACTTGATAAAGAAGCCAAACGTGAGGTTTGGCATTCAGATCTTTCGGTGTCAAATTTAACTGAGTGGAACAATGGTATTTCGGATTTGTCTAGCAAAAAAATAATAATAACAATTATGATAATAATAATAATGTAAATAAATCACCAACACAAGCTTGCAAAAGTAACAAATTTAAACTTTACCACCAGAATGTTCAGTCTCTCTATAATAAAATTGATTACATAAATCTAATGCTTAAAATGAACTTAAAGACATCTCAGTAGGCTACTATGTATTTCAGAACATTGGCTGAAAGAGGAACAACTCGAATTAATTCAATTCCCAGGGTTTATACAAGCTAGTAAATACTCTAAAACTAATATTAGCCATGGTGGTACTTGTATCTACCTAAGAAATAATTTAGATCATGAACAGTTTACAGCTTATCATTATCTAATTTTGGAACAGGATTTTGAATTCTCTGCCGTAAAAATACAGCAGTTTAGTTAATAATTGTATGCCAGTGGTGGCTCGTAGATGAAAAATCAGGTGAAGAACGAAACTCTAATTTCAGCAGTGCTTGATTGCTTTTGTGAATATAGATTTTTTTTCGTATTTTAAAGCTAAAATATCTACTCGGTCGTCCTGAAAATGATCTTTGTGACTTCTCATTTTCACCACCAGGCATATGCTGGGATGGTTCCTTTCAATAGGTCCACGGCCGATTTCCTTCCAAAATCCCTTCCCTGACCCGCCCTGCAAAGAAAATGCATGGCCATTGCCTGCATTAATAGAATTAATATAATTCCTTAAAGTTCCCACGAGTTACAGTAAAGTTTAAAGTTCATAGGAACTCTCTTTCAGAGGTTATGACGAGAGTGAGACCTCAAGTATAGAACAACTCCAATTAAAAGCCTATTTAAAGTCACATTCTCATTATATCTAACTCCACATACAGTGCTTGCAGAAAGTTTAGGGACAGGCCTAAATTTCGTTTGATGCACATTTGTCCCAAAAGTAACAGCATTTCAGTCATGTTATTAGACATCTATATGAGGGGTTTTCATTAAAAAGTTCGCTGCTCTAGCTCTAATACTTTTGGAGATGGAATGTTTTACCTTTTTGTAAACAGGGCAAAAAAACCTGTTTTTCCTACTAATGAAATGTTTTCGTTCTCAAAAGCTGCTAATCCTACAACTATGAAATCTTTACTGCTGTTTTACTACAATATATCAATCATAAACATAAAAATACAACCTAGGTAAAGAAATTACTACTAATTTGATGGCCTCTCAAATAAACTTTCTTCCCCGGTAATTTTGGCGGCGAAATTGGTCAATTTCGTTCCATGATAACTTCCGATTGGCAACATTTTGAGAAAGTACCCACAGCCGATCCATCACAAACAAGACACGGAGAAAACAACTGCGTAGTCAGAATAGCTCGAAGTGTTTCCAATCGGAAGTTATCGCGAAACGAAATTGACCAATTTTGCCGCCAAAATTACCGTACTGGGGAATAAAGTTTGTTTGAGAGGCGACCAAATAAGTAGTATATTTTCCAAGGTTGTTATTTTTATGATTGCTATATAGTAGAAAAACAGCAGTAAAAATTTCATAGCAGTAGGACTAGCAGTTTTTGAGAAAGGAAACATTTTAGTAAGAAAAACAGTTTTTTTTAGCCTTGTTTACAAAAAAAACATTCCGCCTCCAAAAGTATTAGATCAAGAGCAGCGAAATTGTAAACGAAAACCCCTCATATAGATGACCAATAATATCAAGTAAAACAATGACTGAAATGGTGTTACTTTAGGGACAAATGTGCATCAAACGAAGTTAGACATGTCCCTAAACTTTCTGCAAGCACTGTAGTCTTGCATTTTCCCTCAAGGCGTCAGATAACGTGGTAGTGTTTCTTTTGAGTGTTCTAATCTGTAACTGGCACTTCAAATGTTCCTCTCTGTCTTTGTGTTTGTTCAACCCGCGCGTAGGCCCAATGTTTTGGAAATCACCGAAACTTGTTGATTCCACACACCACATTTGTTACTAAAAAGTAAGCAAGGCTAACAGAACAGGTTGTTTTCAAGAATACAACTACTGCACAAGCATGTGAACTGCTCGAACCAAGATCCCTTGCAATGAAGGCTATAACATTTGCCGGGTTTCTTAATATCTTTTTAGTACACAGTTCTATTAATTAATTTGGCCGTCCATTATTTAATAACTCCCCTTTGTCTTCGTCTTTCCACCTACTGAAGGGAATTTCTAATAAAAGTAATACCGAGTCTTTCACTGGAAATATTATTACACTAAAAGCCATCAACTTTCATCAACAACAGGGTAAGTAACGTAATAAATAAATATTATTTATTGGGAAAATAAATACAAGCTTCAGCATAAAAGAAAAGAAGCCTGACGCAACGCCAACTTTCAACAACTGGACTTGACGTATTGGCTTGGAGACACAGCAAAGTCTTCACTCGACTGTCTAACGGCAGGTAATGACGTCACACCCGATGTCAGGTTGCCATGACAACGAGAAGAAGTGGCTGACGTAAACACGTTACTTCGTCTCCTGCAGATTCTCCTCCAAGTTACGACAGCACAATCTAGCGACAGGGAGTTCAACTGACACAAGGCCGCCATAGAGCCTCGCCAGTAGGTAATCTGTGAGCCTCGCTTGCGTACCTTCTAGCAACGGACTATAGAAATAACAGTACACTATAAATAGCGCAAGACAACTGCAACATTTTCATTTAAATAAGAAAATATAATGTTTATCTTACGAGATAGCTAGTGAAGAGGCTCTTCACTCCCTTCACCTGAATAGCCGCTACTGTTGTATGCGTATACTGTTCTCCGTCAGGAAAGTTTCCTTTGTTTATACATAAATTAGAATTGTTACTCAATAACATGAGTAAAGTAAATTTCGATATAATAATTTGTGGGGATGTAAATGTGGATTCCTTAAAGTTTGATAGATATTGTGAATTAATAACACAGTTACTAATTTCCTATTGACTGAAACCTACAGTAAATACCCCAACAAGAATAACAAAATTTAGTAAAACCACTCCTGATCATTTTTTAAATACTGATATATATCACCATTCTATAGAAGTCTATTGTCCAGGTTTTAGTGACCACCATGGACAAATACTGAGTTTTGAAGTACCCGAAACAATCAATGATAATGATAATGGAGTAAAATCTAAGTGCAGGTCATTCACTGAAACAAATGTTACATATTTCAATGACTTATTAAATAAGGAAACATGGTCAGAAATGTATAAACTAGAAAATGTAAATGATAAATTTAATGCATTTAACAGTACCCTAAAACACTATTTTGAAACAGCATTCCCATTTAGACAAAGAACTGTTCAAAATAAAAAAATAACAATTGGATAACAACAGGGATTATAAATTCATGTCAAAGAAAGAAATTTCTACACAAATTATATAAACAATACCACACAACACCTGAATTTAATTTATACTACAAAAATACACTAGCCTATTAAGTAAGGTAATAAGACTAGCAAAGAAAATGCATAATGATAATTTTATTTCCCAATCATCTAATAAAAACAGGGCTATGTGGTCCGTGATAAAGAAGGAAACTGGAAAATCTGCTAAAATACAAAGGAACATTACACTGACCAGAAATAATAAAGTGATCAAAAATCCTGAGGAATATTGTGGTGTCCATTAATAGCCTTCACCATTCTATCAAATTCACTAAGGAATCCGAAATAGACCGGAAAATAAATTATCTCGATATAACTATTGAACGTAAAGACAACGACCTTTCATATTCCATATTCCGGAAAGCAACACAAACCTCGCATGCAATCGACAATCAGTCTAATCACCCCAGTACGCACAAACTAGCGGGTTTCAATTCAATGGTGCACAGGGCTTTAAACATACCCATGTCAAAAGACAACTATAATAAGGAAATAAGAACTATTATGCAAATAGCAAAGGAAAACAACTTCTCGCCAAGCAAAATAAATCAAATTATAGCCAAACATAAAAATAAAGATAAAACGATTCCCAAACCGGACAGTAATGAGAAAAAAAAAAAAAATGCGCGTTTCAACTATGTGAATGCGAATACATATAAAATCACTAACCTATTCAAAAAGCAAGGCATAAAGATAGCTTTCACGACGAAAAACACAACCGCTAGGCACCTCCTAAATAGTAATCTAAATAAACGTGACCCGTATTCAAGGTCAGGGGTATATTCTATAACGTGCCAAGACACCGATTGTCAAGCTAATTACATCGGGCAGAGTGGAAGGCGAGTAGACACACGTTATAATGAACATAGAAATGCGATAAGATACGGAACACATTCAGCCGTGTGCGAACATATGTGTGACGCAGGGCATAGCTTTACCAACATAGAGTCGGACCTTAAAATAATCCATCACGAATCGAAAGGCAGAGCTCTTGACATAAAGGAAGCAATCGAGATACACCTAGCCAAACGAAACAATCCCAACAATCTAAATGAACACACGTTCATGGAGAACTCACCCCTCTTCACGCTACTAAAAAACACACCCTGTCGGAAACAAAACACAATTTAGCGACACAGCCAAGCTAGATAACAAAAAGGGGGGAAACTAGGGGGTTTTTAATAGGTAAATGTTATCTGGATCAGGTGTACGATGTACTTTTCTTCTGCAATAAACCAAGGCCCATATTAGAGGCAGTATTAAAGGTGCCGGGACGTCCTCATAAGACCGTCAACGCTTAGTTCGAATGGGTTATGCTCCACGCGTGGCGAGGACTAATCCACGGTCTTTAATAGTTGTAGATCCACCTCATTCAATAACATACATCTTATCTAGGTTGGCAACACCTCACATAAACACATCGCGATCACTCCCCACAGCACGTAGGGACAGGGGAGGAAGGCAGGGAAAAACCAGTCGTTAAGATAACCACCGCAGTCGACCGCACAGCGAGCTCAAGTGAACACGGAAACTGCGAATAGCTGTAGTACGGAAGACAATCAGATAAGTAGTTAGCCTAAAATTTTATAGTTTAACCATAGTTTACAACCATATAATCTCTCTAAAGTACAATCTCCAGATAGCCATCACCATTTAGCATTTCACCTAACATATATACTGCATTTAGCATACACTGACAGTCGCAGTACCAATACTGCAACTAAATAATTGTACATATTGTAAATATTTTCACCTGTATTTCAAACATAGATTTTATAGCCTAAGTGTATTGGATCTGATGATGATCGCTTGACGATCGAAACTGGTCATCCTAGTGTTTTATTAATCTCATGTAATTTATTTCAGGATTAGGGCATAACCCATCTCTTTTGGGTACATTCGTGTTGACCGACTGAAAAGCACTAAACTCTTGAATCCTGAGGAAATAGCAAACACTTTCAATGACTATTTTCTGGAAATTCCACAAAAATTATTAAATAAATCACAGGTGAAAATGAAAATCCACAGCCTGCTTCCAGTCTCCGACCGGGTCAGGAATGGAATGAATGACGCCCCATCTAGCGGCGAGGATATCGACTGTGCCGGCTGCCGAAGCCTGACGCACTCCTCTGGGGCAATGATTAAATGAATGACAAATGAAATGATAGTGGAGAGCGTTGCTGGAATGAAATTTTGACAGGGAAAACCGGAGTACCCGGAGGAAAACCTGTCTGCCTCCGTTTTGTCCAGCACAGATCTCACATGGAGTGACCGGGATTTGAACCACGGACCCAGCGGTGAGAGGCCGGCGTGCTTCCGCCTAAGCCACGGAGGCTCAGAGGTAAATACACTAAATTCTAATAATAAAATAAATATATGTAGTGATTCTTTATTTATAAATCATATCACAAGTGAAGAGGTAAGAATAGTTATAAAAGAGCTAAAAAATAAATTGTGTGCTGGCATTGATGGCATCCCAGATGCAATTTTAAAGAAATTTGCAGAAAATATAATAAAACCACTTACACACTTAATAAACAGTTCAATTCTCTCAGGAACTTACCCGGATATTTTGAAGTTATCAAAAGTAATTCCAGTGCACAAAAACGGTTCAAAAGATGAATTAGATAACTATCGTCCAATTACCTTACCAACTGGTATCGCAAAAATTGTGGAAAAAATCATGTGTAGGAGACTGATAAGTTTTATAGAAAAAAATAAAATATTATCAAACTCACAACATGGATTCAGAACGGAAAAAACTACACAGACAGCAATTTATGAATGTATTAATAGTATACTGACATTAATTGACAATAAGGAACATGTAACTGGCCTATTCTTGGATTTATCGAAATCATTTGATGTTGTTGACCATAAAATCCTCCTTACTAAACTAAATCAATATGGTATTAGAGGTCTAGCTAATAAATGGAGAGAGTCTTACGTAACAAGGCGTAAACAAATAGTAAGCTTGAGACACAAGGATGATGGAACCAAATTACTTAATGAAACATTGTCCAATGAGGGAATTATTAAATTTGGAGTACCCCAGGGATCGGTTTTGGGCCCACTACACTTCCTTCTATATATCAATGATATAACACAGAACGTTCATTCACATAAGGAAATTTTGTTTGCGGACGATACAACACTCTTAATAAAAGGTGAAACTAAACAGGTCATACAGCAGTCTGCTGACTCCGTTACAGGAGAGTTAACCAAATGGTCACAAGATAATCGCCTCATAATCAACTATGAAAAAAACAGTATGTCTAAATTTCCACACTATTCAGAATAGGAATCCTGCGAAGCCCAATATAACAATAAATGGTCATCAAATAGAAGATAAATCAAAAACAACGTTTTTAGGACTATGGATACAACATGACTTGAAATGGAATAAACATATACAATATCTGAATACTAAACTGAACTCGATGTGCTTTGCGTTACGTATTTTGAAAACCTGCACTAGCATGCACACATTAAGAAATACTTATTTTGCTTATTTCCATTCATACTTAAGAAATTGGGTCATATTTTGGGGTATGTCGCCAGATGTACTAAGCACGTTTAGGATTCAAAAGAGGGCGATTAGAATTATGGCAAATGTTAACACTACAGAATCATGTAGACCTCTGTTTAAAGATTTAAACATTCTCCCTCTGCCCTGTATATATATATATCTTTGAAAGTATTATGTTTTGTAAAAATAATTTAATGAATAAGGATGTTTTTCTTAAAACAAACAATGATGTTCATAGGCATAACACAAGACAAAATCAAAACATTCATATTTCACACACACACACAAGCATATATCAAAAAGGAACTTATCACACAGGAGTTAACTTATACAATAAACTACCCCAGTATATAAAACTTGCCCCAAAAATAAAAACCTTTGATAGAATGTTGAAAGCTTATCTGCAGTGCCATTGTTTTTACTCTGTAGTTGAATATCTTAATGTATAGAAACGATGAAATCTATAATTATATTTTACTTTTCTATTTTAATTGTAATACCCAGCTGTAAGTTGTTGTAATTATAGAATTAAGTTTTCATATTATGATAATAGAATAAGGTGTAAATAGTTGTCCAATAAGATTATATCTCTTAAGATCTGTTATTGTAATAAGTTATAAATAGTTATAGTATTAGTATTACTGTATATACCTATTAGTACTATACCCGGATCGTTCACACGTCCGTGACATTGTTGGCATTATTATTTTGGAAAGAAGAGTTATTAATTGAAGAGATTGAGGGAATGGATGGTTTGAATAGCGCACGGAGGAGACTCAAGAGTGCTGAGGGAAGCATGCATCGCAGGAGCGAGTGACGCGAGTTTGTGACGTGGAGCCCGCATACGTCACGATTTTTTTCTGGAATTACCTTTAGGAGAAGAGATGGACGCTAGTAAAGTAGTACACTTTACTGGCAATTACAAGAGAATGAATTTCAGCTGTCAAGCGTTAAAATCGGTCCAGTAGAAGCCGAGATACGAGATGGAAGTTTCTGGAACATTTGCACGCTGGACTATATAAAGGGCACGATTCTCAAGATAGTTACATCATCACAACGGAGCATTTGCTCATGTGCGGAACTACGTAACGTGAAGTGACAGTATACACGCCGAGATTCTAACGGTCGAAGGACTTAGTCGCTGTACCAGTGGTCAGCAAGACTTAGTTTTTGTTCGAGTGAACAAAATTAACTTTTGGCAGCGAACGGACTTAGAATATCCACTGACTTTCAGGTCACATAGTCTACAGTCAGGTGATGGTAGTGTCGAAACCATTCACAGAAGTTAGCCTACAGAACGATGTATTATTTCTTGTGGCGACTATACATCAGGCACTTCGAATTTCATAAGGAGAAGTTATTTATTTCATCAGTTCGTTTATGCAGCTAATATGTGTTCCTATCTTAGCGTGTAAACGAAACCGCATTATTTGAATATGAGATTTATTCTCAAATCTACAAGAGTACTGTACCAGTCTATGACTGCGCAACTTTTCGTCATGTTACACGGTACTGGTGATAGCGGGAGTTATTTAGAACGAGTTACTGCGAATATCAACATGCGCCGTTAAACTACTCGTAGGATTGGTAGGACATGGAGACAAACGAGATATACGGATACAGCAGATGGCCATGGGAAGACACTGTTGGAATAGTGTCCACCGCAGGACACGCTCTTCCTACACATCAAGAATGAAGTAAGACAACTATTCATGTACTATCCACTAACCTATAGTATTAGAGAATTCCATATTTTTGAACAGTCACGATCAGAAATCAACACACATTTTTCACCGTAGCTAGATTTTCGATTGTATTTGTCTGGATGACAATTGGAACTGCTGTCTGACAATTTATTTTTCGATCTACGATTTTGTCAGGACAGGCATTAGTTCATGTTCTGACATGAAATATTTTGATTATTCCAAGGGATAGGAGTTTTTTTTCTTTAATTCTTATTATGAGAGCAGAAGTAATTGCGACTTGGATTATTTAAATAATTTGATTTATTCAATAATAATAATAATCAAGTGTGAAGTGAATAAGTTAATAATATTATAAATAATAACGATGCTATTTAAAGTTATAAATCATTAGGTAGTGATAATAACGAACATTACTAGCTAAATTAAATTAATTGTAAATTGTTTAATGTGATTAAATAATTAGTGCATTAAATAAAAATAATAGAAGATGTTAATAATAATCAGTTACAGATGAGATTTAAATATTTGTTTATTAAAGAAATATGGCGATAATAATCATTTATGACATTGATGATGCCTAAATATTTTTTTAATAATAATAATAATGTGTGGATGAATTTAATTAGTTGGAAGGACTTAAATTAAATAACTTTGTTTATTTTTGAATAAAAGTTTGGAAGTTGAAATAAATTTAAATGAGTTTATGGATGAAGAGAATGAAGTAGTAAGATTTTTGAGCTCAGAATTATTTTTTCCAAAAAGCACTCAAAAATATATATATATATATATATATTCAGATGAAAAGAAAGGAAACGGCAGGTATTTAATGTATCAAATCAGGGAGAATTTATGTAAATGGGAGGCAAGGAGAGATTGACCAGAATTTATTTTATTGGTAAAATAACGCTGAAGAACACAGTCTAGTAATTGACAGAATATTACAAGAGAAAATATATATATATATATAATTAAAAAAAAAGAATAATATGATGTTGCGTGTAGAATATTTTGGTGATGATATTAGTGTGCGTTTGGCGACACATAAAGTTGTGGAGACCTTGGGGGTCATCCAAGAGGGCATTTGTTCCCGTAGTTGTGGGCACACAAGGATGTGCGTATGTTTTTGAAAGAGCATGTGGGCTAAATTGTAAAAGAAGGGTTAGGCAATGTGGACCGCCCCATATTCTTGTCAGATTTCACTATTCTGTCAATCCAAATATTAATATTTTTTTTCTGGATCAACTCATCAACTCGAAGTTCCGATGGTATGCCTAAATAAATAATTGAAGAACATGAATTTAGATTTGTTGAATCTGACCGAGAGAAAAAAAAGATGAAAAGTGCAAATGAATTAAAATAAATAATTAAGGAATTTTTATTTTGGGAATAATAATAATAATAATAATAATAATAATAATAATAATAATAACAGTGGAAATGAGCAAATAAAATATTCATCATGTGAGAGGTTGAGAAAACTTGTTATAAATAATGTGAAGGTAAATTTTGATGATATAAAAATTTGGTGAAGAGTTAATGATTTAATCCGCTGATGGTGGATAGCAACAATTTATATTGTTTACAACAATTTTTTGTAATTTTAATAACATATGAAAATGATTAAATTTTTTTTTAGACATTTAAACAAATGAAAGTGAGAAAAGAAGAAAGTTAATTTTCAAAATATTATGAAAAGTTTTTATGAACAAATTTTGTTTTTGAAATTGAAAATCTTTATAAACAATCATTAACATTCGACTTTATGTCAGTCGAGTATTGGAATAGTTATGAAACAACGAATCAGTGATATGATAATTTTTCCAAATAAGTCTAATTTTGGAATAACACCGAATGAATCAAGTGACTATTTTTTTTGAAATGTTTTGCTACGAATATTTGAACAATCAAATGCAATCTTTCGAAAAGTGAACTACGAACATGTAAATATTAGGGATCACTCAGAACTCTTTATTGAGCAGTGATTACCAGTGTATATTTTTTTGATTTTTTTATATCAGAATGGACTAATTAATTTTTAGGGACAGATGTTTTCTCATGTGTGATTTGTTTTATCTTTGTTGAGGTTTTTGCCATTCAAATCATATTTTTATCTATAAATAAATTGAGATTTTTAAGGAATGTGCTAATTCAAAATAATTTCTCACCTTACCATACTTGTGAATTACCGAGATCAGGGATGCCAGATTAGACTCAAGTATTCACCTAGATAGACCCTGAGATATATTTTCTCGTGCTAATCTGATGTCAGTATTTTACAAAATGTGGTCGTTGGATCTCGGTCCAAACGGGCACATAAGGTAGAGGGGAGAAGTTTGGCGCCCGTACTAAGGGGATACCAAATGGGTCTTACGGATTTGTTTTCGAAGAGGCATTCGAGTAGACTTGTGAATTTTGCCACTTGTTTCGACAATTGACAAAAATCTAGAAAATTTTGAATTAAGGGAAATTGTTGAGTCCATGTTTGAGGACATAGTCAAATTTGCATTTTGAAATAATATTTTGATTTTGTTTTGTTGTAACGACTTTGATTCGTAAGGGAGTACAGTAACATTTTAAAGGGAGTTTTATTAAATTAAAATTTTTTGAAATAAATGTTAGAATTGGGAGTTTGTTTTGGTTAGGCGAAATAGCACATTTATAGTATCCAGATGGAGGATTTTTTTGAATTTTGAAATTTTGCTGTTGTTGTTTAAATATCAATTTAGATGAGTAGATTTTTTTCCATTAGTCATCGACGTAGGGTATCTCAATTTATTAGGAATTCTGAAATGCTATAGGTTAGTATATGTTTAGTATTAAGGCTTCGCTCTATCCATGGAATACCAGTCCTGTATTTCTATTGGAAAATAATGGATAAGGTTTTGGAGGTGTTGGCTCGGCTGGAGTCAAGCAATAAGCAGAGTATTGAGAAAGCTACTCAATTAGAGAATATGTTGTTAGAAAATTCCAAAAGGTTGGAAAAGCAGATACAAGAAAATTCTCAATACTTGGACAGTAGGATCGACGAAAACTCTAAATCTTTGTAAAGCTCATTAGAATCCAAATTAAATCAATCATTTGAATCTAAACTATCTGAAAAGTTGTTAGAGAGTTCTAATTCACTTAAGTCAGATATTGACAGTAAACTATCCGAAAATTCTAAACATTTTGAGGACAGATTAAGTGTTTGCACAGAATCTTTAAGGGAAACTTTGGAAGAGAAGATTGCTGAACATTCTAAAGCTCTTGATAGGTTGGATTTAAAAATCATGGGAACATCAGAAACGCTAAGGTTAGATTTGGCTGATAATTCTAAACTGTTGGAACATCGCTTATCAGAAAGTTTGGGGAAACAATTCGCGGAAAAGTCCAAACTTTTGGGGGGAAAACTTAGCGAATTATTTGAAAAATCCAAGAAAGTAGATACTAGGTTAGAAGAAAGCAAAGTTTCACAGGAAACCAAAATTAATGATACCATGAAAAACTTAAGAGGACACAATCGAAAAATCGCATGATAAATTGAAAGACATGGAGGAAAATTTTGATAAACATTCTAGAAGAGTGGCTGGAGACTTGAAAAACTTGGAGATCAAAATTACAAACGAGTGTAATGTTACTGCAAGGCAGGTAATGCAGAGAGTGGCAACAGATTTCCAGGGGACTATTCTAGAACAGCTGAAAGAGGACAAGCTAATCCAAGAACTTAGTAAAATGTGAAGGAGATAGCTCTTACTGTGGTTAGAAGTTTAGTACTAGAGGAGGCTAAAGAAGACGTTCAGGAAGCAAGGAATTCTTTTTCTACGCATATCGAAGTAATATCGGAAGATGTAGGAAAAATTCTGAGAGATGTGTCTAAGGTGACTAATTTAGTGAAGACTCATGAAACTATAATTGAGAAATTAGTAAAAGATGTTCAGGACACGAATCAAGACTTGAGAAAGAAAGGAATCAATCCTGTAACTAAAGAATTTGTTGAGACGACCGTAGAAGAGATCAGAGGAGAGATAGAAAAGAAGACAGATGATTCTGGACTGAAGAAGACATTGGGAACACTAGAAGAGAAAATGGCTTGATATGAATCTCAAAGCAATAGAAATACCAATTTTTGAGCAGAATAAAAAAGAGAAATTTCGAAAGAGTTGGAGGATCAGAAAATTATGGCGAATTCTATTCCTATCGCTATATATAAGGATAAGGATGATAAACCAGGAAAGTTTTCAGGAAGAGGAAGTATCCCACCGGCCGAATTTTTGAGAGAAGTCAGAGATTACATCCGGGATTCAAAAATTTCAAAGGAAAGAGAGATAAGAGTGGAGAGCAGATTTTTGGATGGACCTGCACTGGCTTGGTTCAGGGCTTTTAGATCCAGTGTCCACAATTTCGATGAATTTTCCAGGGGGCTGATGAGAAAATTTTGGTCGCCGGACACTCAACAAGTATCAGGGCGGAATTGTATGCAAAGAGATATTCAACATCACAGCCAACAAAGTACTCAGCTTATTTCTCTCAACAATTATCAAAATTGCAATTTCTCGAACCACCAATGCCAGATTTTGAAACGATATCTGCGCTCATACGTTAATTTCCAATCGAGGCGCAAAGAACATTGATTGCAGCGAACATCGGAAACATGGAGGAGTTCGATGAGGTGCTACAAATATTAGATCATGCCAATGCACAATTTTTTCACTTAAGAGGAAACAATAAAACTGAAAACCATACGATAAACACTGTAGTGACTGATCGTCACAGCCAAACAAATCAACAGTGGAACAAACCTCAGAATGAGATTGAAAATAAGGAATGGAGCAACACGAGAGACACTCCATATCAGAATAGACCATATGTGAGGCCATATCAATACCAAAATAGATGGAATCAGTGAAGAAAACCAGGGTTTCAATCAAAACCATACAATAGGCCACAGCAACAGTGTGGAAATCAACAACAAAATAGAAGAGAAGAACAACAAGGGAAGGAGGAATTTAAGCATCAGGCTAGGTAAGATCTTGAAAGAAGGCATCAGGATAGCAAGCAATAACTAGATGAGCAACACAACAAACCTAGAACTTCCGGATTGCAGAAGTCTACAGGTGATGAAAAAAACGTCGAAAAATCAATAAGTAGTTACATTTCAAAGATTGTTAAATGGCAAGCAGAGGATGAAGACTTGATAGATGTAAAGGAAGAGAGAATTGGACTTGAGAAAAGATCGAAATTACCAATTATAGAGTGTGAAGTCTATGATACGAAGATTCATACACTTATAGACACCGGAGCTATGCTGTGTGTAATTAGTGAGAATCTCTATGCTTTATGGATGATCACAGAAAGTTTGAAGGAAATTCCTGTGTCATGCATTAAGATACAAGGAATTATACCTAACAAGGTGACTACATGCAAAGTACAGTTATATCTAAAAAGATGGGAGGATGCTATTTTGAGCACATTTTCGTGACGATCAAGGACATTAACCATGATATGATCCTTGGAAATGATTTTATGACTAAGTATAAAGCTATAATCGATATGAAGTCAGAGACCATACGTTTTCATCATACTGAAGAAGAAGATTTGGAAGGTGACGAAGAGAAATTCACCGAGGGAAACATCCGATGGTCACAGTTTATTCGTAATATTGAGGGGGAAGGAGAAGAAGAAGAAGTAGTCAAACTAGAGGAAACACCTGAATTGAAAAAGATCTTATGTGAATTTGAGGACATTTTTGATGCGAAGCCAGGGGAGATCAAGGATTTTGAATATCACATCCAAGTGAGCGATGAAGCACCATATCAGAGTAAACTTTATCCTATTGCAGAGAAGTATAGAGAGCAGGTGAAGGTCGTGATTGAAGAGTTGGAAAGAAATGACATAATAGAGAAATATACCACAGCTAATGTGAATCCATTAGCAGTTGTGCCAAAACCAGATGGGAGTCTGCGAATTTGTTTAGACACAAGATCTCTAAATTCCAAAATTTTGCCTGAATATGACCGACCTCCGGTTATTAAGGAATTGTTGAGGAAATTTAAAGGCAAGCGATGGTTTTCAACTATCGATCTTACAGCATCTTACCATCACGTGAAGCTAAGCGAAGAGTCGAAAAAATTCACCGGATTCGTGTTTAACCAGCAAACATATGTTTTCAAAAGATTACCATTTGGAATGAAAACATCCGAATCTGTTCTAATTAGGGCATTAGACAAGAATCTTAGTCCAGAAGTGAATAGCTCAGTTATATGTTACATTGATGACATACTGGTAGCGTCTGAAGATGAAGAGCAACATCTGTTACACTTAAGGAATTTATTCGATGACTTAAGGAAGTCAAATTTCAAGGTGAATCTGAAGAAATGCCAGTTTTTCAAAGAAGAGATCAAATTCTTAGGGCATATATTAGATGGACAGGGGTATCGTCCAAATGAAGCCAAGATACAAGCAATTGTCAACTTTCAAAGACCCACGAGGATAAAGCATGTTCGTAGTTTTCAGGGGACTTGCCAATTTTTCGCTGGACATTGTCATAACTACACCAACATTGCTGCGCCTTTGCAGAATCTTTTGAAGAAAGGGAACAGATGGAAATGGAGTGAAGAGCAC
Source organism: Meconema thalassinum (assembly GCA_946902985.2). Taxonomy (NCBI): domain Eukaryota; kingdom Metazoa; phylum Arthropoda; class Insecta; order Orthoptera; family Tettigoniidae; genus Meconema; species Meconema thalassinum. The sequence continues at coordinate 53,127,356 of OX336388.2, read as the reverse complement.
GAGGAATCTTTCAGACTAGCCAAGGAGTTATTGATGAATAGTGTAAAACTGGAATATCCTGATTTTCAGAAGAATTTTATTATCGAATCAGATGCCTCAAATGTGGGTATAGGAGCAATCCTATTACAAGAAGACGAAGATCACACTAGGCATTATTTATCTTTTATAAGCAGAAAGTTAAGACCTTCAGAGCGAAATTATTACACGACTGAACTTGAAGCTTTAGCTATTGTTCACGCTCTAGAAACTTGGAAGAAGATGCTTATAGGACATTCTGTCATTGTGCGAACAGACCATCATGCACTTGAGTTTATTTTGAAGACGAATTTTGCAAGTGAAAGCATTACACGTTGGGCTTTGTTTGTCCAAAAATTCAATATTATGATAGAGCACAAACCTGGGAAAACGAATGAAGGAGCCGACTAGTTGAGTCGTGCAGTTGAACCGACTTTTAATGTGATGCCTATTACCTTGATACAAGAAGTTTAAGAAACTTTAGAACGTTTGGAAAGGATATCTGTTACTCAGAAGAGGAACAAAAGTTTGAGGAAAATATATACCGATTTCTAAAAGGGAACATGGATGTTAATGACATAGGCTATCAGGAAACAGAGAAGATTTCGAGGAATTATGTGGTCATGAACGATATTGTGTATCGATTCATTGATATAGACCATACAAGACTGAGAGTAGCGGTACCACCCATATTGCAGCAACGGATTGTTTGGTTAGCGCACAGGATTTCGGGACACGCTGGAGTAGATAAAACAGTACAACTTGTGCAAGAGATATTTTCGTGGGAGAATATGAGGACTACAGTCAGAGAGACGATTAGGACATGTGACTTGTGTCAACGAAGCAAGCACAATTCTAAGTTATTGAGGGAAGCTCCTCGTCCTATTATTTCACTGAAACCAAGAGAATTATACGCTATGTATATTTATGGACCTTTACCAAAGTCGAAGAGGGGAAATAGATACATTTTGGTAACCATTGATGTTTTTTCTAAATTCACAATGTTACACCCCATACAGAAAGTTAATACACGCTACATCTTGAAGAGGATTAGAGAGAGTGTGATACCTGAAGCAGGGAAATCTGAATACCTCTTAACCGATCATGGATCGCAGTTCGCATCTTACGAATTTAGAAATGCTATGGAAGTATTGGATATTAAACAGATCCTATGTTCAATACGCCATCCTGAAAGCAACAAGCTGAAAGAATTATATCTGAGATAGCGAAATTTTGTCGTTTGTTTTGTTACGCTGAACATTGGAAGTGGACGGATGTGTTACCCATTGCATCGCATTCCATTAACTCTACATTACATGAGAGTACAAGTCAGATACCGATGATATTGCATCATGGCAATAAACCCATAAGACCATGGGATAGGATCATTTCCTTACCACCGGAAATGGAACCTAGTAGACAACTCAGAGAAGTTACAGCACTGGAGAAAATTCGCAAGCAAGCTGACAAGAGAGAAAGGAGAGTCCGAGGGAAGAAATTCAGACGACCTCTGAATGTTGGAACTCTCGTACTTGTAAGGAAACCTGTTCCGTCTGACGTCATGAACAGAGTATATTCGAAGTTGCTAGTTTATACTACGGCCCATTCAGAATTACTGAAAGTTTTGATAACGGAAGTGAAGAAGAATCTGGTAACACCGTGGGAAAATTCAACGCAGCAAGTTTGAAGATTTATCATTCAAGAGCCAGACAACAATATGGAAAACAAGAAGTTCCGTGAAGAACTATACAGCCTACTTTTCATGCCAACGATTATTCTACAGTATATGAACTTATATAGAATAATGACAAAATTAAGTTGGTAATATCGAAATATCAAATTAGTTCAAAATATACCTGGTATAATGTAGCCTTATAGAGAACTACAGTTGGCAGCCCTGGTGACTGAATATATTTTTAGTTCCATCTCTTAAGGTACAGAATACAAAATTAGGTTGAAGTCCAATGGACGTTACATGCAGTTAGACACTGGATCTATCAGCACGCATAAAAGCATGTTGCCAACAATACCATGCGTGTGCTGGTCAGAAATAATCTGAAATATTATGATATCTTGTTGTGCCAATTTTGGATGAAATCCATTTGTTAGTATAGAAGTTACATGTATTTTAAAATTGGACATATCAGCAGGCATAGAATCATGTTGGCAGCACTGCCTTGTATTAATTACTCCAAATTAATCTACAATGTCAGGTGCTATACGTGTGCAAAGTATAGAGCTGTTGGCTTGCATACTTTCTGATATATTGATATTAGGGTAAAAAAATATAGACAGCATTTATTAACAGTTGGCAGCCCTGATTGATCATAACAATACTTACAGTCATATCTGTTATGGTACACATAGCACATACGAAATTAGGTTGAAATCCAACTGATAGTATAGAAGTTACATGTATTTAAAAATTGGTACTATCAGCAGGCTTATAATAATGTTGGTAGAACTGACGTATATAAGTTACTCCAAATTAATCTAAAATGTCAGAATATACGTGTGCATAGTTTAAAGCTGTTGGCTTGCATACTTTCTGACATATTGGTACTTGGATAAAAAAAAATAGAGAGAGCTATTATTAACAGTTGGCAGCCCTGGTGGCTCTTAAGAATACGCTCAATCATATCTGTTTATGTACGGATATTACATACAAAATTTGGTTTAAATCCAATTGATTGTGTAGAAGTTATAGGCATTTAAACATTGGACCTATCAGAAGGCTTAAAATTATTTTGGCAACACTGTCATTGTTGGCCTCCTGGAAATTAAACTGAAATAGTATTATCTGCATGTGTACCAATTTTGGAATAGCTCCCATGCATACCTTGCGAGATATCCAACATGGAGCTCAAATTTCTAGTGCGTTTTTTCATCAGTTGGTAGCACTGACATCATTTTCAAATATGGACGTGAGATATTCCGGTGCACATCTTTACTCATACTAAATTTGGTTTTGATTGCTGCAGCCGTTTAGGAGTTGATAGGGGGGGACACACACACAGCCAGACAGACAGACAGACAGACAGAAGGACAGACAGACAGACACACATTTTCTCGGATCGATCTCATAAGTCTACTTTTTCCTCATTTTTGCAAAATGTGAAAAGTAGGCTAAAAATATATGATGTGTCACATAATTTTTATTGGCGTGAGGGGTGGATATACCCGGATCGTACGCACACGCCCGTGACATTATTGACATTCTTGTTTTGGAAAGAGGAGTTGTTAGTTGAAGAGTTTGAAGGAATGGATGATTTGAATAACGCGCGGAGGAGACTCATGAGTGCTGATGGAAGCATACATCGCAGGGGCGAGTGACGCGAGATTATGACGTGGAGCCTGAATACGTCATGAGAAATAATTTTTAGAATTACCTTAAGGAGAAGAGATGGACGCTAGGAAATTAGCACACTTTTCTGGCTATAACAAGAGGAGGATTTAGAGCTATCAAGCTTTAAAATCGGTCCAGTAGAAGCCGAGATACGAGATGGAATATTCTCGATCAATGTCTCGCTGAACTATAAAAGGCCACGTTGCTGAGCAGAGAGTCATCATATCTTCAGAGCATTTGCTCATGTTCGGATCTACGCTACGTGAAAGTGACAGTATACACGCCGAGATTCTGACGGTCGGAAGACTTAGTCACCGTACCAGTGGTCAGCACGACTTAGTTTTTGTTCAAGTGACCGAACTTATCTTTTGGCAGCGAATGGACTTAGATTATTCACTGACTTTCAGGTCACTTATTCTACTGTCAGGTGATGGTAGTGCCGAAACCATTCACAGAAGTTAGCCTACAGAACGATGTATTTCTTGTGGTGACTATACATCAGGCACTTCGAATTCATCAGGAGAAGTTGATTTCATTTTGTTCGTTTATGCAGCTAATAGGTGTTCCTATCTTAGCGTGCAAACGAAACCACATTATTGGAACATGAGATTTTTCTCGAATCTACAGGAGTACTGTATCAGTCTATGACTGAGCAATTTTTTGTCATGTTACACGGTACTAGTTATAACGAGAGTTATTTCAAACGGATGACTGCGAACATCATCATGCGCCGCTAAAACTACTCGTAGGACTGGAAGGACATGGAGACGAACGAGGTATTTGGATACGGCAGATGACCATGGAAAGATACTGGGGGAATAGTGTACACCGCAGGACACGCCCATCATCTACATCAAGAATGAAGTAAGACAACCATTTCATGTTCTATCCACTAACCAGTAGTATTAGAGAATTCCATATTATTGAACAGTCACGATCAGAAATCAACACACATTTTTCACCATAGCATATTAGCTAGATCTTCGATTGTATTTGTCTGGATGACAAATGGAACTGCTGTCTGACAATTTATTTTTCGATCTAAGATTTTTCTTAGGACAGGCATTAGTTCATGTTTCGACATGAAATATTTCGATTATTCCAAGGGATATAAATATTTTTCGTTAATTCTGATTATGAGAACAGAAGTAATTGAGGCTTGGATTATTTAAATAATTTGATATATTTAATAATAATAATAATAATAGAGTGTGAAGTGAATAAGTTAATAATAATATAATAATAATGATCAAGTGTGAAGTGAATAAGTTAATAATATTTATAAATAATAACAACGCTATTTAAAGTTATAAATAATTAGGGAGTGATAATACCGAACATTAGGAATTAAATTAAATTTTGTTAATTGTTTATTGTGATTAAATAATTAATGCATTAAATAAAAATTAATAGGAGACGTTGATAATAATAATTCACAGATGAGACTTAAATATTTATTTATTTAAAAGAATAGGGCGATAATAATCATTTGACATTGTTGATCCTTAAATATTTTTTGTGGTGATAATAATAATAATTTGTGGATGAATTTAATTAGTTCGAAGGAATTAAATTAAATAACTTTGCTTGGAAGTTTAAATAAATTTAAATGAGTTTATGGATGAAGAGAATGAAGTATTAGATTTTTGAGCTCAGAATTATTTTTTTCAAAAGCACTTTAAAAGAAAGAGAAAGAAAAGAGAATATTCAGATAAACAGAAGGGAACGGCAGGTATTTAATGTATCAAATAGGGAGAATTTATGTAAATGGGGGGCAAGGAGATATATATAATAGTAATAGTATGATGCTGTGAGCAGAATATTCTGGTGATGATTTTAGTGTGCGTTTGGCGACACTTAAAGTTGTGGAGGCCTAGGGGGTCATCCAAAAGTGGGTTTTATTCCCGTAGTTGTGGGCACAGAAGGATGTGCGGATGATTGAAGGATCCTGTGGGCTATATTTGTAAAAGAAGGGTTAGGCGATGTGGACCGCCCCATATTCTTGTCAGATTTCACTGTTCTGTTAATCCAAATATTTTTTTCTGGATCAACTCAAAATTCAAATGGAATGCCTAAATAAATAATTGAAGAACTTGAATTTAGATTTGTTGAACTTGACCGAGGAGAAAAAAATAATAAGATGAAAAGTGCAAATGAATTAAAATAAATAATTAATGATTTTTATTTTTGAATAACAATAATAATAACATTGGAAATGAGCACATAAAATATTCATCATGTGAGAGGTTGAGAAAACTTGTTATAAATAAAGTGAAGGGAAAGTTTGAAATTAATTAATTAATAATAATAATTAAAAAAATATTTTTTTTTGTGAGATTATACGAAAAGTTTGGTGATAGAAAATGTTGTTAACATAAAAATTTGGTGAAGAGTTAGATGATTTAATCCGCTGATGGTGGATAGAAATAACAACAATGTTAACAACAATTTTTGTGTAATGTTAATAACATATGAGAATAATTTAAAATCGTTTATGACATTTAAACAAATGAAAGTGATAAAAGAAGAAATTTGAATTTTAAAAATATTATGAAAGTTTTGAACAAATTCTGTTTTTGAATTTGAAAATCTTTATGAACAATTATTAACATTCGACTTTATCGAAGTCGAGTATTGATATTGTTATGAAACAACGAATCAGTGATATGATAATTTTCCAAATAAGTTTAATTTTGGATTAACACCGAATGAATCAAGTGACTATTTATTTTGAGAAATTTTTGCTACGAATATTTGATAAAATCAAATTCCTATCTTTGTAAAGTGAACTACGAACGTGTAAATAGTAGGGATCACTCAGAACTCTTTATTGAACAGTGATTACCGAGTGTAAATATTCCTTTTGAATTTTTTTATGGATATCAGAATGGACTAATTAATTTTTTCTGATGATCACATCTACGACAATTCTAATAATATTATAGGGACCGTTGATTTCTTATGTGTGATGTGGTTTTATCTTTGTTGAGGGTTTTTACCAGTTGAATCATATTTTTTATTTATAAATAAAGTGAGAATTTTAAGGAATGTGCTAGTTCAAAAATAATTTCTCACCTTACCTTACTTGTGAATTACCGAGATCAGGGATGTCAGATTAGACCCAAGTATTCACCTAGATAGACCCTGAGATATATTTTCTCGTGCTGATCTGATTTCGGTATTTTACAAAATGTGGTCGTTGGATCTTGGTCCAAACGGGCACAATGTCTTGCTATAAAGCATCAAGAGAAGTCACATCCATGAATTTTAAACTCTAAGGAACAACGTTTCAAGACTTTTGCAACATGGCCAGTGCCTTTTCATAAACCCTCGAGCCTTGGCGGCCGCTGGATTCTACTATTTTAAAAACAAGAGATGAAGTGAAATGTGCCTCTTGTCCCATCATCATAGACCAATAGCTTGCCACGGTGGGTGAGTGGTTATAGTGTCGGACTACTAACCCCAAGATTGCAGGTTCGCCCCTGGCCATGGTAAGTGATTTTTGAAGGCGACAAAAATCACGATACTCATGTCATACGTGGTTGGCATGTTAAAGAACCCATTTGAATTCAGTAGGCCGTGTTCAATGGAAAAATTAATCTCGGGATTTTCCGCCAACACAAAGTTCTTCCATTCTCTACTAGAAAGCGCTGTAGTGTCAAGGAGTTTAGATATCTAACCTCCTTGACTTTCATAGCGTTCAAAGGAACGACGAAATTCGACATGCAAGCTACCCTCTGGGTGTCAATTAACAAAGCTTGCACCAGGCACCCGTGGCCATACGATATTATTATTTATTATCATAGACCAATGGCAAGAGAGCGATGAACCCACGCAGGAACATCAACGCTGGTCACCTGCCTGCCCCTACCTGTGCAGAATGGAGGTGGGAAATATACCCTGTCATTCAAGCTATCCCTCACTCGTGCCTCTGAGTTATGAAAAAAAAGTTACGATACGTGTGGACTGTATGGTGTCCATGGTGCTTCGGCGTGCAGCTCACCGTCAAAAACGCCTAGTTTAGAGACATTGGGACATCATCAGTGTTATGGACGTTACAAACACAAGAGACCATATTTTTGTATCAGTTGGTATCGTCCTTATCCCAAAATGACAAAAGCCTGTAAGACGTGTTATGATAAAAAAAAATGATGTAATTCTTAAATTGTTATTTTTTCATGTCCCCCTGTCCTACCCTAACCTCAATTTTTTTTCAAACTAGCATGGCAGGTAAGTCCATGTCATGACCACACCTTAGTCATTGATTGTCAGTCAGTCGTCAGTTGAACTTGGTCCAGGCAAGCGGCAACATGTTGCGCACACTCATTGTGGATTGCCAAGGGTTTAAAATTGGTGACAAACAAATTTATATTTAAACAAGTGGCCATTACCGATTGTACCACGTTTTGGATATCGCAAGCTACACATTTGCTATTTAAACCGCCCCATGCTTTTGATTTGTTGTGTGAAAAAGACCGTAAACAAACCCAGTGGATTGAAAATTATAGGCAACTAGAATGGAAACAAGGAACCATTTCCTACAAATATTTGGACGTGGTCATGAAAGCACACTTGTCCTCAGCCAATGTGGTGTTTGTGAAAGGTGATGAAAAACGTGAATGGTTGCAACAATTTTTGGCGTCTTACTGTCAATGTATCGACCTCATGGAGTTGGGCTGCCACTCCCTGCAAACGCTCATGGATACTTGTTCCTGTGGCAATATTACTCATACATCCCTAGCGCATGCGTGGCATCTCTTTCATTGGTTAACCACCCATGCCTGCTGGGAGTTGTTGAACAAAATTATAACTCAAGAGTTACCTGTGAATGACGCCAGTGAGATTTCTAAAAGCGACGTGTAAACATCTACAACACGTGATACCATGGAGAAAGGCAATGCTACCAACAAAGCCATCGGAAAGTTGTTTGTGTGCAAAAAGAAACTAGACAGTTTTACCAGAGGAACTCTTAGCGCTACCCAAGTCGTTCATTTATTATGTGGCCGCCAACGCGGTGAAAGAAATCTGGCAACATGTACCAAAATCATGGACTCAAGACCCTGTGTTGAGTGAATTGCAACCCTGTAGGGATTACGATCACCATAAGCAAGTGGCCATGGCAAAAATACCCTCTATGTGTCAGTGCGCGACTTGTCAGCTAGTGAAACTGTATCACGGTCATAAAATTCCGGGTAAAGACTTTGTTGAATCTTTCCACGGGTGTCATGGCGAGAAAAAGCAACAACAACAACAACAAACACAAACATCGTCTACCGAGGAGGAGGAGGACCAAACCTTTTCACCATCGATGGAAAAGGATATGCCAGACCTGTACTGGCAATGGCGTCATTGACAAATTGATTCAATACTTACCTTTCGAAATCCATCTTCCAGGTTATCGTTTTTGTGGCCCTGGAACTCATCTTGAAAAACGTTTGCAGCGTGGTGATGTACCCATTAGTCTTTTGGATCAAGCATGCAAAGAAAATGACCTATCTTATCACCATAGTCATCCTGGTTTAAGACATGTGGCAGATAAATTGTTAATGAAAAAAGCTAAACAACGTTTCACATCCAGTGATGCCTCAGTGGGTGAAAGGATGGCAGCCCTGATTGTGATGAGTGCTACGAAAGGAAAGTTGATGATGCGTGGACATGAACATCAAGGAATTGAGGATTAAGGAATTGCGATGTGTTTGTATTCTATTTTCATTTGTCAATCCCTATGGTTATGAAATAAAAATCAAAGGTTTACCAGAGCACGATGATTCATTTTAATTTAAAAAAAAATCATGATGTTGATGGGCTGATTTTTCATTTTCACATTTTAACATATTGCCATTTGCCAAATTGCAATTTACAGTTTTTAAAAAATGTCTGTTTCAAGTTTTGCGTTTTTGATGATAAGGATTTTCCGTTTTGTTGATGACACTTTTTAAAAATGTCCGTTTTATGTTTTGAATTTTTATATTTCACACATGGCCATTTCCAGTTTTTAAAATGACTGTTTTACATTTTTTTTTTGAATTTTGGTGTTATCAAAACATGGATTTTCCATTTTGCTGTTTTCACATTTTTCCATTTGGTGTATGTCGAAAGTTGAGATTTGTGAATGATGTTGATGCGAGTTCTTGACCATGATAATGCTGAAATGTGTTTATGTGTGTTTTGAGAAACATTGAGGTCTACGACCACTGCAGGTAAGACTGATTTTATAAAAAATTATGTCTATTCACCGCTACATTTTAAAGAAAAAAAAAATTATCGACAAACCAAAATGAGTATATAAGTGAAAATTTCCCCCTCCCCACCCACCCTACCTCACCGTGTTTGCTCTGGTCATACATACACACCAACTTTCTCTCTACTCACACAACCATACCTGTCTTTTTGGGAACAAACACAACCACTTTATATATTCCCAAAGGCACATTCTCGACATGAACACTGATCCCAAAATAACTTTTTTTTAGTTAAAATTTTACCATTGCAAAAAATATATAAATACTAGTCATTAAAGTTACAAAAAATACTATTACTCATTTCATATTTATAAACACTACAACTTTGTACAGCTTTAAAAGAATTAAACGATATACCATTTTCCAATTCCCAACTCGGTTAAATTTAAAATAAAAATTAAAATAAGGCTGCATAGAACTTTTAAAAGAGCAAAAGGTCCAAGTAGGTTGCCACTATTTACCAAATATACTATTTACAATGACAAAAAACAATATTTACAAAATACTATATCTAAATGGACTCCGTCTTACGGAAAGAATTCATGATGAAAATTAATAAATGTAAAACAAAAATACTGGAATGCAGCCGAAATAAATCAGAAACCTCTATGGAGATCAAATTGACAGGTGAAAAGCTGAAGGAAGTAGGAGACTTCTGTTACTTAGGAAGCAGAATAACCAGTGATGGACGAAGCAAAGACGATATAAAAAGTAGGTTGGCTCAGGCAAAGAGAGCATTTCTACAAAAAATTAATCTGCTGACATCGAATAAAGATTTAGGTATTAGGAAGTCATTTTTGAAAGCCTTTGTCTGGAGCGTGGCGCTCTATGGAAGTGAAACTTGGACTATTGGTGCAGCAGAAAAGAGGAGAATTGAAGCATTTGAAATGTGGTGTCACAGGATAATGATGAAGATCAGATGGGTAGATAGGGTTACAAACAAAGAGGTATTAAGACGAGTGGGAGAGGAGAGATGTTTCTGGCGACTGCTAATGAAGAGAAGAGATTAGTTGGTAGGACACATACTAAGACACCCAGGAATAGCAAGCTTAGTTATGGAAGGAAGGGTCGAGGACAAGAACTGTAGGGGTAGACCAAGGTTAGAATATGTTAAACAGATTGCCTCAGATGTAGGGTGTGGTAGCTATGTAGAGATGAAACGATTAGCTCAGGACAGGGAGGCATGGAGGGCTGCATCAAACCAGTCAAAATACTGAAGACTCAAACAAAAACAACTTAATCTACGAGTTACAAAAAGCCATGTCCCTAAACAAACAAACAGAAAAATCACACCTCCTCCTCCTTGCGGTCATAACCCCTGGGCAGGCTGGTAAGCAAGTCATCAGCCCACACACGTTTGTTATCCATGGAGGTGAGGGTGCGTTTTCTCTGTTCTACAAGATACAAATCACGGTTGCTGGATTGTATCCTGCACTGTGTATGAGACATAGCTTTGCCAGTGCGTAAAACCGCTAAGTAATCGTCTACACGTAGCGATTTTACCACAGCCCTACCTACACCTTTTGCTCTTTTGGCTTCCTTACAGTCTAGTGTGCGATAAGCATACATTTTCGAAGCCAAGCCTACAAATTGCGTCATAATGGAATCACCACATTCATCTTTTAAAACACCCATTTCCTTCTTGTTTTTTATGGGCAGCTGAAACATGTTGTCAGCACTATACGAAGAGGTGTCGAACCAGTCACTATGCTGCCTCATGACGTCATAGGGGTTGCAGTGGCGAATGTGGTAAATGAATGAGTCCGTATCCATATACAAACGAGATATGTCCTCAAAATGGCGTTTGGCAAACTCATAGTGGAATCGATACATGACCGATTTAGAAAAGTCTAAAATGACTTGGCCCAAGTAAATGGGCTTATCCATGGTCACGCTGGTCCTACTCAATTCAATAGTGGCCAAATCCTCATCGATAATGTTGATCGATTTGAAATTTGTCTTGGCAATGTACCGCCAGGCAACCCACTGCCCCTCCCAGACATTGACCAATTTAATGTCACGGTTTTTGCGGACATTTTCCATGGTCTTGCCATAAATGCAGTTGTTCATTCATTTAAAAAAAAAAATCAAACTGCTGTGTTGCCATTTGTCGGTGTTCTGTGTTGAGTCGCATGTATGGCTTGAGCCATGGTTTTTGGGCAAAAGAAATACCCCTATGGATTTTCTTCAACACTAAGCCTTGGGCAAGGCATTGCACCAACATTTGGATATGTAGCACATACCGATTTTTGTTGTAAAGTGTGCCCATGAGTTTTTCAATTTTCACTTTACTGTCGGGGGGAACCATTCGCTCAAGGCAGAATGGGAAATCGGCATGTTCATCATACAAGAATGAGGGATATTCAATATCCACTTCTAAGACATATCCACGGCCTGTTTCTTGACTAGCCTTGATCACATCAAATTCTGACACTTGTTTCTCTGTCAGCCAAGCAAACTTCCCATAGGGCAAAGGCTGACTCATGGCGTAACCATACAACTTATTCACGTCATAGTACATTAAGTGTGATTCCGGTTTGTCTGGTGAATAATCAGGCATGAAGACATTGTTCGCTTCGGCATGGCGTTGGTAAAGCGACACAAAGCCGCCACGAATGCCCTTTTCAAAAAATAGAACCATGTCTACACCAGTGAGTAATTCCAATTCCACTTGAGTGTATTTCAAAGCGGCATCGAACGAGAGCCCAGGACTCGTATAATAGTGAGCCGGGTCAAGACCATAAATGTGCTGACACAACTCACGGAATTTTTGAAACACATCAGTGAGCAGCAATACATCCAGTTTTAGGTCATGCATAGCATATTCACCTAGCGTTTTGGTATCAAACACTCGCCAAACTTGACATGCATGTGCATAGTCTTCATCAGAAACGGTACTGCGTGTGAGTTTCGAGTAAAATTTCTCTTGGGGTGGGAGTTTTCTTTGATTTAACACGTCCCAGCTGTTGCAGAAATCATATGGGAATATACCTTTCCGAATGCACAATTGAAAATGCTTGGGATCATTAAAATGCATTCTAGTATTTTTTAATTCCTCCTCATTCAAGCCATTCACAAGACTGTCTAGCGAGGATGCCATAAACTTAAAGGAATCCAAAAATCGAATGCTAAAGTCGCTCAACCGCCATGTCAGGGCTGTAAAACGCTCATGGTTTTGGGGAATATTGGCAAACGAGCCCTTTTTGACATGACCCAATTTACGAATCAAAAACTGAATGTCATAATTAGCCAGATTGTGGAAAAAGACACTGATGAAACGAGGCACTGGAAAGTTCAAGTTGCATTTACTATGCGCAGCTCCACGAAACTCCCCCGTAAGTTAAAGTGCGAGTGGTCTCTGAATTTTTCCTCTCCACTTAAAATAGGCTTTTCGCAAATATGGCATGTCGTGGCATGCTCATACTGCTGCTGCTGTTCTGGAGATAGGCTCATGGGTACTGGGTGGTCTAGTAATCCCTGTACATGGTCGGCCAACTGTACAAGTTCATCCAAAAACAATCTGGCTCAATCTAGTCCCTCATGGTATTTGTAAACAGATTGTGTGGGATCATAGGCACACACTACATTAAATCCTATGGCAAAAGGTTCATGTTTTTGAATGGTTCACATCCCACCATGGGTGAGGAGACTGCTTCGAAATCTGCATATACCACATAGGGAACAGTGTCACGCTTATGAATGTCCTCAAACGTTAACACAGCCCTATCCCCTTGTGGCAATATCAGTCTCACCGCTTCCTGAGAAACGCAATCTACCCTATGGCGTTCCAAAAGCGTAGGGGTTGTAAAATATTGCAAGCATCGATCACAAATATGCTTCTTACCATTATGTTTGGACATTTGACTGCTTAGCAATCTCCTCAGGCTTTTAATCAGGCAATAGTGATTCACCTCTCCATAAGACAGATATAAAAGATGAATGTGGTGTCGTTTCGGTTCTTTTGTAGCATTAAGAGGACCCACAATCTCATCACCATCAAGGCCATACACCATGAAAGAAAAGTCCTGGTTGTCTTGTTCAAACCTATGGATCTCGGTTAAGTCCATAGGGAACGACACTCGAGTTAAATTTAAAGTTTGTTTGAAATGGTTAAATGCTCCCTTATAGATTCCTGGTCTGTCACAGTCACGTTGTACTGGTTGCAAATATGCGGCCACACACCACAGGAAACATTGAAGGTCACGATTCTTTATATTGACCACACCCTTTTTTGAAGCTATTGTTGGTGGTGTTATAATAAAGCTAGACCCAGCATTCAACGGGTTGAATTGACAAATGTTGATTTGCAAATGATGAATTTTGTCTAACGCTAAACCACTGGGTCCTTGTTGCAGTTTATCAAATATTGATAGCAAGGCATTCACCACATGGCTTTGATACCACTCGTTCTGATTATTGGCTATCAAAAGCTCTTGCATTTTACTGCCAATATAAAATGTTTTTTATGCCTACCGTCCTTGTTTTTATATATGAAATCGCACACGAGTTGTGTATTGACTTTTAAAGCCGTATGCAACCATTGCGCTGTACAAATTTGTTCTTGAAAAATTTCGAAACAAGATTCTACAAAGTCTTTAGGGATTATACTCTCTCTATCATTCACCACGCGGCCACAGCAATCGCGTTTCTCAAAACAGGACTCAAGAGGTTCCCAAGTTAATGTATCGCTAGCACTGGCAAAATACATGATTTTTTTAAATAAAAAACAATCTCACCCAAGTTTTCAACAGTAGACTGCCTGGTAAACAATGGTCCCAAACACACACGTTCCTGGTTTTCAAGCGTTTTCCAACACACACTAAAAAAAGAAATAAAATAAACCACCATTTCAAATAGCATCTTTCATAAACAAAACTAAAAAACAGGTTTTTTGTATATCATTTTCAAAAATTCTTACCTGGGTTTCATAAAAAGCAATGCTTTTCCCTTTTTCTAAGGTCGAGTGGAATGGTTTGTGTCTGTGTGACACTCCGTCTCGTCCTCTTTCACCCCAACAGGTATGCAAAATATCTAAAACAAAAATAACAATCCATCAATAAAATTGCAAACCAATTATAATTTAAACATTAATTAGCATTAAAATAAACTAAACAGGGTTGATCCCACACTTACCTCAAATATGTAATGTATGCAATAGGGGTCACTAAATCAGTGTTGAGCACACGAATCTGTCCACTATTCACACGGTTAATATACAGTGTGTGTGTGTGTGTGTACACTATAGACATCAACACAGGAATGACAGACAAGGCGCTATGACAAGCTGAATACTCTCTTACCTCACCTATCTCCGCTCCTCTAGCTCTCCCCCCTCGTCCCTCACCGTTCTGCAGTGGTCACGTGATTTCCTGTTGCATGTCTCGGTTTTCCTTCGCCCCTGTCCTCTCTGCGGGGCCCCTGCCTGCTGCTGCTGCTGCTCGCCTGGCTAGCTGTTATCACCTTTTTACAGAGTTGCCACATGGTACCAACCTGTTATCATTTTACACCAATGTTGTCAGCTCTCACCCACATTCCATTCTCTTAGCCAACTAGCCAGGCTCCAAGCTGGCCTCTCGAGCAGATATTCTGTTTTCCCATTCTGGCTGCCAGTCAGACATAGAAAAACAAGTTCTGTTGTTGTCGACTATTTTTATTTGTCTCATAGCATTATGAATTTTGTCGGGTTACTGGTCAGTGTTTACCAACCTATTTTAACGATCGTCATGAGGGATTTTCGAAAATATTCACCTTCATTCATCTGTCGTAGGAAAAAAAGTATCGAAAAAGACCCCTCGTTTTGCCATACATCGCCCCGTCGAAATAGCCATTTCCCGTATCCACCATGGCCAATCATAGCCTCGTTATAACATACGTCAAGCGCTACCGGCTCTATGTCTACAAACACGCATTAATTTAAAAAAAATTTACAAAAAAATTAAAATGCATAGTTTTTTTCTCCTAGAGACTTGATATTTATTTTCGTGGTAGTGGGAGTAGGGACCTTTCATTTATGTCAAACAATTTTTTTGTAAACGTGTTAGTTTCCAATATAGTAAAAATTAAAAATTTAAGGGTTTTCAAAAAATCTCAAAACATAAAAAAGTGTTATTATAAAAACTAAAGGTCATAGCGACCATTGGTTTGAACTATGGCACAACATTCTATCATGTTTGGTTTTCAAACTATCGTCTACATTTAAAAACAAATTTTTTCAAAAAAATGAAAAATATAACGAGTGGTCTATAAGATAGAGGACGTCAGCTCGAGTCCAACGACACCTCATTTGTTAAAATCCGACCATCCGTTCGCCAATGATCACCAATGTTCGCGAGAAAGTAGGCTATCATTTTTTTCCTCATACACCCTTGAAACTTGCTGTCCACCTAGAGGGCATACCCACCTTTCATTAAGGTCAAACAAACTTTTCTCCAATTCACCGTTTCCAAAATAGTGCCAATCCAAAGAACGAAAATTTTCATTTTTTTATACCAACACACATGCTTAGCCAAGAGAACGTCATCCCAACGCCAACAATACCTCGTTTGTTAAAATCCGACCACGCGTTCGGGAGATATCGTCCAAAGTTTATATGAAAGTAGGGGGTGGGGCAGAAGCTACAACCTAGCACTACTGCACAGTTTTTGTCCTAGAGGCTTGACATTTATTTGGTGGGTAGGGGGGGGGGGGGTCAGGGCCATTCATTTATGTCAAACAATTTTTTTGTAAACTCTTTAGTTTCCTAAATATAAAAATTTCAAAATTGAACTTTCTTCAAAAAAATGTAAAAAATAATAACGTTTTATTATAAAAAATAAAGGATATAGAGACCGTTCGTTTAAGATATTGCACAACATTCTATCATGTTTGGTTTTCAATCTATCACCTACGTTCGAAAACAAAAATTTTCAAAAAAAATTCAAAAATATAACAAGTAGTCCATAGTAGAGAAGACGTCAGCCCGAGTCCAACGATATGTTGCATGTCAAAATCGGACCATGGGCTCGCGAGAAATTCACTAATTTAACATGGACGCCCCGCGACGCCAGGCGTCGAGTGCGATAGAAAACTCACCACTCCCCTACTAAGGTGTCTGGCTTAGTACATGCAATTCACGATAGGTAGCGCACGAGTACATCCAAAAACTGAGCGATGGCACGCGAATCGTTTCAAAACAGTCCCATATGCATTCATATACCATTCATCCGATTGCGATGAGACTTTGGTGAATCGTTGAGTACACTCCAGGGAAAGTTTCAGGCTTAGTAAATCTATTTTACAATAGGTAGCGTACGAGTAGATTCAACAAATGAGTGACGGCATGCGTATCGTTTGAAAAAAATCCCGTATGCGTTCATATGCCATTCATCTGATTGCGATGAAACTTTATTGAGTTGTTGTGTACACGCCTGGGAAGGTTATCGACTTAGTAAATCCATTTTACAATAGGTAGTGTACGAGTAGATGCAACAAATGAGTGATGACGCATGAAGCGTTTCAACAAAATCCCGTATGCGTTCTTACACCATTCATCGATTGCGATGAAACTTTGTTGAGTTGTTGTGTACACTTACGTGAAGGTTTATAACTTAGTAAATCCATGTCACAGTAGGTAGCGCAAGAGAAATTTTTAAAAATGAGTGACAGCGCACGAGTCGTTTAAACGAAATTCCGTATGCGTTCATATCCCATTCGTCCAATTGAGATGAAACTTTGGTGAATGGTTGTGCACGCTCCTGCGAATGTTTCTAAATTAGTTAATCCATTTTACGACAGTTTAGAGGCAGTTAAGAGAAATTGCAAAAAGATTGTTTGCAAAAGCACTTCAAGAAACAAAATTACAACGCCTAAACAGCTAGTATGTATATAAAAAGGATGTTCGTTTGTTCGTCTTTTATGCGTTCATAAACCATTCATCCGCTTGCAATAAAAATTTAGTGAGTTATTGTGAACACTTCCGGGATGGTTATAGGCATAGTTAATCCAATTTACAATAGACAGCGCGCGAGAAGTTTAAACAAATGTGTGCTGGCGATGCGGTCAAATAGCCTACAATTCGTCCGAATGAGACCAAATTTTGGTGGATTGTTTAGCACACTTCCGGGATGGTTATAGGCATAGTTAATCCAATTTACAATAGATAACGTGCGAGTAGTTTGAACAAATGGGTGTTTGCTATGCGTTCATATACAATTCATCCGATTGCGATCAAATATTGGTGAGTTGTTGTGCACACTTCCGGGAAAGTTATAAGCATAGTAAATCCAATTTACAATTGATGGCGCGCGAGTAGCTTCAACAAAATGGCGTGCGATTCGTTTCTACAAAGACCACATGCGATCATATACCATTCATCCCATTGCGATTAAAGTTGGATGAGATGTTGCGTGCACTCCAGAGAAGGTATCTGGTTTTGTAACTCCATTTTACAATAGGTAGCGGACGAGCAGATTCAACAAATGAGCGACGATGCGTGAAACGTTTCAACAAAGTCCCGTATGCGTTCATATACCATTCGTCCGATAGCGATGAAACTTGGGTGAGGTGTTGTGTACACTTCTTGGAAGGTTTATGACATAGTAAATCCATTTTACAATAGGTGGCAAACGAGTAGATTCAACAAATGGGCGGCAACGCGCGAAGCGTTTCAACAGTCCCATATGCGTTCATATACCGTTCGTGCGAATGCGATGAAACTTGGGTGAGTTTTTGTGTACACTCCAGAGAAGGTTTCTGGCTTAGTATATGCATTTTACAATAGGTAGCGCACGATTTTATTCAACAAATGAGCGACGGCACGTGAATCTTTTCAACCAAGTACCGTATGCGTTCATATACCATTCATCCCATTGCGATGAGACTTTGGTGAATCGTTGAGTACACTCCAGGAAAGGTTTCAGGCTGAGTAAATCTATTTTACAATAGGCAGCGTACGAGTAGAGTCAACAAATGAGTGACAGCACGTGTAACGTTTAAACAAAATCCCGTATGCGTTCATATGCCATTCATCCGATTGCGATGAAACTTTGGTGTATTGTTGTGCGCGCTCCCACGAATGTTTTTAAATTAGTTAATCCATATTACGATAGTTTAGAGGCAGTTAACGAAAATTGAAAATAGATTGTTTCCGAAGGCATTTCAAGAAACGAAATTACAACGCCAACACTTTCTTTGATTGGCATTGCAACGCATGCCGGGTACAGCTAGTACGTAAATAAATAAAATAGTTAATTAGTCGACAAGGTTAACCTCTACGCCGTACGGACAGACGAATTGACAAACAAACAAACAAACAGCGCTACATGACTGACATACCAAATACAAATGATAACAATATACTAAAATGAAAAATTTCTCCTTCCATACTGCACCAGTGTTGCCCTTTACAACGGCACATACCAAACAGGGATCAATAACCTTTTGTATTTGTATTTTGGATCACATCAAGCGACCGAGAATCAAAATAAAAGGTACTAACATAAGCTTTTACTTCCAGGTAGCACGGAAACTGTTCTTCTTTTCCAGACAGCAGCAAATCCAACAGGAACACATTTAAAAATTAACTTTATCTTTGTACTTTCCTTTTCAGGTAATAGCTGCAGCCTTATTACAGGAATTTAGTAATGGAACTATTCACTGTGACCAGCCTTTCCTTCACTCCTTTTGACACAACACACTCATTACTACACTACACCACAATACCTCGATTCATTCCTTTACTTACACTAGCACGACCAAGATAAATCCGCACAGCAATGGCTGATATCTGTGGGATACCAGTTGTTACTGACGGATACCCAATATAACGCTCACATGTGGTGAGAGCCGTCACAAGCTTGTAAGTGGCGACTTTCACTGCTAAGGTAAGCTCACTCGCCCACAGAGGGTGGCTTACAAACTTTAAAATACAGTGGCCACATAAATATAAGTTACTTTAGAACGGCCGTCTAGTTACAAAGTTAATTCATAAGTTTCGACCCTAAGTTTGTTCTATAAACAACAACGAGGTATAGAGCGCATAGGGGTAATTAATTATACAACAACAGAGCTAAACGACACGATGGTACACTTGTTTTTATGTTATTGTTACATTGTATGTACATTTGTTTTTTATTATTATTATTATTGTTATACGGTACTCCTGGTGTCAACATTTTTTTTTCTGTGTTACTTGTCCATATTTATTCCACTGTATTCTTACATGCACACTCTATTTTCTTTTCTCTCTTCCTAATACACGATGTTCAAATGCTCTATTTACAACTATCAATAAAAGCGATGCATATTCTCCCAAACTTCTAACCCTCACAGAGCATTTTTCTCTTTTTCTTCTTTAACACTGTAGTACATTGCTTTTCTCTTTTCCAACTTGTTTATTTTTTTCTCTTTGCAACACTTATAGCAAAACATGTTCCATTGCCATAATGCCTTGTACTGCTTATGTATATATATATATAGTGACGTATTACGTCTTCGATATCGCTATGTAAAGATTATGATCTAATCAATATATAACATTGTTCCACCCTTCAACCCTACCTACCCAAAGTACACGGCTACGACAACTACACATAAATCGACACTTGCCAGACTGCTACACTTCCCACATACCCCTACATCTACACGCCCAGGAGAAGAAAAGAAGAGTAGAAAAGAAGAAGAAGTAGCCACCCTTACGTCCAAGTTCAATTTGTGAGGATACAGATTTAGCCGGGGAGGAGGATTGTTATATCCTGAGGCTCCGCACAGGGTACAGTTAATACATCTAATAACATTCACATCAGCTACAACCACTACCCTCTATCGGCCATCTATCTAACACACTTGAGACTCTATCACTACCCTGAGCCACCTAGGGAAGCAACATATACCAATTATTTCATCATTATTACCAAACACAAGCTGCTAGGTACTAAAGTAGAGCAGGTATTTGCTAACTCTTAGTCAGCAGAATCATCCAGTATAAAATAACTCACACCTCAAGGGCTCGTTGTCTTGTCTGCCGACGACACCGCGCTAGTGCCAGCGGAAACTCTGGACGCCGACCACCGAATACAAGTAAGTGTACGAACGGGTAATCCCACTGTTATTTCCTATCCATACACCACACCTGTAAAACTTGTAATCGCCTTCATCTTGCATTGTAACTTGTGGGCTACTGCACTACATTTAATTGGAGATGTCTACTCACTTCTCCAAAGTGATTTTTGTAATGTTCCACATTCCATCACAACTAGCCTCTTGTCTATTTTTATTGTACGCTCACCATTTGCCCAAGCGACTCAGAACCTTCCGAGTCATCGCTGTTAACAACCTGCTCGCCCACATCGCATTGTGGACAGCACGTCTCCAGGCATAGAGCAAGCTATTGTCCGACTAGCGACTGTGCGTGTTCTCATAATTGTTTAGCACTCGCCTTTACTTAGAAAGTAGCCCGGTTTTAATCCTCGACTAGGAGGACGTCCACCCCCCGTACGAGACACATACACACACACATACAACGCCCCGCACCCCTTACCACTTAGTTAGAGCCCATAAAAGCTACAACAATATTTAGTATTTGGACTTGGTAAATATTTTTGAATTTAGATTTGATTTTTTTCTTCGACAGAGAGATTTTATTGAGATGGATAGGTACTAGTTTTTTGTGCGATTAGATATTTCGTTAATATTTTGACGGGAGATGTTTTTAACCGACCGTATTTTTGTAGGAAGTAGGAATTAGATAGTGTCCTTATAAGTGTGCAAGACGTGATTTTATATAGGTTCTTATATGAACATTAAAGTAATGTGAGGTAGACATTGTATAACAGGACAATATTATGATTGTCAATTTTTAACGAAAATAATTGAGGTTTCTTGAGTATCAGACGATAAAAGCTGATCACTTAATACTAGGCAGAAGTCAATTTGAAATGCGACAGAAACGCAATAAAGGTTCTGTTAAATATTAAAACGAACAGTAAGGACTATACTTGTTCAAATGGTACATTTAAAGCATTTTTCTGATTGCATTAGAATGTGGAGAGAGAATTTAAGCATTGTTGATTGCAACAATTATGAATGACAAACAGGGAGGTATTATTATTAACTTGTAATGATGAATGTTGAAGTACTGCAAGTATATGAATCATGTCTTACATAGGAGATATTCTGCAGATTTTTAATTGTTGGACGAGCGCATTGTTGTAAAAATGGAACATGAAAGAAGGTATTTTATATTGGAAAGTGAATTCCAAACGATCATGTTGACGATGGGAATATTTGTAACAGAGTTAATAAGTGGAAAGTTGGTTGTTTTGGAATTTTCGTGCCAGCATAAAGGTGAAGCTATATTTTGGGAAATGAATCTTGCGCAGATGTGAAGATGTATTCCACATGTGTCTGTATTACAGTATATGAGGAAGCTGTATAAGATAAAGATGCGTTAATCCGATGTTCAAAGGCCACTATAGAAGGTCATGTGTCTGTATTACAGTATATGAGGAAGCTGTATAAGATAAAGATGCGTTAATCTGATGTTTAAAGGCGACTATAGAAGGTCATGAGTCTCTATTACAGTATATGAGGAAATTGTATAAAATAAAGATGCGTTAATCTGATGTTTAAAGGCGACTATAGAAGGTCATGAGTCTGTATTACAGTGTATGAGGAAGCTGTATAAGATAAAGATGCGTTAATCTGATGTTTAAGGGCGACTATAGAAGGTCATGTGTATGTATTTCAGTATATGACGAAATTGTATAAAATAAAGATGCGTTAATCTCATGTTTAAGGGCGACTATAGAAGGTCACGTGTCTGTATTACAGTATATGAGGAAGCTGTATCACAAGAAGATGCGTTAATCTGATGTTTAAAGGTGACTATAGAAGGTCATGTGTCTATATTACAAGAAATGAGGAAGCTGTATAAGGTAAAGATGCGTTAATCCGATGTTTATAGGCGACTATAGAAGGTCATGTGTTTGTATTATAGTATACGAAGAAGCTGTATAAGATAAAGAAGCGTTAATCTGATGATTAAAGGCGATTATAGAAGGCCATGAGTCTGTATTACAGTATATGAGGAAGCTGTATAAGATAAAGATGCGTTAATCTGATGTTTAAAGGCGACTATAGAATATCATGAGTCTGTATTTCAGTATATGAGGAAGCTGTATAAGATAAAGGTGCGTTAGTCTGATGTTTAAAGTCGACTATAGAAGGTCATGTGTCTGTATTACAGTATATGAGGCAGCTGTCTAAGATAAATATGCGTTAATCTAATGTTTCAAGGCGACTATAGAAGGTCATGTGTCTTTATTACAGGAAATGAGGAAGCTGTATAAGATAAATATGCGTTAATCTGATGTGTAAAGGCGACTATAGAAGGTCATGAGTCTGTATTACAGTACATGAGGAAGCTGTATAAGATAAAGATGCGTTAATCTGATGTTTAAAGGCGACTATAGAAGGTCATGTGTCTGTACTACAGTCTATGAGGAAGCTGTATAAGATAAAGATGCGTTAATCTCATGTTTAAAGGCGAATATAGAAGTTCATGTGTCTGTATTACAGTATATGAGGAAGCTGTATAAGATAAAGATGCGTTAATCTGATGTTTAAAGGCGACTGTAGAAGGTCATGAGTCAGTATTACAGTATATGAGGAAATTGTATAAAATAAAGATGCGTTAATCTCATGTTTAAAGGCGACTATAAAAGGTCATGTGTCTTTATTACAGGAAATGAGGAAGCTGTATAAGATAAATATGCGTAAATCTGATGGTTAAAGGCGACTATAGAAGTTCATGTGTCTGTATTTCAGTACATGAGGAAGCTGTATAAGATAAAGATGCGTTAATCTGATGTTTAAAGGCGACTATAGAAGGTCATGTGTCTGTACTACAGTCTATGAGGAAGCTGTATAAGATAAAGATACGTAATCTCATGTTTAAAGGCGACTATAGAAGTTCATGTGTCTGTATTACAGTATATGAGGAAGCTGTATAAGATAAAGATGCGTTAATCTGATGTTTAAAGGCGACTATAGAAGGTCATGAGTGTGTATTACAATATATGAGGAAATTGTATAAAATAAAGATGCGTTAATCTCATGTTTAAAAGCGACTATAGAACGTCATGTGTATGTATTACAGTATATGAGGAAATTGTATAAAATAAAGATGCGTTAATCTGATGTTTAAAGGCGACTATAGAAGGTCATGTGTATGTATTACAGTATATGAGGAAATTGTATAAAATAAACATGCGTTAATCTCATGTTTAAAGGTGACTATAGAAGGTCATGTGTATGTATTACAGTATATGAGGAAGCTGTATAAGATAAAGATGCGTTAATCCGATGTTTATAGGCGACTATAAAAGGTCATGTGTCTGTATTACAGTATATGAGGAAGCTGTATAAGATAAAGATGCGTTAATCTGATGTTTAAAGGCGACTATAGAAGGTCATGAGTGTGTATAACAGTATATGAGGAAGCTGTATAAGATAAAGATGCGTTAATCTGATGTTTAAAGGCGACTATAGAAGATCATGAGTCTGTATTAGTATATGAGGAAGCTGTATGAGATAAAGATGCGTTAATCTGATGTTTAAAGTCGACTATAGAGGGTCATGTGTTTGTATTACAGTATATGAGGCAGCTGTATAAGATAAATATGCGTTAATATGATGTTTAAAGGCGACTATAGAAGGTCATGAGTCTGTATTACAGTATATGAGGAAGCTGTATAAGATAAAGATGCGTTAATCTGATGTTTAAAGAAGACTATAGAAGATCATGTGTCTGTATTACAGTCTATGAGGAAGCTGTATAAGATAAAGATGCGTTAATCAGATATTTAAAGGCCACTATAGAAGGTCACGTATCGGTATTACAGTATATGAGGAAGCTGTATAAGATAAAGATGCGTTAATATGATGTTTAAAGGCGACTATGGAAGGTCATGTGTCTGTATTACAGTATATGAGGAAGCTGTATAAGATAAAGATACGTTAATCTGATGTTTAAAGGCGACTATAGAAGGTCATGTGTCTGTATTACAGTATATGAGGAAGCTGTATAAGATAAAGATGCGTTAATCTGATGTTCGAAGGCGACTATAGAAGGTCATGTGTCTGTATTACAGTATATGAGGAAGCTGTATAAGATAAAGATGCGTTAATCTGATGTTTAAAGGCGACTATAGAAGATCATGAGTCTGTATTTCAGTATATGAGGAAGCTGTATAAGATAAAGATGCGTTAATCCGATGTTTAAAGGCGACTATAGAAGATCATGAGTCTGTATTTCAGTATATGAGGAAGCTGTATAAGATAAAGGTGCGTTAGTCTGATGTTTAAAGTCGACTATAGAAGGTCATGTGTCTGTATTACAGTATATGAGGCAGCTGTATAAGATAAATATGCGTTAATCTAATGTTTCAAGTCGACTATAGAAGGTCATGTGTCTTTATTACAGGAAATGAGGAAGCTGTATAAGATAAATATGCGTTAATCTGATGTTTAAAGGCGACTATAGAAGGTCATGAGTCTGTATTACAGTACATGAGGAAGCTGTATAAGATAAAGATGCGTTAATCTGATGTTTAATGGCGACTATAGAAGGTCATGTGTCTGTACTACAGTCTATGAGGAAGCTGTATAAGATAAAGATGCGTTAATCTCATTTTTAAAGGCGACTATAGAAGTTCATGTGTCTGTATTACAGTATATGAGGAAGCTGTATAAGATAAAGATGCGTTAATCTGATGTTTAAAGGCGA
Organism: Meconema thalassinum; assembly: GCA_946902985.2. Taxonomy (NCBI): domain Eukaryota; kingdom Metazoa; phylum Arthropoda; class Insecta; order Orthoptera; family Tettigoniidae; genus Meconema; species Meconema thalassinum. The sequence goes on along the minus strand of OX336388.2, from coordinate 53,101,990 downwards.
CTATAGAAGGTCATGTGTCTGTACTACAGTCTATGAGGAAGCTGTATAAGATAAAGATGCGTTAATCTCATGTTTAAAGGCGAATATAGAAGTTCATGTGTCTGTATCACAGTATATGAGGAAGCTGTATAAGATAAAGATGCGTTAATCTGATGTTTAAAGGCGACTATAGAAGGTCATGAGTCTGTATTACAGTATATGAGGAAATTTTATAAAATAAAGATGCGTTAATCTGATGTTTAAAGGCGACTATAAAAGGTCATGTGTCTTTATTACAGGAAATGAGGAAGCTGTATAAGATAAATATGCGTAAATCTGATGTTTAAAGGCGACTATAGAAGTTCATGTGTCTGTATTTCAGTATATGAGGAGGCTGTATAAGATAAAGATGCGTTAATCTGATGTTTAAAGGCGACTATAGAAGGTCATGAGTCTGTATTACAGTACATGAGGAAGCTGTATAAGATAAAGATGCGTTAATCTGATGTTTAAAGGCGACTATAGAAGGTCATGTGTCTGTACTACAGTCTATGAGGAAGCTGTATAAGATAAAGATACGTTAATCTCATGTTTAAAGGCGACTATAGAAGTTCATGTGTCTGTATTACAGTATATGGGGAAGCTGTATAAGATAAAGATGCGTTAATCTGATGTTTAAAGGCGACTATAGAAGGTCATGAGTGTGTATTACAATATATGAGGAAATTGTATAAAATAAAGATGCGTTAATCTCATGTTTAAAAGCGACTATAGAAGGTCATGTGTATGTATTACAGTGTATGAGGAAATTGTATAAGATAAAGATGCGTTAATCTGATGTTTAGAGGCGACTATAGAAGGTCATGTGTATGTATTACAGTATATGAGGAAATTGTATAAAATAAAGATGCGTTAATCTCATGTTTAAAAGTGACTATAGAAGGTCATGTATATGTATTACAGTATATGAGGAAGCTGTATAAGATAAAGATGCGTTAATCCGATGTTTATAGGCGACTATAAAAGGTCATGTGTCTGTATTACAGTATATGAGGAAGCTGTATAAGATAAAGATGCGTTAATCTGATGTTTAAAGGCGACTATAGAAGGTCATGAGTGTGTATAACAGTATATGAGGAAGCTGTATAATATAAAGATGCGTTAATCTGATGTTTAAAGGCGACTATAGAAGATCATGAGTCTGTATTAGTATATGAGGAAGCTGTATAAGATAAAGATGCGTTAATCTGATGTTCAAAGTCGACTATAGAGGGTCATGTGTCTGTATTACAGTATATGAGGCAGCTGTATAAGATAAATATGCGTTAATATGATGTTTAAAGGCGACTATAGAAGGTCATGAGTCTGCATTACAGTATATGAGGATGCTGTATAAGATAAAGATGCGTTAATCTGATGTTTAAAGAAGACTATAGAAGATCATGTGTCTGTATTACAGTCTATGAGGAAGCTGTATAAGATAAAGATGCGTTAATCAGATATTTAAAGGCCACTATAGAAGGTCACGTATCGGTATTACAGTATATGAGGAAGCTGTATAAGATAAAGATGCGTTAATATGATGTTTAAAGGCGACTATGGAAGGTCATGTGTCTGTATTACAGTATATGAGGAAGCTGTATAAGATAAAGATACGTTAATCTGATGTTTAAAGGCGACTATAGAAGGTCAAGTGTCTGTATTACAGTATATGAGGAAGCTGTATAAGATAAAGATGCGTTAATCCGATGTTCGAAGGCGACTATAGAAGGTCATGTGTCTGTATTACAGTATATGAGGAAGCTGTATAAGATAAAGATGCGTTAATCTGATGTTTAAAGGCGACTATAGAAGATCATGAGTCTGTATTTCAGTATATGAGGAAGCTGTATAAGATAAAGATGCGTTAATCTGATGTTTAAAGGCGACTATAGAAGGTCATGAGTGTGTATAACAGTATATGAGGAAGCTGTATAAGATAAAGATGCGTTAATCTGATGTTTAAAGGCGACTATAGAAGATCATGAGTCTGTATTAGTATATGAGGAAGCTGTATGAGATAAAGATGCGTTAATCTGATGTTTAAAGTCGACTATAGAGGGTCATGTGTCTGTATTACAGTATATGAGGCAGCTGTATAAGATAAATATGCGTTAATATGATGTTTAAAGGCGACTATAGAAGGTCATGAGTCTGTATTACAGTATATGAGGAAGCTGTATAAGATAAAGTTGCGTTAATCTGATGTTTAAAGAAGACTATAGAAGATCATGTGTCTGAATTACAGTCGATGAGGAAGCTGTATAAGATAAAGATGCGTTAATAAGATATTTAAAGGCCACTATAGAAGGTCACGTATCGGTATTACAGTATATGAGGAAGCTGTATAAGATAAAGATGCGTTAATATGATGTTTAAAGGCGACTATGGAAGGTCATGTGTCTGTATTAGAGTATATGAGGAAGCTGTATAAGATAAAGATACGTTAATCTGATGTTTAAAGGCGACTATAGAAGGTCATGTGTCTGTATTACAGTATATGAGGAAGCTGTATAAGATAAAGATGCGTTAATCTGATGTTCGAAGGCGACTATAGAAGGTCATGTGTCTGTATTACAGTATATGAGGAAGCTGTATAAGATAAAGATGCGTTAATCTGATGTTTAAAGGCGACTATAGAAGGTCATGTGTCTGTACTACAGTCTATGAGGAAGCTGTATAAGATAAAGATGCGTTAATCTCATGTTTAAAGGCGAATATAGAAGATCATGTGTCTGTATTACAGTATATGAGGAAGCTGTATAAGATAACGATGCGTTAATCTGATGTTTAAAGGCGACTATAGAAGGTCATGAGTCTGTATTACAGTATATGAGGAAATTGTATAAAATAAAGATGCGTTAATCTGATGTTTAAAGGCGACTATAAAAGGTCATGTGTCTTTATTACAGGAAATGAGGAAGCTGTATAAGATAAATATGCGTAAATCTGATGTTTAAAGGCGACTATAGAAGTTTATGTGTCTGTATTTCAGTATATGAGGAGGCTGTATAAGATAAAGATGCGTTAATCTGATGTTTAAAGGCGACTATAGAAGGTCATGAGTCTGTATTACAGTACATGAGGAAGCTGTATAAGATAAATATGCGTTAATCTGATGTTTAAAGGCGACTATAGAAGGTCATGTGTCTGTACTACAGTCTATGAGGAAGCTGTATAAGATAAAGATACGTTAATCTCATGTTTAAAGGCGACTATAGAAGTTCATGTGTCTGTATTACAGTATATGGGGAAGCTGTATAAGATAAAGATGCGTTAATCTGATGTTTAAAGGCGACTATAGAAGGTCATGAGTGTGTATTACAATATATGAGGAAATTGTATAAAATAAAGATGCGTTAATCTCATGTTTAAAAGCGACTATAGAAGGTCATGTGTATGTATTACAGTATATGAGGAAATTGTATAAAATAAAGATGCGTTAATCTGATGTTTAAAGGCGACTATAGAAGGTCATGTGTATGTATTACAGTATATGAGGAAATTGTATAAAATAAAGATGCGTTAATCTCATGTTTAAAGGTGACTATAGAAGGTCATGTGTAGGTATTACAGTATATGAGGAAGCTGTATAAGATAAAGATGCGTTAATCCGATGTTTATAGGCGACTATAAAAGGTCATGTGTCTGTATTACAGTATATGAGGAAGCTGTATAAGATAAAGATGCGTTAATCTGATGTTTAAAGGCGACTATAGAAGGTCATGAGTGTGTATAACAGTATATGAGGAAGCTGTATAAGATAAAGATGCGTTAATCTGATGTTTAAAGGCGACTATAGAAGATCATGAGTCTGTATTAGTATATGAGGAAGCTGTATAACATAAAGATGCGTTAATCTGATGTTCAAAGTCGACTATAGAGGGTCATGTGTCTGTATTACAGTATATGAGGCAGCTGTATAAGATAAATATGCGTTAATATGATGTTTAAAGGCGACTATAGAAGGTCATGAGTCTGTATTACAGTATATGAGGAAGCTGTATAAGATAAAGTTGCGTTAATCTGATGTTTAAAGAAGACTATAGAAGATCATGTGTCTGTATTACAGACTATGAGGAAGCTGTATAAGATAAAGATGCGTTAATCAGATATTTAAAGGCCACTATAGAAGGTCACGTATCGGTATTACAGTATATGAGGAAGCTGTATAAGATAAAGATGCGTTAATATGATGTTTAAAGGCGACTATGGAAGGTCATGTGTCTGTATTACAGTATATGAGGAAGCTGTATAAGATAAATATACGTTAATCTGATGTTTAAAGGCGACTATAGAAGGTCATGTGTCTGTATTACAGTATATGAGGAAGCTGTATAAGATAAAGATGCGTTAATCCGATGTTCGAAGGCGACTATAGAAGGTCATGTGTCTGTATTACAGTATATGAGGAAGCTGTATAAGATAAAGATGCGTTAATCTGATGTTTCAAGGCGACTATAGAAGATCATGAGTCTTTATTACAGGAAATGAGGAAGCTGTATAAGATAAATATGCGTTAATCTGATGTTTAAAGGCGACTATAGAAGGTCATGAGTCTGTATTACAGTACATGAGGAAGCTGTATAAGATAAAGATGCGTTAATCTGATGTTTAAAGGCGACTATAAAAGGTCATGTGTCTGTACTACAGTCTATGAGGAAGCTGTATAAGATAATGATGCGTTAATCTCATGTTTAAAGGCGACTATAGAAGTTCATGTGTCTGTATTACAGTATATCAGGAAGCTGTATAAGATAAAGATGCGTTAATCTGATGTTTAAAGGCGACTATAGAAGGTCATGAGTCTGTATTACAGTATATGAGGTAATTGTATAAAATAAAGATGCGTTAATCTGATGTTTAAAGGCGACTATAAAAGGTCATGTGTCTTTATTACAGGAAATGAGGAAGCTGTATAAGATAAATATGCGTTAATCTGATGTTTAAAGGCGACTATAGAAGTTTATGTGTCTGGATTTCAGTATATGAGGAGGCTGTATAAGATAAAGATGCGTTAATCTGATGTTTAAAGGCGACTATAGAGGGTCATGAGTCTGTATTACAGTACATGAGGAAGCTGTATAAGATAAAGATGCGTTAATCTCATGTTTAAAGGCGACTATAGAAGGTCATGTGTCTGTACTACAGTCTATGAGGAAGCTGTATAAGATAAAGATGCGTTAATTTCATGTTTAAAGGCGACTATAGAAGTTCATGTGTCTGTATTACAGTATATGAGGAAGCTGTATAAGATAAGGATGCGTTAATCTGATGTTTAAAGGCGACTATAGAAGGTCATGAGTGTGTATTACAATATATGAGGAAATTGTATAATATAAAGATGCGTTAATCTCATGTTTAAAAGCGACTATAGAAGGTCATGTGTATGTATTACAGTATATGAGGAAATTGTATAAAATAAAGATGCGTTAATCTGATGTTTAAAGGCGACTTTAGAAGGTCATGTGTATGTATTACAGTATATGAGGAAATTGTATAAAATAAAGATGCGTTAATCTCATGTTTAAAGGTGACTATAGAAGGTCATGTGTATGTTTTACAGTATATGAGGAAGCTGTATAAGATAAAGATGCGTCAATCCGATGTTTATAGGCGACTATAAAAGGTCATGTGTCTGTATTACAGTATATGAGGAAGCTGTATAAGATAAAGATGCGTTAATCTGATGTTTAAAGGCGACTATAGAAGATCATGAGTCTGTATTAGTATATGAGGAAGCTGTATAAGATAAAGATGCGTTAATCTGATGTTTAAAGTCGACTATAGAGGGTCATGTGTCTGTATTACAGTATATGAGGCAGCTGTATAAGATAAATATGCGTTAATATGATGTTTAAAGGCGACTATAGAAGGTCATGAGTCTGTATTACAGTATATGAGGAAGCTGTATAAGATAAAGATGCGTTAATCTGATGTTTAAAGAAGACTATAGAATATCATGTGTCTGTATTACAGTCTATGAGGAACCTGTATAAGATAAAGATGCGTTAATCAGATATTTAAAGGCCACTATAGAAGGTCACGTATCGGTATTACAGTACATGACGAAGCTGTATAAGATAAAGATGCGTTAATATGATGTTTAAAGGCGACTACAGAAGGTCATGTGTCTGTACTACAGTCTATGAGGAAGCTGTATAAGAGAAAGATGCGTTAATCTCATGTTTAAAGGCGACTATAGAAGTTCATGTGTCTGTATTACAGTATATGAGGAAGCTGTATAAGATAAAGATGCGTTAATCTGATGTTTAAAGGCGACTATAGAAGGTCATGAGTGTGTATTACAATATATGAGGAAATTGTATAAAATAAAGATGCGTTAATCTCATGTTTAAAAGCGACTATAGAAGGTCATGTGTATATATTACAGTATATGAGGAAATTGTATAAAATAAAGATGCGTTAATCTGATGTTTAAAGGCGACTATAGAAGGTCATGAGTCTGTATTACAGTACATGAGGAAGCTGTGTAAGATAAAGATGCGTTAATCTGATGTTTAAAGGCGACTATAGAAGGTCATGTGTCTGTACTACAGTCTATGAGGAAGCTGTATAAGATAAAGATGCGTTAATCTCATGTTTAAAGGCGACTATAGAAGTTCATGTGTCTGTATTACAGTATATGAGGAAGCTGTATAAGATAAAGATGCGTTAATCTGATGTTTAAAGGCGACTATAGAAGGTCATGAGTGTGTATTACAATATATGAGGAAATTGTATAAAATAAAGATGCGTTAATCTCATGTTTAAAAGCGACTATAGAAGGTCATGTGTATGTATTACAGTATATGAGGAAATTGTATAAAATAAAGATGCGTTAATCTGATGTTTAAAGGCGACTATAGAAGGTCATGTGTATGTATTACAGTATATGAGGAAATTGTATAAAATAAAGATGCGTTAATCTCATGTTTAAAGGTGACTATAGAAGGTCATGTGTATGTATTACAGTATATGAGGAAGCTGTATAAGATAAAGATGCGTTAATCCGATGTTTATAGGCGACTATAAAAGGTCATGTGTCTGTATTACAGTATATGAGGAAGCTGTATAAAATAAAGATGCGTTAATCTGATGTTTAAAGGCGACTATAGAAGGTCATGAGTGTGTATAACAGTATATGAGGAAGATGTATAAGATAAAGATGCGTTAATCTGATGTTTAAAGGCGACTATAGAAGATCATGAGTCTGTATTAGTATATGAAGAAGCTGTATAAGATAAAGATGCGTTAATCTGATGTTTAAAGTCGACTATAGAGGGTCATGTGTCTGTATTACAGTATATGAGGCAGCTGTATAAGATAAATATGCGTTAATATGATGTTTAAAGGCGACTATAGAAGGTCATGAGTCTGTATTACAGTATATGAGGAAGCTGTATAAGATAAAGATGCGTTAATCTGATGTTTAAAGAAGACTATAGAAGATCATGTGTCTGTATTACAGTCTATGAGGAAGCTGTGTAAGATAAAGATGCGTTAATCAGATATTTAAAGGCCACTATAGAAGGTCTCGTATCGGTATTACAGTATATGAGGAAGCTGTATAAGATAAAGATGCGTTAATATGATGTTTAAAGGCGACTATAGAAGGTCATGTGTCTGTATTACAGTATATGAGGAAGCTGTATAAGATAATGATACGTTAATCTGATGTTTAAAGGCGACTATAGAAGGTCATGTGTCTGTATTACAGTATATGAGGAAGCTGTATAAGATAAAGATGCGTTAATCTGATGTTCGAAGGCGACTATAGAAGGTCATGTGTCTGTATTACAGTATATGAGGAAGCTGTATAAAATAAAAATGCGTTAATCTCAGGTTTATAGGCGAGTATAGAAGGTCATGAGACTGTATTACAGTATATGAGGAAGCTGTATAAGATAAAGATGCGTTAATCAGATATTTAAAAGCCACTATAGAAGGTCACGTATCGGTATTACAGTATATGAGGAAGTTGTATTAGGTAAAGATGCATTAATATGATGTTTAAAGGCGACTATAGAAGGTCATGTGTCTGTATTACAGTATATGATGAAGCTGTATAAGATAAAGATTCGTTAATCTGATGTATAAAGGCGACTATAGAAGGTCATGAGTGTGTATTATAGTATATGAGGAAGCTGATCAGATGAAGGTGCGTTAATCAGATGTTTAAAGGCGACTATAGAAGGTCATATGTCTTTATTACAGGAAATGAAGAAGCTGTATAAGATAAAGATGCGTTAATCCGATGTTTATAGGCGACTATGGAAGGCCATGTGTCTGTATTACAGTATATGAGGAAGCTGTATAAGATAAAGATTCGTTAATCTGATGTTTAAAGGCGACTATAGAAGGTCATGAGTGTGTATTAAGGTATATGAGGAAGCTGTATAAGATAAAGATGCGTTAATCTGATGTTTAAAGGCGACTATAGAAGATCATGAGTCTGTATTAGTATATGAGGAAGCTGTATAAGATAAAGATGCGTTAATCTGATGTTTTAAGGCGAGTATAGAAGGTCATGTATCGACAGAAAACGCACAAATTAGGAAATTGCATTGAAGCAATATTTCATTGTTATTATTATTATTTTATTTAACGAGAGCTAGATTATTAAAGCATGAGCTAGACTTTGTTGAACGGCCATGACTAACACTAATACGACGAACTCAAGCAAGGTAATTTGAGTAGGTGGTTCTTGTTTTTCATAAATTTCTGTTTTTATTCTTTCAAAAAGTTCAAGGACGAGTTCTGGCAGTGAAACTCGCAGACAGACAGACAATGCTACGAGTTAGATGTTGTAAAAATGTTGTAGATAAATTGTAAATAGTTAAAAGAGATTGGAAACTATAACTACTGATCGTGTAAATACTGTTATAGAGATAGAATGGAGTCTCGTCATGTATAGACTAATTGTATTTAGTTCTGATGAACCGAACTTATGGTATTATTTTCATTTAGGGGTTTTATTTCATTTATTAACTCCGAACATCTTTTGGAAATGCAGATGGCATTCAGAAGAGTGAATTCTTCATATTTATTTTATTTTAATAGTGAAGTTGAAGGTATAATTCATCCTATTATTTAATTTTGTCGTTGTTTGAGGACGGGAGTGTCCGTATTTAAATTAGTATTTTTATTTTTTTATATTAATAAATCGTAGGACACTAGAGTTTCGTCTGTCCACCGTTTTATAGAAACCAAGCGATATTGATGCCTAATTATTATGGTGAGGTCATGCTGTGGAAATAAGGACAGGCGCCCAATTTATCTCATTTGCCCCGAGAAGCGCAGGTTTCACACTCAACCATTGATGGATAAAGTCCTAATTCCGAAGCATAACGTCTTTGTCTTATGTGTCCCGACTCATTCCATGTACCAGGCATATCCTTCGGTGGTTTACCCAGCTGGGGCCATGAAGAAGCTGCGATCCACCCATCTGGATACTGGTAGGTGGTTTACCTAGCTGGGGCCACGAAGAAGCTGCGATCTGCCCATCTGGATACTGATAGGTGGTTTACTTAGCTGGGGCCACGAAGAAGCTGCGATCCGCCCATCTGGATACTGGTAGGTGGTTAACCTAGCTGGGGCCACGAAGAAGCTGCGGTCCGCCCATCTGGATATTGGTAGGTGGTTTTAAAAGAGCACAATATTAATATATAAATCGTTGAGGAATTCGATACCAAATGAAGGAAAGAAAGAAGAGCAGGATTCATGAGAATATACCGGTATTGAATATATTGAAAGATTTATCATTTTGCCACTTACCTCGCTAGTAAATCTTTCAAGTGTCGCATTTGTCGTCAATCAATCTATGCTTGGCATTTCACCTTCCGCTATGACAAATAGCCTAAATACAAATAATATTTATCATAATGATAATAATAATGATAAACTTCAGTAATCTGATGCGTAGCACAAACAAATCAGCCAAATCCTGACACAAACGCGTTGGTTAGTGCCAACAAGCAAACGGCTGAATTAGCTCTGTTAGAGGGAATTTTGTTTTCGTTTGTTGGTATAAAGCCTCACCTTTACAGGGCTCTGCACGCTCCTTATTGGCTGTCGTCCGCCTGCTTTAGACTATAGAGCCTGGTATCCAGACACAGAAGATGCTACAGTAGGTAAGCAGGGGGGGGTTCTGACTCAAATACCGTTATTTATGCAAATTAGGGGGGCGTGGCAAGGTCAATGACCTTGAGGTAGTTCATTGACCCCCAATGTCGCCGGGACCCGGAAGGTAAACAAACCTTGGAGGGTCCAGGAACCAGTTTGAGGGGGTGTGGGTGGAGGGGGAGGAGTGGGGGGGAGGGGGAGGGGGAGGGGTGGTGGCAAGGGGGGGGATGAGGGGGAAGGATGGAAGAGGCTCTGCACGAGACCCTCCTCGACCCAGTCTCTCTGTTGGACTGAGCGCCTTCTCTGTTATTATCTCGTGCTATATAGCTTTGCTTTATGCCCGATGAGATCCGAGTGTTGCCGAAGGTTTCCAAATCCTTGGTTGTGAATGAATTGTCAGAGAATTGAACGGTCAACTGGTGTGTGTGTGACGTCACAGCAGATTACGGGATGTGAGGTAGGTCATGGACGGGAGTGTTTTGAATGGAAAACATGAATGGCGGTGGATGGCGGTGGTTGTTGAACCCTGACGTGGTAGGTTGGTTAGGTGTGAATGGGTCTGAGAGTCAAACAAGATGGGGTTTAAAGCGCTCAATGGTAAACAAACATCGATGCGTGGGTGGATGTTTAATGAACATAGGTGGGTGTGTGAATGAATAAACAGATTTGAACGGTTAACCTGTGTGAGACGTCACATGGGATGACTAATCCTGAGATTGACAACGGGTTGTATGGTAGGTCATGTCTGGGAATGACCTTACGGTGATTGAGAGGGTGGGGGACAAAAGATGAGGTAAACGTGTTTGAATCATGAATGGAGATGGATGGTGGGTGTTGAACTCTGGCTTGCTTGGTAGGTTGAATGTAAAAACAAATAAAACCAGAAGCAAAAAAAAGTAAAATTATGTTTTATGTTGTGAACTGTTACTACAAATATTTTGCCTTTTATCACCAGCTTCTTCTTCCTCTTCATCTTCCTCTTCATCATCATCTTCTTCTTCTTCTTCTTCACCTCTCCCACGCCCTTCCATCGCTGTCATTAAAGCAGCAAAAAACCCCACCAAAACTGGATCATTTCCAAAGCTATAAAAAATGTATACAATAAAGAGTACAACGAAATTGTTTTATAACGCTTGTTTATCTAAATATTGTATTGTGAATTGCTGGGAGTGTGTGAGAGCAAGTACAGCTCACCTAAGTCTGCAGCAGCTTCCAGCGGACGCCCTTAGGGTGAGCTACAAGTTCTGTTCAATTTTAAGTAGTTCCAAAATTTTGCTACTAGATATTAATGATACCTAGTGGTGAATGTTGGAACTTGAGTATGGGTTTCAGTGCTGGAAGTGTCCAAGAACATGTGTGACTCACTTGAGTATGTAGCTGCTTCCAGCGAACGCCTTTAGGGTGAGCTACAAGTTCCAACTTTTTGCTACTAGATAATAATGCCATCTAGTGGTGAATGTTGGAACTTGTTTTGACAAAATCTAACCTGTCAATTTAGCTTCACACAAGTTTAGTCTGTGGACAGATCTTTTACATGTCATAAAGTGAGAACATGGAACCACTGGCTTTACTCCCCTCCAAAGGAAGGCATACTGAAGGATTTTTAACACACTTAAAAAAATCTGACTTCCTTCCCAATCCTTTTTTTGATTAATACATTCATCGCAATAACACAGGTTATCAGACAAATTCTACTCACACCCAAGTAAACATGGGCTACAAAAGGCGGTAACTACGCTCAGTATTTCTAATCATTTTGAAGAAGAAAAAAACACCGCTTGCTTCCAGTATTTGACCAGATCAGGAATGGAATGAATTAAGCCCCATCTAGCGGCGAGAATAAGATCCGTGTTGGCTGCCAAAGCCTGTCTCACTGTTGTGAGTCAATGATTAAATGAATGACAGATGAAATGAAATGATAGTGGAGGGTGTTGCCGGAAGAAAATTTTGACAGGAAAAACTGGTGTTCCCAGAGAAAAACCTGTCTGCTTTTGGTTTGCCCAGCACAGATCTAACATAAAGTGACTGGAATTGAACCACGCACCCAGCGGCGAGAGACTGGCGTGCTGCTACATAAGGCTTCAGTAAATAAAGTAAATAAATAATACTTACATTAACACATCAAGAGTCGAATCCTCATCGTTGTCTTCTTCATCCAGCCCCATAGTTTCCTTGGTCTCTTTGGCAGACATTGCAGCGAATGATATGTTTTGAAAAGGAACAACCTCTTTTTATACTGTGTTTTCTGGTGAAAGGCGGTTAAATTAGGAGTGTTTAAGGTACTTGTGCATGGTTATACAGTGTTGAGCTAATTCTGGTGAAAGGTAGGTCAGTATATATTCCTGTATTAATGCAGGGTAATGCCGTGTGGAGGTCATTTTTGTGTGAAAGGAACGGTAATCCAGGGGCGTTTACTCTATTTGTAGGGGTATAAATAGTGGGGCAGAATTGAAATGAAAGTAGAGTTAACTGCGAGCTTACAGCGTTCACACCAGATTGCAATTGGATCCTTGTCTATCAGGTAATATTCTACATACTTGAGTATATAACATTAAAGTATATCCTAGTGGATATATTTGACTATGTGCTACTGGGAGACTAACTCAGCCAGACGGTTTACAAAATAAGTGATTGTACTGCACATTACAGTACTTGTAAATGCTGAGATTGTAGGTTTAAATCCACATGAAGATGTTAGAATTTTATTAGTATAATGGCCTATTGACAAAGCTGCTTTAAAACTTAGACAGTATGAATCAGACAAGCAATAATTACTTCAAGGATGAAACAAGAAGAATTCATTGCATGTAATAAGATTGGTTTTAACGTGACATGCAACATAAACCATTAGCTGCCTGGAATATATTAAATGAATGCAGCTCAATTATATAATTACTGTTATTATCCAATTAAATGTTGCAGATTTCACTGCATAGCCCGCGGGATAAATACTGTGCTAGACACAGACACGGAAGAGATGGTGAACTCTTATGTATTGCAGAGGTGAAGGATATATTTATCATTAGCACCTAGACATGCATGCACTTCTATACTTAGCACATCAGCTCCAGGCCAAGTACCCTATTTAGTTATGGACATTTAAATCATCACCTCCCGACCATGTAGCCCCCATGCACATGGTTGTATTGAACAGGTAAATTATTTAAGCAACCTGCCCCGGCTTCGCCCAGGAACAGATATAATATACAAACAACCCGACCCGGCTTCGCCCGGGAACAGTTAAGTTATACCAGAAACCCGACCCGGCTTCGCCCGGGAACATTTATATTATACCAGAAGCCTGCACCGGCTTCGCTCGAGAACAGTTAAATTATACAAGCAATCTGCCCCGGCTTTGCCCGGGCACAGTTAAATTATACAAGCAATCCGCCCCTGCTTCGCCCGGGAACAGTTATATATTATACTAGAAACCCGCTCCGGCTTCGCCCGGAGGACAGTTAAATTATACAAGCAATCCACCCCGGCTTCACCCGGGATCAGATATATATATTATACTAGAAACCCGCTCCGGCTTCGTCCGGGGGACAGTTAAATTATACAAAAAAATCCGCCTCGGCTTCACCCGAGAACAGTTAAATTATACAAGCAATCTGCCCCAGCTTCGCCCGGGAACAGTTATAGATTATACTAGAAACCCGCTCCAGCTTCGCCCGGTAACAGTTATATATTATTCTAGAAACCCGCTCAGGCTTCTCCCGGGAACAGTTAAATTATAGAAGCAATCTGCTCCGGCTTCACCCGAGAACAGTTATATATTATACCAGGAACCCTCTCCAGCTTCGCCCGGGAGACTGTTCAATTATACAAGCAATCTGCTCCGGCTTCGCCTGGGAAACAGTTATTTATTATACTAGAAACCTGCTCCGGCTTCGCCTGGGAACAGATATATATTATACTAGAAACCCGCTCCGACTTCGCCCGGGAACAGTTATATATTATTCTAGAAATCCGCTCCAGCTTTGCCCCGGAACAGTTAAATTATACAAGCAATCTGCTCCGGCTTCACCCGAGAACAGTTATATATTATACCAGAAACCCTCTCCAGCTTCGCCCGGGAGACTGTTCAATTATACAAGCAATCTGCTCCGGCTTCGCCTGGGAAACAGTTATATATTATACTAGAAACCTGCTCCGGCTTCACCCGTGAACAGATATATATTATACTAGAAACCCGCTCCAGCTTCGCCCGTGGGGCAGTTAAATTATACAAGCAATCTGCCCTGGCTTTGTCCGGGAACAGTTATATATTATACTAGAAACCCGCTCCGGCTTCGCCCGGGGGACAGTTAAATTATATAAGTAATCTGCCCCGGCTTCGCCCGTAAACAGTTATATATTATACTAAAAACCCGCTCCGGTTTCGTCCGGGAACAGTTAAATTATACAAGCAATCTGCCCGGCTTCACCCGGGAACAGTTATATATTATACTAGAATCCCGCTCCGGCTTCACCCGGGGGGACAGTTAAATTATACAATCAATCCGCCCTGGCTTCGCCCGGGAACAGTTAAATTATACAGGCAATCTGCCATGGCTTCACCCGGGAACAGTCATATATTATACTAGAAACCCGCTCCGGCTTCGCCCGGTTACAGTTAAATTATACAAGAAATTCACCCCGGCTTCACCCGGGAACAGTTATATATTATACTAGAAACCCGCTCCGACTTCGTCCGGGGGACAGTTAAATTATACAAGCAGTTTGCCCCGGATTTGCCCGGGAACAGTTAAATTATACAAGCAATCTGCCCCGGCTTCACCCAAGTACAGTCATATATTATACTAGAAACCCGCTTCGGCTTCGCCCGGGAGACAGTTAAATTATACAAGCAATCCACCCCAGCTTTGTCCGGGAACAGTTAAATTATACAAGCAATCCGCCCCGGCTTCGCCCGGGGACAGTTACATATTATACTAACCCCCCCCCCCTCCCCGGCTTTGCCCGGGGAACAGTTAAATTATACAACCAATCTGCCCCTGGCTTCGTCAGTGAACAGTTATATTATTCAAGCAACCTTCTCCGGCTTCACCCAGGAACAGTTATATTATACAAGCACCCCGCCTCGGCTTCACCCGGGAACAGTTATATTATACAAGCACCCCACCTCGGCTTCACTCGTGTACATTTATATTGGCAACCCGCCCCTGCTTTGCCCGGGAACAGAGAGCAAACCCCATTCCAACCTTAGGACCAGAATTAATTTTTTTTACAGAACAAACCAGACCTCCACAGTAACAGTTGAGAATGCTAACTGCTATGTATTGCTGAGTGAAAGGACATTTAGATCATCAGCTCCAGGTCATGTACCCTATTTAGTTAAGGACATTTAAATCATCAGCTCCTGACCATGTAGCCCCCATGCACCTGGGTGTATAACTTGTTTGATAACCTGTGTTCTTGTAGTGGATTGAGGAGAAGTAGGCAAATGGTGAACGCAAGCTGTTGACAATTACATTAGTGGCTAGCGATAATGGGTGTGTAGAAGGGTTTTGATAACTTGTGTGTGTGTATATACATATTTGCTAATGGCTTAGGTATACTAAAACACTATTATAGATATAAAATTCGATTTCAGAATGTCGGCAATAAAAAATGCGAATTCCATAGGGAAAGATGCTGGACCAGAGACTAAACGACTACAGGATCTGCAGGTAAATGAGTCTTATTTGGTAACTGCTGTTCGTCGAGTCAAGACCAAATTTGGCGAACGTATTGTTTGCGAACTGGAGGACTTTGCAGTATTTCTACCGTCGAGGTTCAAGGAACTCAGCGAGGAAGATGTATCTGATCTCAACAAAGGGACCATCTATTTAAAATATTTGGGACTGGAAAATAAAAGATGTCTGGTGGAATTCATAGAAGAAAAAAATAAAATTTAAAATTAGTTTATGTAAAAAAGGAATTTGCAGGGAAAATAAACTTTGGTTCACTCTCTCTGCAAACCGTTCAGTTTTTGTAATTGTTAAGTACTAAGGGACATCATGTCGCCACCGGAACAAAGTTGGCAAGATGTGGATAGTTGTTTCCATAACAATATCTGTAGCACTAAAGTCAATAATGATGCAAACATTTTAGATCTCAATGAATATTTAAACACTAGTTACAACATTTTTCAAAACAAAATACAAGACTGTATAAGAGAACATGTAGCGTTAAAGGTTAACGCAGAATTATTATGTGACTTTGCTATTTTGAAACAAGGTGAGGAAATCATACAGCCAATCTATTTACACACACACATGCCTAAATTATACCGCACTGATAATATACACAGTTGGTATAGTAAAAACATTGTTGATAAACTCACAACACGCTTTGCTGAGTTTCAAGAATTAGAAAGCGGCAAATCGCTGGAAGCTATCAATCATCTTAAAATTAATGTATGCACCTTTGATCCCATAAATAGTGGGTCATCTCATGTTAATTTGCCTAAACAGTTGGGAATCCGTCACGCAGTTATCAATGTGGATAATAATGATGTTTTCTGCTTTATTTGGTCCCTGGCTGCTGGGTTATGTTCTGCAAGTAAAAATGTTCACAGAATGGGCAAATATCACCAGAAATTTATGGAATTAATGATCAGTCTAAATTTAGCAGACATAGAATTCCCAATGGACCTCAACGCCATTTCTCGTTTTGAATCTAAAAATCTGCTTTACTCCATTAATGTATACGGAGTTGAAGGGGACAAAGTTATTGGGCAACTCTATGTGACAAAGGAAAAAAGAAAAGCTTTTTAATTTATCGAACATTGAAGGGGAATTGTGCAACCATTATTGTCATATCAAAGATCTTTCCAGACTAGTTCGTTCACAAGTTACAAAGAGTAAAAATAGGGTATATATATGTGATCGCTGTTTGCAATATTTTACTAGCAATCAAAAGTTGACAGCCCATACTATTGATTGCATTACACAACCAGCTGTAAAAATTACATTCCCAGAAAAGGATAAAGCCAGTATGAAATTTCAAAATGTGTCTCGTCAAGAACCGCTTCCATTTACAGTATATGCAGATTTTGAATATTTAACCACACCCATTGACACATGTAACCCGGATCCAGCATGCCCGTACACTCAACAAGTACAGCATCATGTGCCATTCAGTTGTGCTCTAAACGTGATTTGCTCATATGACCCTTCGCTTTGTTACTTCAAATCTTATCGCGATGCAAATGCTGCTGCTTGGTTTTTAAATGAATTGGACGCCTTGGCAGATCGGGTGTACAATATCCTGGAAAACCCAATTCCGCTTCAAATGTTGGAAACAGACGAGGTGGCTTTTGCAACAGCAACCACTTGCCACATTTGTCAAAAACCAATAGCACCTTGTGACACGCCGGTGAGAGATCATAATCGGTACACTGGCAAATTTAGAGGAGCGGCTCATAGTGCATGCAATTTGGCCTATAAAAGAGAACGCTATATTTCTTGTTTCTTACACAACACGTCTCGGTATGACAGTCATCTAATTATTAAGGAATTTGTTAACCTTGAAAACCAAAAGTTTACTTTAATTCCACAAAATCATGAAAATTTTATTTCGTTTACAAAATGGCGAAATGAATTAGTATACGATTTTTAGATTCGTATAGATTCCTCGCATCATCATTGGATGCGCTGGTTCAAGGGCTTCACCCAAACAATTTGCATTCTGTACGTCAAAACTTAACTGGTTACGAACAATTTGAATTATGCATTCGAAAAGGCGTGTTTCCCTATAATTATGTAAACAATTGGGCATATTTGCAGGAAACTGCACTCCCTTCAAAGGATAAATTTTACAATGACTTAACACAAAGTCATATTTCTGAAGAAGACTATTTACACGCCCAAAAAGTATGGGACGTGTTCAAGATATCAACTTTGGGCGAGTATGCTGATTTATACCTCAAAATTGATACTCTACTTTTGACAGACGTGTTTGAACACTTTCGCAAACTGTGTCTTGAAATCTACAATCTAGATCCAGCCCATTACTACACCCTTGCCGGATACAGTTGGGACTGTATGTCGAAGGTGACTGAAATAGAACTGGAACTATTAACAGACATCGACATAATGCTCTTTTTGAACGCGGGATACGTGGCGGGCTTGTATCGCTTGTGCAAAAGCATGCCAAAGCAAATAATCCATATATGGATACATACAAACCAAAGCAACCTACAACATACCTCACCTACCTGGATTGTAACAATTTATACGGATATGCTATGGAAAAACCGCTTCCGTATCAAAATTTTCGATGGCTGCCTTCAGATGAAGTTTCAAATTTTAATTTACAGGACGCGTTGAGCAATAACACACGTGGCTATGTCCTAGAAGTTGACATATTTTATCCCCGCGAGATACACAATGATCATTCTGATCTACCATTTTGTGTTGAAAAACTACAACCTCCCAGTTCACGTTCCAACAATAAAAAGTTGCTGGCAACGTTAAATCCGAAAAAACGCTACGTCATACACATCGAAAATTTAATGCAATGTTTGATACACGGTTTGAAGCTACAAACCATTCACCGCATTATTTGTTTTGACCAGAAACCATGGTTACAACCGTACATGCAATTAAATACTCATTATCGGCAGCACGCCAAGACTACATTCGAGTCAAATTTTTATAAATTAATGAACAATGCATGCTACGGTAAATCTATGGAAAATATTAGAAAGCATAGAACTATTCATTTGGTAAACCACTGGGATGGTCGATATGGCGCACGAAAATATATTGCTATGCCCAATTTCCATTCAGTACGAGTTATTGAAACTGATTTAGTAACCATTGAATTGTCAAAGACAGAAATCATGTATAACAAACCAATTTACTTAGGAATGGTAATACTTGACTATTCAAAATTTGTAATGTATCAATTTCATTATGAGTTTGCCAAACAAAAGTTTGGAGATGTAAAATTACTGTATATGGATACAGACAGTCTTATTTATCAAACCAAAAAGACGGATATTTACTCTGTGATGAGAGAACATCCAAGTTACTTTGATACCTCAAACTATGAGGTTAACAATATGTTTGGCATAATTCCCATGAATAAAAAACACATTGGTCTATTTAAGGATGAGTGTGCTGGTGATGTTATGACGGAATTTGTGGCTTTGGCGCCGAAAATGTACGCATTTTCAACACAAAAGAATAAAGGTCAATGCAAAGCGAAGGGTGTACTTCGTAGCGTCACACAATTCCTCAATGTTGAGGAATATCGATGTGTACTCTACACAAACACCTCTCGCTTGTACCAGCAAACACGCATTCTTTCAAAGAACCATAATATATTTACAGTAAATCAAAATAAAACATCGTTGTCAACATATGACAATAAATGGCTCTGGGATGGTGTAAATAGCTTGCCTTTTGGGCATTTCCACACCTAGTAAATAAGAACACACTTTCATTTTTCAATTCTTTTTTTATTACAATTGTATGTTTTTACAAGAAGAAACCAAAACATCTTTTGTGAATGCTGTAATCTGGTGGACTGACTCTCAAATAAATACTTAACAATATTTGATTCATGTTTATTTCTTTGTCCTTTTCCTCGCTAATCCACAACCACCACCAATCATTAGCTTTGACTTCATAGCTCCTGCCACGATCAAGGCTGCAATATTTTCACCAATGGAAGCAGTAGATGATGTCACGCGCTGCACAGCCTTTCTTAGAAGAATGCGGTCTGCAACTCGACGTACTTCTGCATTCTTGTCGCTGTAAGCAATGTCATGATCTCTACACGCAGCATCCAATTTGTTGATTCCAGAATTCCCTTGTGCTAGACGTTGATTTAGTTTAGTCCCAGGTCCACAAAATTGATAGCCGGGAATATGCAGTTCAATGGGAAGTACATCAATGGCCTTGTTAACTAGACCATGACCAGCAAAGATCTGATATATCTTTTTCAATCGTTGTCTTATTTTTGGTGCTGGCGATACTGCCGCTGCTGTCTCTTCTTCCTCTTCTTCATCGCAACCATGGAATGATGAAGCAAAGTCTTTACAGGACGGTATATTTGTATGCCCGTGGTACAATTTGATGAGCTGACACGTTCCACACTGTCTAATGGATGGCATTTTAGTAATAGACACTTGCTGGTGATGACTAAAGTCAGTGCATGGTTGTAGTTCACGCAGACCAGGATCACTGCCCCATTCACTAGGTACACTGTGCCAAATATTTTTCACCGCGTTTGAAGCAACATAAAAAAGGAACGCCTTGGGCAAAGCGTTCAATTCCTCATCTGTGAAACTGTCAAGCTTTTTTTTACAGGCAAAAAAACTTGACAATAGCTCGCTCTGTGGGGTTGGAGTCCAAACCTTCAATTGCAGCCATATTACTACACGTCCACACTGATCACTGGTATGTCTCACACTGAAGCTGACGTTACAACGCTTTGCACTCAACATGCAAGTTTTGACATGCTCTGCGAGCTAGTCAATCAAAAAGCTTCCAAACATTTTGAAGTGTTTTATTTTGTAGACGTTCATCAGGCACGGACAGGTTGTACAGTGCAGGACATCCCAGATCATGAAGGTCAACAAGTTGACATGTTGAATTAACATACTGGCGCAACCATTCCTTTTTTTCACTTCCCTTTACAAAGACAAGGTCAGCACCAAACAAGTGAGCTTTCAGAACAAGTGATAGATGATGGTAAGGAATGTCGCCTTCTTTCCAGACTAGTCCCAAATTGCGTTGCAACCACTCTGTTTGTCTTCTGTCCTCGTCTGACTGCAAATGCAATGGAAACGGTGGTTCAAAGACAAAACTGGTTACTCTTGGTGCCCACATAGTTGTGCAGTCAATAATTCCTACTTCTTTAAATACAAACTTGTTTCCGTTCACCTTGAAACCCTGCACGTAGACAATCAATGTTTTTGGCATGGCGACGGATATCACACCTTCCATTACCGCTGCTTCTTAACAACTAACTGATTGGATAGGAGCGGGAAAATAATATACACACAAAGAATCAATTACACAATTTTATTCATAAAGTTATCAGTACATCGCTTACAATTTTTTATCATAGGATTTGGACCATCCCAATCACAGTGAGAATCTCCTCGATGCATAAAGTGTCTACGACAGGGACGGCAGGCTGCAACATCCGCCGACATACGGAGGTGTAATGGTAACTTATCCCAATTAAGGTC
This sequence comes from Meconema thalassinum, assembly GCA_946902985.2. Taxonomy (NCBI): domain Eukaryota; kingdom Metazoa; phylum Arthropoda; class Insecta; order Orthoptera; family Tettigoniidae; genus Meconema; species Meconema thalassinum. The sequence continues at coordinate 53,080,656 of OX336388.2, read as the reverse complement.
AATGTCGTGTGCACCGTACGCGGTCAGAAATCCAGCTGGTAAATAGGCAATCAGATGTTGCGGCATTTCACGAAGAAATTGTGCTTTATGGTAGGCGCGTATTGCTAAACTCACCAGGGTGCGATAAATCTCAAATGCTGCATCAGCGTCTCGACTTGTTGAGCATCGATCGCATTTGCAGTCCATGCAATCTACCCGCTCTACAACATGACAAGATGAAGCTTTGGCAACGCCAACGTCCACATTATTTGTTTGATTGGTGATGGGCTTGTTGTTGTACCCCCTGTCATGAATACCAAACGTAGACATGAATCCATCTGATAAATAGTGAACCAGATGCGGCGGCATTCTAAGCACAGTATGATTCTTGTGATAGGCAGTTATAGCTTCACTCACTAGGGCGCGATAAATGGTAAACCTTGAATCTTCATCTGAACCTGGTGAATCACTCTCACATTTGCAGACCCACCTCGCAGAGGGGGTTGTGACTTCATCGTAGCTTTCCATGACTGTGAAGGGCAATACAGGAATACATGCTATTTATACTCTGGTCACCATATTGGACAGCGGTTGATAAAACACTTGCGCCTCGTGAACAATAAGGCAATAGGCTGTTGTTTTTTCTGGAATAACTGTAGATGTTTCAAATTCTAGTCTGATATCAATAGTTGTTTCCTTCATCGACTCCTCCACATACGAACAGTCCATCACCACCAGAGGCGCCTTGGACTTGAAGTCTTGTGGTGATAATAGCGGACATGCCTTTTTCTGATAATAGGATGACTGAAAATTTACAAACATGTCATAGAGCTTACCATATTTGTTCTTGTTAAAGTTTAAATCCATTCCCTCATAGGGAAAGGTAACTCCGTTCAAAAAGAGTCGTATATTTCGTAATTGGATGTGGTCAAATTTTGATGCATCTTTATTCTGTTGATATTTGCGATCTGTTTGAAATCCAACCAGGACGTAGAGTGGCCGCTCTGTATACCGTGAGGTTTTTATAGACCAAGTATGTGTATCGGAGAGTGGTAATACCGGGTATTCATGCAGCTCCCAGCTTCTAAATTGAATGGGTAAAGCTGTATCCTTCTCCACAATCTTGAGCAGACTCAATTTTTTCTGATCTGATAGAGTAACGTGCGGTACTTTCCATAGAATTCGTTGCAGTAGAATTTTTGTATCTATTGGCGCTGTATCAGCTCCCTTTAGCGCATTATAATCACTCCTGTCTCGTACAAGAATCAGATCCTGTCTTGCGTTCACAACAATGCGCTTATGATCCTCTGCAAAGCCTAGTATTAATTTTAGAGGTAAATGTCCAGTAAATGTACCATCATCGTTAATCATCCAGTCGTTGGTTGAGTTGGGACACCAACCAGCCATACAAAAAGCTTTACTCTCTTCGCTTCCGTACGAGGGATAAAGTTTCATGACCCTTGTTATGCCAACATTTCGAGTAGTATCCACTTCAATACCGTTGATCACGTAGCGAACCTCAGAAAACAAAAAGGCCAAAGCATTGTTGGCCAACTTTGACGTTGTTGGAATGGTACCATCCAATTTGGTGAGTTGCCCTTCAATCTGGATGTAACTTTAATGTGGAAGCGTGTAGATATCTTGTTGGTTAATAGTAATTCGAATCTCATCATTATTATTTAGTCCCTGAGTATACGGTTGGTAGGAATGGTGTTCAATTCTTACAATACCCTCCTGTACTTCGACAGGGTTTGTCACGTCTAGAATCGAATTCATGACGTAAGGTGTAACCAAGTTGTTGTAGGATCTGCTTGTTAACACGTGTTAACCTGTACACGTGTTGAGCACAACTAACACCTGCTCTTGACAGCGTTGCCGCTTTATACACTTGTTTCATGCTGGCTTCAGATACAGTTTGTAGGTCACAGGTGTATGAGGGTCCAACCGGATGAGACGTTGGTTTCTATTCACCAGTCTTAAGGTAATATTCCTGATGTTGGTCACACTCACAGGATGATAGAGCACCACCGACGGGTTTTCGCGGATGATATAACCACCAGGTGAAGTAACAATAAAATCATAAAGCGAATGCGAGGGATCTTGATTGGTGTAGACGTCTGTAATAATATTACACGTGACAGATATGAGATGATCTTCAATTATTTTCACCGGTTGGTCAGACTTGTGTATCACGTTTGGTACTAACACTTGTGGTGAATAGCCTAATAATGACCCAATTGAATCTGGTTGAGATTTAAAATCAATCCTAAAAGAAGAAAGAATACTGCAGCGATGTGTCACGTTGTTGACTATGAGTTCAAACTTGCGTGTCCCGTCCAGAAATGCTTTTAGACTAAATTCCTTGGTGAGAGTTGTGTAGATGTGATCGTGAATATCATCTACGGTGTAGCTGCCAGACGGTAGAGTTAACACATAGTCATCGTAGTAGAACTTATCATTGACGTCTTCAATTATGTTGCAGATTCTATTATAGCCTTCAAACGAAACAAGTCCCAGCACGTAGGGTCGTCGTCCCAATTCAATAGGAGGATAAAAGTCAACAGTTACTTCCGCACCTTGTCCGTGCACTGTAAACGTTCTACTTTCTGTTGTCATAATGACCAAGTCACTCGCCGTGCTCGGTCTTATATAGAAAAGTCAAACATAGACGACCGCACTGTTGCGTGTTAAAATTGTGCACTCGTTTCACATTATAGTGTATTGTTGCACTGCTTCCAAAATAGCGAACAAGCTCTGTCGGAGGAGGAAGATTTCCAAAACTGTCAAAGTACCACACGGTTTGCCCATGCTTTATATAGGCCACATAATGCGTTCCCGGTCCATGACTGTCATCCAAATTAACAACTGCACTTTCATGGCTCCGTGGTCGAATCGGTAGTTGATTGCGCATAAACACGCCTCGAAAGTGGGAGATCTTTAGCTGTTTTGCATATGTTATAACTTCCTCATGCGTCATGGCTCGTCGTGGCAGTGCATCGATTAACCGTTTTTTGGCGACATGTAAATGCCGAGTCCTTTCTTGTAGGGTGCTAGCTTCATGTTCACACCTTTACCGCGCAGTGCTATGGCCTCCATAGTTTTATTATGCCTTTCACTTTCCTTCAACTGTTGCTTCGCCTCCTCAACAGATTTCACCGTTCGTGCTACTGCACTTGCTCCTCCAAGAAGTGAACCCAGGGCTGCTAGTCCAGCAAACAGTGCAGGTAAAAATCCACCACATTTCGGGACAGGAATAACTCGGGCACGTTTTCTAAAACGTAGTTTACTTTTGGGATTCGCATGCAATCGTGCTCTTCGGAGTGCTTTCTTAATAGCCAACTCACTATTTGTTTCTCCACGCGAAGCTTGACGTGCCGCATGAAGAATAGCTTTAAAACCTCCCTTTCTTGACAACTTCTTCCTCTTCTTCACCACATATCTCTGTTTCACCATCGCGACCAAAGAACAAGACAACCTCACACCGCAAAGTATAGAACACAACTAACGCTCCTCAGGAAGGGAACCTGTATTTATTTATTCAATGGTGGCTGTATATTCAAGTTCTATATACAGAGGAAAATCGTTCATCGTTTTCCCCGCCTCTTTTTCTTCAGACGAGAGTTTCAAGTGAAAGAATAATTTGTCTCCGGCTTTCACCGGTTGATCAATAAGTGGTTGAACACTACCGTTTAATCGTACCTCTAAATGTTTCAAATCTGGTGCATACTCAATTACACGAATGGCACCATCATTCATTAAACGGTAATTGTCATACCCCGAACGTAGTATGTAGGCGAGGTTATTGGGATCTTTTACCGGTTGTTGGTTTACAATGTGAAGCAGAAATATAGAGGGTATTGATTTAATAAAAAGCGATAACCGTTGTTCCAAAAATCGTTTGGTCGTCACGTCGTGAGGTTGCACAGGATCAGCAACTTCGGCTATTCGTCTGCGCTTCATCTGTAGAGCGTTCTCCTTAATTTCCCACACCTTTTCCATTTCAGAGTTTAAAAACCGTTTTGTACAAACATCTTGATCATCTTCAGGATCGGCCACATGCACAAGGCGTGCATTATTTGCTCTATAGCCCTTTACAGTTAGGGTGGGCACAATACTGAGCACCTGTTTCACCTTGTTATCTACATAGTCCTTTCTAGCAGCGTCCGTGTTGTTTGTAGGAAGAGCCAGCTGAGTGATTCCACGTTGGTGTACGTCATAGTCCTTTGCTTCTGTTAACACCACAACATTGGTTAACACATAGGCTTTGGTGCACACATCTTGATCGTTCACAGGATCTGCAACGCCCGTAATACGTTTATTCTGAGCCTCATAATCTCCTTTGATACGTCGTAAGCGGAAATAATCTACATAATTTTTTGAACATGCGTCCGAGGGTAATACGGGTTCTGTTATATTGGTCAATCGCTTTCCATTAAAGTTGTAATTGGCATCTGTAGTGCGTGGCAATACATTAGCATCGACATATCGTTTTGTAGCCGGATCTGTATCATGTTTTGGATCGTTTGTCAAAGCAAATCGTTCATTTGTTTTAAGAGTTCTTCCAAAGGCGTCCATGGTTACACTGGAACTGAAACACCCGTTTGCCTCATGTATATAGAGACCAGCTCTTCCCCTTTCACATTTAGTTGATATGCAGATTATTAAGCAACAACATTCACTTCCGGTGGGAGACTTGGTTTCACACCTCTTCTCAACATCGTCCGAACAACGTCATGGATAACTCTTCCCATCCTCCATTCGCTGTCTCATCGCCGGCCCGTCGGGATGTGGAAAAACCAATCTTCTGCTTTCCCTCATCACCTCCTTAAACGGAGTGCGCTTTCAAAATATCTGTATTTTTGCCAAATCGCTGTATCAACCGCTGTATGTGTTCTTGGAACATGTTATGTCAGGTCTGCGCAACATGGGCTACTTCACATTCGCAGCGCACGAAGATGTCATTCCTCCAGACAATGTTCGCCCCAATTCGCTTATGATTTTTGACGATGTGGCCACAGAACGACAGGGCATTATTCAGGCTTACTTTAGCATGGGACGTCATAAATATATTGATTGTTTTTATCTCGCTCAAACCTATTCGCGAATACCAAAACAGTTGATTCGTGACAATGCCAACGTGATTGTTCTCTTCCGTCAGGATGAGCGCAACATGCATCACGTCTACGATGATCACGTGAACCCAGACATGACCTTTCAAGCCTTTACACAGTTGTGTGCCATGTGTTGGAACGTTCATCACCACAGTTGTCTTGTTATTGATAAGCAGAGCAACATCAACAATGGACGCTACCGCATGGGATTTGATCATTTCATACGTATTTAAGTAGCTGCATTGCTTTTCTGAACATCATTTGTTCAGATGTCATGGCGACAACAGGGAGTCAATTAAAAAGCACATAATCCGTGCACGAAATAGCATTCGACAAAAGTTTCGCTATCTAAAACGTGCACATGCCGACAGTGAACTGTTTGACGAAAAACATTTGAAGTCACCTCTGGAAGCTGTGTTGAAAGGAACATCAAAGCCTAGTACACGCTCAAAAGAAACACAAACAATTGAAGAGGAGGAGGAGGAAGAAAATGATGAAGAACCTGACGATGTTTTTTCTCCATTGCTTCCGTCTTCTGGCTCCAAAGAATCGCCGCTGCCCCAGTTTTTGAAAACATCAATAATTGCTAAAACACCCACTAGACCCAAAGAAAAGCAGCCTACTCTTAAAGAAATATTGAATACACCCGAACAATATGTGCGGTTAAAATCCATTTTACTACAAAATTTTGGTGCGTTGGTTACCCCCTTCCTTGAAGATCTTTTTACTAAGAAAACTGATACTACCTATGGTGTTCGCGATGAAAACAATAGATTTCAAATTGGCGATTCACCACTCAAGATAAGTGACAATGTTTTGATTTTTAAAACAGTTCGTTACAAATTGACGCCAGGTCTTTTAGAACTTTTATTTTCACGTACACCTTCTACCGAGGACTATGATAAAGAAGATCTTGGAAATTATAAAGACATCTTGATGGCTACAAATGGTTTTAGACGTAATTATAAACGTTCTGAAGCAATAAATGCTAATAAGGGCTTCAAATATAAAACCATCATATCAAAATTGTTTCCCACCTATGCAAGTTTTCGCCGTGCAAATTCAGCGTCCGGTATCACGTTTAATACTTTGAAACCATTCATCGATTTCGCCTATTGGAACAATCCAAATAAGTTGGTTAAACGTCTGCAACTGTTGCGTGCATCAGAACAGGCCGGTCATACCGGACACGAGGCGGAAGTTTTAGAAATAGAAGAGGAGCTTCGTCATGCTGGCATTATTGTCTAATGAGTCAACGTGTTCATACACCCTCGCCTGTTAAGGCTGCCATTGCTCGCGAGTTGCATAGACCAGCTCGTCGTCTCTACCATCGTCGTCATGTCATCACACGGGGCGTTGACGATCTTTGGCAAGCTGATCTGGTTAAAATGATTCCCTATGCCAAAGCTAACAACGGGGTCAACTATCTGCTCACCGTCATCGACGTTTATTCCAAAATGGCCTTTGTTGAACCTGTTTGGAATAAATCTGCTCAACTGGTTACCGCTGCATTCAAGACCATCGTTCATCGGTCAAGACGACAACCTCGTTTGCTTCAAACAGATCAAGGCAAAGAATTTTTCAATAAGACTTTGTCCGCTTATCTCAAATCACTTGACATCCATCACTATTCCGCTTTTAGCAATCTAAAGGCAAGTGTTGTAGAACGTTTCAACCGCACACTCAAGACGCGCATGTGGGAACAATTTACAGCAAGAGGATCCTATCGCTGGCTAGAACTTGTAGGCGACCTGGTGACACGTTACAACACTAATCATAGAACCATCAGAATGAAACCACGCCTTGTAACCAAGAACATTGCGCAATTGGATCGCATTCATCACAAAATCAAAACAGTAGATCCGCGACGTCATCGATTACATATTGGTGATTATGTGCGCATCTGTAAACATAAAACCATCTTCGCCAAAGCATACACACCAAACTGGAGCACAGAAATATTTCGTATTTGCAAGGTAAAACTTTCTAATCCAGTTGTTTTTTTACTTGATGACCTCAACAAGCAGCCAATCCAAGGAGGATTCTACATGGAGGAACTGCAAAGGACGCAATATACCAAGCATTATCTTGTTGAAAAAATTGTACAAAATCGTGGCAATAAACTTTTTGTTAAGTGGCTAGGTTTTAATGCCACATATAATTCATGGATTAATAAATCAGATCTGGTGTACACCTTCTTGTTTTTATTTCACGTCGAGCTGGCCGACCCAACATGCCATGCGTTTTGTACCCTCCCCCACCCTACCATTTACAGGAAATACTACTCCAGATTCATTGATGTTTGTTTACCATTGAGCACATTCAACAACCAGTTCATTCCCCCTCTCTCTCAATCCCATTCACTACTCCAGATACCATTGATGTTTGTTTACCATTGAGCGCTTTCAACCCCATCTTGTTTGTCTCTCAGACCCATTCACACCTAACCAACCTACCACGTCAGGGTTCAACAACCAACGCCATCCACCGCCATTCATGTTTTCCATTCAAAACACTCCCGTCCATGACCTACCTCACATCCCGTAATCTGCTGTGACGTCACACACACACCAGTTGACCGTTCAATTCTCTGACAATTCATTCAAAACCAAGGATTTGGAAACCTTCGGCAACACTCGGATCTCATCGGGCATAAAGCAAAGCTATATAGCACGAGATAATAACAGAGAAGGCGCTCAGTCCAACAGAGAGACTGGGTCGAGGAGGGTCTCGTGAAGAGCCTCTTCCATCCTTCCCCCTCACCCCCCCCCCCTTGACACCCCCCCCTCCCCCTCCCCCCCACTCCTCCCCCTCCACCCACACCCCCTCAAACCGGTTCCTGGACCCTTCAAGGTTTGTTTACCTTCCGGGTCCCGGCGACCTTGGGGGTCAATGACCTACCTCAAGGTCATTGACCTTGCCACGCCCCCCTAATTTGCATAAATAACGGTAATTGAGTCAGAACCCCCCCCCTGCTTACCTACTTGCTACCGCTGGAAGTCGTACGATTATTATTCTGTGGTTTCCAGAATAGATGGTACATTCAATCCCGTCACTCATTCAACATGGTTAATAATTGCGAACATTTCTCAATGCGTGGCAAATGTTAATTACACCATACACCCCGCCACCCACTGTATCAGATATTTGAAAAAAAAATACTGAAAGAATGGCTTCAAGTATTAGATGCGTGTCTACCTGATCCTCTGTCGGGATATAAGCGGTAGTTTGTCTAACTGAACCTTTTTAACTGCATAGCAGGCGTCAGGAAAGGACTCGACCGCCCTTTTGCCTTTTCTCCGAACATATAGAAATGTGAATGTGTGTTAAATACACTCTACCCATCAGGCTAGCTCACCTTCCTTTCCGACATGAGTAACACTGCTTAACCCTGGAGTGGTCGCGTGGTAGTAGTGTGAATTGGAGAGTTCTACTTCACAGCCTACTTTCCTGGTGACGTCACATACTAACCTGCCATACATTCAGGGGCAAAACCGATATCCCTCGAACGCATGGTCGGATTTTAACGAATGAGGTGTCGTTGGACTCGAGCTTTGCTATGCACCACTCATTTCAACCCTAAAATAAAACCTACCCCCTACTAGGGGGTGAAATTTTAATTTATTAATAAAAGTTACTTTCCGTTTGACACATATAAGCATGGCAATGCTAATATGAAATCAAATGTTTTTGCACTTGAACAACATACAAACGGGTCAACGCCATAATGAAATAAATTTTTGTTTTTGTTTTTTACACATGCGCACTTGGGGATTTTTGTAAGAGGATGGGCTTCTTAAATAATTATTATAAATGAGATTTTGTTAATACTTATTAAGAACCAAAAAAACTAATAGGTCATCTGCTTTTAGTTTCTCGCTAACCAATAACTGGATTTAAACATATGGGGTGTCGTAGGACTCGTGGTGAACCCCCCTTTCCTATGGACGAGGTATGTCCACCCCAAAATAACAACTACCCTTACCCGGGGGTGAAATTGTATTTTTTGCATGCATACGAACTTGACGGCTTTTGTAAAAGAGCGGGCTTTTTAAATAATTATTTATAAATGAGTTTTTTAAAATATTTATTAAGAACCAAAAAAACTAATAGGTCATCCGCTTTTTAGTTTATCGCTAACCAATAATCGGATTTAAACATATGGGATGTCGTAGGACTCGTGGTGAACTCCCCTTTTCTATGGACGGGGTATATGCACCCCCAAAATAAAAACTACCCTTACCTGGGGGTGAAATGGTAATTTTTTGTATGCATACGAACTTGGCGGTTTTTGTAAGAGAGCGGGGTTTTAAATGATTATTTATAGATGAGTGTTTTTTTAATATTTATTTAATTAAATCCAAAAACTAATAGGTCATCGGCTTTGTACTATCTCGCTAACCAATAATGCGATTTAAACATATGAGGTGTCGTAGGACTTGAGGTGAACTCCCCTTATCTATGGACGGGGTATGTCCACTCCAAAATAAAAACTACCCTTACCCGGGGGATGAAATATTAATTTTTTGGTTGCATATGAAGTTGGCGGTTTTTTGTAAGAGAGCGGGCTTTTTAAATGATTATTTATAGATGAGTGTTTTTTTAATATTTATTTAAATAAACCCAAAAACTAATCGGTCATCGGCTTTTTACTATCTCGCTAACCAATAATGCGGTTTAAACATATGAGGTGTCGTAGGACTTGAGGTGAACTCCCCTTTTCTATGGACGGGGTATGTCCACCCCAAAATAAAAACTACCCTTACCCGGGGGGTAAATAATATTTTTGTATGTGCGTACACTGAAGGCTTTGTCAAAAGGACCTAACTACACTTTTGTTAATATTTTCTGAACCCCTGATGGGATTTTGCCATAGGTAGTATCCTAGCCCATGGGGTGACGCCCCGTTTTTTAATGTGTGATTCGTTTTTTGTCAAAAGGGTCTAACTACACTTTTGTTAATATCTCGCGAACCAATCATGCTAGGGACTTGTATGAGGGGTCCTAGCACTTGGGGCGACGTCCCCCTTTTGGGGGTCAAACTACCCCCCAAAATTGAAAAATCAATATCTTGTAAACTAAGAACCCTAACATTAGGTGTGATAGCTTAAAAATTATGCCTTGACATACGCTTTTACCTGGATAGGTCACTTCACCCCTAAAACAGTAAATAGTGATTTCACAGGGGGTAAAAAGGAGTTAAACGGGTAAAAATGATAATTGAACCTAAGGTATTTTGTTTTTGATGAAAACAAAAAAGGGGGGGTGGGAAACTACCCCCAAATTCAAAAATCGATACCTGGGAAACTAAGAACCCTAACATTAGGTGTGATAGCTTAAAAATATGTCATGTCATACGCTTTTACCTGGATAGGTCATATCACACCTAAAACAGTAAATAGTGATTCTACAGGGGGTAAAAGGTGTTAAACGAGTAAAAATGATAATTGAACCTATGATCTTTTGTTTTTTATGAAATATAGTAGGCGAGTGTAAACTACCCCAAAATTGAAAAAATCGATATCTTGCAAATTTAAGAACCCTAAAATTAGGTGCGATAGTTTAAAAAAAGGTGATGACATACGCTTTTACCTAGATAGATTATTTCACTCTTAAAACAGGGAATAGTAATTGCGACACCTGGAATTGAGAATGGATGGGCCAACTTACCTTTTTTCGGAGGTCCGCATCGCTAACTGCACAATCACCGCCAGATGACATGCCCCAACAGAAGAACACCTAAAAGGGTGGAAGGAGGTGGAGAAGGGGAAACGCACAGGCACGTCCATAGACACAGTCCGATCACCCATAGAACTGGTACCGAAGAAATGATGCCACAACAGTAGCTTAATATTTAAAAGAATATTTACTCAGCAAACAAAGGGGCAAGAAAAATATAATTTAACAAAACCATAAAAAGGAAACTCGATTGCCACAACAACCTCTCTCTGGTGATGCACATGGCTTAAGGCCAACATAATTAAATTACATAAGTAGGCAAGAGACGGCTTAACATGCTTGCTTGCAAAGCAAAAACGAAAAGATTTAATTTAAAATTAAAATAATAAAGCCCAAAAGATAGAAAACCAGAATACAGGCATTACCAAATGAGAAAGGGCTTGATAATTTACTAAGGTACGCAATACCGACCCGACATGCAGACATCAAGGCCACGAGGATAAACGAAAAGTTAAACAAAATTTAATAAAATAAAATTAATTCACCAAAACTAAAACTTTCATGACGAAAGCAAACTCAGGAACACTCACAAAAACTACAAAGGAAAAACAACGAGGTTAACAAAACTATTTAGTCTCACGCCACAACACGTTTGAGTGTCCCGCTCGACGCCAAGAGAACAACTCTCTCTCTGACCACAATGCATTCGGGGAAAACAAAAAGAAACATGGCCACCAAAAGATGCGTACAGGTCCAGCCGAATCACGGCAAACAATTACATCTTAAAATAGAACGGCACCAGAGAGAACAGAAAGGGAGGAAAGAATTACGCCTTAACACTATTGACACGAGGCAATTTAGGCTGCAACGGATCGTAAATCAAATTAATAATAGAACAATCCCAAAGATTACAAAATAAAAAAAATTATCTTACCAGGTACGATAATTAGGTACGTGTCTCCGGAAGGCACAAAAAATAATTACATATCATGTAACATTAACAAACAGAAATATTAGGCCTGGAACACGAAATAAAATACAGAATAAAAACATTAATATATGGCCAGTAACGGAGCTCCCATAACAATAGATATATATTAAATAATAACGTACCTTAAAATCCTTCCTCAATGGAGACACAAGGAAAAAAAACTAACACATTTTAAATAATGTAAAATATATGAACTGCGCCAACATGGCTGCGGTAGCACACACATCCCGCTTCGATCACCCACGAGGCTTTTCTTCTTGTAGCCAGTAAAATAAACAGATCACACGTGATATTCAAGGCAAGTTATGAAATTATAGCCTAGGAGCATAGGCATTTCCTTTTTTTTTAATATATCCATATTTCGTAGAGGCTAGGGGCCAAGCCCCCAGCAGCGGAGAGACACTTTTTCACCACCAACTAGCTTGTTCCTTTCTTGACGACCGACAGTGAAGATGCCAAGATGGCGGAGACTCCGAAGTCAAAAGTCGCAGTGCATTAATGTTAATTGTAATTGTCCAATCACAGATTGACACATCAAGTAACAATGTGCAGATTATATAATTACTTTGGCGGCATGATGAATATATAGTCTTTTGTTTAATGACATATTAAACAACATCCTTCAAATATGTTTTGATTAGACGAGATCAGAAGCACCACTCACACACTCTAGCGGTCGAAGATACAACCCCGGCTAGAGGCCGATAGATGCTGCCACCTCGAGTTCATAAGTGAAACCAAACCATCAAGGCGGGCGCTTTAAAGGAAGAGAATACATACATATAGGGGGAAAGTTTTTTTTTAACGTTGGGACGGGCTTTGCACGTAACAGTAATGTTACCGGGGAAAAATTTATTTAACACCTTAAAGCATAAGCGTTTTTGTGAAACCATGCTTTATTGGACATGTGTATGGAGGATTATTGTTATTATTATTATTATTATTATTATTATTATTAGGTAATTATGGATTAATGTGTGTATAGATAACTAACCAGTGAGGAGCGTGATGGCGCAGTGGCTTATCTGCTCGTCTTTAACCAGACGGCTGGTGTCCAAATCCCGGTGACAGCGGGGTGGAATTTTCACCTGAAAAATCACGTGGCGTCAGGAAGGGCATTCGGCCTTAAATCCCCGGCCAAAACCAAAATGAGCCTGGTTGGCTCCGGCGACTCCCAATAATTGGGAACAGCCGAAGAATGAAAGAAAGAAAGAAAGAAAGAAAGAAAGAAAGAGAAGGAAAAAGGTAACTAACCAGTAATAGTAAACATTTGTTTGAGGTGTTGGAGAAGTCAGGATGGCCAACCCTTTGCCATGGTTCACGAATTGACCCCAAAAGTTTTACATGTCAAGACTCAGTGTACCCCTTTGCGGCCTTTAGAAAGAAATTGAACCCGGGGCCTCTGTGGTGACAGTGGAGTTGTATTAATGATGCTTTTTAAACAATCATATGCTTGCATACTACCGCTGGGTTGAATCTGCACAGAGACACTGGCTTTTGTTTGTGAAGTGAGCCTTGATGATAACAGCAGCGATCTTGACAGCAAGTTTCATATTACTCGTCTGCTGATAGTGGACGTGCTGTGCACCGTGATAACATACAGTACATGACTAGATAGTTGTTAGGTAAGGGTTGACAAAGGCTTATTGCAACCTTAAAATGAATTTCTTGGTATAGTCGGGGTTGGAAGCCAGGGCCTTAGGGTTGACAACCAAGTATGTTAACCACTACACTGTGAGATGGTCAAATAATAATGTAACAGAACATATAGAAAAGTTTTCTATAGTTTAACGATTTGACTAAGAGCCATACCATGATAGGTGTAGGTAATGGAAATTGAATCATTAGCTGATGACCCTACTACATGTAAGCTATAGCAATGCCCGCCTATAAGCTATCATGTTAGAAAAAGAAATGTATGGCTTGTTTTAAACGGAGAATAATTGTGTTTACTGTGAAACCCAAATCTGAATTTAAAACTATTTTATGTCCTACATGATGTTTGAACTTTTTTTAAAATTTATACTTTAGACAAAAGCTAACATAGTTGTAATTCAGAAGTCATGGCCGCCTCCTTTCCAATCCTACACCGTACACTGAAGTTAAAATGAATAATGATCACGTTACAGACGGCCAGTTTCAAAGCCATGAGAAATAAGTGAACAAAGTATAAAATTCATGAGCCAGTGAGGAATTCCACATGGTGTTCTTTGGACAAAAGAGAAGCGTTCTATAAACTTAACCACCAAGCTGTCCTATCGACCCCCAATGGTTTGGGGCATCGTAAAGATGAAAATTAAATCTAAGCTCTAACTAAAACTAACTACACACTTATATACTAGAAGAAGAAATGGAAAACAAAAGGACAATAGGCCAAATAAAGGACAGAAGGAATAAAAAATGGCCCTCAACCCTCAAAAATGTGGATTGAGGGAGTTGGAAGGAAGGAGAGCCATGAAAGGCAGATAGAAAAGTAAAATAGAAGAGGCTCTGCCACAGAGGTAATGGATAAAGAGGAGGAAAACTGGACTCAGCTGAGAAATCCCTTGGGGTCGCCAACTTCCAAACTGATCAGCCGTAAGCCCCTTGAGGGTGTAGCCATATGCAGAGTGCACCACAAGTGGTGGGACTATATACACCCTACCTTCTTGAGGGTGCTTGAGCTAAACACAGTAAATAACATGAAAATAAAAGAAGACTGCCTCCTCACACAAGTAGGATATCAGAAAAATAATTAAACAAGGGCCAATTAAGTTGCAAAAAAAAGAGACGCCCTAGGCCTCGGATACCCTAATGATGTCTGGGTCGGTAGAGAACAAGAGTTGAGCAAGTGTGGTCGAAGAAGGCAGAGAGGAGCCTAGCAAAAGTTAGTGGAAGCGATGACGGACTCAGCTGGGACTCCGTGATCGTCAACCTACATGACTCTAGATATGACTCCCAGGGGTGGAATTAAATACCTCTTTTGTTTTATATCACTGGCTTTAAGGACGGTAACACATGCCATGCCTTTATAATTCGATACTGGTCCTAGGGTATGCTAAATTGTATTAGATACTCAGCTAATAATACTGTGCATGACCTTTATTATTTTCCCTAAGTATAGTACATGGGACTGATAACCACGATTTCCAAGCCCCTAAGTAAAACAAAAACAAATTATTTTCATTTTCCAATGAGTTGGGGTGAGGTGAGGTGAGGTGAGTTTTCTATACACCAAACTCTTGTGGTTTCCCACTTCTACTCTAGGCAAATGCACATTTGATGTTAAGAATAGTGAAATGGTTTGCATCACTCTAATGCTAGGACCTGATTTGTGGTTTTTAAAATGGAATGGAATGGAGTACACTACCCCAAAACCAACAAGAGGAGTGTTCGATTCCCCACAACAGCCATTCTTAAAGTCAATATAAATGGCTATGCACTTCAGGTCATGACGGTCTCCTCTCTCCAATCCTACCCCTTGGTGGTGAAAGGCACACTCTAATACAACCATAATAGTGACAGGTTATCTGTTAAATACCTAACTATCCCAAGTTTTACCTTGAATTTTCCTAAAATCCACTAAATTTTCCGCAAATTGACCAAATGACACAAAATTCCAGCAAAATTCAACAAATGACTACCAGATTTATTGAAATTCCATTGATTTACTTAAGAATGGTTCAAACTACCTCAAATTCATATAAAATTAGCCGAATATAGATGAAAATTCAGTAAAATTTACCAAACTTACACAAAGTGGGCTGCAAACCATGAAATTTATCCATTTTTTTTTGTAAATTCACTAGATGTACTCGAAAATTTCATACTATTTCCTTTACATGTATGCTTTTTTGTTGTTGTTTCGTTTACCACACTCCCTGCAGACAAATACCTCAACATGACTTTCTCCTAGACTAGGAGCTCCACATTCGACATGATAGCTGAGTTTCATCTTCCATAAACTTGTCTCTGATGTGGGTGTCAGGAAAAGGCATCCAGCTGTAAAGACCACACCCTAACATAGACTTTCATAACCTCTTACGCTGAGGTTCCTAACACTAACGAGATTGAATGATTGAACGGTTTCCTTTTCATAATTCCTGTCTATACTTTCCTCTTTAAGATGCTTGCAAGATTCCTAAAATGCAATTAAATTTAATAAATACCATAAGATGGTTTGATTTGTTTAATGAATATGGTGTCGAAGATTGATATATACGTTAAGACTAAATTTTTAAGTCTTGACTGGCCTTGAAATAAAAATTGACCAACCAAACGTGAGTTACCTATGAGGGAAACATTTTAGCCCACAATGTTGGTTATTGACCAGTGAGTACAGTTGTAGAATGCTGTTTATAATTTTTTGAAATCATATAAAACAGAGGCTTAAACCTCTAGACGAACCGTGTGACCATGTTTGTTAAACATGACATTATACCAGAGACAATTAGGATACTTATGTAGAGCTTACCAAAAATAATGTTGTGTAACAGTAAATGCTAGTAAACAAACAGTTATAAAAAAATCATCATACAATACCTGAGAGAGCTCTTCTAAAAGTATTGATGCTTAACATGTTTCCACTCGCTTGCTATATATTTTTCGGCGTGGGGATGATTCTCAAGAAATGAAATGCAAATGGAACTGAAATGCAACACAAACAAACAATGAGCGCGCGGTGACTGAGATTGATAACATGACGTACTGTCGGTTATGTAGCTATGTGGATATGGTTTACTTTAAGGTTTGGAGATCCCATTAAAGATATTCCTACAATAAATGATCTTGAAATGGTCATTCTTTGGTGTGAAAATATGTATTATATGATACTTAATGAAAACAATTATGATTTATTAAATGTTTATACGTTTACTGTATTCATATTTAATGTAAGCACTCGAGGCACTATCGATCAAAATACGGCACTATAAGGAATATATATTGCATACTTGAAGGTTTGGTGATCCCATTAAAGGTATTCCTACAATAAATGATTTTTAAGTTGTCGTTCTATGGCGTGAAAATATTTAATATATGATATTTGCTAACAGGATTTACCACTGGAATTATTTTACAAGTACTTATTTTAATGACCAACAGAGTTCACTGTTAAGAAGGTAGAGCCCGATGTGGAATGTAGGATAACATGTAACAAGTTATACATGATATGCGACATCTGTAAGGCTTGTGATTTAAAGATGCCTTCATCCCTATATTAATCACCCAGTTTACAGGAATCATAACTGTAATGTTACGAATAAATTGAAACAAAACAAAAATCTGCATTGAAAAAACAAAAAGTGGTTGAGCAAATATATACTGTTTTTTTTTGTAAACACTGATGTCCAACAAGACTAATTAAATCAGTAATTGTCAGGGTGGCCGAGTGGTTAAGGCGTTTGACTTTAAGATGAAATTTCCAAATATATAAAGAAGCAAGGGTTCGAACCCCTTCCCTGACATATCTATTGCTTGAACATGCAAGAAAACAAGAAATATACACAAACTATGTTTATTAATTTAATAAAAATATTTTTACAAGAGTTATACACACAGAATACAGCTTTTTTTTGTTTTGTTTTATAATTTCTTTTAAACATAACACTTGTTGAAAATTATTTTAGGGGATGGGAGGTGTTGCTACGTTGACCCATCACACAATAATAGCAAATATGGGATGAACTGAGAGAGCAAAGCAAATATAAAAAGTGGGAGACTCAAAAGACGACACACCAAAGACGTTTGTGCCGTCGTAAATCCATACACGTATCACAACGTATAAAATAGGATTGTAGACGACACTGGAAACAGGTTTCATATTCATTAAGTCCGTTATTATTAGGAACCATTTTCTGCCAATAGGTGCTTACTGCATATGGCAAGGCTTTACACTCATGGGTTAGTCAGTCTTTCTTGCTAAGGATCCTCTATATACCCTAGACAAGGCTATACATGTTAGTTCTGAACACTTAGTGTTAATTGTATATTAAAATTACATGCACAGCTTATACAAGCACGTTTAGCATGCAGTCAAACTTTGTAAGACAGTTACATACAACACGCAAAGTATGTTTTCACTACCTAGCGGTGGATATGAGTACTCACTGGTGATATCCGAGGTGAGCTGATTTGCTCACACATTTGCTCCCGTATTTTCTCCCACTTTTGCTCCCATATTGGTTCCCATATTTGCTCCCACTTTTGTTCCTATAATGGCCCCCACATTTGCTCCCATATTGGCTCCCATATTGGGTCGCACATTTGCTCCCACTTTTTTTGCTCCCCAAATTAATGCCAACTCTTATAACTATAAGCAGCAGCAAAATGCAAATGGAATAATATTTCTGATAATGTTCAAAACAAAAGTCCTGAGGACTTGGGGTTGAATTCCGAACTAAGGTTGTCAGCCAATGAGTCACACTACAGAAAACTTTTATTTTTATGTTGTGGTGCATGATAATTTGCCCATCTCGCGGTGTAGTGACTAGTATACTTGGGTGTTATCCCTGAAGCATTGGGTTCCAACATAACTATGCCCAGAATTTAATTTTGATCTGAGAGTTGAAAGGTTAGGTTAGGTGAAGTTAGGTTAGTTTAGGTTAGGTCAAGTTGGTTCAAGTTAGGTTAGGTCCAGTTAGGTTATGTCAAGTTAGGTTAGGTTAGGTCAAGTTGAGTTAGGTTAGGTGAAGTTAGGGTAGGTGAGGTAAGGTTAGGTTGGGTTTGGTTAGGTTAGGTTATGACTAAGTTTGTTATGTCTAGTTGTTTAAAAAAAACACCACTTCTGCTCTCATATTTGCTTCCATATTTTCTTTGCACTTTAAACTATCTTGACTTGTTTATTTACTCTTGCTGGCATATTTGTTGAAATATTTGTTAGCATATTTGCTCCCACAGTTGATCCCATATTTGCTCCCACTTTTTGCCTACAGTTTTTGCTCCCACTTTTGCTGACACATTTTTACCCCCACCTTTGCTCCCACTTTTTGCATGTATATTTTAAACTATTGTTGTTATTACCCAATTTGTCTTTACTAGAGATTAGTTTATGCTTGACAGTTGATATGGAAGTATCAGTGACTAGGTATGGTAAGCCTTATGCATACTATAAAGGATATGAATATATTGTGAAACGAAGCAATAAAAATGGAACTGTTATTTTTCGCTGTTCAAAGCCACGATCGAAACAGTGTCGAGGAATGCTTAAGACAAAACAATTGGGCGCACTTTCTTCAAACAATCATGATTGTAAACTTAATAATCATGCTAGTCTAAATGTAAGGAAAACGTGCGCTCTCAATGCTGTGGGGGAATAATCGAGAGAATGTTTAAAAAAATTCAAAACACATGTTCTTTTAGAGATCAAAGTCTGTGTTTGAAGCCCAATAACGTTATGTGTGTAGAAGTATGAATGAGACCCTCTCCAAGATGTATCTTTTCACATCATTCGGTGTTGTCATAGGTTTCATTATCGCCACGCTTATAAGAAAGACGTCATTTGAATGTGGTAACCCGTTGAAGTCCCACCTAGCTCATTATCTGATGCCCAAATTATCTTTGTAATCTTCACTCTTCCTAAATCATGTCAGTAATATGATTGTGTATCTTCCCACACAGGAGACAAAAAAAACTATAGGATTGTTACAATAGGTCTGGAAAAGGAAGAGAATTACATTTTAGTTGTTCCCCAAAAGAAACTTGAGCGTCCCCTCCGCACCCCTCGGTAGCATGCTCATTCTATGCCCAAGATCGTGGTTTCAAACCCGGCCGAAGTCGTCAGATTTTTAAGAGTGTTATAATTCCCTCATTACGCCCTCATTTGGAGGGGGAAGTAAAGCCGACGGTCTCATGTAATAGATTTGTGGCATGTAAAAGAACTTTCCACTAACTACAATTGTGTGAATTCAAATTGGTAGGTTAGTTTTGATTAACGCTCTGTAGTTCCAACGTTCGTAGCCAGGAGCCAGTTGAAGTGGCATCTAATTGCCAATTTTGCGGCTATGTGTCGTTAACGGTAGCATTCGTAGCAAAAGTTCGAACTACTTGAAATCGGTTGTGTGCAGTCCTTACTTAAATTAAAACAGATAACACACACTAATAGAGCCATCACAATTAACAACGGTTGTCAGACAGATTCTACACACACCCAAAGTACACGGGGCAATATGACCATGTTGTCGCAGCCCCTAAACAGAGGAACCATCCACGCAGTGTTTTGTCCTCCTCGTTCCGTAGTGGCTAGCATTCTTGGCTGTCACCCTGGAGGTCAGAGTTCGATTCCCAGCTCTGTCAAGAAATTTAATTCTGGTCTGAGGGCTAAAATGGAGTACATTCAATATCTTGAGGCAGAATTGAGAAGAGACGGGTTCAATTTCCATCCCAGTCATCCTGGACGTGGTTTTCCATGACTTCCCACTTCTACTCCACGAAAATGCGAGGATGGGACCTAACTTAAGGCCACGGCCGCTTCCAAACCAATTCGTACCTCAGTAACAGATACACATACCAGTACTAACATCACAATGACACAGGCTATCAGACAAATGTTACACATACCCAAATACACGTGGCTACATGACCGCAAAGTCGCAAAGCCTTTAAAAGATTCAACAACAACAAACAACAAAGATCAGTGTGTGTATTAATATAGCTATTACCATCCGTTCAATGGAGCAAGGACTCCTGTCACAAGAAATGCATGCTGTTAACGAGTGGGCTCCGAGAACAAAAAACCTGTTACGGGGGGTCCCTCCTCCTATTTTAGAGACAAAAATATGCCTATATCTATGTTCAGTTGTCACTGAAGCACCACATAAGTAAACTACAATGTTCATATGATATTAAGGATCACTCGTTTAAAATTTGGACGAAATTCACTTCATAGCGCCCTTTCAAACAAAAAAAAACGGCCTTTACACAAAACTACAAAAATGGCGCGGAGTCCCTTATTCGCTGCGCGGGTTCATTTCTATCACAAAATATACTATTTAGATTGTGTAGGCTGTCATATTTATATTAAGATTTCCAATTATTTTCTTTCTCACAGGATCATTTTTATAGATTGTATTAATACCCAAATGAGGGAAATTGTAATTATTTATCTTCAAGTTTCTGAATAATTTGTTTACCTGGCAGAGAAAAAATACCAACAGACTATCTTAAAATATAGGTGGGAGGTAATTTGTAACACTTGTAATATCACTACGCTTGGATTGGCATATTCTCTTGGCATCAAAAGGGATAAGATGTCTCTCATGGAATCTGCTGCACGGGTATGGGTAAAGGTGTATCTTCAAATGTCCCAACAAATTTGCTTTGGCATATTCTACTTTGTCTTCTCACGACTATGCGTTAACATGTGTCTCTTCAAACTACTTTTATGGCGAAATTTGATTCCGCATGCGCCACACGGGAAGGGCTTCTCCCCAGTATGGATTAATATGTGTTCCTTCAAATGACCTTTATAATTAAATTTGGCTTCGCATGTGCTACACGAGAAGGGCTTCTCAACATTATGGGTTACCATGTGTGTCTTGAAATCACTTTGAGGGATAATTTGGATTCGCATGTTCTACACGAGTAACGCTTCTCACCAGTATGGGTTAACATGTGTCTATTCAAATTACATTTCGGACTAAATTTGTCTCCGCATGTGCTACACGAGTATCGCTTCTCACCAGTATGCGTTAACATGTGTGTCTTCAAATAGCTTTTAAGACTAAATTTGTCTCCACATGTGCTACATGAGAAGGGCTTCTCACCAGTATGGGTTGACAGGTGTGTATTCAAATAATCTTTCCGATTAAATTTGGCTTCGCATATCCTACACGGGAAGGGCTTCTCACCAGTATGGGTTAGCATGTGTGTCTTCAAATAAACTTTTTGATTAAATTTGGCTTCGCATATGCTACACGAGAAGGGCTTCTCACCAGTATGATTTAGAATGTGTGTCTTCAAATAATCTTTTCGATTAAATTTGGCCTCGCATACCCTACTCGGGAAGGGCTTCTTGCCAGTATGGGTTGACATGTGTGTCTTCAAATAAACTTTTCGATTAAATTTGGTTTCGCATATGCTACACGAGAAGGGCTTCTCACCAGTATGGTTTAGTATGTGTGTCATCAAACTACCATACAGACCAAATTTGGCTTCGCATGTGCTACATGAGAAGGGCTTCTCACACGTATGGGTCAACAAGTGTCACTTCAAGTTACCTTTCAAACTAAATTTGTCTCCGCATGTGCTACACGAGTATCGCTTCTCACCAGTATGCGTTAAATAATAAGTCCTCAAACTACTTTTATGGCGAAATTTGATTCCGCATGCGCTACACGGGAAGGGCTTCTCCCCAGTATGGGTTAATATGTGTTCCTTCAAATGACCTTTATGAATAAATTTGACTTCGCATGTGCTACACGTGAAGGGCTTCTCCCCAGTGTGGGTTAACAGCTTGGTCGACAAATTTCCTTGATTTGT
This sequence comes from Meconema thalassinum, assembly GCA_946902985.2. Lineage (NCBI taxonomy): Eukaryota > Metazoa > Arthropoda > Insecta > Orthoptera > Tettigoniidae > Meconema > Meconema thalassinum. The sequence goes on along the minus strand of OX336388.2, from coordinate 53,058,441 downwards.
AATATTTCTTTCAAATACAGTGCTGGTATTCTGTCCTCTGGTATTACATAATGGGTATATCTTCCTTACAGCAGGATCCGAAGTATCAGGACATCCCAGCCTGAAATCATTGGTATTAATACAATCCAGTGTTCTCATAATTATGTTGAATTATCGGAGAATGGTGAATAATACTTTCAAAGTACAGAGATCTAACTTATGAAATGATAACAGGACCAACATTCATTAAAATCGCTACCAGGAATACTGTCCTTATCTTATACCTGGAACTGATCTCAGTTTTAATATTCAATGCTATGTTTTTAATACAGTCTGAATATTTTCAAATATTTATATACTAAGCAAACAAAATGGTGCGTCACATCGGAGCATTTGGAGTCATAGGTTTCCTTGATAAATATGAAATACGTATCTAGTTCAAAAGTTCTAATTATACATGCAAATGGCAAATTATTTCCAGACACATTCTGTTTGCCAAAAGTCAACTTTATATTTGATCAGTTATATAACTGAAATTATTGAATGGTTACGGAAATTGTGTGCTAATTCATACTAGCAGCGAAAGTGTTCAACTTATTTTAAACCACATTGTGCCGCTTTATCAACATGGATGTTCTGGGATATGACTATTTAATATAGTCTCGATAACTGAAATCCATCTGACTTAGGAAGTGCGTGCTCGTACTGTACCCGATAATCCGGAAAGCCGTTTGTCAGAAATCCGTCCCCTCACTCGGATTGCCAACCTCAATATGCTCCGGCTCTACTACATCATTTGAAATGGCTCTGACAAACGCAATCGGGATCATAGCACAGCAGTTTATTAAAAAAACATTGTGGAACACACCAAACTAAACGGGGAAAAACACTTACCGATCTCGGGGTTTATGGGTGGCACCCTATCTCAAATAAGTGTGTCCGCACAATATCTCACAAAAATGATACTTAAAATGAACCCACACGTCAAAGACTATGAAAACTGAACAGTAAAAATTATTTCACATAAATATAAATAAAATTATATACCAAAAAAACAACAACTTAAAAGTCTTGTGAAACCGTCACAAATTCTCCTCAGCCACCACTGGACTGTAAAACAATTACTCAAAAGTTATGAGCTTAATCGGACTACTGTAAGCTAGTCAAAACATCAATTTATATAAACAAAAACAGGGAGCGTTTAGTAGCACTCAGCTGTGTCACTGTGCATCTTGAGGTGACTTCCTCATTCCACTGACACATATACGCAAGGCCACAGAGTCGTTGACCTCAATACACAAGTCCTTATCTGAACATCTGGACTATGAGTGAGACACACACACACCTTGCCTTCCCCACTGTTAAATGCAGCCGGTCACTAGCAACATGCGAGAAGCAGTCTCGAATACGCTAGATCATTGCCACTAAACAAAAGCTGACAACACTGAACCAAGATTACAGAATAACATGACATATTTTATACACTCTTCCAGACACACCCTACATTGTTTCGACCCAATGCTGTTCTAGATTCACTCTTGCCAAAATTTCATCATTTACTCATCATTCATTCACAAAATTATTAATTTTAACACATTATTATATGACCCTAACAAATATTATTATATCATTATATTAATTGCAGATTTATTTTACATAGATATATGATTATATACAGCGTTGCCGAATATGGGCGAAACGCTAAACACCACACTGAAGTGTTTATTTAAATTAAATGAAAATCCACAGCCTGCTTCCAGCCTCCGACCGGGTCAGGAATGGAGTGAATGAAGCCCTCCATCTAGCGGCGAGGGTATGAACTGTGCCGGCTGCCGAGGCCTGACGCACTCCTCTGGGGCAATGATTAAATGAATGACAGATGGAATGAAATGATAGTGGAGAGTGTTGCTGTAATGAAATTTTGACAGGGAAAACCGGAGTACCCGGAGAAAAACCTGTCTTCCTCCGTTTTGTCCAGCACAGATCTCACATGGAGTGACCAGGATTTGAACCACGGACCCAGCGGTGAGAGGCCGGCGTGCTGCCGCCTAAGCCACGGAGGCTTGTTTATTTAAATAATCCCTAAATAAATGTAGAGTCTTTGAACATGTTGTCAATCGACAATCGAATTTATATTAGAATATGGAAATCCTATTTCTTTTATCATATTTTTAATACATTACACACACGTCATGTCGGGTTATAGTTACAAAATTTAGTTCAAATACAACCGACAAATTAAGGTTATTTGCATGTATTTACAAATTCGTGTTTAATAAATTTTTATAGGAAATATCTGTGACACTAATCTTTATCTGAAGTCGAAAAATTATTCAACTCACACCCTCAGTTAAATAAAACAGTAAATTTACATGAATACAATCTAGATGGGGAATAACATCACTAAACTTGCGGGAAAAACCTCGCTCCAGGCACACTATGGCTTAACAACCTCATATATATTACATCATGTATGGAAAAAACTTCCACTGTTTAAACAAAATCACCAATGATTAATTTGTTATAAATAATATCGTGGGAAAACATCCTTCAGCAAGGGCACTATCAATCAGTGACTTTCACACGTCCACTCAGCTATAATTTATACATCCCATCGTTCCTCTCGAAAACTCTACATTATCAAAACGTATTAAAACTGTTGCAAAATTTTCACCACCATGAGTATCTTTAACAAAACGATATGAAATAAAAATCAGCCAGTCACAAATATGATTAATAAAAACACTAACTGACTCTCCTCCCTTGTCTATCACTGTAATCTTATCGCAGGACAGTAAAATATTACAATCAAGAGAATTTAAATTCAAATATGAAAGACTTCGGTCTCAAGACACTAAAGAAAAATATAAAACACCTGAAAAGTGTACAGTATACAAGAACATAATACAATAAAAACGATGGGAAAGAACGTTGGTCAAATTTCGCTATACAGCTCACATAATAACAAATAAATATCACGACTACCTTTTATGATGTTCACACGTTCTTGAAGAGTATTCACAGAATACTATAGATGTTCCTATACAACCAGAGTACATATCTGGACAGTCCTTGAACATCAGAACAGCGACCTCGGATAATAGAAGGATTCTATCCCCTGAATACACCCATCCGTGTTAACAAGGAACTTCCTTCTGGCAACTTCTTCTGTTTGTGCTGGGATACCCTAGCCACTCTTGAAAATCTCCAAAGTTCTACGTCGATATTAACCATGAAATCCATTGTATATGCGAGGCGGAATTATTCATGTTATTGCATAATGAATAAATTTCCACTGCCGTATGGATGATATATCAGCGTTTGATAGATATGCATGAGTGTAAATGCTGGTTACCCACTCCATGCTAGTATTCCACGAATACTGACTATCGTAATTCCATGTTGGATCTTCACGCTATCGATATGTCCCAGGTGCATAGTTAGATTAAGACTCCATCACTCCTATCATATTAATGTCTATTGAATATATTAGCTGAGTATTAACGGCCATTGTAATGTCAATTGTCTGTTGCACCAAAATAATAATGTTCTGTATCACACTTGCCGTACGCCTGCCCTTCTGAATGTTCAATGTGTATAGCATGAAAACAGATTCTGGGATCTGTGAAAAACACTTTTGTATTTCGTCTTCTATCGCTTATATGTCCCAAATTATAAAAGCTGGAAAGTTCTGATTTTAACACAAGCTCCATATAGTCTTACACTGCTTGATTATAATAAACGTTGAAGCCTAATTGTGTATGCTCATGAAATAATGCCACTTATACTTGCGTTTTAACTTCGCCTAGATTTGAGTTGTATAACGAGTAGTGGAGTAGTGCCGATTCTAAGCCACAAGGTGCCCAAAAAGTTAGTACACACTTTTTGCTTATTCATATCTCGCGACCCTATGGTCCGATTTTGACAAATGAGGTGTCGTTGGACTCGGGTTGACGCCCTCTTTCCAATGGACCATTCCTTTCAACCCCTAAATAAAACCTACCCCTACTAGGGGGTGAAATTGTAATTTTTAGTGAAAGTCTCTTTTCAAATACGACATGTATAAGGTGCGCTGCTAAAATGAACTTAAATGTTGTTGCTCATATCGCGCATGCGTTTTACGAGATGCCGCTATGGATGAACATTTTTGTTTTTGTTTTTTACGCATGCGCACTTGGGATTTTTGTAAGAGGGCGAGCTCTTTGAAAAAAATGATTGATAAGAAGAGGTTTTGGTGGTGAGGAGAGAGCCAGATAGTCGCCTACTTTCCTACGAAGTTTCCCGATATCTCTCAAACGCAAGGTCGGATTTGGACGTGTGACGTGTCAAATCGCTTGTCTCGAAGCCCTATACATGTTATTAATAGGTTAGAGTTTTGAGAATGAGGGAAACAGGCTTTTTTGGGGTAAAACCGTGATTTTAGACTTTTTCTGATATTTCACGAATGCATGGTCAGATTTGGTCCTATGACGTGTCAAATGGCTTGTCTCGAAACCCTCTTTATTTTGGTAATAGGTTAAAGTTTCTGAAAATGAGGGAAACAGAATTTTTTGTTGTAAAACCGTGATTTTAGTCTTTCTGTTATATCTCACAAACCAATAACGCCAGAGACGTATACGAGGGGTCGTAGGACTCGGGGTGACGCCCCTTTCCTCTCTCCTTTTGAATATAGTATTTATGTTTAAAAAATGTGAAAGGGCCTAACGACACTTATGTTGAAAACATTTCAGTTTTTAAAACTTTTCTTAAATTTGTCTAAAATGTTCATGACGAGTGGTTGTAGATAGAAAGAGACGATACCACTGGGCACGTGTTTCAACGAAGCTATTACTGGCCACGGTGGTGATATACCAATACAGTATTCGCTATTTTGATGAGACCGCGGGTCGAGGGTTCGTTTTCTGATTTTTCCTATGATGGAATTCCTAATTCCTAAACCCCCTGAAGGGGGTCTTTAACGTGTAAACGATTATGAGTGACATGGCAAATGATAATTCCTTGATCCGATGAAGTTGGCTTTAGATAGAACAAACAGAACTTGGTTATATGGTGCTTGAAATGAGTATAGAAAACAAACTTGCTGGGGCAGACTGACAGGATGTGAATGTTATTTGATCTTATTGGAATGCATTGACTTGACAGGACAATGAAAAAAAGCACAGAGATGCTGAGGACACTTGAAGGTCAAACGATATGGCAACCATGGTGGGAGGGGGAAGCTAGGATGATGTCGCCGATCATGTTCAATGTTCAATGGATGAATTTATATTTTGCGAAGCATTGTTTGGAGAGGGTCATGGGACGACTTGTTTTAAGGGTGTTTATTTTTTCGATGTTTCCTATGGTGGACTCATTGATTGAAATCATCCAAAACTGCTAGGGCATGGCCTTGAGATTTTATAAACCGATAATGGGATTTTGACATACAAGATCCACTCAGAACTTGACATGATGTCATTCTTTTATGGCTTATGAATTTCCCCAAAAAAGACCCATAACAACAAGATCATGGACTTTTGCTTTTCATAATATATTGCAAACCCATAATGTAAGATGTTTACTGTGGATGACGAAATCTAGCTAGGTAAAGAAAGAATTATTGTAGGATATATGTATGGTGACTGACACGTCTTTGACCATTGGAACTTGTTTTCAGATCTGACTGTAGTACATAGGGAGTATAGGTTGTAGGCATGGATTGACAAACGATGCACACAAAATTCAATTTATCGATTCGAGAATTAAGAGTAGACTATCATTAATTAATTGGTTAAAGAGTGTAGCTAAAAATAAAAAAATGGTGACTACATTAAACTAAACTGAACCAAGTCGAATCAAACCCAACTGAACCAAACCAAGCCTAAAGCAAACCAAACCTAATCAAGAACAAGCCAAGGGCTTAAGTGTAAAACTTGTGGGGGAATGCAGTCATTGGCAATGTCCAAAGGAAGGGATAACGCTCTACCTTTAGAGGGTGAGGTAAAGCTAGCGCATGGTGCTAATGCATATTCCCAAGTACATGAACCACACACACACACAACTATCCTATGCTGTTTTTATGAGTTGACTGTTAAAACTTACTCAGTGGTTACTGAGCAAGATGGTCGCTACACACAACAAGCTTTAAATACTTGAGGCTAATAATCTATACACACACACGCACTCGCTTGTTCTAAACTAAACTGTCTCGCTGGCAGTGCTCACACAGTAGGCAAATGACAGAAATGCTTGGCTAACCGAAATACAATCATTTTCGGTTGTCTAATGATACCAGCTAGCCATTACATGCTATAGTGGTGAGCACATGTGCCTCTTGCACTGGAGATCGTAACTCGATTTCTAGCTCTAAGGCCTAGAACGAATCAAACTAAGAAAGAATGGTATGGTGACGCAGTAGTTAAACTGTTAGCCTTTCAATAAGGTAGACTAGGGTTTGATTTTGGGTTAATATACATGTCATAAACAAACAAACAAAAAAAGCGGAGATAATGTTTAAAACTGATTACACTTGTCTCTTTTCAAATTATTACTTAGATTACAAATACAAAGGTGGACTGGGTTTGATATACAGTTAATGCTGCCTATCGCATACTAGCCTGTAAGAAAGCCAAACAAGCATAAGGCGTAGGTAGAGCAGTGGTAAAATCACTATGTGGAGAGAACTACCTAACGGTTTTATGAACTGGCAATGCTATGTCGCATAAACAGTGCAGGATACAATCCGGCAACCATAATTTTTATCTTGTGGAACAGAGAAAATGCAATTTTACCTTGATGGATAGCAAATGAGTGCAGATGAATGACCTATGCATTAGCCTACCATAGGGTTATAACCACGAGGTGGAGGTGTGACTTTTATATTTTATTGTTTAGAGACAACCAGTAACCAGTAGATTTAGTATTTTGTAAATATTCATTTTTGTAATTGTAAATAGTGGAAACATTTTTTTTGTAATAGTAAATGTTAAATGTATAACTAAAAGTTATTTGGGATAAGTGTGCATGTCAAGGATAAATAGCGTGGTTGTATTTGTTTTCAAAGACAGGTATGGTTGTGTGAATGTATGACTATAGATAGAATGATAGAGAGAGAGAGAGAGAGAGAGAAAGCTTGTGTGTGTGTGTGTGTGTGTGTGTGTGTGTGGGTAGCATTGATTTTTCAACCAAAGCAAACACGGCAAGGTAGGATGGTGGGGTAATTAATGTATATAGCAAATGGTAAATAGTATACTATATTTTTTTAACACTTGTGTTTTTAATGCAGTAGTAGATAGGTGTTATTTTGTAAAACAGTCTTACCTACAGTAGTAGTAGTAGTAGTAGTAGTAGTAGGCCTATATGTTTTTGGAAACAAACAGAAAGAGAATGCACTATTGCCATGGCCAAGCACTTCCATTAAAGTGATTTCAAGAAAATTTAAATCAGCAAATGTGTGTTTTACAAAACTAAACATTCAGCATGGACTAAATCATAAACGTGTCTTCTGTGATATGGAAAAAATAGGAAATCCATGTTTCCATATCAACACAATTTAAAAACTTAAAACTGACATTTAAAAAATGTAAATGGGAAATTGGCAAATGTGTAAACAACAAAATGGAAAATTCTTGTTTCCATATCATGAAATCCAAAAACTTTAAACTGACATTTTCAAATCGTGTACATGGAAAATTGACAAATGGCAATGTGTGAAATGTGAAAATGAAAAAATATGAACAAATGGCTATCATTATTTTAAAAAAAATAAAAAACCGTCGTGTTCTATCGATAAAGTGTGAATCAAACCACATATACTTATTTGGATCACCCGAGACTGAGTAGACCTGTTTTAGTCCTAATATACTTTTAAAATTTTATGTTAAAGCTCAATTTGAACTCAAGAGCTTTAGAGTGCCAGCTAACTATTATAACCGTTACGTCACAAAGACAACTTTACACTACTCTTAATAAACAATAATAAGAAAAAGAATAATAAATGTTGAATTTTTTTTAAGGATGAACATGGCGACACTGTTTCTGTTGCACAGTCTGCTAGCTACTAGCCAGCAGCTGGGGTCTTAGAAAACGATACAGTTGACATTTTGTAATGAGATGTGACATGTTTCAAAGTACAGTATTATGGGTTGCTGTTGAGTAAAAACTAATCCTGTACAAGGAAGCAAGGGTTCGAACCCCTTACCTAACATTACTATTGCCTGAACATGGCTTGACGACACTGTATTATTATGATACTCGGTACACAAACCATAGATAGAGTGTATTGTTTAAGATCACTTTCTTTCTGAACATAGGTGGAGACTGTTGATGGTTAACAATGGCATTAATATAGTAGGACGTGGGTATAGCAATTAAGAAAAAACAGACAATACCCATACAATATTTTTATTTATTTAATATAAGTACTTGTACAATAGTTACATTCAACATACATTTCTTTTTTCTCTATTACTAGTTAGTCCTTTTTGATTCTCTTGCATATGAAGGGTAGATAACCTTGTAGTTCAGCCCCTTAAAACAACAACAACACAACCTTTTGCATAGTCTGTGATGTTGACGACTCTTGAGATGTGGAAGATGGATTAAACATAACTTTTACAGCAGGGGTTAAATGTTGCTCAATAAACACTGCACTATTTTGAGTAGCAACATTTTTTTCTTGTACTAGCTTTTTAGCATTGTCATGATTATTTGTTGACACCAACAGTGTTTCATCTGGTACACCACATTGATGATCACTCACACTTAAAACCTTACCATTTCTACTTTTTAGATTGCCTCGACATTTTTTTGACCTCTCTTTTGAGCATCGCCAAAATATTATTCCTTTTACATTTTGACGATTATAGTTATAAGAGTAGCCTTTATAGAGTACACGTTGTTTACCTTTGTTAGTTGTAGTAAGTTCCATAGTAGCAACTAACCTGTTAGTATGATTTGCTCACTACAAAGGTTATAACTGTTCTGATAATAAAATCATTTAGCGTTGGCTTTTATATTTAATATGTACAGTTTGAAGTGATAGCAAAAGTGAGAGCAAAATGGTAGCAGAGTGGTAGAAAATATAACATGTATTGTTAAGAAATAGTTTAAGCTGTTATGTGGATCCATTACATAATAATTTTAGCACGACGAAGCTCATTTTCTATATCCAATAGTTCTTCCTCATATTCAGTATAACCAGCCTGTTTATAGACATGCAGTTGCTGAAGCCGCCGGATTAGCTTACTTGGATTGTTCCAGTAGACAAATTTAACAAATGATTTTTTAGTTGTAAACAAAGCATTACCATTATCATTATTATCTTCATCATCAACATCATCATCATCATAACCATTATCATTATCATCATCATCATTATCATCATCATCATGATCATTATAATCCTCATCACTATTACTATATAGTCCTTTTTGATCCTTTTGCAATACCACATTTTGCACAGTCTGTGTTGCCCTTGATAATGTTGGGAGTTTTTCAGACATTGACAACTGTCCTAACACGACTTTCTGAGGAGATGATACATGCTTCTTAACAAACAATGCACTATCTTGAGCTGCAATATCTTTTTCTGGGACAAGTGTTTTAGCATTTTGAAGAGTTTTTTTAAACAGCACCGATGTTTTATCTGGTACACTACATTGATGATCACTCATACTTAAGACATCACTATTTTTACTTTTCAGCTCACCTCGACACTGTTTTGAACGATGTTTTGAACAACGCCAAATAACAGTTCCATTTTTATTGGTTCGTTTTACAATATATTTATATCCTTTATAGAATGCGTATGGCATACCATTGCTATTTGTTGATACTTCCATGTCAATTGTCAAGCATGAACTAATCTCTAGCAAAGTTCACTCGATAATATAAATAATTTCTAAACCCCAGTAGTGAATAGTCAGTTGTTTTTGATCTATGCAAGCGTAAACATGTTACATACACTGGTGATGGATACTCAAGGCTTTAAGGTCAATGAAAACAAGTACAGTATATATTTAAATAGGTGGCTATCATTGATTGCACAACACGCGGGTCACTATATCTTTTTTTTTTCTTTCGGACTAGTGTTTTAACATTTGAAGAGTGTTTTAAACAGCAACGATGTCTTATCAGTCACACTACATTGATGATCACTCACACTTAAGACCTCGCTATTTTTACTTTTTAACTCACTTTGACACTGTTTTGAACGATGTTTTGAACAACGCCAAATAACAGTTCCATTTTTATTGGTTCGTTTTACAATATACGTATAACCTTTATAGTATGCATATGGCTTACCATAACTATTCGTTGATACTTTCATATCAATTTTCAAGCATGAAATAATCTCCAATAAATTTCGCTCGATAATAGAAATAATAGTTTAAAGTGGGTGCGAAGGTGGGTGCAAAAGTGGGTGCAAAAGTGAGTGTAAAAGTGGGTGTAAAAGTGGGTGCAAAAGTGGGTGCAAACGTGAGTGCAAAAGTGGGTGCGAAAGTGGGTGCGAAAGTGGGTGCGAAAGTGGGTGCAGTTTATAGTAGGCACCATTTTTACTAGAATGTGATTTGAGTAAATGTAATTTCTAAACCCAAGTAGTGAATAGTCAGTTGGTTTTGATTTATGCAAGCGTAAACATGTCTCATACACTGATGATGGATACTCAAGGCTTCTTGGTCAACAAAAACAAGTATATAGTTAAAGAGGTAGCTATTATTGATTGCACAACACTGAATCTATTTTTGAAATGTTGACAAAGGGTCTAAGTGCACTTTTGTTAATATCTCGCGAACCAATAAGACTACGGCATTGTATGAGGTATTGTTGGACTTTTTGTCGAAGACTGCTGGTAAACACTTATGTTCCCACGACCTTTTTAAAAATGGCGGCTGACCCACGAGGGGTGATTAAAACGTATTCCAAGCGACGCTTGTCGATAAGCAAACCAATAATCAAAGGGGGGTGTGACAGAGCTTGAGGCGATAACCCCTTTTGATTGATCCCTGTTGATTTGCCCCTTTGGACTGGTCCCCGTTGACAAGTCCCTCTGAACGGGTCCTTTTTGAAGGGAGTCATTTATGACGGGCCCCTGCTGACGGGTCACTGTGGACGGATCCCTGTGGACAGGTCCCTGTTGACAGGTCCTTTTGACTAATCCCTTTGGACCTGTCAACAGGGACCTGTCCACAGGGATCCGTCCACAGTGACCCGTCAGCAGGGGCCCGTCATAAATGACTCCCTTCAAAAAGGACCCGTTCAGAGGGACTTGTCAACGGGGACCAGTCCAAAGGGGCAAATCAACAGGGATCAATCAAAAGGGGTTATCGCCTCAAGCTCTGTCACACCCCCCTTTGATTATTGGTTTGCTTATCGACAAGCGTCGCTTGGAATACGTTTTAATCACCCCTCGTGGGTCAGCCGCCATCTTTAAAAAGGTCGTGGGAACATAAGTGTTTACCAGCAGTCTTCGACAAAAAGTCCAACAATACCTCATACAATGCCGTAGTCTTATTGGTTCGCGAGATATTAACAAAAGTGCACTTAGACCCTCTGTCAACATTTCAAAAATAGATTCAGTGTTGTGCAATCAATAATAGCTACCTCTTTAACTATATACTTGTTTTTGTTGACCAAGAAGCCTTGAGTATCCATCATCAGTGTATGAGACATGTTTACGCTTGCATAAATCAAAACCAACTGACTATTCACTACTTGGGTTTAGAAATTACATTTACTCAAATCACATTCTAGTAAAAATGGTGCCTACTATAAACTGCACCCACTTTCGCACCCACTTTCGCACCCACTTTCGCACCCACTTTTGCACTCACGTTTGCACCCACTTTTGCACCCACTTTTACACCCACTTTTACACTCACTTTTGCACCCACTTTTGCACCCACCTTCGCACCCACTTTAAACTATTATTTCTATTATCGAGCGAAATTTATTGGAGATTATTTCATGCTTGAAAATTGATATGAAAGTATCAACGAATAGTTATGGTAAGCCATATGCATACTATAAAGGTTATACGTATATTGTAAAACGAACCAATAAAAATGGAACTGTTATTTGGCGTTGTTCAAAACATCGTTCAAAACAGTGTCAAAGTGAGTTAAAAAGTAAAAATAGCGAGGTCTTAAGTGTGAGTGATCATCAATGTAGTGTGACTGATAAGACATCGTTGCTGTTTAAAACACTCTTCAAATGTTAAAACACTAGTCCGAAAGAAAAAAAAGATATAGTGACCCGCGTGTTGTGCAATCAATGATAGCCACCTATTTAAATATATACTGTACTTGTTTTCATTGACCTTAAAGCCTTGAGTATCCATCACCAGTGTATTTAACATGTTTACGCTTGCATAGATCAAAAACAACTGACTATTCACTACTGGGGTTTAGAAATTATTTATATTATCGAGTGAACTTTGCTAGAGATTAGTTCATGCTTGACAATTGACATGGAAGTATCAACAAATAGCAATGGTATGCCATACGCATTCTATAAAGGATATAAATATATTGTAAAACGAACCAATAAAAATGGAACTGTTATTTGGCGTTGTTCAAAACATCGTTCAAAACAGTGTCGAGGTGAGCTGAAAAGTAAAAATAGTGATGTCTTAAGTATGAGTGATCATCAATGTAGTGTACCAGATAAAACATCGGTGCTGTTTAAAAAAACTCTTCAAAATGCTAAAACACTTGTCCCAGAAAAAGATATTGCAGCTCAAGATAGTGCATTGTTTGTTAAGAAGCATGTATCATCTCCTCAGAAAGTCGTGTTAGGACAGTTGTCAATGTCTGAAAAACTCCCAACATTATCAAGGGCAACACAGACTGTGCAAAATGTGGTATTGCAAAAGGATCAAAAAGGACTATATAGTAATAGTGATGAGGATTATAATGATCATGATGATGATGATAATGATGATGATGATAATGATAATGGTTATGATGATGATGATGTTGATGATGAAGATAATAATGATAATGGTAATGCTTTGTTTACAACTAAAAAATCATTTGTTAAATTTGTCTACTGGAACAATCCAAGTAAGCTAATCCGGCGGCTTCAGCAACTGCATGTCTATAAACAGGCTGGTTATACTGAATATGAGGAAGAACTATTGGATATAGAAAATGAGCTTCGTCGTGCTAAAATTATTATGTAATGGATCCACATAACAGCTTAAACTATTTCTTAACAATACATGTTATATTTTCTACCACTCTGCTACCATTTTGCTCTCACTTTTGCTATCACTTCAAACTGTACATATTAAATATAAAAGCCAACGCTAAATGATTTTATTATCAGAACAGTTATAACCTTTGTAGTGAGCAAATCATACTAACAGGTTAGTTGCTACTATGGAACTTACTACAACTAACAAAGGTAAACAACGTGTACTCTATAAAGGCTACTCTTATAACTATAATCGTCAAAATGTAAAAGGAATAATATTTTGGCGATGCTCAAAAGAGAGGTCAAAAAAATGTCGAGGCAATCTAAAAAGTAGAAATGGTAAGGTTTTAAGTGTGAGTGATCATCAATGTGGTGTACCAGATGAAACACTGTTGGTGTCAACAAATAATCATGACAATGCTAAAAAGCTAGTACAAGAAAAAAATGTTGCTACTCAAAATAGTGCAGTGTTTATTGAGCAACATTTAACCCCTGCTGTAAAAGTTATGTTTAATCCATCTTCCACATCTCAAGAGTCGTCAACATCACAGACTATGCAAAAGGTTGTGTTGTTGTTGTTTTAAGGGGCTGAACTACAAGGTTATCTACCCTTCATATGCAAGAGAATCAAAAAGGACTAACTAGTAATAGAGAAAAAAGAAATGTATGTTGAATGTAACTATTGTACAAGTACTTATATTAAATAAATAAAAATATTGTATGGGTATTGTCTGTTTTTTCTTAATTGCTATACCCACGTCCTACTATATTAATGCCATTGTTAACCATCAACAGTCTCCACCTATGTTCAGAAAGAAAGTGATCTTAAACAATACACTCTATCTATGGTTTGTGTACCGAGTATCATAATAATACAGTGTCGTCAAGCCATGTTCAGGCAATAGTAATGTTAGGTAAGGGGTTCGAACCCTTGCTTCCTTGTACAGGATTAGTTTTTACTCAACAGCAACCCATAATACTGTACTTTGAAACATGTCACATCTCATTACAAAATGTCAACTGTATCGTTTTCTAAGACCCCAGCTGCTGGCTAGTAGCTAGCAGACTGTGCAACAGAAACAGTGTCGCCATGTTCATCCTTAAAAAAAATTCAACATTTATTATTCTTTTTCTTATTATTGTTTATTAAGAGTAGTGTAAAGTTGTCTTTGTGACGTAACGGTTATAATAGTTAGCTGGCACTCTAAAGCTCTTGAGTTCAAATTGAGCTTTAACATAAAATTTTAAAAGTATATTAGGACTAAAACAGGTCTACTCAGTCTCGGGTGATCCAAATAAGTATATGTGGTTTGATTCACACTTTATCGATAGAACACGACGGTTTTTTATTTTTTTTAAAATAATGATAGCCATTTGTTCATATTTTTTCATTTTCACATTTCACACATTGCCATTTGTCAATTTTCCATGTACACGATTTGAAAATGTCAGTTTAAAGTTTTTGGATTTCATGATATGGAAACAAGAATTTTCCATTTTGTTGTTTACACATTTGCCAATTTCCCATTTACATTTTTTAAATGTCAGTTTTAAGTTTTTAAATTGTGTTGATATGGAAACATGGATTTCCTATTTTTTCCATATCACAGAAGACACGTTTATGATTTAGTCCATGCTGAATGTTTAGTTTTGTAAAACACACATTTGCTGATTTAAATTTTCTTGAAATCACTTTAATGGAAGTGCTTGGCCATGGCAATAGTGCATTCTCTTTCTGTTTGTTTCCAAAAACATATACGCCTACTACTACTACTACTACTACTACTACTACTGTAGGTAAGACTGTTTTACAAAATAACACCTATCTACTACTGCATTAAAAAACACAAGTGTTAAAAAAATATAGTATACTATTTACCATTTGCTATATACATTAATTACCCCACCATCCTACCTTGCCGTGTTTGCTTTGGTTGAAAAATCAATGCTACCCACACACACACACACACACACACACACAAGCTTTCTCTCTCTCTCTCTCTCTATCATTCTATCTATAGTCATACATTCACACAACCATACCTGTCTTTGAAAACAAATACAACCACGCTATTTATCCTTGACATGCACACTTATCCCAAATAACTTTTAGTTATACATTTAACATTTACTATTACAAAAAAAATGTTTCCACTATTTACAATTACAAAAATGAATATTTACAAAATACTAAATCTACTGGTTACAAAAAAAAGCCATGTCTCTAAACAATAAAATATAAAAGTCACACCTCCACCTCGTGGTTATAACCCTATGGTAGGCTAATGCATAGGTCATTCATCTGCACTCATTTGCTATCCATCAAGGTAAAATTGCATTTTCTCTGTTCCACAAGATAAAAATTATGGTTGCCGGATTGTATCCTGCACTGTTTATGCGACATAGCATTGCCAGTTCATAAAACCGTTAGGTAGTTCTCTCCACATAGTGATTTTACCACTGCTCTACCTACGCCTTATGCTTGTTTGGCTTTCTTACAGGCTAGTATGCGATAGGCAGCATTAACTGTATATCAAACCCAGTCCACCTTTGTATTTGTAATCTAAGTAATAATTTGAAAAGAGACAAGTGTAATCAGTTTTAAACATTATCTCCGCTTTTTTTGTTTGTTTGTTTATGACATGTATATTAACCCAAAATCAAACCCTAGTCTACCTTATTGAAAGGCTAACAGTTTAACTACTGCGTCACCATACCATTCTTTCTTAGTTTGATTCGTTCTAGGCCTTAGAGCTAGAAATCGAGTTACGATCTCCAGTGCAAGAGGCACATGTGCTCACCACTATAGCATGTAATGGCTAGCTGGTATCATTAGACAACCGAAAATGATTGTATTTCGGTTAGCCAAGCATTTCTGTCATTTGCCTACTGTGTGAGCACTGCCAGCGAGACAGTTTAGTTTAGAACAAGCGAGTGCGTGTGTGTGTATAGATTATTAGCCTCAAGTATTTAAAGCTTGTTGTGTGTAGCGACCATCTTGCTCAGTAACCACTGAGTAAGTTTTAACAGTCAACTCATAAAAACAGCATAGGATAGTTGTGTGTGTGTGTGGTTCATGTACTTGGGAATATGCATTAGCACCATGCGCTAGCTTTACCTCACCCTCTAAAGGTAGAGCGTTATCCCTTCCTTTGGACATTGCCAATGACTGCATTCCCCCACAAGTTTTACACTTAAGCCCTTGGCTTGTTCTTGATTAGGTTTGGTTTGCTTTAGGCTTGGTTTGGTTCAGTTGGGTTTGATTCGACTTGGTTCAGTTTAGTTTAATGTAGTCACCATTTTTTTATTTTTAGCTACACTCTTTAACCAATTAATTAATGATAGTCTACTCTTAATTCTCGAATCGATAAATTGAATTTTGTGTGCATCGTTTGTCAATCCATGCCTACAACCTATACTCCCTATGTACTACAGTCAGATCTGAAAACAAGTTCCAATGGTCAAAGACGTGTCAGTCACCATACATATATCCTACAATAATTCTTTCTTTACCTAGCTAGATTTCGTCATCCACAGTAAACATCTTACATTATGGGTTTGCAATATATTATGAAAAGCAAAAGTCCATGATCTTGTTGTTACGGGTCTTTTTTGGGGAAATTCATAAGCCATAAAAGAATGACATCATGTCAAGTTCTGAGTGGATCTTGTATGTCAAAATCCCATTAGCGGTTTATAAAATCTCAAGGCCATGCCCTAGCAGTTTTGGATGATTTCAATCAATGAGTCCACCATAGGAAACATCGAAAAAATAAATACCCTTAAAACAAGTCGTCCCATGACCCTCTCCAAACAATGCTTCGCAAAATATAAATTCATCCATTGAACATTGAACATGATCGGCGACATCATCCTAGCTTCCCCCTCCCACCATGGTTGCCATATCGTTTGACCTTCAAGTGTCCTCAGCATCTCTGTGCTTTTTTTCATTGTCCTGTCAAGTCAATGCATTCCAATAAGATCAAATAACATTCACATCCTGTCAGTCTGCCCCAGCAAGTTTGTTTTCTATACTCATTTCAAGCACCATATAACCAAGTTCTGTTTGTTCTATCTAAAGCCAACTTCATCGGATCAAGGAATTATCATTTGCCATGTCACTCATAATCGTTTACACGTTAAAGACCCCCTTCAGGGGGTTTAGGAATTAGGAATTCCATCATAGGAAAAATCAGAAAACGAACCCTCGACCCGCGGTCTCATCAAAATAGCGAATACTGTATTGGTATATCACCACCGTGGCCAGTAATAGCTTCGTTGAAACACGTGCCCAGTGGTATCGTCTCTTTCTATCTACAACCACTCGTCATGAACATTTTAGACAAATTTAAGAAAAGTTTTAAAAACTGAAATGTTTTCAACATAAGTGTCGTTAGGCCCTTTCACATTTTTTAAACATAAATACTATATTCAAAAGGAGAGAGGAAAGGGGCGTCACCCCGAGTCCTACGACCCCTCGTATACGTCTCTGGCGTTATTGGTTTGTGAGATATAACAGAAAGACTAAAATCACGGTTTTACAACAAAAAATTCTGTTTCCCTCATTTTCAGAAACTTTAACCTATTACCAAAATAAAGAGGGTTTCGAGACAAGCCATTTGACACGTCATAGGACCAAATCCGACCATGCATTCGTGAAATATCAGAAAAAGTCTAAAATCACGGTTTTACCCCAAAAAAGCCTGTTTCCCTCATTCTCAAAACTCTAACCTATTAATAACATGTATAGGGCTCCGAGACAAGCGATTTGACACGTCACACGTCCAAATCCGACCTTGCGTTTGAGAGATATCGGGAAACTTCGTAGGAAAGTAGGCGACTATCTGGCTCTCTCCTCACCACCAAAACCTCTTCTTATCAATCATTTTTTTCAAAGAGCTCGCCCTCTTACAAAAATCCCAAGTGCGCATGCGTAAAAAACAAAAACAAAAATGTTCATCCATAGCGGCATCTCGTAAAACGCATGCGCGATATGAGCAACAACATTTAAGTTCATTTTAGCAGCGCACCTTATACATGTCGTATTTGAAAAGAGACTTTCACTAAAAATTACAATTTCACCCCCTAGTAGGGGTAGGTTTTATTTAGGGGTTGAAAGGAATGGTCCATTGGAAAGAGGGCGTCAACCCGAGTCCAACGACACCTCATTTGTCAAAATCGGACCATAGGGTCGCGAGATATGAATAAGCAAAAAGTGTGTACTAACTTTTTGGGCACCTTGTGGCTTAGAATCGGCACTACTCCACTACTATAACGCACTGCAGCATACCCAAACTGTGCTGTTTCACGAGCGGACAACCTCCACGCTCGGACTTGACGAAACTGTTGGGACCAAGTTAACCCAATAACACACTTCACTCGTCAACTGAATTATAAGAAAGTGCCTCGGCTCTCCGTTCCCGTCGTTTAAATATCCTGTCAAGGGGCGTATCCTCCATCCCTTCCATAGCTTCTATATGCGTCATACTTCCACAGCCTTCTCGAAAATTCTTATACGCCATCATGGATCTCAGCGAAGCCTCCCTGCTTGCCTGAGCTATCAGCCAGCCGTGCCTACGTCATGGATAACACGTAATAGCGATGACGGCTGCAACTGTACTCATGCTCTCCCTAAGACTACCCTCGTGGTCTCTGGATAATTCAATTTACGGGGGCAGTGCAGGTGACAGAATAATCCATATTATATTCCCTACAGAATAGACATGCTGGCATTTGGATTAAGGTGGGAATTTTGGATATGCAAATCATGTGATTTCGAAACCATATCGGCTATTATGCTTTACTCTTGAATACATCGCGGATGAATGGTTACTTAGGGCAACATAAATTATGTGGAGTTGAGTGATTAGCTTAAGGTCCAAGAAAATATCAGATACTATACATAACTGTAGCTTGTTATAATCTACAGAAAGTGGTAACTCGGTAACATTAACCACTCCATAAGCGAACATTTATCCAACTCTTGGCTCACCACAATGCAACTCCCGTCTGACCACGTACTGTAGCTGGGAACATAAAATAAGCCATCTTACCCCCAACGATTCAATATCTCGACCTCCTATTTAGACGTCAACAAATACACACTTTGTACACTGTTCGATGTTACATTCTATGTTCAAAATATCTGACATAAGTATCTCAGAGGTTTGTCAAACCGGATACAATATCCGAAAAGTAATGAAATAGAGTATGAGATTTCAATTCTTGCACAGATCGATGCATTAGCTTAAATAAATCCGTAAACGCGCGTGCAAAAGTGGCTGAGATTCCGCACGGGCCGCGTATTTGTTGAGTGACGTCACTCATTCTTGAGATAACCATTCAAAATAAAACTATTATTGGTTATCCCCTAGAGTTATCGTCCTCGACCCGTCCTTCCATAACAACTGTAAGGTTTCCTAACCACTCGTCAGACTCATTTACACTCCCCCAATCGTCCTAATACCCTTCATTAAATACTATATTTAATCTTTTAATCATCATTATTTTCCAACAACACCACAATCAAATATTTCTATTTTTATATATTCTGTAGCAAAAGCAATCCAAGTTTCGCATCCATATAGCGCCAAACTCTAAGCAATGGCTTCAAAAATGACTTTTTATTACCTAGATCTATATTTTATTCAAACAGATGTCAACCCAACGTTCATATCGTATTTGCTTTGTCCATTCTGCGCCCAAGTTGGAGTCACCAACGTCTCTTAGTGTTTCAACAGCCAATCGATTTCAACATTTTCATTTTAAATCATCCTGCTGCATTCCGTTTATTCTGTTTCAAATACTATGATTTCATTATGAAAACTTTCCTCAACACCACGTACACACCGTTTAAAAACATGATCAAATCTTCTGGTGAGAGGCCAAGATAACATTGTCGTTAGTAAGTCTCCGAGTCGAAATTACTTTACCTTCGTCCTCAATTCTCCTTCAAATTTGTTTGGCATTTCCTTCGTTACTTGCCGTATGTATAGATTGAAAAGTACGAATGATAAAATGCAGTCTTATCTAATATCATTCTAAATACCAGTTTCTCTCTCATGTCTATCGAATCTAATAAATACCAGCTGGTTGTAGACACAATAATAATAATAATAATGTTATTGGTTTTACGTCCCTTTTAACTACCCTGGCTTTTAGAGACGCCCCAGGGTTGTAGACACACTCAGAATCCTGAATTGTATTCCGAAACTTTTCAAACTGCCAAACAATATCTCCAATTAACATTATACACAGCTTTATTTGTACTAAATATGCCAAGAACGTTTTCCTCTCGATCTTTATTCTACCAAGAACAAACAGTCTAATACTTAATACAACTACCCTTGTTCCTCTGATTCTTGTTCAGTGAACTTGTCTTTACCTATCTTGGCTGTCATCCAATCCATTTGATTCATCATCGTCATCCGCTTCTAAAGGCTAAAAGCTTTGTCGTTGCAGCCATTTCTTAGGGTGTTCATCTGTCCTCTTCACATTGGCCAACGAGTCGCCTTCCATCTCCTTGACAATGTTCTTGAGATACGATTGTCTTGGTCGTCCCGTCTGTTTTTTTCTTCAAACTTTTCCTAAAAAAAATACCTGGAGGAGAGTGTCATGTCTTAGTATGTGTCCCATGGATTTTGTATTCCTTTACTTGATGGTGTTCAACAGGAATCGATTCTCCTGAATTTGGTTCAAAACAAGCTCATTTGTCCTTTTTTTCATCCAGCTTGTTCGGGTCATTCGTCTCCAAAACCACATTTCAGCTGCCTCAAGTTTTGATTCTTCTTCCAGTCTTCTTTCTAAAATCTGACGTAATGCAAGGATAGCCTCCCTAGTCCCTTTCCTTGTTTTAAATCCATACTGATCACTATCCAGATGTTGTTGAATTTTCTTGCTTAGTCTATCTTTGATGATGATCAATACAATCTTTGATGCATATGAATGAATGGCTACAGTCCTATAATAAGAACATTCACAAGCATTTCCTTTCTTGGGTAGTGTGATTGTTCAAATTTTTATAAAATCCGGAGGTACAATTCCGTCCTCATAGCATTTAGTAATTATTTGAAAAAGGTATTCTTTAATGCTTACATCACAACATTTTAAGAGCTCGGCAGGAATGTTATCTACACCAGTTGCTTTATTTCCATTCAGTTTAGTGAGTGCTGCATAAAACTCTGCTTTAGTTATAGTTGGACCTTTATCATCTTCTTCAATTAGTAATTCATTTTCTATATAAATGCTATTGTCAGTAATATCTGGTCCATCATAAAAATCTTCAAGGTATTGCTTCCATCACTCAAATACCTTTTCAATTTCAAACAATAGCTTCCCTTTGGAATCCATAACTACGTTGCTTGTGATGCGTAGTTGATAGCTCAAAGATTTCCCATTAAAATAAGCTTTGTCAGGTTTCCCATTATTCAGGTCATCTTCAATACCAACGCATACCCGCTTTATCCAATTTCCTTCCTCCTTGCGACATTTCCTTGTTATTTGATTCTTTAGAGACTAATACGCTTGAGTGTCTATATTTCTATTTTTTTCCTTTATTCAATAAACTCTAGGATTTCCTGGGTCATCCATTTCTTTTTCGGTTCCAATTTCACTTTGCCTAGTACCTCCGTTGCAGCTGATTCTAAGCCATTTCTTATATCATCCCTACACTGACAGAATGCAGAGCGATGTGGGGAGAGTTTTGGCGCTACACTGACAGAATGCTGAGCGATGTGGGGAGAGTTACATCGCTACACTAACAGAATGCTGAGCGATGTGGGGAGAGTTTGGCGCTACACGTACAGAATGCTGAGCGATGTGGGGAGAGTTTCATTGCTACACTAACAGAAGGCTAAGCGATGTCGGGAGAGTTTTGGCGCTACACTGACAGAATGCTGAGCGATGTAGGCAGAACTTCGGCGCTACACTGACAGAATACTGAGCATCGCTACTGAGAACGCCCAGCATTGGCTTTTCTACATCTCGACCCTATTTCCTTCACCATACAGTACTACCAACCTGAGAGAATGCACAGCCCAAGAACTTAAAATGTTCGTTAGCACTGAATGAGACACAAACGAACGATACAATTTTCTATAGTACATAAATTAGCCAAAATACCTTATCAAATGATGAAAAACAAACCAGAAATTGATGTAGTAATAATGATTACTCCTCAGCTGACCATAACCCACCCACAATCCCGTTTCTATATGAAAACATATATGGGTAAAAAAAAAGTCCAGCTGTGTCCGCCATTATGCGTGTGATTTATCGTCAAAGACAGTATCGCCAACCCCGCGCATTTGGTACTATATCATGTCCAGTATCGTAAAACAACACAGCTCCATCAACTTAATTTGAAAGTGCGCCAAGTTTCAGTCTTAAAGTTAGACATGGATTGTGCGTGTTGCAAATTAACATTCAAGAATATCATAATGCATCAATAATTTTCTTCAAAGCCAATGTTTTTGCCTAGAGCAATTCTTGTTAGGTAGCGCGATCCGCAGCCAACATAAGCAATCTTGATTTTGTCACGCACAATGGGGGTAGAAACTCATCAATAATATTCATCCAAACCTATGGTTTTGCCTAGACCAATATTTTAATCCAGAAGAATGGTTTTTGCCTAGACCAATTATTGTTAGGCGAAATCCAATCAAAACCTTCGTTTTGTCTAATCCAATAGGTTTTGACAATTGTTTTAGCCTGCAAGCTGCGTTAGCGATATATACAGAACTATTTTTTGTCACGCACCAATAATCCTTAATAAATGTGGGGTATTTTGTATCCCACATGTTGGCAACAATGTATGTGCCACGGTGTGAGCACCTTGTTGACAATTGAATGAGATTCAAGTGCGATTGGAACATGGTTACTTATGTTAAAAGATCAATAAATAAAAACAGATACTTACATAATTTAGCACGTATTTCAGGTGCAGTAGTGACCATGGTTACTAATTTGAATAGGTAATGTCCCCCCAGAAGATGAAACAGAGTATGTAAAAGCCACGTTCTGGTCTAATTCAGAATTAATAAATGTTCCACTGCTCCTATTTTGTTATTTCCACCTAGCATTCTACTTTCTTGCATTTCTTCCCAAGTGTTGAAATGCTGATCATCATACCATACTCCCCACATTTCTGTTCAAGTTCAAACGTATTGGCTTGCAAACTTTCGACAGAGACCGTCATTGCAACCAGGTCATCCGAATAGGCCAGATTACTCACCTTGAAATTCACCCAGCCAGTTCAACAAATGGCCCATAAGCCTCGCCACACTCCTATTAATACCTTCCCTCAGGTGCTCCTTCGTACGCCTTCTCTAGATACACAAACACAAATGTCTCTTCCTCTCATTTCTCAGTAACTTGACGCATAATGAAATGTTGAGCATCCATCTTACTCTCGGCCAATTGTTCTCCTTTCTACAATGCCTGAATACACTTTGCCCACTATAATATCTGTAACCTTCCTTATAAATTGGTGTCATTACTGCTTTTCTCTAGTGTGAGGGTACATTTCCTAAACCCCACACGAATTCGATTATCCTAAGCAACCATTTTAGACCTGCTTTCCCATTTACAATTTCTGGCTGAAATTCAACTAACCCTGCCGCTTTGAAGCATTCGTGTTTATTTACCACCCTCTCCACTTCTTCAACCTTGATCCTGTTCTCCTCCTGCAGGACCTCAAAGTCTGCCTCATTGCCAAATAAGTCTCCATTAAGGGGAGGTATGACTAACTTTTTAACTTTCAAAGTTTTCATCATAACATTACCAGATTTTAATCAATTACAAAGAGAGTTGCTGGCATCTATTGTGCTAATAAATATTTATATAGCTTCATTAGTATTTGAGTTATTGAACATTTCTGGCGTAGCTGGAACCATGCTGAGCGTCTATGCCCAAGATCGCGAGTTCAAACCCGTCGGAATTTTTAAGAGCGTTGAAATACCTCAGTATGCCTTCCTTTAGAGGGGAAGTAAAGCCGGCGGTCCCATGTCATAGATTTATGGCATGTTACAGAATCTTCCACTAATTACACCTGTGTGAAGCTAAATTATAGGTTAAACACTTGACTAACGCCGTTAGGTTCCAACGTTCATCATCAGGAGTCGACTGCGGTGGCATCTGGTAACCTAGATCTGACCTAGTGGTCGTTGACTGTGGAATTTGGCGTCAAAAGTATTAGCTACTTGAATTGAAAGCAGATAACACACTCAAATACAACCATCACAATTAACACCGGTTGTCAGACAGATTCTACAGACACCGTAAGTAAGCGGAGCTTCATGACCACGTTGTCGCAGCCCCTCAAGTAAGGAACCAATCAGGCTAAATAACTTCTCTCAAATACTTCCAGACAGAGAAATTGCCGAACAATAATTCGTGGGCAAGTGAAGAGTTAAGATAATATCAATAATGTATCTGCTTTGACGACCCAAGCAGTAAAATGCGAGATATATCTGACGTTGCAAACAAAACTTATTCATATCCTAAACATTCAGTTATGCATACACAAAAGTTAAATAACATGTTTCCTCATATTTGTACACTTACTCATTTGAATGGTTTCCACTTGCTGCACTTTCCCCGTCCTGGGTTTCTTCTTTCATGCCCTAGGAATAAAGTTAACTGATTAATTATTTAATTTATTTGGCATCACTAATACTTTTTACACGAACAGCAAACTATGTAATTGTAAATCACGGCAGAGTTGAAGTGAAGTGGTTATGTCTTCCCTAGTTCTAAAACTTATAATACACAATCCCCTCAAGATAAAAAAAATGCTGACCCACTGCCTTAAAGGAAATAATCGCTTTAAGGATTGAGGACAAATGAATGTATTTTTACTTTTTTAACTGAAAGGTTTTAGGAGGCGTTTGGATCTAACACAACCACCTATCATTATGTAAAAAGCGACTATATTGTTGCATCCCGGGATGCACCCCCATCCCCTTCTATCTACGACACATACATCTATCTCCATACAAACGCCTTCGGAATACATTATCAAAATTCTAACATACATCTAAACCTAATACATAACAACAACCTCCAATAACCTCGGCCAACTCCTCACATCCTGTAAAATGTGTAATTCCGCACACTCGACACTCAAAAGCCTATAAAGCTAGAGAGGTGAGGTAACTCGGGGTCAGTCCGTCAGTCAGTCATCCAGTCAGTCTTCCTCAGTGTCACTGTGTGCCAAACCGCTGCAGAGCGCCGCTCCGACGAACGCCAAAGGGTAAGTGTCTAACCGATCTACACTTCCTCACACAGACATTCACACTCTCACCCCTTAGTGCTTGGATTGTGATAAGCATCTGGTCTAATAACTGTTCTGCAATTTCTGGGAGTACTTCATGTCTGAAGTACTCATAAAAGTCATACATCTCATAAGTAACGGGTCATTTAGTTTATTTGCCTAATTGTTAAGATCCTACCCTTCATCCCTCGTCCCGGTAGGATCCAGCTAACAGTTAGTTAATTGTTTCGCCCGCAACCAGCTATTCGCATACGTCAGACTGCTTGCCTCGCTTCTTAGCGCGAGCCGTCCGTTGCCCACGTTAGCAGTATTCCAGACAGCGACCCAGCTGTTCAGAGCCTCCAGCACCAAACCGCCCTTAATCCCGATATCGCATCCCCAAACTACCCGAACAAACAGTACATTCGGGAGTTCTCCTTTCGAGTGCTTACACGCCCTCGAACCAGTCCATTACAGACACCTCTTACACTCGAGCTCCAAGCAACCCCCAGCTATGTATATTTCACCCCCCAGCTATTACATTGTAGAGGGCGCCCTCTCAGGTCCCCTACAATATCCTCAATATTTGTACCATCCCATCTTTCGAGAATGAAGGTCAGACATCTTACATTTACAATATTATACAACACATTTCTCT
Source organism: Meconema thalassinum (assembly GCA_946902985.2). Lineage (NCBI taxonomy): Eukaryota > Metazoa > Arthropoda > Insecta > Orthoptera > Tettigoniidae > Meconema > Meconema thalassinum. The sequence continues at coordinate 53,032,378 of OX336388.2, read as the reverse complement.
CAAAACACTGCAATTAAAGCAAAATTACAAAACAATTTAGTGTAAGTACATACATTATATGCCTCTAGAAAGAATTTATTGTGGAGTATGTTGCTGCTACACAATGCTAGTAATAAGTCTACTGGTGAACGGTAGCACATAGTTTGCAAGGTAGGTACTGTACCCGATACCTAGTTGAGGCTATCGGCTACGCCAGTTGTGGTAGAGCCGTAGTTGAGATTTGTGGTCAAGAAGAAAAGATAGCGCTCAGATCGAGTCAGAGGAATTGAAGGAACTGACGTATGAGACTGAGGGAAAAGGAGCCACTACCCCTCAAACGCAAGGAATCACGGGAGAAATAATGGATGTTAGTGAAAATTAATTGGAAATAAAGTCTTATCTAACCTCAGAAGAGAAAGAAATAACAAGGAATATTATTAAGAATAACTTGAAAAAAGGTGGATAACTCCTTAAGTTAATGTAATGGCATTATAACAGAAGATAGGGGCCGAGGTTAGATCTGTGACGTCAGAGGAAGACAGCGGAAGGGATGGAAGTCACGTCCTAGGTCAAGGTGGTGTGGCCGCACGCAGTGACAAGGAATCAGTTCATCAGCTGTTCTGTTGAATTATGTGCAAGCAACAATTCGGGAGCGCGACAATTCATAACGCAGTGCAGTACGGTGACTTACACATGCAAGGAAGAATCGCTAAGCGAAGCCAGCAGTGTGATTTTATGAGCTCGGTATTGTAGCATAGGCTGACCGAAGGTTGAATCAAGGTGGCCGTGAGCTTTATGCAGGGAGCCGGCAATAGGAAACGTGCTAGATTCAACATTGGAAATGCATTCACATACATGTTAAACAGCAACGCTTTTACAAGCTTATAACTTACCGTAGTAACGCGCAGTATTCCACTGGGAATGAGGAACATTATCTCGACTACATTCACTATGAATAACCGCGTATTGAAGCAGTACAATGAGGGGCCAGTGTTTAACTTCATGTTACACATTGACAGTGAAGCAGAACTTGTCGTGCTTTGGGCGACATTTTGTTACAGTTTGGTAGTCAACGAGTTGAACATTATACTCTGACATTTTTCAAGTTTGAGATGGTTGGACTTGGATTTCAGCAGTCCAGTCGTTCAGTACAGTTACAATTACACACTTTTCTACGGATAGTCAGTTGGACTTAAAATTATTTCAACGATGTTACAGCATACTTTATAATGTATTTGAACAGGGCATGTTTAAAGCGACCATGGGGCCGTTCGAACATTGCTGCATTTTGCCAATTAGGACGTGTGATCTTATGCACTTTATGAATAGTGGCATGTGCATTATAACAGTTATACGTCATGAACATTTATGAAATTTATTCACAACGAACGCAGATACATATGATAAATATGTACACTTTTTGAAGTTACAATTTTCTACCAATATAATTCGATCATAGTGAAGACGAACATTATAAATGGATGTCGATCGAACATTTTACTGAACAGTGGCGTAACACATCCGAAGAGAGAATGGGGCACTCAGTTTATTCGAACTTTTGTGGAGAATATTGGACAATATTGTCATTTAGACTTTCACGGCCCGTGTTATTATTCATAATGTTGAATTTTGGGCTTATGCCGTGTTTTATTATACTAATTTTCGACGCGTTTCGAAAGAAACCCTGTCTTTCATCGTCAGGAATAATCTGGAATACGACAATGTTGCTAAGAGAAAGCAACGAAGAACACCTTCTATATGTTCTTCGTTGCTTTCTCTTAGCAACATTGTCGTATTCCAGATTATTCCTGACGATGAAAGACATGGTTTCTTTCGAAACGCGTCGAATATTAGTATAATAAAACACGGCATAAGCCCAAAATTCAACATTATGAATATTGGACAATATCCGTGATGGATATCCTTCATTTCATCATGTCATGCTAGGCGTATGAGGAGACGTGATGGCAGCTCAGAGCGATGGATTCGGTTCCTAACGAAGAGGATTATTACAACATCATGTACTGGATGGAGTCAGGTGTTAGTTCAGTGATTAATTCAGCGATTTTCGTCGATCATTCGAGAAATCTGTTGCGAACACTTGGATTACCGACGATCTTTGAATATTTTATTAACATCTGGAATATGAAGGTATTGTGAGAGCTATGGCATTACTGATATGTTTTTACATGAACACTGGGCACACTTGTATTTTGTATAGGAGTGTTATTTTTCGACATGGCTTGAATGTTTTACTACTCCGTTTGCTAAAATATGGTGTTACCATATGACATGGCAGGCACATTTATCCAACGTTTTCACTATTGATTGACTTTATTAAGCAGGATTTTGATCTTTATATTTTTCTGTGGTGATAGTACTTTTGATTATGGATAGTTTTAGCGAGTGTTTCGAAACTCCTGATCTGCAATTGGATAGTTTGGATTTTCGTCAGTTCATTGCATACTAGCGAGTATCTGGAGTTCATCAGCAGGATTTTTTTCTTTTATTGGATTGTTTGGTGATGTTAAATTTTATTCGCTCAGGCGAATATATATTGCTTTAATGTGACAAGTAGAATATTGTTGATTCCAATCATGTACATCAAGGTAGAATAAGGAAAGATAAGAGAACGTTCATGGCTTTTGTAGACTTAGAAAAGGCTTTTGATAACGTTGATTGGACTAAATTGTTTGACATTTTGAAATCGATTGGAATAAAGTACAGGGATAAGAGGGTGATATACAATCTATACAGAAACCAGACAGCAGTCATTCGAGTTGAAGGACAAGAGAGAGAAGCTGGTATTCAGAAAGGTGTAAGGCAAGGCTGCAACTTATCACCCATACTTTTCAATCTTTACATTGAACAAGCAATGAAGGAAATTAGAGAAAAATTTAAAGTGGGAGTGAAGATTCAAGGAGAAATAATTTCAACTCTGAGATTTGCTGATGACATAGTCATCTTGGCCGACAAGCCTGAGGATTTGAATGAGTTTTTGAATGGTATGGACTCCGTCTTACAGAAAGAATTCATGATGAAAATTAATAAATGTAAAACAAAAATACTGGAATGCAGCCGAAATAAATCAGAAACCTCTATGGAGATCAAATTGCCAGGTGAAAAGCTGAAGGAAGTAGAAGACTTCTGTTACTTAGGAAGTAGAATAACCAGTGATGGACGAAGCAAAGAGGATATAAAAAGTAGGTTGGCTCAGGCAAAGAAAGCTTTTCTACAAAAAAGGAATCTGCTGACATCGAATATAGATTTAGGTATTAGGAAGTCATTTTTGAAAGCCTTTGTCTGGAGCGTGGTGCTCTATGGAAGTGAAACTTGGACTATTGGTGCAGCAGAAAAGAGGAGAATAGAAGCATTTGAAATGTGGTGTTACAGGAGAATGATGAAGATCAGATGGGTAGATAGGGTTACAAACATAGAGGTATTAAGACGAGTGGGAGAGGAGAGATGTTTCTTGCGACTGCTAATGAAGAGAAGAGATAGGTTGGTAGGACACATACTAAGACACCCAGGAATAGCAAGCTTAGTTATGGAAGGAAGGGTCGAGGACATGAACTGTAGGGGTAGACCAAGGTTAGAATATGTTAAACAGATTGCCTCAGATGTAGGGTGTGGTAGTTATGTAGAGATGAAACGATTAGCTCAGGACAGGGAGGCTTGGAGAGCTGCATCAAACCAGTCAAAAGACTGAAGACTCAAACAACACTCATTTACCAGTCTACGGAGACGGGGCCTGTTACCTTGCGTAGCTGAGTGGTGGTACACACCTTACCTGTCGTGTTAGGGATTTTTCATCTGAGTCTACGGATGCGGGGCCTGTTACCTATCGTATCTGTGTGGTGGTATGCGTCTTACCCGCCGCTTTAGGGTCTCATATTATCATCCGAGTGTAATTATGATCGTAAGAGGATTAAACAATAAACTACCAGTCACATATTAGTTGATCTTTGTTAAATAATTTAAAAATAAATGTCAGCAGGGTTACACTTTGTAATTCTTGTTTTGCCAATCCAATAGTTTGTTGCAGTACTCTTTAGAGAGTATATTCATTTAACAGTTAATATTTTGATACCCTTTGTGAGTGATTTCATACCTTTGAGAAGGATATCAAGTAACTGAGTCTTGTAAGACGAGTTATTTATTATCAGAATTTATTTACAGGCAGATAATGATCAGATATTTTTGATGTGAGTTAATATAACACATTGGTGTTCTCTTTGAAGTAAATTTTGAGGATCTTAACAGAGATTTTATACTCTGAATTAAACCAAATCTTGAATTGGATTACGATTACTATGGTAATTTTCCTATTGTTTAAGAAGTTGTCTGGACATGACAATATTAATTACAGATCTTGTAGGTTATATTCGTTAACCGTCTGAAGCCAGTTATATTTTTTGTGGAACATGCTACATGATGAGTTGAAGTATTTTTGATCGGAGTTTGTGAGGTTGCCAGGAGAAGGTTTATAATATTGCCAATGAAAATGTTGGAGCAGACATGAGGTCGTCGAACCCAGTCTAGCGTATTTTTGAAATTCATGCTGTGTGCTGAATAATTGTGGTGTTATGTGAAATAATAATGGTGCTCAAATGTGATATGTGACCAAGTGAATTTAAATAGTGAAATTTTGGATGGTGAGATCCAACGTGATTTTGTAGAGGCAACGTATTATTTTGGCATGATAATTAAGTATGAGGTATAGCTTGGAACTGGTAGATTTTTAAGACAACGTTCTATAACCAATATTAAACATTTTGAGGAAATTAAATAAATAAATATTTTTTTGATACTCCAAGATTTTCTAATAACAATAATAATAATAATAATTTATGGAATTATTATCTGAAGTTTAAACATATTAATGATCTGACCCGATAAATTAAATAAATAAATAGTTGATTAAACAGCTGATAAATAGATGAATTAAATAATGATAATTAATTAAAGGAGCTAATAAATTTAAGTAAATTTAAATTAATTTAAATAAGTTATATGATTTAAATAAGCTGATGAATTGCAACTTAAATTGATGAAATAAATAATTTAAATGGATGGATTGAGATAATTTAATTTAAATGAGATGATGAAATAAAAGTGTGTGGGTGATTTACAAATGATTTAATGAGTTGATGAATATAATAATTATTTAAATGATCTGATGATAATGAATTAATAATTCTGCTTTGAGTATAACAAATAACTGAATGATGGCTGATGTGAGAAGCATTTAATTATTTTGACATGATAATGATGATGATAACAGATAATTAGTGAAGATTTTTCGATTCAAAACCGAGTAGTGGTTAGAGGTGATGAAAATATTGTGTATAAATTTGTTATTAATTTTTAGGAGTGATTGTTGGGATTTCCAACACATTGATCAATGCCATTTGAGCCATAAATGATTGAATATTTGAATATTAGTGTTATTATGATAATTTGTGTGCTAGACAGATTAATATTTCATTACATCCACATTCCTGATGTTACATTAACAAAAGTTAGGTCTCAGGGATCACGAAATGTCAGTGACGAAAAGACACAGTGCTACGGTGGCCCTGAGAACTCTAGTTGTTTTTGTTTTTCATGTGGATGAAAATATTTTATATAGTGCGGAGATGGTTCGATTTGTGAGGACTATAACATCATAACTGTTATATTCGACCTTACTCTTAGGCAGGTTTATGATCGTTTCTGTCTGACCGTTCAAGTTCAAATAAATTTTGTTGTTATCTTAGTTGTGATCTGATGATGATGTTGTTTTCCCAATCCTTTCCTATGTCACGATTAAGGCTTAACCAGAAAGGATGTGGTTTGTTGGGGATTCAGTTGATGGCGCCCATTACTATTTGCTATTATGACTAAATTTAAGCATCGAAACGACCCTAGAGATAATTTATCTCGTGTTACCCTCTGCTTTTGTGATATTTCAACTGAATTTCCGACACACTCCTTATTTTATTTCATGTTCATTTAACTCCACTCTGGCCTGGGATGCCAGGTATGCGATGTAATGGCAGATGGGTCATCGCTTACCTCGGATGAACGGGTGCAGTACAAGACGGGGAAAAAATTGGAGTAACTTATTAATATTTAGTCACACGTCATTTAGAATGCTTTCAATAAGGGATTCCAGGTGGATTAGATATCTCAGTTCTTCATCCTTATATCAAAACGGGTCGTACTCTCTGTACTATACATAAGCTAACAGATAAGCACTTCAGCTTGCCATCAATACAGTAGTGAAAATAAAACTCCTAATCCCAAAATGCTAATAGGTGATAAGGAGATGTCATGTCTTGTAAGGACGCATGAAGGTGCTAAACTCTTCCAGATCTGAAGATGTAATTTATCATCCGATACGTGGAACGATGTCCGGAATAGGACAGTCTGCAATCTTAATATCCCTAACATGGTCCATATGACTTGTTTCACAAATATGTTTCCCTTTGCATAGGTAGAATTAGGTGTTACACTTGACTTGTAAACTTGCACTGAAGAAATCAAGGAATAAATGACATACTGAAGTTAATTCAACTTCGCAATCATAGAGTTTTCTTATGCCAACGGATACATGGCAAAGACAGAAAAGTTTTGTAAAGTTCAAATCAGAATTCATTTCAGTTCCTACACATATGCCAAGTGTAGGCCTAGCAGATTATCACTAGCATTGAGTGTGTGTGTGTGGAGACTTAGTGGTGTTGGTGCAGTAACTCACTGTTAATATATAACGTTAATATCTGTCATAATAATCAAGCAAAGTTGATGAATGTTGTGTAAAGAAATATTGCATAGTGTGTTGTGCGTTTTACTGTATTGAGTTTAAAGCAATATTGATCTCAAGAATACTCAAGGTAGGGAGAAATTTAATGAACTTATAATACTTGACACCTTATCAGGATTGTTAGGCACTGTATTAAAAGTATGGAATATGAATATAACCGGGCCTGGGTCTAATAAGTTTCCTTCTTCTTCAACAGTCCGTAACAATATAAATATCATAATCACTTGTAATTCATTTCAGGCTATTCTTCAAGAGATATGCAGGTATCCTGACCTTCTGGATGATTAATTCCCCAAATTCTTTCATAATGTAACGCCTGTAGTTTCATCAATGCTGATGATGGGTGTTGCTTTTAAGAGCGGAACAGCGAGGTAATCTCCGATGATGGCCACAAACCAAGCTCTCTTGTTATTCCTGTGGTTTTTGCATCATATTTACAGATTTCAAAGATGTTTTATGCATGCCTTAATTTTACATCCACAAACCTTAACGTAAATGTTGTAAACAGACCAATTGAAGTGTCTGTTATACACACTATTGTTTCATTCACCAGCCTGTTGGGTTATTGCCTCTTGACCTACTAATGAGAATGATGTCCACCAAATTCATTTTAACAGTGCCCTTCTGTAATAGCTCCATACTAACACAATAGCAAACACACACTCACAACTACAACAAATTCCCACGTTCCATGCTTCTAGAGAGTAACGTTCTTCACACTTGTTCAGAAATCCCGAATGGATATTAGAATAAAGTAAATAGATATCAGAAGTGATAGAATAATCAACCAAACCTCGAAGATAGTCCACTCCATCAAGATCAAACCTTTGATGAAAGGTGACTCTATCAAGATGCACAAAATGTAAATGACAATATGGCTTTAGACACCTTCTTTCATACTTATTATATTACACGCAAGTTATATATTTTCATGTATCTCAGCTCATGCGCAGTACGAAGAGGCCCTACAAGCAATGCAGCACATTATTGACCCCAGGATATAGGCAAGAAGATTGAAGTTTCCGCCTTTGCATGAGATTACCAACAGTGTATGAGGATAAGGAAGCAATCTACCGATAACATGGTCAGTAACATAACACAATCTGTGGCCATTTCACTCACATCAGTTGCAAATACAAAACAAACTTCATGGAATACTTGTTTTTAAACCTTCTAGTTTCAGATTTTGCCATTAATCTAGCAACCAAGAGCCACGGGACCTCCTTTCTTAAGAGGAATCACAACCACAAGTCGTGATACTTCACTCCGCAGGAACTAACAACAAAAATGAATAGAAACCTAGTCATTTGTGATAGACTGTTCCCTTGTTCTATCTGTGAAGTTATTGGTATTGTTCTGTGTAATTGGTTCACTGCATGACATACCATGCCCAGTTTAAGGACAGAAAATGGCCTGGATCATCTGAGATAGGCTGTCTTCCTAACATTTTAACATTATTTACTAGCAGCCTCAATATTGCATTCATATGTTGGTACTCCATTTTCGTATAGACGTTATGCAGAAATGTATCACCGTATTCTGTCGAGGTAGTCTGAAGTTTTAGAAACTATTTCTGTGTCGCGGAATTTGAAGCGAGATTAGAGTATATAGAGAATGTCTTAAATATTATGATCATCTACAAAATGTCAATACAAAATTGGAGAAGCAAATCATGCATGGAATTTGATGATCAGCAACAACCAAACACCAGATATTAAAAATCCAAAGAAGGCCCCAGAAATTACTACAATTAAATTCAGGTTTCGTATTAATTCCGAAATCTATGATCAGTGCAATTGATCCCCTCACAAGCCTTTGCAAATATCAGCCACACTTGCTGGAGGAACATCAGATATCATTAAGCATATAACATGACTTAACAACCCTCAAGATAATTAGGCACTTACAACTCTCGCATCTCCGCCTCTCGATGAAGATGGTGTTTCCTTCTTGACTAATGGGACTATCTCTGCAGTCACTTTCTCATGGATAGTAACTTCCTTGAAGTCTGAAGTACCTTCCATGATAGGTGCTCCCTACAGAGAAACACCAATTTGTTAATAATGTACCTCACGAGGCATAAGAAATATATTTTGTACACACGTAAGCACGATAGACATTCATCTAGTTCTATATTTCTCGGATTAGTTCTCAACTCAATGAATAATTTTAAGAAATTTGATAAGGTTAGAATAGCAACCCTGAAGCTGAAATTTTGCTGCGTTAAGTGCTCATTAGCTGACTTTAAGTGCTCATTAGCTGACTTTAGGTGCTCATTAGCTGACTTTAACATCATTTACATTTTTCTGATTTATACCATCAAGGTTTTGAATGTTTTACAAGACAAAAATACAATAGAATACCTTACCTATTACTTTCGATGTATAAGTAGCTATGAGAACACAAAATACTTTATTTCTCAGAATCCAATACTTTCATGTAGCTACAGTGTTATAAATTCACCAATAAAATTGATACATTTGTCGTTCACGTTAAGAACATTCAAATAGGTGTTTGATTCAAGATGAAAAAAATACGAGCTCGAATATTTAAAACATACTTGCATTTCTGAACATTTCTCAAGAACGATTTTCAAAAATCAGTAACTGTCAATATTAAATGATGATTTGATAACCTACAGTCGCATATCAAGTGATCGAGTGGTCATGAAGTTAAAGACAATTCAAAACCTCAATACCCAGTGTCCGAGTTTCACTAGCACACACTTACTAATATGCCAAGGATTATTCGAAGTTCCTACCTAATTTAGCTGCACGACTTAACCTTACAGGTGATGTAAGTTTTGTCATAATTATTAAAGGTTGTTTCAAAAAGGACAATAAATAACCACTTTAAAATTGAAACCTGCCCTACAAGAACGTTGTATATCATATTTATTAACTTTTCAATATTAAAAGAAAACTTCTTGTGCCTAATCTAATACCGAGATATGATAAATACAGGTCTATACATTAAAGTTGCAGTCTCTCTTCCAACACTTAAGGAATATATTTCTCTTAAATGGCAGTATATAGGACTCATCATGATTTTAGTGCTGCTTCCCTGCAAGAAAGTTGTATATCACAACAGACCTAGAACGTTGTATATCACAAACCATTTTCTATGGCTAAAATATAAAGAAAAATAATCCTCAGATACATAATTATATGGAATGGAATATTGTATTGCTTACAAGGCATACACAACACAAGAAAATAAAATGGGCATATTGAGAACCATATAAAAATTTTGAATGGTCGCCATGTTCGATTTTTATATGGAGGCCAAAGAGTTAGGTTCTATTAGATGACGATCATTGCGTAGGTTCATTATTCAAATGTTGACTTCGATCGCATGATTAGAAATGAAAACTCAATTTTAAAAATTCGCACAGCCGCCATCTTGAGGTTATGTAAACAACTGAACTAAATTAGATGTCAGTGCATTACAATGCGCATAAAAATATGCTGTATCATGTTTCACTGCCCACGGGTGGTTGAATCGCGAGAAAAGTCGATTTAAATGTTTCAACTTCATTTGGCCGCCATGTTCGTTCTGTACTTAACAGGTTTTTAAAAGTCACATAGGTGAACTTATAGTTGTGACCTTTTTTATCGTACGAAATTTCAGGGTGATATCAGTAATAATTACGGAGATATAGAATGCCGGTGAAATATTTCGCACAGCCACCATGTTGGATTGGGGAGACGTAATAAATGTCAAAGGGCACGGTCGTGGTCGGACGAAATAGTACTTTGACCTTACCGAGTTTTGTTGAAATCGCTCCAGCCGTATAGATTTTTTGGGACAGACACACATACACACACATGGACAAAAGGTGATCTCATAAGCCTACTTGTTTTTCATAATTGGAAATAGCTAAAAGAATTCTGTGATAATCAAGGGATTACATACAAATTGTAGCAGCATTATAATCATAACACGTTCCTGGAAGTGCTATGCCGCCACCCAGCTGATTGATATACAACGTTCTTCTCTTGTATGACTCAGGTGATGATTTTGTTGAACTGCACGCTCTGAAGTTGCTGTATAAGCTTTTACACTATTCTTCAGTCGCTTCCGCACATTGTTCTTCCACTGAAATTGATTTATCTTCCTTTTCCTGCTCTTATTCAGTGCTACACATTCAAATTGCCAACATCCGCCATCTTTGTTGATATACAACTTTCTTGCAGGGAAGCCACCTTTTGGACCATAAATTTTCTGTCCATTTTTTTTAAATTGACTAATTTTAGGTTTGCAAAGTGTCGGTGGGATGATATCCAACTTTCTTAACCGAAAATCTCAACATGCTCAATTTCTGATATACAACGTTCTTGTAGGGCAGGCTTCAATTATTATAGACATCTGACGAAATAATAAATTACCAGCCCAAGGGAGCGATCTCACTCAATGCGCAATATTAATAACATAGACTGCCCCATTCCTTATGATGTGTTAATTATCATTAACTATTTATTACCTAAAGTCAATATTTAGAACATTGTGACCTTCTTAAGCGTGGAATAGGATAAGGAACTGCGTAGTACCGTACCAAAAGGATAAGGAACTGTGCAGTGCCGTAACAAAAGTTCACAGAGTAAAATTTCAAAAAACCTGATCTGTTACGATAACCTTGTTAATAAAGCATAAAAAAATGACTTGAAAACCAGCATAGAATTGAAGAGATGTGTATATTGAATAAGAGTTAGCTTGATGTGTATTTGCCAGATATTGTAGAGAGAAACTTTGGAAATATGTGTGACAAAGTTTTTATGAAATGTTGAGAACTACATAACATTGAAAACATTTGAGAATTATCCAAAGTAGGAAATAATGTACACAATCACCTGGCAATCAAGTTCTTCTTTAACAAATGCACTCTGAGTTATGAAACTTGCATCTTCAAAAGCATCATTAGATTCTTCAATTTTCATCCCCACCGGCCTATCAGACGGTGGCTGCTCATTCAAATCCTGGGAAGTAATAAACAAGCATGACTATATGTAAAAGTTGAAGAATAAGAGCTAATGATGATGATAATAATAGTAATAATAATAATATAAATAATAATAATAATTGCAAGACACTGTTACAAACATTTGCTGATGAACAATCACCTTAACAAGCACGTAGTTACGTCATAAACATGCGGAAGAGGCTCTAGAAATAATACTTCTCACAGATTACTTCCATGATCTTTTATCCTCCTGAACAACAATTGTTAATAATAATAAAATCATTATTATGAATTTGAAGTATAAAAAAGAAATATTTACTCTGATCATCATTTATCTTTAATTAAAGATAAGTTTCAACCCGACAGATCCAAAGTCAGAATTGATCTGGAATGTCTTAAAACCAATCTCAAACAATCTCCTTGCAAGTAACACGAACCAAAATCCTGTCATTCCCGAAGACCAGCGATAAGGCCATAGACTTTAATTCAAACCTTTCAAAGGTACAGTTCCAATGAAATAGAAACAAAATTGGCGTTAATTCTTCAAAGACCAGAAAGAAGCCTCGAGAATTATCAGATCTGAAAAACACACATTACATAAAAAACAGTACAAGGAACGGTTACAGAACATTTGCTGACGAACCATCACACTACCAAGCACCTAGTTTATAACTTACAACATCCGGATAAGGCCCTGAAATAAAAAGGAAAACTGCAAACTTGTCACAGATTACTTCCATGACCTTTGAACCTACGATCCTCCCGAAGAACAAATCTGCCTTGAGAAACGGATTCCTAATCCAGATTCAAAACTCAAGGTCGGCAACAGAGGGTGGTTTTCTTCGATGGCTCCTCATCGAATTGGCAATCAGTAAGAAGTGGTGTACCCCAAGGGTCAGTTCTTGGACCACTGTGCTTCTCGCTTTCTATAAATGATATGTCCAGTGTATTCAAAAACAGTCTCTGTCATATGTACGCTGATGACCTTCAGGCCTACTTCCATTTCAGTCCCTCTGATGCTCCTCACCATATAGAACTTTTCAACGAAGACATCGCTCACCTCCATGAGTGGACCCAAAACCATAACCTCCAGTTAAACATTTCTAAGACTCAACTTATATGCATTGGCTATACTAAACTTCTTAACTCTGTCGATCTTAACTCACTCCCACCGATAAAATTACTAGACAGTGATATCCCCTACAGCAACACTGTGAACAACCTAGGAGTAATTCCCGATAGAACCTTATCTTGGGGAGAGCATACCGCAGCCGTAATAAGGAAAGCTATATCATCAATGCATATCTTGAAGCGGAATATCCCTTACACGCCATCAAAAATGCGCAAGCTTTTAATCCAAACTTTGATACTCCCTATTATCGAATATGGATCAGTAGTGTATAACGATTTATCAGAAACACTCAACATAAAATTACAGAGAGTTCAAAATGCATGCGTTCGTTACATCTTAGACGTCAGGCGTGATGTACACATCACACCTTATTATGTGCAAATGCAGTGGTTGAAACTTCGTGAACGTAGGCAGCTGTCAATTGCTATCCTAACCCAGAAAATATTGTGTACAAAAACCCCTGGTTATCTCTATAATATGTTTAAACCAATGAACTCCGTCCACAACAGAGGAAATAGATTTACTGATTCCACTCTACAGATTCCCGTCCACCGTACAACTAAATACAATAAATCATTCCTTTGCACAGCTTCACGGCTAATACATTCCATCTTCACTCATTTACAAACTCTGTTAACACTACACAACTCAAGAAATACCTAATGTCAAGATTCCTGAAGGAATACGAAACACCTCAGTTGTTGAATTCGTAAACCCCGTAATATAAATAGTTCATACAATTTTTTTTTTTGAAATATATCCGTGCCATACAGCTTTTTATAATATTTGTAATATCCGAGATACAACTTCCGTGGAATTGATAGTAGTTCGCATAATCATGTCGCTCATGTACTTGTTTCAATAATATATCAAATCATAATTCAGATAAAGAATGTAGTCCTTTTTTAACGTACTATATTTATCCAATAGATTTAATAATACATTATGTAGGTCATTTGTTTATTTATTATATTGTAATTTGCATTATTCATCTTGTATAAAATGTTTGCTAATTGGTTTATTTAATAATAAGTGTATTCTATATTTTGCTCTGTTAGTTATTAAGCTAGGTTTAGTTTCTTATTACAAAATCTCAGGCCAGAACATTGTATACGCTACATAAAGGGGCTCTTTAGCCTCAGTGGCATTTCTTTATGAATAAATTCAAATTCAAATTCATTAGAAGAAATGAAGCAAGTAACCGTAAACTAAACTTAAAAATAACAAAGCTCAAAAGAAAACTGAAATATTGAAATTAAGAGGTGAAAGCCTAACTAAAAAATGTCAAGGAGAAAATTCCTGAAGACAGGAATTGAAATCTATTTCACCCACGAATTTTAAAAAGGGAAAGAACATACATTAATACCTATGGAGAAATAACCTCACTATCACTCGCGTGCAAAATTCTCTCTAAAGCATTATTCACGAGACTTGAAATCCAAACTCATCAAATAATTGGCGAATAACAGGCATGATTCATAAATGACAGGTCCTGTAAAGAATAAATTCACAATCTCAAAATCATCTTGCAAATTCATAAAGCCAGGCAAACAATGCTCACTTTGGAGACTTCAGGAAAGCGGACGATTCAGTAGACCTACACACACTATTCAGTATTCTAGAAGATTTCAAAGTTGACAGGAAAACAAGAGTAATAATCCGACAGACACTGACAGCCGTAACTTCTATATTTAAATTTAAGTGAACTTTCTGATCGTAATCATATTAGCAAAGACGGGGGGGGGGAACAAAAGAAAGAACTATTGGTCGACGACTCAAAAATAAAATTCATCTGCAGGATTTAGTATTCGCAGATGATCAAGCTATTCATTCCAACAATAGACAAGAGGCAGTTCAGGTCCTTGAAAACTTCACTAAATTACAGCTAAGACCGGACTCCAAATGCATAGACGAATCCGTTCGTCATCTAGACAGGAAACCTCTGAAGACTAAATTCGGCAAAAAAAATCATCAAGTAAATAATTTCAAACCCCACGGCATAGCCTTGCTCATTGAGCCGTGCACCACGGCCTTGATGGCAGCTGCAGCAATTCAGTTTGAATCCCGCTGACAGTACCCATCCTGAGTGATTTTTCCCTGCGTTATCCACACTCCCTCCAGGCAAATGACGGGATAGTACTTTACTTTACGATTGAATCGTGACGCAAACAAAGAGACAATCTCAACATTCCAGAAGGCCTATACCTATAGATGTAATTAAAAAATCAACATCTAAGACATTATACCACAGTAATCAAACCTGAAGCTCTATATGGCTCAGAAACATTGATCATTGAAGGTACCGTAGATCTCTTAGTAAGGACATAGAGAAACAAGAAAGTACAATCCTTGGTCCAGTATGCTCAGAAGGAATCTGGGAGAAACGAAAGCCTTGGGAAATTTATCAGCATTATGAAAAGATCACTGACACTTTCAGGAAAAGGCATTTTAAGTTCTAAGGTAACATTCTCAGAATGAACCATCGCAGGATCACCAAAAGATTCTGAACATTGCTCTATCAATGAATGTCAAGGACCAGCGGCTTAGTGAAATAGAAAAAGAACTTCAAGAAATTGGAATCACAGAAGAAATTACATAAGATCGACCCCAGTTTAAAACAGTAATTAACAACCACCATTTTGCTGAGAAAATGAATGCAAGGACCAATAAATCATGGACTGAAGAACGGAGGTGTTAATATTATTACTAGGAAAATTAAAAGCAAACATTACAGATTCAGATTACTACGGTATTTGGTAGGAGGCCGATAACCTAGATGTTAGGCCCCTCAAAACAAGAATTATAACCATCACTATTCGGTAGTATTAAGTACATGACATAATTCCTATTAATTACGGTACCGGTACACAAAGATTTGTCATGCCCATCAGTAATGGAACACAATACATGGATATTCAGTCTGAAAGACTGGACTTTATATCAATTTAAATGCTAGCAGCCAAGTACCAAGAAGGCAGTGCGAGAACAGAGTTTCAAGATTGGTTTTTGTTTCTTCACTGTCTACTTGATTGTTTTCGCCCAACCTTCTTGAAACTCTGTTCTCGCACTGCCTTCTTGGCACTCGGCTGCTATGACGTCACACACCTCAGTGCATTCTAGGTACATTTCGTCCCGTAACGTAACGACGAAGTCGACAAGATCATTTAAAATGATAATACAACTTACAATCTCAGGGAATTCTTCTGGTTCACATTTGATAGATGGTTGGCCCTCCATAATGTTGAGGAATCTAAAACACAGGATAACTAAGTAATATACTTATTTAAATATCAGGATACACTGTAACAAGTCCGGGATATATTTGTCATTTACACACAGAGAAGTCTAATGGTAGGCCTATATATTCCAATACCCGTCCAGGATTTTTTCTTGTGTTTTGCTCTATATTCTTTAAATGTATGCAACCGTACATAAAATGGAATTTCTATCTACGTCAGGGCTTTGAGGATGATGAATTGGTATCCCTGTAAATGTCTACCTCTCAGGA
The DNA here is from genome assembly GCA_946902985.2 of Meconema thalassinum. Classification (NCBI taxonomy): domain Eukaryota; kingdom Metazoa; phylum Arthropoda; class Insecta; order Orthoptera; family Tettigoniidae; genus Meconema; species Meconema thalassinum. The sequence continues at coordinate 53,015,994 of OX336388.2, read as the reverse complement.
ACATTCCAGAAGTGTTTCTTCTTAGTAACCAATAAAGAGGTGGTGGTGTTGATTGCTGCTTAGAGGGGCCTAACTATTTCGTACTGATATGGAATGAATAGCCTCATTTTGGTAAGAACCTTCCACATGAAATGTTTGCTTCATAACAAATTATAAACGGCCAGAGGGTGTTTGTGTGTTTATCAGTACTAGATTATTTAAATAGGACTGGGGATTCAGAGAGACAGTGCAATTGCTGAAGCGCAGTTGGCCTACTATGTCTACATTACTCAGCATAATGTACAGACTTTCAACCCCCAATCACATTGATACGAATTGTCAAAGCAAAGGGAACAAATTACACTATACTGAGCATAGATATTACATATATTGTGACAGAACACAACACGAGCCGAGGATTGAACCAACAACTTTCACGCAGCGTGAGTACAGAATTAATGAGTGAGATATCTGCGCGGATTAACAGGTTTGATCTGCAGCGCAAGTTACATCTCACACGCTAAGTTCAGGATCAACTTAAATTTCAAATAAAGATTTGTAATTAAGTATTCTGCGTTTGTGGATACGTCTTACATCAAATGTTGATATAATAGGCCTAAATAGTATATGACGAATACACGTAGGCTAGGTCCTATTATTACTTTACCTGAGTGTGATATTGCCGAACAGTGTTGCCTATTGACAGAACTACACGTTTACAATATTACGGTACATGTAATGTTCTTAGAATTCTTTAGAGTTTGACTTTAGACTAAAATATCGAGAGAAAAACACACTTTCCGTTGTCTAGGAAGGACCAGGCGTAACCAGTCGCACTTTACTCCCACGCAGTCTGCTTTACAGTGTTAAGGTACCGAGAGTTCAAAGATATTAGCTAAACTCCCTGCCTCTCGTGTTACAATGCGACCATTTCACAACAAAACTAACATAATTGTCTAGTAGGAGTCGTAGGACTAGCGTTACCAATTGGAAATTTCCAAATGCAGGACATTGCTCAGAAAAGAGCGAGACATACGGGAAAAATGTCTGACAAGTTCAATCGATAACAAAATTATACATAATATGTATATTAAACATAACTTTTTACAAAAGGAAATACCTTACTTATTAATCATTCCCTGCTGCAGTTCTTTTCCTTGAAGCTGTATTCTTCAGCAGAACCTACTTTTGAAAGAAGACGCGAATTATTTTCTTGAAGCACATATTTATAGAATTGTTCACCCAACGTATCATTGAAATAGATCGTCACAAGTAACATTCTACCAACAAATGGTTCCTCCATTGAGCATATACGGTACGGTATGAATAAACACACATTGCTGCCTGGTCTGGCAAACTGGCAAATTATACTTAAGTTCAGAAACAAAACGCAATGTTCTGATACCGGTACTTACTAAAGAAAACAGACCATTGTTGGTCTAGTGTTGTGTCTTAATCCAAAGTTGAACTTTTAGAATAAGCCCTTACGGTACGTTGCACAACCGGTCGAATAATGTTTAACGTTCAGTATTTCTTCACCTTTTGACTGTAAATATTGAATAAATGGTACAATATCGTTTAAACTGTGGTCCTTAATGGTTTGAAGTCTTAACCAATTGAATCACTTGAATTCCTACATAGGTTGCATCAATTTATCCATGTACCGGTACTCATTGCAGGTTTCATAGAAACATAAACACCTTGCATTCTATTGGCAACTCAAACTAACACTTGGGGCGCTGCGGTCGTATGGATAAGTAGGGTAAAATTACTCAATATCACGCGTTTGATATGGAACACTTTTTATTTTTCAGTTATAATCTGTAAATGTGGTCCCTAAAATAATGACAGTGTTATTTTCAATTGTATATTTGTATTACTGTGCGATACACGTGATCTAATCTGTGTGTTCCACTGGATTTTATGTGTCAATTGCATATTATCAAGCATCGGTTGTCTGCTGGTATTTGTTATTGTGCAGTTCGAGTCATGGCGCTGTTACGTTTAAAAGCTATATTTGAGTTTGCTCACTGTACCATAGACTCTAGAAATTATTTGCTGCTTGGTAAGGCGAAGGGATGAGTTTAACTTGTATTAAAACTCGGGGTAGACAGGAATTGCTTGATTTGGATGGTAAGTGTTTAGGCCTATATGACTCGTTGTGGAATGGCTCGGATATCGCAGGGCGAGGTGATGACGGTTGGTAGGGTTATTGGAAATGAACTAGGGAGCGGGAAAGGATACCTGACTGATGAAGCTTGGCTGTCCTCGGCTGCAGTAGGCCTAGGCTTGGCTCTCTTGGTATGGCTTGGATCGGCTACTGTGCTTGGCTGTCTAGGTGCGGCTTGGCACGGCGTAAGTGAACAACCGTCCTGTCGTCAGTGAGTGTAGTGGTGAGTGGTCCAACCCGCTCTTGTTGCCCGTATTTATTTGGTATCGTCACCTTTCGGCTATTGCTATTTGCATCTTTTGGAAAGTGATGAAAACGTATATCCGCAGCCCTCTTTTACATCGACTTACAGCCGTAAACTGAGCAATATACTTCGCTTTTACTCATTTTGCACTCTTATCAACGAGTAAAACTTATTACTTATGTATAATCACGAAGAATTTACCACGATCTGCTTACTAATACAAGAAATCATAAACAAACAGTCACCACGTGACAAATGTACCCTACTTCGTAAGTTTCTCATTTTTACCGCTAGATGTCATATCAGATAGCTGGAGTTGCCAAACCATCTTCTGAAAATGTATTTAACATCTATCTGACTTTAAGCGGAAAACCTAAATGAGCAATCAAGAAAAAATGCCTAACATTTCGATAAATTAGAAATGCCGGTCGGACATAACCACAATAAATGAAAAGCAGGACATGTTGGTAACCCTCCGTAGGACGAATCCACTTAAAAGGAAGATTCTTATACAGACCCTGTAAAATGAGACAATCTGTCGCGGTAAAACTGTTCCTTGATACATACCGTACCTCACTTCTGTACCATCAGCTGGGCTGTAGGCCCACTGGTCATAAGCACGTCTTCACGCTGCTTCTCTAACAAGGGAAGTCTCTGAACCGGGGAATCGCAGATCCTGCTGGAACTTTAGAGATACGTTGCGTGAGCCCAAATAGGCAGAACCGTGAAGAGAAATCTTTCGGAAATTAACTTCCCCTTGTACTAGAAGAAAAATTAAGATTTGCACGTTTAAATTGGCGCGCCAGCGGCGTGAGCTGTATTGGCTGCGTCAGAGGTTGCTTCTTGGCCTACGGCGTACAGTCACCGAATGAGAGGCGACAGACCCGGCATACGCTTATATCCGTATACGGAGAGTGTCCCATGCATTGCATGATGAATATTAACATTGCAAAAGTTATATGTTGTCTGGAGGGAAAATATGGAAAATGTATGGAAAGGACTCTCAGCATTCAAGAACTGGACCTGTTGGACAGTTTGGATGGTAGGCTATAGGCTATTGATGGTTTTGTGCCTATCTGACTTTCTGGCGTTCGTCTCTTGTAACAAGTGTGTTTATTTGTTGTGCTTATTGATATTTACACGTATCATAACTGGTTGTATAGAGAACAGTACTATGAACGTAGACTCCTATTCTACTCTTACTGTCGCCAAACATGAGCTACCGGATGACAGTAACACCAGTAACACCAACAACTCTGATGAAGATAATATTTGGACTGCCACCGATAGCTCACCCAGGAAAGTGTCAGATGACGCTGTAGGTATGAAATACAAACAAAATGCTGTTGATTATTGGAAAAGCGGTAAGAGGCGTCCGCTTTCCTTTTCGTCGGTAAAATTAAGTTTCACCGTTTAAAAAGCAAGAAAGATTTATATTTGTGGGCAGAGCAAGTGAAAAGGGGAGGCACCCGCCGCGACAAATTGAGGAGAATAACATGTGTCGTAAAAGTCCAATTTGACATTGCCCATCAGAATAATGAAGTAATACATGACGTGACAATTCAGCAATGGGTTATGCTAGCAGCACAGGACGTAAAATGTACGGGGTTTAAAGCCAGCCATTCCTGGGATCGCTATAATATCATTTCGCGAAAAATAACAACTGTGACGACATCAAAGAATGCCCATCGAGAAATGGATATAATGTCAGCAGCAGAAATATTCGTAGAAGAGGTTACATCGGTTCTTGATTATCTCGGCCCTGGGAACGTATGTAATAGTGATCAAAGGGGGTTCAATTTGGAGATGTGTTCGGGCAGGACACTGGCTATAAAAGGGTCGAAAACGGTTTGCTCCAAAGTGCAACCAGTGGGGGTCACAACGCACAGTTATACAATAATGCCAACAATAACAGCAGCCGGCAAGCTACTAGGACCTCTCTTCATAACTCTGAAAGAACCAAAAGGTGTGTTTGGAAAAAGGGTGAAAGAAACTATGTTTGCACATGACAATATTGACGTTGTTCCTACAAAATCTGGCAAAATGGGATCCGCACAATTGAAGGATTGGTTTCATAATATTTTCAAACAGCATGTACCGTCCGGCTCTCCTTCTGGATTCCTTTTCTGGACATAAATCGTTAGAAAGTGAAGAGCGCATACGACTGATGATGATACCTCCTGGAGCCACAGCCTATTGTCAACCATTGCATGTATACGGCTCTAGGGTCTGGAAAAGCTTTGTCCGTAGATTTTCGAACACCGTTCGGTTATCGAATTTTGACATCAATTTGGCCCAGAGAAATACAATCTTGAAAATGCAGTCTCTGACATATCACCAATTGTCGTCCCCTCGTTTTGCTTCAATGTGGTAATACGCATGGTGCCGAAGTCAGAACCTGTCAGACAATCCCGGTGGGTTTGAACACCCTGTGCCATATTGTTTCGATATCAGTGCAATACAATGTAGTACTTGCACTCGCCCGTGTTTCATACGGTGTGGATGGTGTAAGACCAGTTTGTGTTTCCAATATTATTACCACGAACATCACTGTTGTCAGAACTATGTGAAGTAGCTTGGTCACTTACTCACTTGTTTGACTATTGGTTCAGTTTACTCTGCGTTGTGTTGTAATGATATGTATTTGTGATACCTTACATTGCATGATTAATAATAAAGCACGAAGTGCAATATATTGTAAAGATGCAGCATTAATATCCACGCCGCAGAGCAGGTTGTGAGCGCGAGTACGGGAGGGCAGTCGTTTGGAGAATGACCTTTTGAGCCACCAATCAGGCGTGAGGCACACCCGCGCTTGACCAGCACGCACAGTTCAAAATTGTTGTACTTATTGCCGTCTACGGAGGGCAGGAGTTAATTTCCGAAAGATTTTTGTTCATGGTTCTGCCTAGTTGGGCTCAAGCAACATATTTGCTAAGTTTCAGCAGGATCCGCGCTTCCCCGGTTCAGAGACTTCCCTTGTAATTAGACTCGCAGGCTAATGTTTACATCACTAGACTAACCACACGGTATAACGCATTCTTACTTTCATCGTGGAGACGTAATTTTATTGTGATTTCCTTACAAATCTTACAAATCAATTATTCCTAGCCTCAGTGGCGTACGCAGGATTTCTTTCTCGGGGGATGTTCATTCATAGTTTTGTAGCCTACGGTACATTCAGCCGCGGGTCTAGAGTTTGGCTTTGGGGGGGGGGGGGTCAGAGAATCGAAATTGTTAAGAAAAATGGTATCACTAAAACCGCAATCACAAAATAAAGAAACGTACAAAACCAGACGATTTTTTTTGCAAGCTACATGGATAGAAACTTGATGCGCTTAGCGCACCAAGAATATTCGTACAAATTGCAACGGCGTGTTTTGCGACTTTTACATCATGCTTCGAGAAAAGTATCAAGGATCGTTACAGTTTCGGCAAGTCGAGTTGGTACCGGCAAAGGGAGAAAGTCACAGCTTAAATTACCAAACAAGCTTGCAGTTTGGACGTCGACAAAAATTTTTGGTGCGGAAAAATCCCCAAATTCCTATCCGTGCGTTGCTGCACATTCATCACTATAAACATCGATTCGGTAATCACAAGGTTTGCTAAACAAAATAGAACAGTTGATTTTGTTATATAAATAATCGTCATAGGTATTTTGACGAAATTTTTGATTTTGTGTTTTTGATTTCTTATGAAAGCCTAATCCTTCTACTTTCAGAAAATATATGGTTTTTGCATATTTCATGCATAAATGTGCTTATAAAATTGATTATAAGGGACCAGTGTACGCCATCTTAGTCTGGGGTGGGCGGGGCACCGCGCTGCATAGTGTATTTCATGATTCTTTTCGAAAGTATTATTTAATTTTGGCGCTCGATGTTGCAGGATTTGAATGGTTCTTAGTGCACCCTGTCTTCCACAGATGGCTCTATATGCACATTGTTTACAAGCCAGTTATGGCAGCTTCCATGGTTACGTAGGCCTATTTGTAGTGAAAATATTTTTTCGTCTCGTGAATACTTGTGTGCTTTTCCATGTAAATTCTCGATCATGGGCTCTAAACATCGGCGAGTGAGAGAGAAGAAACGTAGTTTTCGTGGTAACCAGCATATGAAACCCTGTGAAAACCAAATCAATGAAAATGTAAATACTGAACAAAGTGGTGCATCACATTCCAAGATTGGGCCTACAGCTCAAAGTGTTTCAGGTGATTGTGATTTATCTGGTGGTAATTTTAACATTATATTTGACACTGATTGCCTTCAGAATTTACTAAATGTGGTAGCATGTCCCATTTGCTTCAAAAGCTCTTCACTGAAACTTCAGATCATTGAAAATCAGAGATTTGGATGGGCCGTAATTCTTGGTTTGTTGTGTGAATTATGTGGTTATGAAAGCAACAAATGTTGTTCTTCTAAAAGGCAGGAACACTTTCCAGAGGAAGCAGATGCCTTGTTTATGGCATGAGGTCAATAGGTTGTGGTTACAGTGATGCCGAAAGGTTTGCTTGCATTATGAACCTCCCATCACCACCCTTGCCAAGGGCTTATAGTGAACATGTGAAAGCTTTATCTTCTGTTGTATCTATCTATGCAGAAGAATGCATGAAGACTGCTGCCCTAGAAATTCAGGAAAAGAAAGGTAAAGAATGTGGTGTATCTGTGGATGGTACATGGCAGAGACGCGGATATTCTTCATTGTCTGGTGTTGTAAGTGCAATATCTGTTGACACAGGCAAAGTTCTAGATGTAGAGGTAATGTCCAGAAATTGTATTGGATGTAGAAAGCATTCAGGTGATTCTAAGGATTCCCCATCCTATTTGGGTTGGATGGCTGATCATGCATTAGTCTGTGCCAAAAATTACAGTGGATCTGCACCTAATATGGAACCACATGGTGCAGTAAACATTTTTTCTCGCTCAAGTGAGAGTAGAGGTCTGGACTATGTGGATTCTTATGGGGATGGGGATTCCAAAAGTTACAAAGCAGTGTGTGAATCTAATCCATACAGTGGTAAAGCAGTCAATAAACTGGAATGTGTGGGGCATTACCAGAAGCGTTTAGGCTCAGCCCTTAGAAAAATTGTACAAAACAAAAAACTGGGTGGTAAAGGTAAACTCACCGGGGCACTGATAGATAAGTGTCAGAATTATTTTGGAATTGCTTTGTGGTCCAACTGCAGTTCCGTAAAGGACATGTCAAACGCTATATGGGCAACATTGTACCATTTGACTGCCAATAAAGACAGGCCTTCCCTCCATAGGTGCCCTATAGGAACGGATAGTTGGTGTTCGTACCAACGAGCCAAGGCCAACAATCAACTGGACAACTATAAACATAAAGCAGAAATACCACTAGAAGTCCTACATGCGATGAAGCCTGTGTATGAAAGGCTTTGTGACCCAAAAATGCTATGCAAATGTCTCCATGGTTTGACCCAAAATAACAATGAGTTATTCAACGCTATGGTATGGAAGCGGTGTAGAAAGGAGACTTATGTAGGGCTGTCCACTCTTAAACTTGGTGTTATGGATGCTGTTTTACACTTCAATTGTGGATTATACGAAGGATGAAGATTGTTCCTGGTAGGTACTTGGCATCAGGAGTGTCACAAGCAGATGAGGCACGATTACGCAGAAGTCAGCTTCAGAGCACCCCTGAACAAAAACAACGAAGAAGGTACCTCAGAGGAAGAAGAAAACTGAAAGAGGACAAGAAACTTGAAAAGGAAGGTCCCACATATGCAGAAGGAGAATTCTAATGTTGTCAGGTAAGAACAAAGAGGTTCAATCATAATGTGAAACTTCCAACCTAATTTACTCAAAAACTAAAAATCATGCTTCTCTTACAGGTTCAAACAAGAAAACGTCAAGTTCTAATTCAGCTATCTATCTCAACAAGGTTTCAAATTAAAGACAATGAAATAGGGCATGTTCTGTACCAAAACCGTGAAGATATATGGCTCCATTCAAAAACTGGATGTAAAGAAAGGAAAAATATTATTTGACATTTTGCATCTTTAAAGAAATCCTAACTCCCGACAAAATGCTGATAAATTAACAATCCTGGTAGGGGACATGAAGGTCACTAGTAGCAATACGTATGTGAAAGGAATAATTAAAATAGATGCATTTTTGTAGTTGCTAGGGTGTCGGAAAAAGGTACAAATTTCTTTAATAATTTCTTTTTGGACACCCCTGGAAGTGCACATTAATCATTCTGAAGGTATAACCGGCTTAATTTACTTAGCAGTGAACCACCAAAAAGAATACAAGGCTATTGGTTTAGAATTGTGGATTTTTTCAATAAACGTATATGAATACCTTAAATTGCCAATCAAGCTTGCAGTTTGGACGTCGGCAAAAATTTTTGGTGCGGAAAAAGCCCCAAATTCCTATCCGTGCGTCGCTGCACATTCATCAGTATAAACATCGATTCGGTAATCACAAGGTTTGCTAAACAAAATAGAAGAGTTGATTTTGTTATATAAATAATCGTCTTTATATAACAGTTATGAAGTTGTAAATATGTACAGTTGTAACAGAACATAATAATTGCAATAAAGATATTTTCAGTATTGTATATGTTAGTTTTAATGTAAATCTTTGTTAATCAAGTGAGAAATACAATACAAAATACAAATCATCTTTTGAGACGCTTGTCACATGTCACGCGAACAGCATATTCGCCGATCCCACTTCGTATAACATAGGCCTTAAAATGCCGGCTTATGATTGGTGGCATTGGTGGAAGGTTGAGTTATAGATGATTCGCACTCTCGTCCACAGATAGCGCACCACTTCTACAAAGAAGGTGAAGAAGATGGCGCAATGGAAGAATAATACTATGAGCACTTCTGGAGTTAAATCACTTCAGGGTAAATAGAGGGTGCTGATCACAAATACATTATTAGTTTTGCACCCATAATAATATTTCTTAGCTGTGTATTGTGTATGACAATGTTCACTTTCTTGGATTTTTGCACTTCCAGACAAGAAGGTAAGACATGTATATAATTATTGCATGAAAAGTGTTCATTTATAATTATTAAGTAGGCCTACAGTATTGTTGGGTCTTTTTTTCAGCATGTAGTAGATATAGCAAGGACTTCTAGGGTCTTATTTTTGCTAATATAGTTCTTTCCATTCTACCATATTTTTATTCTGTTAACTAGGCAGATCATAGCCATATATAAATATATAACTTTTAGGTTATATCTAAGCAAAAACCCAGAGATTACGGCACTTCTTTTACAATGAGAATAATAGGTGCTACATTTTCTGTAATTACAGCAATATTTCTTAATCTACCCTAAATTTTACTTTTCAGTTGCCCTGGGAGTCGGGGACCGATGGATGTAGATGTTCCATCCCTACCACCAGTTGTGGACCAAGAAGGTGGTTTTGCATTGGATCTCGGGAGATACCTCTTCTGACTTTATCATTTTCTATATTAGTAGAGGAAGAACATCCCTTTTCAAACCAAAGAGTGGAATTACTTTGAACATGTAAGTGTAGTGACTGCATTTCACTTCTTCCCCAGGAAATGGAATGCTATGAGGCTAATGATCTTTCATTTGCAGATCACAAAAAATTAGTTCACGGTTGTTTTGTCACGATGATTTTCAGAGAATACTAAGCTGTTGCTGACAATTAATTTTGACAGGTTAGGTTATGATTTACCAAGTGTTGATGACATATTTTATTATTATCAAGGATAAGTGCACGCAATGTGCATTACATTAATTATTTACAAAATTCTGTAAGCGATGACAACCTTTTAGTACAGACGAGAGCGTGGTAAATATCGCATGACTTTTGATGATGATATTGTTTCGGCTCTCGTGTATTTTCCGGTGTCAGTTTTCAAAGTGCGTTATTTTTGTTAGTAGCAGTTTGAAAATGGTTTCTACTTACTGTGCCACGTTATTCGCGAACTCAATCGAATGTAGGTGGCAGGTCGGTCGCGACAAAATGGTGGTCGCAATGGTGATAGACTTGATTGATGTGTTGAATGTTGTTGGGGATTCTAGGCGGCCTCTCGTTGAAGGACAGGCAATTTTAGATGCCAAACACATAATTATGTGTGGGAGAGTAGCCGAAACAGAAGATTTAGTGAGACTTGAAGCTTTATGCTTACAAACCAGTAATTTGAAGGGAGTTCCTCACCTGATTAAAATTGAGATTCGATCACCAGTTGCCGAGAAAAAGTTAATTTGTTTGTGTACCTGTAAGGCTGGAAGTTCAGGAAAATGTAAGCCTGTAGTCGGTACATTGCTTTACATATTTCGGTAAGTAGATGCATTTAAATTTAGAAGATATAATACTGTTGAAACCGATAAGTCGAAGAATGTACAAGTTGACTGTATTTGCATTATCTTCTTTTCGTAATAGGCACACAATTGAAAACTTGGAAGAACTGAGCTCCACAGATTTGAAGCAGCAATGGGGCAAGTTAAAGAAAGACAATTACATGTACGACAAGGCTAGAATAATATACTGGATATTCTACTTTCTGGGGCACAGGGATCCGAGCTGGATCTTACATTGCGCTTAAGGGAGACTTCTACTACTATTCAAGTCTCGAGTGGTGATGATTTGCTACAATTATCCCTATGCCATAAACTTTTAGGCAACAACAACTTGTTGCCACAATTTAGTTCTATGGTTGATTTTGATGCAGAACTTCAGGGTGACATTGCTCAATTTTTTAATGAGAAGGTAGTTCTCACATATGATGACAGTGTAAAATTATGTTTGACAACTCTTACCCAATCTGGAGAAATTAGGAAGAATGCAAGAAAAGAAAGATTAACTGGTACTGCTAGTTACAGTGTTTTTACTTACAGCAAAAATAAAAGCCCTGACTGGAATTTAAAAGTGAGTAGGCTGTTCAAAATTGATTTCAAGGGAATCATGGCAACTATGCATGGGAGAAAAATTGAACTTGTAGCCTTAGAAGCTTATGAAATTGCTCTTAAAAATAAAGTGGAACCGGTGGGCATTATTGTTCCTCCAAGTGCCCCATGGTTAGGTGTAAGTCTGGATGGTGTGGTTAGTTCACTCTGTTGTGTAGAGGTTAAGTGCCCTCTAGCGGGTAAAACGCAGACTGCAATTGATGTAGTGCAGGGCCTAAAATATTTAAATGGGTCGATTGAGGAAAATACTTTATCCTTGAAGACAAATCATCAATATTATGGTCAGGTGCAGCTGCAAATGCTGCTAAGTGGATTGGAAGCTTGTCATTTTGTCATTTTCTCATCCTATGACAATTCATTAGTTGTAATCAACATACCATTTGATGCTGATTTTACAGAGGTAATGATAAGAACTATTGGATATGTGTACTTTAAGAATATATTGCCTGTCCTATGTAAATTGTAGGCTAGACCATGCCTATAGGTGTATTTTCCAGAGTTGGAATCTGACAGTTCGACTCCACTGGGCAAAAACAGTTAACGACTAGATCGCCTGCAAGGCTTGTTGGTATGGAAACCATACAGCACTACCAATTTGAAGGATGCCATTTGGCCACGTTATTGTCGCCGACCGTTGGCTTGTTTGGTGGCCTACAGTGCACACTCGCCTTGCTGCGTTTCATAATCTGTTGTTTTTAAGAGTTATAATTGTTTGGGTTTAAGTTAATTACTTTTACTTGTAGTATTTATACTTGTAATTCATTAGTGTCCGTTATTTATTTATGTAGCAGTGTCAGCATCAGTTTAAGCTTAGGTTCGTGTTCATAGGCTAGAGTGAATTAGATTAATGTTAGCTTTCTTTTTGCATGCGAGTGGTGACGTTTTAAAGGATGACTTCTCGTAGAGGTAGACTGAGGATACATCCAGTTTGGGTATTGTCAAGACCTGGTCGAGGTGTACATATTCGAAGCTATGGTAAAAAATGATCATCACCACACAGGATTCTTTGAAAGGGAGGGTGAAAATAACAGAGCATCAGTCGAACCATTAATTCTATTCAGTCGCGCGCTGGGCTCAAGTCAAGAAATACGTTGCTTCTAACAGTAAAACATTCAATTTGACAGAGGTTGAAAAATTTATTTTCGAAGGGATTGTGATTCTTGTGCCTTGAAACTTACTCTACAGGAAATATAATTAGCTAAATATCACAGAAACAATCACGTGTTGTCGTTTCGCTTTGAACATTTTTGCTTTATGATACGTGTTCGTAATATTGCTATTGCTATTCATTACAATATTTTATGCCTCTCCTCAATTTGACGGGCTATTATTTTATTTTACAATGTGCACCGAACAGTTTTAAACATTGCTTTGTTTAAGATTTTTGAAAACCATGAGAAAAGGAGTGGGAGAGTGGAAGTACACACGTGGTGACCAGCTTCCCTGCGGTCGGTCTGGATAAGTAGGGTAAAATACTCAATAACACGCGTTTGATATGGAACACTTTTTATTTTTCGGTCAAAATCGGTAAATGTGGCCCCTAAAATAATGACACTGTTATTTTTAATTGTATATATGTATAACTGTGCGATACACGTGATCTAATTTGTGTGTTCCACTAGATTTTATGTCTCAATTGCATATTATCAAGCATCGGTTGTCTGCTGGTATTTGTTTTTGAGCAGTTCGAGTCATGGCACTGTTACGTTTAAAAGCTATATTTGAGTTTGCTCACTGCACCATAGACTCTAGAAATTATTTCCTGCTTGGTAGGGCGTAGGGATGAGTTTAACTTGTACTAAAACTCCGGGGAGACAGGAATTGCTTGATTTGTTGGATGGTTATCAGGTAGGTTTGGTGTTGAATATCGGACTGGTAGCAGGTTCTTGCAGAGTAGATATTTACCCTGCGAAGTCAAAATAGGCCTATATGACTCGTAGTGGAATGGCTCGGATATCGCAGAGCGAGGTGAGGGAGGTTGGTAGGGAAATGAACTAGGGAGCGGGGAATGATACCTGACTGATGAAGCTTGGCTGTCGTGGTACGGCTTGGTTCGGCGAGACTGTACTTGGCTGTCTAGGTGCGGCTTGGCTTGGCGTAACAGTGAACAACCCGTCCTGTCGTCAGTGTGTGTAGTGGTGAGTGGTCCAACTCGCTCCTGTTGACCGTATTTATTTGGTATCGTCACCTTTCGGCTATTGCTATTTGCATGTTTTGGAAAGTGATGTAAACTTATATCCGCAGCCCTCTTACACATCGACTTACAGCCGTGAACTGAGCAGTATACTTTGCTTTTACTCATTTTGCACTCTATCAACGAGTAAAACTTATTACTTATGTATAAAGACACGAAGAATTTACCACGATACAAGGAACCATAATACAAACAGTCACCAGGTGACACATGTACCCTACTTGGTAAGTTTCTCATTATTACCGCTAGATGTCATAATCAGATAGCTGGAGTTGCCAATAACAATTGGTGTTTTTTTTCTTATAAATAGCATTTTACTAGCTTTTCTTATAGGATAGTTGATGTAAAAAGTAACTTTGATGAATTATTGCTACATTGTATCCATAAATAGGCTAATTTATAAAATAATAAAAATGTGATATTGTTTCAAATGCTTTATTTATCATAGAAGTACAATGTGAATGTAATAATATCATCATGTAGGTCATACCACAAAGCATCCCCATCCCCCAACATTTTAGCTTAAGATGAGTCGTCATGCAGCGTGGTTTCACTTTGCTGCACGTTTGATACATTGAAAAAAGGCTGCAATCATACCAAGATAAACTCTTGTTTTCATCTGAATTTTCTTGAAGGCGTTGTATACGAGTGTACGACTGAATATCAATTAGGAACTCGTGTAGTATACGTTGCCCGGCGCCATTTAAATCCGAAAAATTTACTATAGAAATGGCCAACGTTACTAATATACAGGAGTTGAATATTTTATCCATGGAGTGTTACTGTATTTTTTCAGAGTGCCAACATTGTTTCCAGACCAATGGTTTTCGCCTAGGCCAATAAAGGTTAGGTAGCGCGGCCCTGCTCGTTAGGCTAATATAAACACCCCTAGTTTTTGTTACGCACAGTGGGGGTAGTCATGCATCAATACTCTTTATCCAGGCCAATGGTTTTGCCTGGCAGCACAATCAGTAAGTTGGCAGCAAACATGACGAGTTGCTTTTTGATAAGTTTATTACTTGAAAGTTAATGTTGACAATTTCCTTATTTTGGAAGTGTTTATGCAGTGTTTGTCAATGGCAAATGGCTTTAATAATGTGGCAGAGTAATTACAAACCATTTTCAGAGCGCTACTATGTAAAATAACGCACTTTCGAAACGGGCAACGGATGCTACACGAGAGCCATCCAGGAAGATAAGTAGGATCAAGCCTAGAAAGGCGTAGCATTGCTTTGAAGTTCTTTGGTTATGGACTATGGAGGAAAACCCATTCTCCATAAGAAGACTCAGATTTGTGAAAATAATTTACATATAGTAATTAGTTATGAACGAAATACCACATTTTTTTTCTTAGGTCTACAAACATTACTATAATTTTGTTGGTGTACATACCCCAACATGGTAACATATCTGTACTTGGCAGAGTGACACAAAATTCTAGGCTACGGGTACCAGCCAATTTTCTTTCACTCGGGTGCATTCTAACTCGGTACGCAAATTGTATACTGTATATGAACTAGTAGGCTAATGTATGTTAGAGAGAACTTGTTGATTATAATCTACTGTATACTTGGGGGCGTGGTGGCGCAGCTATCATGCTGTTGGCCTCTCACCAAGGTGGACCTGGTTCGATGTATGCAAGATATTTTTAAGTGCAATACCGTGTCCTGTGGTTCGGATTCAATGTAAAAAGAAGTTCCCGTGGCTCATGATTGTGAGATTAATGGTCACGTAAAACTACAAGCTTCCTTCCTTTACTATACATTGTTTTACTAGTGATTTGGTTCTTCTGGTCTAATTTCTGCAATTGGCACAGTCTAGACCCAGGGAGGGACAATGGGGGCAAATGCATAGGGGTCCGTAAGCAATGAGGGCCCATTAGTGGTGCACGTTAGTTTCAGTTTATTGTAGATACTTTTGTATTATGTAAGATGTTAAAAGTTTAAATTAAACTTTTAATTCATCTATCAATACGGATATCTTCAAGCATTCGTACTATCAATGGCAAATGTATTTAAAGTCTAATAACAATGACCGCTGCGCCACCACGCCCCAGTCTAATAACACTTTACATCATTAGGACAGGGGGTGGTGGTGGTGGGGACCAACGTTTTAAGGAGTGTAATATTAAGGTCACCTACATCTGTTGACATACAGTTATGCTATACTGTAGAAGGAAGAGTTTAGACTCCTCAAAAAATTAGGGTAGAGGGCAGGGCTGTGCAATGGATGAGGCTAAGTAGTGCTAGCGGGAAATTCACTTGTGCCGCCGAAGCACTGCCCTGCCCATTTCTAAGCAGTGCACCGTTTAGTCGCACGAGTACTGCCCATGGTACTGCAGTGCGTTTCATACTGAGCACACAGCCTGGCCACTAGGCGCACTACAGCCAACATTTTGTCATATGCATGTGGTCCGCTGTGCTCATAACGTCTTTTGTGAATGGGGAGGACAGTAATAGCGTAGTGGGAGAAAAACACTGAAGACACATAAAACATTTTTGGACGTACATGGACCTGATCTGCAACAAGGATACATGCATTTGCTTAATTTTCTGAGTGATGCAGCAGGTAAGCTATAGTGAAATATAATAATCCTAAAAATGAAATCAAGCCTATTGGAACCATGCATGTGGCAGTAACAGGGGCCAGAATGGAATCAGGAGAGTTAAAATACATTAAATTTGTTGACGTAATGTCACAAACCAGCAAACTCTTGTTAACGTGCATGCACAGTTTCCTCTGAGGTCATTAGCGACATGCTCTGGCTACTGGTGTAGCTTATGAGACTACATGATTATAGGCCTACATTTCCACTAGCAGCATATCAGTAGGTTAATTAAGAATTATTTGTAAGAAGTCGAGAGCTTGTTCATCCTATTTTTAGATCCAATTTAACCTGTCACATAAACGTTATGGTGAATATTATAGATATGGTAACTTTAAGTTCAGTATTTTTTATCCATATGCTGCTACATTCATGAAACGATCATGCAACATTAGTGGCTAAAGCAGGGGCATTAATTCATAGAAGGTAACTCGAATGGCCTAGGCCTAACCTAAAAATTAGTTAGTTATTGAGGTTTTAAGGGGCGGAAAACCTAAAAATTACAAGCAACGTGAAATTAACAAAGTTGTTCATTGAGCGACACCACTATGCATTCATCATCAGTTCAGTCTCCCAGTGGATCCATTGTTATATTAAATTGTATTCAATTTATTTTGAATTAATGAACGAAACATGTTTAAACAACTGTCATTTGGTGCCATCTATCCGTTTCTATTTACAGCTAGTTTATATGTAGCGCTTTACTTCGCTGCTGATACAGCGCTCAAATTCTGCTTTAGAAAAAACACACCCACAATCTGGGTACTAGGTACCAGTAGTATAAGCCTCCTTAGTCATACTTATCAACACTAAGAATAGGAGTTGAAAGGTTCACTACTCCTGCAATAATAGGCATTACAGAATCCATGTATGGAACCATATATAAATTGACTCTCCCTTTTAATACTTTAAATATTTTCATCCTCTGAATTGTTCTTGCTACATGCACTCTAGCTGCAGCTTTGTCAGCAGTTCTGAGTGCATCCTCTGTTGACAATTGCTGATTCTTACCAAGAAAGGGTGGCCTGATCAGTTGTATATTCCTTTCAATGCACTCACTCTCTATCAAAAATATTTTATCGACCATTACAGCATCCTGATAAGGTAATAACATGCCTAATAAATTGGATTGCAAAAATATTTCTTTGTCTGTAACCCTTCCACCATTCACTTGAATAAGTTACTAAACCTGATGGTGCAACACCAACAAGTACTTTCAATGTGTAATCGCCTCTGTAATGAGAGTAGGACATCACACGACACTTTAAACACTTATTTTCCTCCACGGGAATTTCTGTATAATCCAAAATAACTCTAGTATTCTGAAAATGTTGAAAACATATAGGCATCCTCTTCTTAATCAGATCTTTCTCCAGCCATGGAACAGCTGTTTTTAGTGCCTCATGTAATAACTCTACTGTTACATGGAAATAGTTCCTATATGTGTTAGCTGTGACCCCAAATAGAACAGCCAAACACCTAAAAGAAAGATTAATTTTCAATTTCACGAACACTAAAATGATACGCTGTCTTCATGACAAGGTTAGTGGTTTGGCACTCTGTCTTTCTAATTTTCCTGTAGCAACACATATATTATCTAATCATGTAACCGATGAGATACCAGTAAATGCATTAATTTCTCTATTTGTTTTCATCATGTCCTCTAAAGTTATTTTTCTACAATCATCAATTACACTTGGCATTACTTGTATCCCTTGATCTTCTACACATTTCCTTAGAGTGGGATCTTCCACCAGAGCTGCAATCATCTCCTCTGCCACAGTCTCTGTGTCTTCGTTTACCACTTCACTGTCTTCAGTTGGAGATGGTGGTGCCACAGCTTCATGTCTATGTTGCACACGTGCATCCCTGGCTTCTGCCTGTAGTTTCAGGGGAGAAGATATCTTCTTATCCAATGATCTCAGTGGCAATTTCTGAGAGGGGATAGCGCCCTTCTTCAGGTATCTTTTACTTGCTCTCACATCTGAAAGTAAAATATATTTATAATTCTACTGCAATATTATAACAATCTTATGCGTATTGATAATCCTCTCCCACTGGAAGTAGCTTGTGTAGTCCACTGTAAGAAGAATAGGTATAAATAATGTAGCCTAATCCAGTGTATGAAGGTTATCTTTCCACAACTGGGACCTAATTAATATGTACGAAAGAAATAAACAGGTCATCTACAGTACACGTACAAAGGAATGTTTACTAACCTGGATAAAAGTAATCCTCCTTTGTGAAATGCAAACCGCATACAATCATATATTTATAAATCGGCTTTGCGATGCGAAGTACTCGACTCCATTCCTTCTTTAAACCTTTCTCTTTAGGAAAGTAATGCATTGATATGCCTCTTGTTGCCTTTGAAGAGCACTGTGGAACTGAACAATATCTGTTACTCATTTTTCAGCCTCGGTTATTATGCAAAAGCTGAAAAAAATGAGAGAAGATCACTCACGTCAACAAAAATCGCAGGTTAAACAGCCGTTTGTTAATATTTCTATCACCATTCCTCTAGTTCCAGCTAAGCGGCAGCACCGTCGCTTGAGTTCGCGAATAGAAATGGCTAATGTTAGTAAGATACAGGAGTTGAATATTTTATCGCTAGAGGGTGTTATTGCATTTTTTCAGAGTGCCAACATTATTGTTTCCAGACAATATTTTTATTCAGACCAATGGTTTTCGCCTAGACCAATAATGGTTAGGTAGTGCAGCCCGTCCTTAATCTTTATCCAGGCCAATGGTTTTTCCTAGTAGTACAATCAGTAATTTTCACCAATAATTTCGTGCAGGGAGTCGCAGGGGAAGTGAAGTTGGCAGCATTACCTAATCAAAAATGGCGACGTGATTTTTGGTAAGTTTATTAAGGTATTCGTACCGGTTTTCGCCACTGAGCCAATAGTTGTCACTCGTTTATTAAAGTACAAATAATAAGCCTGTCAATGGGTCTTTCTCAACGCACAAAGTCTTACGAGATTCGTCATACCTTCGTTGACGATAAGGAGCAACTTTGCGAAATCATGCGTGCGATGAAATAGGTGATTCCCAGCGTCAAACATCTCCTGTGAGTTGAGCAGTCTTGACGCGGCGTATTGCTTCTCGCATGTGCTAAGCAGGCACGCGAGTTAATTGTGTGCATACGTGTATGTTCCGACATTTTAAAATGTTACAAGTGTGTGATATAGTTGGTAATTGTTTCTGTAACTTATGCGATTTGCTATTTCGTGCTCACGTTCCTAATTTGGTTAGAAATTCTGGTGTCGAACACTGGATTTAAAAAACAACGCACTTTACCAGTGCTCGTCATTTGTGACGAAAACTGGCACATTGTCATTTCCTTGTAAGACCTAACTAACAGCGGCAATATACTTATAATGTAGTTCTGAAGCACCCTGCATTAATTAAATAATCATTTGATCGTGTCCAATAGTCGCCATAGCTGACGATCTTTAGAGCACATGCGTGACGAACACTAGTGCACGATAATGTTAAAGTTTGCGTTTACGTTTCAGAACCAATAAACATTTACAGTGTGCTGTTATTAAATAGATCTGTCTTTTTGACGGCCGTAGGTCTAGGCTGGCTGCGTGGCTCAGCGGTAACGCTCTCGCTTGCTCCGTGTCAGTAGATTTACTGGCACGTTAAAGATCCCCCCGAAAATTCTGGCACCCCGGCGTCTCTAAAAGCCGCAGTAGTTAAAAGGCAGGTAAAACAAATAACATTATTATTCATAATGTTGAATTTTGGGCTTATGCCGTGTTGTATTATACTAAAATTCGACGCGTTTCGAAAGAAACCATGTCTTTCATCGTCAGGAATAATCTGGAATACGACAATGTTGCTAAGAGAAAGCAACGAAGAACATATAGAAGGTGCCCAAAGATGGACGCCATTATAGCCCCATGTTAGGGACAACGGAAAGCAGCAGTGAATTACTTTCTCAGGGTTCTGATAATAGGTAGCCAGGATTCACACGGCATAAGCCCAAAATTCAACATTATGAATAGTAACATGGGCCGTGAAAGTCTAAATGACAAATAACATTATTATTATTATTACGGTATCAGTAGGTCTAGGCCTAGGGATTTTAGGTGTGCTGGAGAGGATTAGTTTAAAATTGAGATGAAAAATATATTCTAAGATTAAATCTTTGCTTTCAAGCAATATGTCGAAACGCACATTTCTCAATGAGCCTACGATATTCAGCAAATGGAAGCTGCTATTAAGGTCGTTGAGGAGGACGGCATGAGTATTACAACGGCCGCGGAGAGGAATGGTGTTCCCAGAAACGCCCTCTCGGACAAAATTAAAGGAAAAACTAGAGAGAGGAAGATGGGGCCAAGTTTCTTTTTAACAAAGGGTGTTAGTTGAATGGGTAATCTCACTAGGAAAAGCAGGGTTCCCGGTAACAAAGGACGATTTGCAAAACAGCGCCCAGTGCCTGACAAAAGAATTGAAAAGGGACTCTCCTTTCAAAGATGGGCGGCCAGGGAGGAAATGGTGTGAATCTTTCCTAAAAAGAAATCCAAGCCTGTCTTTAAGAAACCTTCAAAATTTGACAGTAAATCGTGCTGCAATTACAGAACATCAAACTAAAACCAACAGTTATTTGGTGGAAAACGATTTACAGTCTATCTTCTCAGACCCTTGGCGATTGTTCAACGCAGACGTTATGTTATGCCATGGTCTGGTCTCACTTTTTATGTGACTACGCCTCCCATTCCCGGCCAAAAAAAAATCACGGCATAACAGCCCGGAGAATGGCCATTCGTTCTTGAACACCGGTCGGGGAAGCCTATTGTTATATTGTTCGAATTTCAATTATTATTATTGTTGTTGTATTTCTAATGCACTTGAAGAAATATTAAAATAACTTATAATAAATGTGTTTAGAGCAGAATTATGATTTTTTTCATGCCCGTATGTCTACCCACCATTCCCGATTGCAGATGCCGATTTTCCCTTTTTTCCTTTTTTAAATATTTACTGGTACTGCATTCTTAAATGTTAGCCTCCATGTCAATAAATCGGTGCCTTACGCAACAATATTGACAGAAATGCATTATAAACAGCAGATAAGGACAACGAACAATGTGACAACAATTGGTGCAAACAGTAACGAATATTGGAAAAATTTAAATACATTGTGACGATTAGGCTACTAGCGCAAAAGAAGACACATTTCTTTTTTAAACAGGCTACATAATTTTTCCTAAACAAATACTTTCGACATTGAGAGTTTCCTAGTGTTTTAGTAGAGTTTGAGGTTAGGTACAGTGGTCTTGTTGATTTAAATAACCAAAAGGTATAAGGTATATATATTTTCTTGACTAAATCAGTCTTAACATGACGACTATTGGTGCATTTACCTTACTCGAGAGTTAATTTTGACAATTTTCTTATTTTTAAAGTGTGAACGTGGTGTTTGTTAATAGCATTTGTCTTCAATTCGCGAACTCAAGCGACGGTGCTGCCGCTTAGCTGGAACTAGAGGAATGGTGATAGAAATATTAACAAACAGCTGTTTAAACTGCGATTTTTGTTGACGTGTGTGATCTTCTCTCATTTTTTCAGCTTTTGCATAATAACTGAGGCTGAAAAATGAGTAACAGATATTGTTCTGTTCCAAAGGGTTCTTCAAAGGCAACAAGAGGCATATCAATGCATTACTTTCCTAAAGAGAAAGGTTTAAAGAAGGAATGGAGTCGAGTACTTCGCATCGCAAAGCCGATTTCTAAATATATGATTGTATGCGGTTTGCAGTTCACAAAGGAGGAGTATTTTTATCCAGGTTAGTAAACATTCATTTGTACGTGTACTGTAGATGACTTGTTTATTTCTTTCATACATATTAATTACGTCCCATTCCTTTGTACGTGTACTGTAGATGACTTGTTTATTTCTTTCATACATATTAATTACGTCCCAGTTGTGGAAAAATAACTTTCATACACTGGATTAGGCTACATTATTTATAGCTATTCTTTTTACAGTGGACTTCAAAAGCTACTTCCAGTGGGGTAGGATTATCAATAAGCATAGGATTGTTATAATATTGCAGTAGAATTATATATATATTTTACTTTCAGATGTGAGAGCATGTAAAAGATACCTGAAGAAGGGCGCCATCCCCTCTCAGAAATTGCCACTGAGATCATTGGATAATAAGATATCTTCTCCCCTGAAACTACAGGCAGAGGCCAGGGATGCACGTGTGCAACATAGACATGAAGCTGTGGCACCACCATCTCCAACTGAAGACAGTGGAGTGGTAAATGAAGACACAGAGACTGTGGCAGAGGAGATGTTTGCAGCTCTGGTGGAAGATCCTACTCTAAGGAAATGTGTAGAAGATAAAGGGATACTAGTAACGCCAAGTGTAATTGATGATTGTAGAAAAATAACTTTAGAGGACATGATGAAAACAAATAGAGAAATTAATGCATTTACTGGTATCCCATCGGTTACATTATTAGATAATATATGTGTTGCTACAGGAAACTTAGAAAGACAGAGTGCCCAACCACTAACCTTGTCATTAAGACAGCGTATCATTTTAGTGTTCGTGAAATTGAAAATTAATCTTTCTTTTAGGTGTTTAGCTGTTCTATTTGGGGTCACAGCTAATACATGTAAGAACTATTTCCATGTAACGGTAGAGTTATTACACGAGGCACTAAAAACAGCTGTTCCATGGCTGGAGAAAGATCTGATTAAGAAGAGGATGCCAATATGTTTTCAACATTTTCAGAATACTAGAGTTATTTTGGATTGTACAGAAATTCCCGTGGAGAAAAATAAGTGTATAAAGTCCTACTCTCATTACAAAGGCGATTACACATTGATAGTACTTGTTGGTGTTGCACCATCAGGTTTAGTACAAAGAAATATTTTTGCATTCAAATTTATTAGGCATGTTATTACCTTATCAGGATGCTGTAATGGTCGATAAAAGATTTTTGATAGAGAGTGAGTGCATTGAAAGGAATATACAATTGATTAGGACACCCTTTCTTGGTAAGAATCAGCAATTGTCAACAAAGGATGTACTCAGGGCAGCTGACATAGCTGCAGCTAGAGTACATGTAGAAAGAACAATTCAGAGGATGAAAATATTTAAAGTATTAAAAGGGAGAGTCAATTTATATATGGTTCCATTCATGGAATCTGTAATGCCTATTATTGCAGGAGTAGTGAACATTTCAGCTCCTATTCTTATTGTTGATAAGTATGACTAAGGAGACTTTTGCTACTGGTACCTAGTAGCCAGTTTGTGGGTGTTTTTTTTAAGCAGAATTTGAGCGCTGTATCAGCAGCGAAGTAAAGCGCTACATATAAACTAGCTGTAAATAGAAACGGAGAGATGGCACGAAATGGCGGTCGTTTAAACGTGTTTCCTTCATTATTTCAAAATAAATTTAATACAACTTAATATAACAATGGGTCCACAGGGTGACTAAACTGATGATGAATGCATAGTGGTGTCGCTCAATCAACAACTTTGTTAATTTCACGTTGCTTGTAATTTTTAGCTTTTCCGCCCCTTAAACCCTCAATAACTAACTAATTTTTAGGTTAGGCCTAGGCCATTCGACTTACCTTCTACTAATTAATGCCCTTGCTTTAGCCACTAAAGTTGCATGATCGTTTCATGAATGTAGCAGCATATGTATAAAAATTCCTGAACTTAAGGTTACCATATCTATAATATTCACCATAACGTTTATGTGACAAGTTAAATTGGATCTAAAAATAGGATGAACAAGCTCTCTACTTCTTACAAATAATTCTTAATTAACCTACTGATATGCTGCTAGAGGAAATGTAGCCTATAATCATGTAGTCTCATAAGCTCGACCAGTAGCCAGAGCATGTCGCTAATGATCTCAGAGTAGACTGTGCATGCACGTTAACATGAGTTTGCTGGTTTGTGACATTACGTCAACAAATTTAATGCATTTTAACTCTCCTGATTCCATTCTGGCCCCTGTTACTGCCACATGCATGGTTCCAATAGGCTTGATTTCATTTTTAGGGTTATTATATTTCACTATAGCTTACCTGCTGCATCACTCAGAAAATTAAGCAAATTCATGTATCCTTGTTGCAGATCAGGTCCATGTACGTCCAAAAATGTTTTATATGTCTTCGGTGTTTTTCTCCCACTACGCTATTACTGTCCTCCCCATTCACAAAAGACGTTATGAGCACAGCGGACCACATGCATATGACAAAATGTTGGCTGTAGTGCACCTAGTGGCCAGGCTGTGTGCTCAGTACGAAACGCACTGCAGTACCATGGGCAGTACTCGTCCGACTTAACGGTGCACTGCTCAGAAATGGGCAGGGCAGTGCATCGCCGGCATAAGTAAATTTCTCGCTAACACTACTTTGCCTCATGCATTGCACAGCCGTGCCCTCTACCCTAATTTTTTGAGGAGTCTAAACTCTTCCTTCTACAGTATAGCATAACTGTATGTCAACAGATGTAGGTGACCTTAATATTACATTCCTTAAAACGTCTGTCCCCCCCGTCTCAATGATGCAAAGTGTTATTAGACTGGGGCGTGGTGGCGCAGCGGTCAAACTGTTGTCCTCTCACCACAGCAGACCGGAATCAATTCCCGGTCAATGCATGCAAGATTTTCAAAGTGAAATGCCATGTCTGCGGTTCGGATTCCACGTAAAAAAAAAGTTCCCATGGCTCAGTTTACGAGATTAACAATCACTAAAATTAAGATCTTCCTTCATTGTTATTAGACTTTAAAGACATTTGCCATTGATAGTACAAATGCTTGTAGATATCCGTATTCATAGATTAATTAAAAGTTTAATTTAAACTATTAGCATCTTTCATAATACAAAAGTAACTACAATGAACTGAAACTAAAGTGCACCACTAATGGGCCCTCATTGCTTACGGACCCCTATGCCGTTGCCCCCCTTGTCCCTCCCTCTTGGCGTCCCTGGACCTAGACTGTGTCAATTGTAGAAATTAGACTAGAAGAACCAAATCACTAGTAAAACAATATATAGTAAATGAAGGAAGCTTGTAGTTTAACGTTACCATTAATCTCGCAATCATGAGCCACGGGACCGTCTTTTTACATTGAATCCGAACCACAGGACATGGCATTGCACTTAAAAAAATCTTGCATGCATTGACCAGGAATCGAACCTGGTCCACCTTGGTGAGCGGCCAACAGCTTGATCGCTGCGCCACCACGCCCCCAAGTATAGGCCTACAGTAGATTATAATCAACAAGTTCTCTCTAACATGCATTAGCCTACTAGTTCATATACAGTATACAATTTGAGTACCTAGTTAGAATGCACCCGAGTGAAAGAAAATAGGCTGGTATCCGTAGCCTATTATTTTTCATGAGAAACCTAATAGAATTTTCTGTCACTCTGCCAAGTACAGATATGTTACCATACTGGGGTATGTACACCAACAAAATTATAGTAATTGTTGTAGACCTAAGAACAAAAATGCGGTATTTCTTTCATAACTACGTACTATGTGTAAAGTATTTTCACAAATCTGAGTCTTCTTATGGAGAATGGGTTTTCCTCCATAGTCCATAACCAATGAAATGTAATCATCAATTGAATACTCGTATGATTATGAACTTCAAAGCAATGCTACGCCTTTCTAGGCTTGATCCTATTTATCAAAATGGATGGCTCTCGTGTAGTATCCGTTGGCCGTTTTGAAAGTGCGTTATTTTACTTAGTAGCGCTCTGAAAGTGGTTTGTAATTACTCTGCCACTTTATTAAAGCCATTTGCCATTGACAAACAACGCGTAAACACTTCTAAAATAAGGAAATTGTCAACATTAACTTTCAAGTAATAAACTTTTTAAAAAGCAACTCGTCATGTTTGCTGCCAACTTACCGTACTGATTGTACTACTAGGCAAAACCATTGGCCTGGATAAAGAGTATTGATGCGTGACTACCCCACTGTGCGTGACATAAAAACAGGGGTGTTTTTATTAGCCAAACGAACAGGGCCGCGCTACCTAACCTTGATTGGCCTGGGCGAAAACCATTGGTCTGGATGAAAATATTGGTCTGGAAACAATAATGTTGGCACTCTGAAACACACTCTATCGATAAAATATTCAACTCCTGTATATTAGTAACTTTGGGTTTAACGGCGCCGGGCAACGTATACTACACGAGTTTCAAATTGATATTCAGTCGTACACTCGTATACAACAACGCCTTCAAGAAAATTCAGATGAAAACAAGAGTTTATCTTGTTATGACTGCAGCCATTTTTCAATGTATCAAACGTGCAGCAAAGTGAAACCACGCTGCATGATGACTCATCTTAAGCTAATATGTTGGGGGATGGGGATGCTTTGTGGTATGACCTACATGATGACATTATTACATTCACATTGTACTTCTATAAAAAATAAAGCATTTGGAACAATATCACATTTTTATTATTTTATAAATTAGCCTATTTATGGATACAATGTAGCAATAATTCATCAAAGTTACTTTTTACATCAACTATCCTATAAGAAAAGCTAGTAAAATGCTATTTATAAGAAAAAAAAACACCAATTGTTATTGGCAACTCCAGCTATCTGATTATGACATCTAGCGGTAATAATGAGAAACTTACCAAGTAGGGTACATGTGTCACCTGGTGACTGTTTGTATTATGGTTCCTTGTATCGTGGTAAATTCTTCGTGTCTTTATACATAAGTAATAAGTTTTACTCGTTGATAGAGTGCAAAATGAGTAAAAGCAAAGTATATTGCTCAGTTCACGGCTGTAAGTCGATGTATAAGAGGGCTGCGGATATAAGTTTTCATCACTTTCCGAAAGATGCAAATAGCAATAGCCGAAAGGTGACGATACCAAATAAATACGGTCAACAGGGGCGGGTTGGACCACTCACCAATACACACACTGACGACAGGACGGGTTGTTCACTGTTACGCCGAGCCAAGCCGCACCTAGACAGCCAAGTACAGTCTCGCCAAGCCAAGCCGTACCACGACAGCCAAGCTTCATCAGTCAGGTATCCTTCCCCGCTCCCTAGTTCATTTCCCTACCAACCACCATCACCTCGCTCTGTGATATCCGAGCCATTCCACTACGAGTCATATAGGCCTAATTTGACTTCGCAGGGTAAATATCTACTCTGCAAGAACCTGCTACCAGTCCGATATTCAACACCAAACCTACCTGCTAACCATCCAACAAATTAAGCAATTCCTGTCTCCCCGGAGTTTTAGTACAAGTTAAACTCATCCCTTCGCCCTACCAAGCAGCAAATAATTTCTAGAGTCTGTGGTACAGTGAGCAAACTCAAATATAGCTTTTAAAAGTAACAGCGCCATGACTCGAACTGCTCAAAAACAAATACCAGCAGACAACCGATGCTTGATAATATGCAATTGACACATAATATCTAGTCGAACACATAAATTAGATCACGTGTATCGCACAGTTATACATATATACAATTACAAATAACACTGTCATTATTTTAGGGTCCACATTTACCGATTATAACCGAAAAATAAAAAGTGTTCCATATCAAACGCGTGTTATTGAGTATTTTACCCTACTTATCCAGACCGACCGCAGGGAAGCTGGCCACCACGTGTGTACTTCCACTCTCCCACTCCTTTCCTCATGGTTTTCAAAAATCTTAAACAAAGCTATGCTTAAAACTATTCGGTGCACACTGTAAAATAAAATAATAGCCAGTCAAATTGAGGAGAGGCATAAAATATTGTAATGAATAGCAATAGCAATATTACGAACACGTATCATAAAGCAAAAATGTTCAAAGCGAAACGACAACACGTGATTGTTTCCGTGATATTTAGCTGTTTATATTTCCTGTAGAGTAAGTTTCAAGGCGCAAGAAACACAATCCGTTCGACAATAAGTTTTTCAACCTCTGTCAAATTGAATGTTTTACTGTTAGAAGCAACGTACGGTATTGCTTAACTTGAGCCCAGCGCGCGACTGAATAGAATTAATGGTTCGACTGATGCTCTGATAATTTCACCCTCCCTTTCAAAAAATCCTGTGCGGCGATGATCATTTTCTTTCCATAGCTTCGAATAGGTACACCTCGACCAGGTCTTGACAATACCCAAACTGGATGTATCCTCAGTCTACCTCTACGAGAAGTCATCCTTTAAAACGTCACCACTCGCAAGCAAAAAGAATGCTAACTTTAATCTAATTCACTCTAGCCTATGAACACGAACCTAAACTTAAACTGATGCTGACACTGCTACATAAATAAATAACGGACACTAATGAATTACAAGTATAAATACTACAAGTAAAAGTAATTAACTAATTAACTTAAACCAAAACAATTATAACTCATAAAAACAACAGATTATGAAACGCAGCAAGGTGAGTATGCACTGGAGGCCACCAAACAAGCCAACGGTCGGCGACAATAACGTGGCCAAATAGCATTCTTCAAATTGGTAGCGCTGTATGGTTTCCATGCCAACAAGCGTTGCAGGCGATCTAGTCGTTAACTGTTTTTGCCCAGTGGAGCCGAACTGTCAGATTCCAACTCTGGAAAATACACCTATAGGCATGGTCTAACCTACAATTTGCGTAGGTTAGGCAATATATTCTTTAAGTACACATATCCAATTGTTCTTATCATTACCTCTGTAAAATCAGCATCAAATGGTATGTTGATTACAACTAATGAATTGTCATAGGATGAGAAAATGAGAAAATGACAAGCTTCCAATACACTTAGCAGGATTTGCAGCTGCACCTGACCATAATATTGATGATTTGTCTTTAAGGATATAGTATTTTCCTCAATCGACCCATTTAAATATCTTAGGCCCTGCACTACATCAATTGCAGTCTGCGTTTTACCTGCTAGAGGGCACTTAACCTCTACACAACAGAGTGCACTAACCACACCATCCAGACTTACACCTAACCATGGAGCACTTGGAGGAACAATAATGCCCACCGGTTCCACTTTATTTTTAAAAGCAATTTCATAAGCTTCTATGGCTACTAGTTCAAATTTTTTCCTATGCACAGTTGCCATGTTTCCCTTGAAATCAGTTTTGAACAGCCTACTCATTTTGAAATTCCAGTCAGAGCTTTTATTTTTGCTGTAAGTGAAAACACTGTAACAAGTAGTACCAGTTAATCTTACTTTTCTTGCATTCTTCCAAATTTCTCCAGAATGGGTAAGAGTTGTCATACATAATTTTACACTGTCTTCATATGTGAGAGCTACCTTCTCATTAAAAAATTGAGCAATGTCACCTTGAAGTTCTGCATCAAAATCAACCATAGCACTAAATTGTGGCAACAAGTTGTTGTTGCCTAAAAGTCTATGGCATAGGGATAATTGTAGCAAATCATCACCACTCGAGACTTGAATAGTAGTAGTAGTAGCAGTAGTCTCCCTTAAGCGCAAAGTAAGATCCAGCTCGGATCCATGTGCCCCAGAATGTAGAATATCCAGTATATTATTCTCGCCTGCACTACCGACTAGGCGACATTGTAGGGACGATTTGAGTGTTGATCTTCCCATGTGTCAAAATTTATTTATAGGAATCGCTTTGTCGTACATGCAGTTGTCTTTCTTTAACTTGCCCCATTGCTGCTTCAAATCTGTGGAGCTCAGGTCTTCCAAGTTTTCAATTGTGTGCCTATTACGAAAAGAAGAAAAGCAAATACAGTCAACTTGTACACTCTTCGATTTATCGGCTTCAACAGTATTATATCTTCTAAATTTAAATGCATCTACTTACCGAAATATGTAAGGCAATGTACCGACTACATGCTTACATTTTCCTGAACTTCCAGCCTTACAGGTACACGAACAAATTAACTTTTTCTCGGCAACTGGTGATCGAATCTCAATTTTAATCTGGTGAGGAACTCCCTTCAAATTACTGGTTTGTAAGCATAAAGCTTCAAGTCTCACTAAATCTTCTGTTTCGGCTACTCTCCCACACATAATTATGTGTTTGGCACCTAAAATTACCTGTCCTTCAACGAGACGCCGCCTAGAATCCCCAACAACATTCAACACTTCAATCAAGTCTATCACCATTGCGTCCACCATTTTGTCGCGACCGACCTGCCACCTATATTCGATTGAGTTCGCGACAAAATAACGCCCTTTGAAAACTGACACCGGAGAATACACGAGAGCAGAAACAATGTCATCATCAAAAGTCATGCGATATCTACCACGCTCTCGTCTGTACTAAAAGGTTGTCATCGCTTACAGAATTTTGTAAATAATTAATGTAATGCGCATTGTGTGCACTTATCCTTAATAATAATAAAATATGTCATCAACACTTGGTAAATCATAACCTAACCTGTCAAAATTAATTGTCAGCAACATCTTAGTATTCTCTGAAAATCATCATGACAAAACAACTGTAAACTATTTCTTTTGTGATCTGCAAATGATAGATCATTAGCCTTATAGCATTCCATTTCCTGGGGAAGAAGTGAAATGCAGTCACTACACTTACATGTTCAAAGTAATTCCACTCTTTGGGAATGTTCTTCCTCTACTAATATAGAAAATGATTCAGTCAGAAGAGGTATCTCCCGAGATCCAATGCAAAACCACCTTCTTGGTCCACAACTGGTGGTAGGGATGGAACATCTACATCCATCGGTCCCCGACTTCCAGGGCAACTGAAAAGTAAAAGTTAGGGTAGATTAAGAAATATTGCTGTAATTACAGAAAATGTAGCACCTATTATTCTCATTGTAAAAGAAGTGCCGTAATCACTGGGTTTTTGCTTAGATATAACCTAAAAGTTATATATTTATATATGGCTATGATCTGCCTAGTTAACAGAATAAAAATTTGGTAGAATGGAAAGAACTATATTAGCAAAAATAAGACCCTAGAAGTCAATGCTATATCTACTACATGCTGAAAAAAAAGACCCAACAATACTGTAGGCCTACTTAATAATTATAAATGAACACTTTTCACGCAATAATTATATACATGTCTTACCTTCTTGTCTGGAAGTGCAAAAATCTAGGAAAGTGAAAATTGTCATACACAATACACAGCTAAGAAATATTATTATGGGTGCAAAACTAATAATGTATTAGTGATCAGCACCCTCGATTTAATCTGAAGTGATTTAACTCCAGAAGTGCTCATAGTATTATTCTTCCATTGCGCCATCTTCTTCACCTTCTTTGTAGAAGTGGTGCGCTATCTGTGGACGAGAGTGCGAATCATCTATAACTCAACCTTCCACCAATGCCACCAATCATAAGCCGGCATTTTAAGGCCTATGTTATACGAAGTGGGATCGGCGAATATGCTGTTCGCGTGACATGTGACAAGCGTCTCAAAAGATGATTTGTATTTTGTATTGTATTTCTCACTTGATTAACAAAGATTTACATTAAAACTAACATATACAATACTGAAAATATCTTTATTGCAATTATTATGTTCTGTTACAACTGTACATATTTACAACTTCATAACTGTTATATAAAGACGATTATTTATATAACAAAATCAACTCTTCTATTTTGTTTAGCAAATCTTGTGATTACCGAATCGATGTTTATACTAATGAATGTGCAGCAACGCACGGATAGGAATTTGGGGCTTTTTCCGCACCAAAAAATTTTGCCGACGTCCAAACTGCAAGCTTGGTTGGCAATTTAAGGTATTCATATACGTTTATTGAAAAAATCCACAATTCTAAACCAATCGCCTTGTATTCTTTTTGGTGGTTCACTGCTAAGTAAATTAAGCCGGATATACCTTCAGAATGCTTAATGTGCACTTCCAGGGGTGTCCAAAATAAATTTATTAAGAAATTTGTACCTTTTTTCAGACACCCTAGCAACTACAAAAATGCATCTATTTTAATTATTCTTTCACATACGTATTGCTACTAGTGACCTTCATGTCCCCTACCAGAATGGTTAATTTATCAGCATTTTGTCGGGAGTTAGGATTTTTTTAAAGATGCAAAATGTCAAATAATATTTTTCTTTTCTTTATATCCAGTTTTTGAATGGAGCCATATATCTTCACGGTTTTGGTACAGAATATGCCCTATTTCATTGTCTTTAATTTGAAACCTTGTTGAGATAGATAGCTGAATTAGAACTTGACGTTTTCTTGTTTGAACCTGTAAGAGAAGCACGATTTTTAGTTTTTGAGTAAATTAGGTTGGAAGTTTCACATTATGATTGAACCTCTTTGTTCTTAACTGACAACATTAGAATTCTCCTGCTGCATATGTGGGACCTTCCTTTTCAAGTTTCTTGTCCTCTTTCAGTTTTCTTCTTCCTCTGAGGTACCGTCTTCGTTGTTTTTGTTCAGGGGTGCTCTGAAGCTGACTTCTGCGTAATCGTGCCTCATCTGCTTGTGACACTCCTGATGCCAAGTACCTACCAGGAACAATCTTCATCCTTCGTATAATCTCCATTTCAACCTTGTTTCCACAATTGAAGTGTAAAACAGCATCCATAACACCAAGTTTAAGAGTGGACAACCCTACATAAGTCTCCTTTCTACACCGCTTCCATACCATAGCGTTGAATAACTCATTGTTATTTTGGGTCAAACCATGGAGACATTTGCATAGCATTTTTGGGTCACAAAGCCTTTCATACACAGGCTTCAACGCATGTAGGACTTCTAGTGGTATTCCTGCTTTATGTTTATAGTTTTCCAGTTGATTGTTGGACTTGGCTCGTTGGTACGAACACCAACTATCCGTTCCTATAGGGCACCTATGGTGGGAAGGCCTGTCTTTATTGGCAGTCAAATGGTACAATGTTGCCCATATAGCGTTTGACATATCCTTTACGGAACTGCAGTTGGACCGCAAAGCAATTCCAAAATAATTCTGACATTTATCTATCAGTGCCCCGGTGAGTTTACCTTTACCACCCAGTTTTTTGTTTTGTACAATTTTTCTAAGGGTTGAGCCTAAACGCTTCTGGTAATGCCCCACACATTCCAGTTTATTGACTGCTTTACCACTGTATGGATTAGATTCACACACTGCTTTGTAACTTTTGGAATCCCCATTCCCATAAGAATCCACATAGTCCAGACCTCTACTCTCACTTGAGCGAGAAAAAATGTTAACTGCACCATGTGGTTCCATATTAGGTGCAGATCCACTGTAATTTTTGGCACAGACTAATGCATGATCAGCCATCCAACCCAAATAGGATGGGGAATCCTTAGCATCACCTGAATGCTTTCTACATCCAATAAAATTTCTGGACATTACCTCTACATCTAGAACTTTGCCTGTGTCAACAGATATTGCACTTACAACACCAGACAATGAAGAATATCCGCGTCTCTGCCATGTACCATCCACAGATACACCACATTCTTTACCTTTCTTTTCCTGAATTTCTAGGGCAGCAGTCTTCATGCATTCTTCTGTATAGATAGATACAACAGAAGATAAAGCTTTCACATGTTCACTATAAGCCCTTGGCAAGGGTGGTGATGGGAGGTTCATAATGCAAGCAAACCTTTCGGCATCACTGTAACCACAACCTATTGACCTCATGCCATAAACAAGGCATCTGCTTCCTCTGGAAATTGTTCCTGCCTTTTAGAAGAACAACATTTGTTGCTTTCATAACCACATAATTCACACAACAAACCAAGAATTACGGCCCATCCAAATCTCTGATTTTCAATGATCTGAAGTTTCAGTGAAGACCTTTTGAAGCAACTGGGACATGCTACCACATTTACTAAATTCTGAAGGCAATCTTTGTCAAATATAATGTTAAAATTACCACCAGATAAATCACAATCACCTGAAACACTTTGAGCTGTAGGCCCATTCTTGGAATGTGATGCACCACTTTGTTCAGTATTTACATTTTCATTGATTTGGTTTTCACTGGGTTTCATATGCTGGTTACCACGAAAACTACGTTTCTTCTCTCTCACTCGCCGATGTTTAGAGCCCATGATCGAGAAATTACACGGAAAAGCACACAAGTATTCACGAGACAAAAATATATTTTCACTACAAATAGACCTACGTAACCATGGAAGCTGCCATAACTGGCTTGTAAACAATGTGCATGTAGAGCCATCTGTGGAAGACAGTGTGCACTAAGAGCCATTCAAATCCTGCAACATCGAGCGCCAAAATTAAATAAAACTTTCGAAAAGAATCATGAAATACACTATGCAGCGCGGTGCCCCGCCCACCCCAGACTATGATGGCGTACACTGGTCCCTTTAAATCAATTTTATAAGCACATTTATGCATGAAATATGCAAAAACCATATATTTTCTGAAAGTAGAAGGATTAGGCTTTCATAAGAAATCAAAAACACAAAATCAAAAATTTCGTCAAAATGCGTCATTTTAAACGTGTATGAATACCTATGACGATTATTTATATATCAAAATCAACTCTTCTATTTTGTTTAGCAAACCTTGTGATTACCGAATCGATGTTTATAGTGATGAATGTGCAGCAACGCACGGATAGGAATTTGGGGCTTTTTCCGCACCAAAAAATTTTGTCGACGTCCAAACTGCAAGCTTGGTTGGCAATTTAAGCTGTGACTTTCTCCCTTTGTCGGTACCAACTCGACTTGCCGAAACTGTAACAATCCTTGATACTTTTCTCGAAGCATGATGTAAAAGTCGCAAAACACGCCGTTGCAATTTGTACGAATATTCTTGGTGCGCTAAGCGCATCAAGTTTCTATCCATGTAGCTTGCAAAAAAATTCGTCTGGTTTTGTACGTTTGTTTATTTGTGTTTGAGTTTTTAGTGATACCATTTTTCTTAACAATTTCGATTCTCTGACACTCCCTCGAAGCCAAACTCTAGACCCGCGGCTGAATGTACCGTAGGCTACAAAACTATGAATGAACTTCCCCCGAGAAAGAAATCCTGCGTGCACCACTAGGGCTAGGAATAATTGTTTTGTAAGATTTGTAAGGAAAACACAATAAAATTACGTCTCCACGATGAAAGTAAGAATGCGTTACAGTATGCCGTGTGGTTAGTCTAGTGGTGTAAACATTAGCCTGCGAGTCCACTTAGAGAAGCAGCGTGAAGACGTGCTTGTGACCAGTGGGCCTACAGCCCAGCTGATGGTACAGAAGTGAGGTACGGTATGTATCGTGGAACAGTTTTACCGCGACAGATTGTCTCATTTTACAGGGTCTGTATAAGAATCTTCCTTTTAAGCGGATTCGTCCTACGGAGGGTTACCAACATGTCCTGCTTTTCATTTATTGTGGTTATGTCCGACCGGCATTTCTAATTTATCGAAATGGTAGGCATTTTTTCTTGATTGCTCATTTAGGTTTTCCGCTCAAAGTCAGATAGATGTTAAATACGTTTTCAGAAGATGGTTTGGATATAGAATGCAAGGTGTTTATGTTTCTATGAAACCTGCAATGAGTACCGGTACTTGGATAAATTGATGCAACCTATGTAGGAATTCAAGTGATTCAATTGGTTAAGACTTCAAAACATTAAGGGCCACAGTTTAAACGATATTGTACCATTTATTCAATATTTACAGTCAAAAGGTGTAGAAATACTGAAAGTTAAACATTATTCGACCAGTTCTGCAACGTACCGTAAGGGCTTATTCTAAAAGTTCAACTTTGGATTAAGACACAACACTAGACCAACAATGGCCTGTTTTCTTTAGTAAGTAGCCTACCGGTATCAGAACATTGCGTTTTGTTTCTGAACTTAAGTATAATTTGCCAGTTTGCCAGACCAGGCAGCAATGTGTGTTTATTCATACCGTACCGTATATGCTCAATGTTGGTAGAATGTTACTTGTGACGATCTATTTCAAAGATACGTTGGGTGAACAATTCTATAAATATGTGCTTCTAGAAAATAATTCGCTTCTTCTTTCAAAAGTAGGTTCTGCTGAAGAATACAGCTTCAAGGAAAAGTATTTCAGCAGGGACTGATTATTAAGTAAGGTATTTCCTTTTGTAAAAAGTTATGTTTAATATACATATTATGTATAATTTTGCTATCGATTGAACTTGTCAGACATTTTCCCCGTCTGTCCTGCTCTTTTCTGAGCAATTCGTGCATTTGGAAATTTCCAGTTGGTATCGCTAGTCCTACGACTCCTACGAGCCAATTATGTGAGTTTTGTTGTGAAGTGGTCGCATTGTAACACGAGAGGCAGGGAGTTGAGCTAATATCTTTGAACTCTCGGTACCTTAACACTGTAATGCAGACTGTGTGGGAGTAAAGTGCGACTGGTTACGCCTGGTCCTTCCTAGACAACGGAAAGTGTGTTTTTCTCTCGATATTTTTGTCTAAATTAAAACTCTAAAGAATTCAAAGAACATTACATGTACCGTAATATTGTAAAAGTGTAGTTCTGTCAATAGGCAACACTGTTCGGCAATATCACACTCAGGTAAAGTAATAATAGGTCCTACGTGTATTCGTCATATACTATTTAGGCCTATTATATCAACATTTGATGT
Source organism: Meconema thalassinum (assembly GCA_946902985.2). Classification (NCBI taxonomy): domain Eukaryota; kingdom Metazoa; phylum Arthropoda; class Insecta; order Orthoptera; family Tettigoniidae; genus Meconema; species Meconema thalassinum. The sequence continues at coordinate 52,979,357 of OX336388.2, read as the reverse complement.
AAGACGTATCCACAAACGCAGATTACTTAATTACAAATCTTAATCTGAAATTTATGTTGATCGTGAAATTAGCGTGTGAGATGTAACTTGCCCTGCAGATCAAAGCTGTTAATCCGCGCAGATATCTCACTCATTAATTCTGTACTCACGCTGCGTGAAAGTTGTTGGTTCAATCCTCGGCTCGTGTTGTGTTCTGTCACAATATATATAATATATATGCTCAGTATAGTGCAATTTCTTCCCTTTGCTTTGACAATTCGTGTCAAAGTGACTGGGGGTTGAAAGTCTGTACATTATGCTGAGTAATGTAGACATAGTAGGCCTACTGCGCTTCGGCAATTGCACTGTCTCTCTGAAACCCCAGTCCTATTTAAATAATCTAGTATTGATAAACACACAAACACCCCCTGGCCGTTTATAATTTGTTATGAAGCAAACATTTCATGCGGAAGGTTCTTACCAAAATAAGGCTATTCATTCCATATCAGTACCAAAGAGTTAGGCCCCTCGAAGCAGCAATCAACACCACCACCTCTTTATTGGTTACTAAGAAGAAACACTTCTGGAATGTTCCTGAGGGGTAGACATTTACAGGGATACCAATTCATCATCCTCAAAGCTCTGACGTAGATAGAAATTCCATTTATGTACGGTTGCATACATTTAAAGAATATAGAGCAAAACACAAGAAAAAATCCTGGACGGGTATTGGAATATATAGGCCTACCATTAGACTTTTCTGTGTGTAAATGACAAATATATCCTGTATTTTTTACAGTGTATCCTGATATTTAAATATGTATATTACTTAGTTATCCTGTGTTTTAGATTCCTCAACATTATGGAGGGCCAACCATCTATCAAATGTGAACCAGAAGAATTCCCTGAGATTGTAAGTTGTATTATCATTTTAAATGATCTTGTCGACTTCGTCGTTACGTTACGGTACGAAATGTACCTAGAATGCACTGAGGTGTGTGACGTCATAGCAGCCGAGTGCCAAGAAGGCAGTGCGTGAACAGAGTTTCAAGAAGGCTGGGCGAAAACAATCAAGTAGGCAGTGAAGAAACAAAAACCAATCTTGAAACTCTGTTCTCGCACTGCCTTCTTGGTACTCGGCTGCTAGCATTTAAATTGATATAAAGTCTAGTCTTTCAGACTGAATATCCATGTATTGTATTCCATTACTGATGGGCATGACAAATCTTTGTGTACCGGTACCGTAATTAATAGGAATTATGTCATGTACTTAACACTACCAAATAGTGGTGGTTATAATTCTTGTTTTGAGGGGCCTAACATCTAGGTTATCGGCCTCCTACCAAATACCGTAGTAATCTGAATCTGTAATGTTTGCTTTTAATTTTCCTAGTAATAATATTAACACCTCCGTTCTTCAGTCCATGATTTATTGGTCCTTGCATTCATTTTCTCAGCAAAATGGTGGTTGTTAATTACTGTTTTATACTGGGGTCGATCTTATGTAATTTCTTCTGTGATTCCAATTTCTTGAAGTTCTTTTTCTGTTTCACTGAGCCACTGATTCTTGACTTTCATTGATAGAGCAAGGTTGAGAATCTTTTGGTCTACCTGCGATGGTTCATTCTGAGAATGTTACCTTAGAACTTAAAATGCCTTTTCCTGAAAGTATCAGTGATCTTTTCATAATGCTGATAAATTTCCCAAGGCTTTCGTTTCTCCCAGATTCCTTCTGAGCTTACTGGACCAAGGATTGTACTTTCTTGTTTCTCTATGTCCTTACTAAGAGATCTACGGTACCTTCAATGATCAATGTGTCTGAGCCATATAGAGCTTCAGGTGTGATGACTGTGGTAAAATGTCTTAGATGTTGATTTTTTGATTACATCTATAGGCCTTCTGGAATTTTGAGATTCTCTCTTTGTTTGCGTCACGATTCAATCGTAAAGTACTATCCCGTCATTTGCCTGGAGGGAGTGTGGATAACGCAGGGAAAAATCACTCAGGATGGGTACTGTCAGCGGGATTCAAACTGATTTGCTATAGCTGCCATCAAGGCCGTGGTGCACGGCTCAATGAGCAACGCTATGCCGTGGGGTTTGAAATTATTTACTTGATGATTTTTTTTGCCGAATTTAGTCTTCAGAGGTTTCCTGTCTAGATGACGAACGGATTCGTCTATGCATTTGGAGTCCGGTCTTAGCTGTAATTTAGTGAAGTTTTCAAGGACCTGAACTACGTCTTGTCTATTGTTGAAATGAATAGCTTGATCATCTGCGAATACCAAACACTGCAGATGAATTTTATTTTTGAGTCGTCGACCAATAGTTCTTTCTTTTGTTCCCCCCCCCCCCCCCCCCCCGTCTCTGCTAATATGATTACGATCAGAAAATTCACTTAAATTTAACTATTGAAGTTATGGCTGTTAGTGTCTCTCGGATTATTACTCTTGTTTTCCTGTCAACTTTGAAATCTTCTAGAATATTGAATAGTGTGTGTAGGTCTACTGAATCGTCCGCTTTCCTGAAGTCTCCAAAGTGAGCATTGTTTGCCTGGCTTTATGAATTTGCAAGATGATTTTGAGATTGTGAATTTATTCTGTACAGGACCTGTCATTTATGAATCATGCCTGTTATTCGCCAATTAGTTGATGAGTTTGGATTTCAAGTCTCGTGAATAATGCTTTAGAGAGAATTTTGTACGCGAGTGATAAGTGAGGTTATTTCTCCATAGGTATTAATGTATGTTCTTTCCCTTTTTAAAATTCGTGGGTGAAATAGATTGCAATTCCTGTCTTCAGGGATTTTCTCCTTGACATTTTTTAGTTAGGCTTTCACCTCTTAATTTCAATATTTCAGTTTTCTTTTGAGCTTTGTTATTTTTAAGTTTAGTTTACGGTTACTTGCTTCATTTCTTCTAATGAAGGGAGTTTTGAAACTGGATTAGGAATCCGTTTCTCAAGTCAGATTTGTTCTTCAGGAGGATCGTAGGTTGAAAGGTCATGGAAGTAATCTGTGACAAGTTTGCAGTTTTCCTTTTTATATCAGGGCCTTATCCGGATGTTGTAAGTTATAAACTAGGTGCTTGGTAGTGTGATGGTTCGTCAGGAAATGTTCTGTAACCGTTCCTTGTACTCTTTTTTATGTAATGTGTGTTTTTCAGATCTGATAATTCTCGAGGCTTCTTTCTGGTCTTTGAAGAATTAACGCCAATTTTGTTTCTATTTCATTGGGACTGTACCTTTGAAAGGTTTGAATTAGAGTCTGTGGCCTTATCGCTGGTCTTCGGGAAACTCCCAATTGTGTATCTTATAATGCCATCTAAATGACAGGATTTTGGTTCGTGTTACTTGCAAGGAGATGGTTTGAGTTTGGTTTTAAGACATTCCAGATCAATTCTGACTTTGGGTCTGTCGGGTTGAAACTTATCTTTAATTAAAGATAAATGATGATCAGAGTAAATATTTCTTTTTTATACTTCAAATTCATAATAATGATTTTATTATTATTTTCATTTGTTGTTCAGGAGGATAAAAGATCATGGAAGTAATCTGTGAGAAGTATTATTTCTAGGGCCTCTTCCGCATGTTTATGACGTAACTACGTGCTTGTTAAGGTGATTGTTCATCAGCAAATGTTTGTAACAGTGTCTTGCAATTATTATTTATATTATTATTATTATTATTATTACTATTATTATCATCATCATTAGCTCTTATTCTTCAACTTTTACATATAGTCATGCTTGTTTATTACATCCCAGGATTTGAATGAGCAGCCACCGTCTGATAGGCCGGTGGGGATGAAAATTGAAGAATCTAATGATGGATTTGAAGATTTAAGATTCATAACTCAGAGTGCATTTGTTAAAGAAGAACTTGATTGCCAGGTGATTGTGTAAATTATTTCCTACTTTGGATAATTCTCAAATTTTTTCAATGTTATTTAGTTCACAACATTTCATAAAAACTTCGTCACACATATTTCCAAAGTTACTCTCTACAATATCTGGCAAATACACATCAAGCATCATTTTTATAACCTAACTTACCCAATATACAGATCTCTTTAATTCTATGCTGTTTTTCGAGTCTTTTTTATATGCTTTATTAACAAGGTTATCGTAACAGATCTGTTTTTTTGAAATTTTACTCTGTGAACTTTTGTTTCGGCACTGCACAGTTCCTTATCCTTTTGGTACGGTACTACACAGTTACTTATTTTATTGGTATGGTACTGCACAGTTCCTTATCCTATTCCACGCTCAAGAAGGTCACAATGTTCTAAATATTGACTTTAAATAGTTTATTATAATTAATACGTCATGCAGTCTATGTTATTAATATTGCGCATTGAGTGAGATCGCTCCCTTGGGCTGGTAATTTATTATTTCGCCAGATGTCTATAATAATTGAGGCCTGCCCTACAAGAACGTTGTATATCAGAAATTGAGCATGTTGAGATTTTCGGTTAAGAAAGTTGGATATCATCCCACTGACACTTTGCAAACCTAAAATTAGTCAATTTGAAAAAATTGGACAGAAAATTTATGGTTCAATAGGTGGCTTCCCTGCAAGAAAGTTGTATATCAACGAAGATGGCAGATGTTGGCAATTTGAATGTGTAGCACTGAATAAGAGCAGGAAAAGGAAGATAAATCAATTTCAGTGGAAGAACAATGTGCGGAAGCGACTGAAGAATAGTGCAAAAGCTTATACAGCAACTTCAGAGCGTGCAGTTCAACAAAATCATCACCTGAGTCATACAAGAGAAGAACGTTGTATATCAATCAGCTGGGTGGAAGCATAGCACTTCCAGGAACGTGTTATGATTATAATGCTGCTACAATTTGTATGTAATCCCTTGATTATCACGGAATTCTTTTAGCCTATTTTCAATTATGAAAAACAAGTAGGCTTATGAGATCACCTTTTGTCCATGTGTGTGTATGTGTCTGTTCCAAAAAATCTATACGGCTGGAGCGATTTCAACAAAACTCGGTAAGGTCAAAGTACTATTTCGTCCGACCACGACCGTGCCCTTTGACATTTATTACGTCTCACCAATCCAACATGGTGGCTGTGCGAAATATTTCACAGGCATTCTATATCTCCGTAATTAATACCGATATCACCCTGAAATTTCGTACGATGATAAAGGGCACAACTATAAATTCACCTATGTGACTTTTAAAAACCTGTTAATTACAGAACGAACATGGCGGCCAAGTGAAGTTGAAACATTTAAATCGACTTTTCTCGCGATTCAACCACCCGTGTGCAGTGAAACATGATACAGCATATTTTTATGCGCATTGTAATGCACTGACATCTAATTTAGTTCAATTGTTTACATAACCTCAAGATGGCGGCTGTGCGAATTTTTAAAATTGAGTTTTCATTTCTTATATCCTAATCATGCGATCGAAGTCAACATTTGAATAGTGAACCTACGCAATGATCGTCATCTAATAGTACCTAACTCTATGGCCTCCATATATAAAATCGAACATGGCGACCATTCAAAATTTTTATAAGGTTCTCAATATGCCCATTTTATTTTCTTGTGTTGTGTATGCCTTGTAAGCAATACAATATTCCATTCCATATAATTATGTATCTGAGGATTATTTTTCTTTATATTTTAGCCATAGAAAATGGTCTTTGATATGCAACGTTCAAGGTCTGTTGTGATATACAACTTTCTTGCAGGGAAGCAGCACTAAAATCATGATGAGTCCTATATACTGCCATTTAAGAGAAATATATTCCTTAAGTGTTGGAAGAGAGACTGCAACTTTAATGTATAGACCTGTATTTATCATATCTCGGTATTAGATTAGGCACAAGAAGTTTTCTTTTAATATTGAAAAGTTAATAAATGTGATATACAACGTTCTTGTAGGGCAGGCTTCAATTTTAAAGTGGTTCTTTATTTTCCTTTTTGAAACAACCTTGAATAATTATGACAAAACTTACATCATTTGTAAGGTTAAGTCGTGCAGCCAAATTAGGTAGGAAATTCGAATAATCCTTGGCATATTAGTATGTGTGTGCTAGTGAAACTCGGACACTGGGTATTGAGGTTTTGAATTGTCTTTAATTTCATGACCACTCGATCACTTGATATGTGACTGTAGGTTATCAAATCATCATTTAATGTTGACAGTTACTGATTTTTGAAAATCGTTCTTGAGAATTGTTCAGAAATGCAAGTATGTTTTAAATATTCGAGCTCGTATTTTTTTCATCTTGAATCAAACACCTATTTGAATTTTCTTAAAGTGAACGAAAATGTATCAATTTTATTGGTGAATTTATAACACTGTAGCTACATGAAAGTATTGGATTCTGAGAAATAAAGTATTTTGTGTTCTCATAGCTTATACATCGTAAGTAATAGGTAAGGTATTCTATTGTATTTTTGTCTTGTAATACATTCAAAACCTTGAAGGTATAAGTCAGAAAAATGTAAATGATGTTAAAGTCAGCTAATGAGCACCTAAAGTCAGCTAATGAGCACTTAAAGTCAGCTAATGAGCACTTAACGCAGCGAAATTTCAGCTTCAGGTTTGCTATTCTAACCTTACAAAATTTCTTAAATTTATCATTGAGTTGGGAACTAATCCGAGACATATAGCACTAGATGAATGTCTATCGTGCTTACGTGTGTACAAAATATATTTCTTATGCCTCGTGAGGTACAATATTAACAAATTGGTGTTTCTCTGTAGGGAGCACATATCATGGAAGGTACTTCAGACTTCAAGGAAGTTACTATCCATGAGAAAGTGACTGCAGAGATAGTCCCATTAGTCAAGAAGGAAACACCATCTTCATCGAGAGGCGGAGATGCGAGAGTTGTAAGTGCCTAATTATCTTGAGGGTTGTTAAGTCATGTTATATGCTTAATGATATCTGATGTTCCTCCAGCAAGTGTGGCTGATATTTGCAAAGGCTTGTGAGGGGATCATTTGCACTGATCAAAGATTTCGGAATTAATACGAAACCTGAATGTAATTGTAGTAATTTCCGGGGCTTTCTTTGGATTTTTAATATCTGGTGTTTGGTTGTTGCAAATCATCAAATTCCATGCATGATTTGCTTCTCCAATTTTGTATTGACATTTTGTAGATGATCATAATATTTAAGAGATTCTCTATATACTCTAATCTCGCTTCAAATTCCGCGACACAGAAATAGTTTCTAAAACTTCAGACTACCTCGACAGAATACGGTGATACATTTCTGCATAACTTCTATACGAAAAAGGAGTACCAACATATGAATGCAATATTGAGGCTGCTAGTAAATAATGTTGAAATGTTAGGAAGACAGCCTATCTCATATGATCCAGGCCATTTTCTGTCCTTAAACTGGGCATGGTATGTCATGCAGTGAACCAATTACACAGAACAATACCAATAACTTCACAGATAGAACAAGGGAACAGTCTATCACAAATGACTAGGTTTCTATTCATTTTTGTTGTTAGTTCCTGTGGAGTGAAGTATCACGACTTGTGGTTGTGATTCCTCTTAAGAATGGAGGTCCCGTGGCTCTTGGACGCTAGATTAATGGTAAAATCTAAAACAAGAAGGTTTAAAAACAAGTATTCCATGAAGTTTGTTTTGTATTTGCAACTGATGTGAGTGAAATGGCCACAGATTGTGTTATGTTACTGACCATGTTATCGGTAGATTGCTTCCTTATCCTCATACACTGCTGGTAATCTCATGCAAAGGCGGAAACTTCAATCTTCTTGCCTATATCCTGGGGTCAATGATGTTCTGCATTGCTTGTAGGGCCTCTTCGTACTGCGCATGAGCTGAGATACATGAAAATATATAACTTGCGTGTAATATAATAAGTATGAAAGAAGGTGTCTAAAGCCATATTGTCATTTACATTTTGTGCATCTTGATAGAGTCACCTTTCATCAAACGTTTGATCTTGCTGGAGTGGACTATCTTCGATGTTTGGTTCATTATTCTATCACTTCTGATATCTATTTACTTCCTAATATCCATTCGGGATTTCTGAACAAGTGTGAAGAACGTAACTCTCTAGAAGCATGGAACGTAGGAATTGGTTGTAGTTGTGAGTGTGTGTTTGCTATTGTGTTAGTATGGAGCTATTACAGAAGGGCACTGTTAAAATGACTTTGGTGGACATCATTCTCATTAGTAGGTCAAGTGGCAATAACCCAACAGGCTGGTGAATGAAACAATAGTGTGTATAACAGACACTTCTATTGGTCTGTTTACAACATTTACGTTAAGGTTTGTGGATGTAAAATTAAGGCATGCATAAAACATCTTTGAAATGTGTAAATATGATGCAAAACCACAGGAATAACAAGAAAGCTTGGTTTGTGGCCATCATGGGAGATGACCTCGCTGTTCCGCTCTTAAAAGCAACACCCATCATCAGCATAGATGATACTACAGGCGTTACATTATGAAAGAATTTGAGGAATTAATCATCCAGAAGGTCAGGATACCTGCATATCTCTTGAAGAATAGCCTGAAATGAATTACCTGTGATTATGATATTTATATTGTTACGGACTGTTGAAGAAGAAGGAAACTTATTAGACCCAGGTCCGGTTATATTCATATTCCATACTTTTAATACAGTGCCTAACAATCCTGATAAGATATCAAGTATTATTAGTTCATTAAATTTCTCCCTACCTTGAGTATTCATGTGATCAATATTGCTTTAAATTCAATACAGTAAAACGCACAACACACTATGCAATATTTCTTTACACAACATTCATCAACTTTGCTTGATTATTATGACAGATATTAACGTTATATATTAACAGTGAGTTACTGCACCAACAACACTAAGTCTCCACACACACACACTCAATGCTAGTGATAATCTGCTAGGCCCACACTTGGCATATGTGTAGGAACTGAAATGAATTCTGATTTGAACTTTACAAAACTTTTCTGTCTTTGCCATGTAACCGTTGACATAAGAAAACTCTATGATTGCGAAGTTGAATTAACTTCAGAATGTCATTTATTCCTTGATTTCTTCAGTGCAAGTTTACAAGTCAAGTGTAACACCTAATTCTACCTATGCAAAGGGAAACATATTTGTGAAACAAGTCATATGGACCATGTTAGGGATATTAAGATTGCAGACTGTCCTATTCCGGACATCGTTCCACGTATCGGATGATAAATTACATCTTCAGATCTGGAAGAGTTTAGCACCTTCATGCGTCCTTACAAGACATGACATCTCCTTATCACCTATTAGCATTTTGGGATTAGGAGTTTTATTTTCACTACTGTATTGATGGCAAGCTTATCTGTTAGCATTTGTATAATACAGAGAGTACGAGCCGTTTCGATATAAGGATGAAGAACTGAGATATCTAATCCACCTGGAATCCCTTATTGAAAGCATTCTAAATGACGTCTGACTAAATATTAATAAGTTACTCCAATTTCTTCCCCGGCTTGTACTGCACCCGTTCATCCGAGGTATGCGATGACCCATCTGCCATTACATCGCATGGCATCCCAGGCCAGAGTGGAATTAAATGAACATGAAATAAAATAAGGAGTGTGTCGGAAATTCAGTTGAAATATCACAAAAGCAGAGGGTAACACGAGATAAAGTATCTCTAGGGTCGTTTCGATCCTTAAATTTAATCATAATAGCAAATAGTAATGGGCGGCATCAACTGAATCCCCAACAAACCACATCCTTTCTGATTAAGCCTTAATCGTGACATAGGAAAGGATTGGGAAAACAACATCACCATCAGATCACAACTAAGATAACAACAAAATTTATTTGAACTTGAACGGTCAGACAGAAACGAACATAAACCTGCCTAAGAGTAAGGTCGAATATAACAGTTATGATGTTATAGTCCTCACAAATCGAACCATCTCCGCACTATATAAAATATTTTCATCCACATGAAAAACAAAAACAACTAGTGTTCTCAGGGCCACCGTAGCTCTATGTCTTTTCGTCACTGACATTTCGTGATCCCTGAGACCTAACTTTTGTTAATGTAACATCAGGAATGTGGATGTAATGAAATATTAATCTGTCTAGCACACAAAATATCATAATAACACTAATATACAAATATTCAATCATTTATGGCTCAAATGTCATTTATCAATATGTTGGAAATCCCAACAATCACTCCTAAAAATTAATAACAAATTTATACACAATATTTTCATTACCTCTAACCACTACTCGGGTGTGAATCGAAAAATCTTCACTAATCATCTGTTATCATCATCATTATCATGTCAAAATAGTTAAATGCTTCTCACATCAGCCATCATTCAGTTATTTGTTATACTCAAAGCAGAATTATTAATTTATTATCATCAGATCATTTAAATAATTATTATATTCATCAACTCATTAAATCATTTGTAAATCACCCACACATTTTTATTTCATCATCTCATTTAAATTAAATTATCTCAATCCATCCATTTAAGTTGCAATTCATCAGCTTATTTAAATCATATAACTTATTTAAATTATATTAAATTTATTTAAATATATTTTTATCAGCTCCTTTAAATAATTATCATTATTTAATTCATGTATTTATCAGCTGTTTAATCAACTATTTATTTATTTAATTTATCGGGTCAGATCATTAATATGTTTAAACTTCAGATAATAATTCCATAAATTATTATTATTATTAGAAAATCTTGGATTATCAAAAAATATTTATTTATTTAATTTCCTCAAAATGTTTAATATTGGTTATAGAATGTTGTCTTAAAAATCTACCAGTTCCAAGCTATACCTCATACTTAATTATCATGCCAAAATAATACGTTGCCTCTACAAAATCACGTTGGATCTCACCATCCAAAACTTCACTATTTAAATTCTCTTTATCAAATATCACATTTGAACACCATTATTATTTCACATAACACCACAATTATTCAGCACACAGCATGAATTTCATAAATACGCTAGACTGGGTTCGACGACCTCATGTCTGCTTCAAAACTTTAATTGCCAATTTTATAAACCTTCTCCTGGGCACCTCACAAACTCCGATCAAAAATACTTCAACTCATCATGTAGCATGATCCACAAAAAATATAACTGGCTTCAGATGGTTAACGAATATAACCCACAAGAACTGTAATTAATATTGTCATGTCCAGACAACTTCTTAAACAATAGGAAAATTACCATAGTAATCGTAATCCAATTCAAGATTTGGTTTAATTCAGAGTATAAAAACTCTGTTAAGATCCACAAAATTTACTTCAAAAAGTACACCAATGTGTTATATTAACTCACTTCAAAAATATCTGATCATTATCTACAAGTAAATAAATTCTGATAATAAATAACTCGTCTTACAAGACTCAATTACTTGAAATCCTTCTCAAAGGTATGAACTCACTCACAAAGGGTATCACAAATATTAACTGTTAAATGAATATACTCTCTAAAGAGTACTGCAACAAACTATTGGATTGGCAAGACAAGAATTACAAAGTGTAACCCTGCTGACATTTATTTTTAAATTACTTAACAAAGATCAAGTAATATGTGACTGGTAGTTTATTGTTTAATCCTCTTACGATCATAATTACACTCGGATGATAATATGAGACCCTAAAGCGCGGGTAAGGTGCATACCACCACACAGATACGCTAGGTAACAGGCCCCGCCTCCGTAGACTCAGATGAAAAATCCCTAACACGACAGGTAAGGTGTGTACCACCACTCAGCTACGCAAGGTAACAGGCCCCGTCTCCGTAGACTGGTGAATGAGTGTACATGATTGGAATCAACAATATTCTACTTGTCAAATTAAAGCAATATATATTCGCTTGAGCGAATAAAATTTAACATCACCAAACAATCCAATAAAGGAAAAAAATTCCTGCTGATGAACTCCACATACTCGCTAGTATGCATTGAACTGAGGAAAATCCAAACTATCCAATTGCAGATCACGAGTTTCGAAACACTCGCTAAAACTATCCATAATCAAAAGTATTATCACCACAGAAAAATGTAAAGATCAAAATCCTGCTTAATAAAGTCAATCAATAGTGAAAACGTTGGATAAATGTGCCTGCCATGTCATATGGTAACACCATATTTTAGCAAACGAAGTAGTAAAACATTCAAGCCATGTCGAAAAATAACACTCCTATACAAAATACTAGTGTGCCCAGTGTTCATGTAAAAAACATATCAGTAATGCCATAGCTCTCTCAAAACCTTCATATTCCAGATGTTAATAAAATATTCAAAGATCGTCGGAAATCCAAGTGTTCGCAACAGATTTCTCGAATGATCGACGAAAAACGCTGTATTAATCACTGAACTAACACCTGACTCCATCCAAGTGCACATGATGTTGTAATAATCCTCTTCGTTAGGAACCGAATCCATCGCTCTGAGCTGCCATCACGTCTCCTCATACGCCTAGCACGACATGATGAAATGAAGGATATCCATCACGGATATTGTCCAATATTCTCCACTCAAGTTCGAATAAACTGAGTGCACCATTCTCTCTTCGAATGTGTTACGCCACTGTTCAGTAAAATGTTCGATCGACATCCATTTATAATGTTCGTCTTCACTATGATCGAATTACACTGGTAGAAAATTGTAACTTCAAAAAGTGTACATATTTATCAGACACCCTGTATCTGCGTTCGTTGTGAATAAATTTCATAAATGTTCATGACGTATAACTGTTATAATGCACATGCCACTATTCATAAAGTGCATAAGATCACACGTCCTAATTGGCAAAATGCAGCAATGTTTGAACGGCCCCATGGTCGCTTTAAACATGCCCTATTCAAACACATTATAAAGTATGCTGTAACATCGTTGAAATAACTTTAAGTCCATCTGACTATCCGTAGAAAAGTGTGTAATTGTAACTGTACTGAACGACTGGACTGTTGAAATCCAAGTCCAACCATCTCAAACTTTAAAAATGTCAGAGTATAATGTTCAACTCGTTGACTACCAAACTGTAACAAAATGTCGCCCAAAGCACGACAAGTTCTGCTTCACTATCTATGTGTAACATGAAGTTAAACACTGGCCCCTCATTGTACTGCTTCAATACGCGGCTATTCATAGTGAATGTAGTCGAGATAATGTTCCTCATTCCCAGTGGAATACTGAGCGTTACTACGGTAAGTTATAAGCTTGTAAAAGCGTTGCTGTTTAACATGTATGTGAATGCATTTCCAATGTTGAAACTAGCACGTTTCCTATTGCCGGCTCCCTGCATAAAGCTCACGGCCACCTCGATTCGACCTTCGGTCAGCCTATGCTACAATACCGAGCTCATAAAATCACACTGCTGGCTTCGCTTAGCGATTCTTCCTTGCATGTGTAAGTCAGCGTACTGCACTGCGTTATGAATTGTCACGCTCCCGACTTGTTGCTTGCACATAATGCAACAGAACAACTGAGGAACTGATTCCTTGTCACTGCGTGCGGCCACACCACCTTGACCTGGCACGTGACTTCCATCCCTTCCACTGTCTTCCACTGACGTCACAGATCAAACCTTGGCCCCTATCTTCTGTTATAAAGCCATTACATTAACTTAAGGAGCTATCCACCTTTTTTCAAGTTATTCTTAATAATATTCCTTGTTATTTCTTTCTCTTCTGAGGTTAGATAAGACTTTATTTCCAATTAATTTTCACAAACATCCATTATTTATCCCGTGATTCCTTGTGTTTGAGGGGTGGTGGCTCCTTCTCTCTCAGTCTCACACGTCATTTCCTTCAATTCCCCTGACTCGATCTGAGCGCTATCTTTTCTTCTTGACCACAAATCTCAACTACGGCTCTACCACAACTGGCGTAGCCGATAGCCTCAACTAGGTATCGGGTACATCTATCCCGTACATCTCCTTTTTTATTAATCTTGAGAAAACAGTTTAGAAAAAAAAATACTCTCAGGCATTCTCTATATATAACATTTTATGTACACGATAGCTATGCAACCATCCTCTTCCTAAGTGTAATGATACTTCCTAATGCTGGCTGCGTTGAAAGTTCCAATAACTTCATTCGTGTCGATTCTAGCAATCTTATGGCTGTTATTTCTGTATGCTTCATCAATTCGGAACGGTCCAGCGTACAACGGCGCAATTTTGTAGTATATCCTCTGTTGAAAATTCGATGTGACTGGCTTCCTGATCAGCACCTCGTCACCTTCCTGAAATGGTTCATGAAACCTTCTTCCTGCATGTCTCCTAGCTCTCTTCTCTGCCAGTCTCCTGAGTCTCCTGCTATTTCGACTCTTCTTTCTTGGGTAGGTTCCGGATGTACTGGTGCTTTCACAATTCAGTCCCATGGCCTACTAGGTTTCATCCCATGATCAAGCACGGACGGAATCTGTTCTGTATCCATCTCCATCGATACTATGACCAAGAAATTCGATTTCCCCATAAAAGAACTGACATTTGTCGAAATTCACCTTAAAATTCGTCCTCCGGAGAACTTCAAAAAGCATTCTAAGGTGCCTAACATGCTCCTCAGCTGTTTCAGATGCTATAATTAGGTCATCTATATAGCTCACGACATGCTCTTTAACTGTACCTGATAAATTTCCATCTAGTGCTCGGATCATCACCGGACCACTATTCCTTAATCCAAAAGGTAAACGATTAAAGACATTGGTTTTATGGTCAAATAGGAATCCAGTATATTGTTTGCAGTCTTCTGCTAGTTCTATATGATAATATGAACTAGTCAGCTCGATAGTAGATAAGAAGTTCTTTCCCCTGAATCTGGGCAACAATTCACGAATAACAGGTGGTCTGTCGTGTTCAGGAAGAACTCTCTCATTAAGGGCTCTACATCTAGACATATCCTCAGCTTACCGTTAGGCTTCTTGACAACAGCCAAAGGATTCAGATGAGCAGTTGGCATCTTCTTAATAATTCCATCTTTCTCCATGTCGTTTATCATCATACCGACTTCTTCTTTTCACTTGTCTGGTATGGGATATAAATTCTTATGATATGGCTTGTCATCCATCAACTTGATGCGATAAGTAAAATTTTCTATGAGTCCAGGTTTATCGTATAATATGTCCTCGTATTCTGAAATTGCTTGATCAAATTGCTCTTGTATTTCCGGATTCAACTTACATGTTATATACAATCTCATCCAATATATTCTCTCTGAAGAATGTCATCTCGGATTCCTGATTCTCAATGTCCTCTTCCTGAAAGTACATGCATTTACTCTGCGTATCTATGATCAGGCCACTCTCACTAAAGAAATCCACTCCTAAGATCATATCAAAATGTAGTTGACCTACGACTAGGAACATTTGCTCAAAATATCTGTTCCAACTCCAATATCCAGGAGTACTTGACTCTTACATTTTATGCTCTTGTCTGGGATCACCCCTTGGATCTTGCTAACAACAGTTGGCAACATCGTAACATCTCCTGACAATTTCAATTCCTCAAGGCAGCCTATGGATATCAAGCTCACCTTGGGCCCTGTATCTACTAATGTCTTTATTTCTTTTCCCATGACTTCCACGCTAATAACTGGCAATTCGTGTCGATTCCCCCGGTGGACTATATCTTCCTCTTCGATCAAATCTTCATCTTTAACCTGGTATTTTTCGACTACGATGATCGGTTCCAGATGATTAGCATGTTGATTGGGTGTCAATTTGTCGTTTTTTTCTACACCACTTGTGCCTGCCCTATCGATGTCTCGAATTAACTCTTCGGACGGTGCACTAGGTTGTCTATCCTCTCGCTTTGTTCTCCCGTACTCTTGACTTTCTTGGCGTCTTTCATTCTGATTATTTCGATTATCACTGCCTTGTCGATTGGTTTGACTGGACTGCTGATTCCGATTCTGATTATATCTGCCTCGATATCGGTTATTATATCTGTTCCGGTTCTGATATCTGGAATCTTGGTTGTAGTTTCTGTATCTACCATCTCGTGGATCTCGTTCAGACGGACTTTCATATGGTCCTTGATATCTGTCATTCCCACGGACGTTACGAACATTTCCTCTGTTCTCTTCGTTTCTCCTATTCCCCACGAAGTTCTCCTATCTGTTTGTGCCGCAGTGTCGACAACTACCGCATTCACTTCTTACGTGTTCCGGTTTTCATTCCTCGAATTCTTAGGTGTCATCTGAGCGCTTGTGTAATCTAATCTGCGTAGAATATCATCGTCATGTTCAAGTGTATTCGCTCCCGATGCTATGAGTGATCTTTGGACTTCTACTGGCAACTGCCTTGCTATTGCTTGCAACAATTCGTCCTCTGGCAATGGAGGAGTTAAAAATTGCAATTTAGCTAACTGAGATTTAAAGTAGTTTGCATAATGCGTTGGATGTGACGTAGAATAGCGTTTTGAGTACATTTCCGCTCTCACGTTTAATTGATCCTCCGCACTCCAGAATCGTCGTAAAAATGCTATGGCAAATTGTTCCTTGTTCGCAAAGTTGATTCTAAACGCGCGAAACCACGCCAAAGCTGGCCCATCTAAGGAGCGTTCGACTACCCTTAGCTCTCTTTCCTTAGATACCCGATGTTCCGCCATGTAGTCTCGGATATCTCTTAAAATTCGACTGGTGTGACTCCCGTATTCCCAGAAAATTTTCTTGGTTTGTCATCCAGAATTCTGATGATGGTCACCGGACCTGAGTATCGTTCATTCTAATTGGAAGTGTTTTTAGTCTGATTAGAATTACCTTGAGGGGTTGAACTAGTCCTTTCAAAAGTAACGTTTCGTTGAATTCGACTATCCTCTCCTGCGCTCACCTCTTGACTATTCATGTTGCGACCTATCGGTGTTTGATTCATCGATACATCCCCCGTTGTTACGTCTTGAATTGTGAGATTACTTATAACTGACTCCAGTTTAGTCATTCTATCTTCAGTTCGTTTTTCTCCTAACTTGAATTTGGTTTCCAGATTGTCTAACGAAATAACAATCTGCATTCTGTTACTTTCTTCTAAATCGTTCTTTAATTTATCTATCTTCTCTTCGCATGATGTCTTAACTGATGCAACCTGTTCCTTCAACTGGCTTACGTCTGTCCTGAACTGAGTTGAATCTCCTTCCATCGTTTCTTTATTCTCGGTGAATCTCGTTTCCAAATTCGCCATACCTGCGATTATTTTATCTTCAATCCCTGAACGTTTTTCTTTTGCTTCGGCATCGACCTCATTATACCGTTCTTCCACTATTGCACCGACTTTATTTTTAAACAACGTTAAATTATTGTTAACTTTCTGATCAACGTTATCATCGATTTGCTTAATGTCCACCTGCAATCGGTTTTCTAAGGATTTCAAGTTAGAATTAACCTCTCCTTAGACTTCCTCTTTGACTGTCCCAATTACTGATCTCAAACTTTTAATTTCATTCCCTAAATTCGTTTCTAAACCTTTAATCTTGGATTCGAAAGATACTTTGGTAGACCATTCTTGAATTTTGCCTACATCTGTTACTAAACCATCTATGTCGAACCTTAATTTCGATATATCTGATTTAATATCTTTCTGAATAGACATGACATCTGTCCTCAGATTAATAATATTTTCTTACCTTTCTTTTCTAATTCTAGAATGTTTTTCCTTAAGATGCATACATTTTCCTCTCCTTTCGATTCGATTGCCTGAATATCTGATTGTAACGCCTTCAAAATTTCATCATTCTTTACCTTTCATCCAGTTTCCAAACTCTTTAAATTGTTTTTCAATATTGTGTTACTTTCCTCACCACGAGCTTGTAATCTGGTTTCTAACAATTTTAAATTATCCTTTAAATTAGCCTCACTAACTTTCAGATTAGTTTCAGTATTATTCTGCAATCTTTCTTCTAAAGACTTCAAACTATCTTTCAAATTACCTTCATTAGTTGTTTGCAATCGAGTCTCTAATGGTTTTAGACTATCCTTTAATTCATCTTTACTACTGGACTGCAATCTAGTCTCTAAAGACTTTAAATTAGTTTTAGTGCTAGACTGCAATGTCTTCAAATTTTCCTCATTTCTAGCCTGTAAAGCTTTTACATTTTCTTCACATCTAGCTTGTTACCTAGCTTCTGAATCATTTATCTGTCCTTTGACTTCAGTCTCCATTTTATTAATATTTGCCACAATGCTGGACTTACTGTTCTGCGAATCCCCTAACACTTAAGCTAAATCGTCCACAGGCATAATTATAATTTGCAACTAAACGTTTTAATTCAGAGACGTTGGATAGCAAAACATCACAATGTATCTATTCCTAACTACACTTGGGTATGAGCAATAAAATGACATGGGGTTAAACATGATATAACACTAATATGATTAACATGATCACTGGTATGCGCACACAAGTATATCGTCTGACCAAGTTCAATAAATTTCATAACACCATTAAATGAAATAGAGATCGATCTCCTCGTAACCTCAATCTGATGTGTTCCCATGGAATAAACAACATCGAAGCCCCACGATTGGGAAAAGACAATTCTCCCTCCTCTGCACCCGTTCATCCTAGGTATGCGATGACCCATCTGCTATTACATCGCATGCCTGGCATCCCAGGGCAGAGTGGAGTTAAATGAACATGAAATAAAATAAGGAATGTGTCGGAAATTCAGTTGAAATATCACAAAAGCAGAGGGTAACACGAGATTAAGTATCTCTAGGGTAGTTTCTATGCTTAAATTTAGTCATAATAGCAAATAGAAATGGGCGCCATCAACTGAATCCCTAACAAACCACATTCTTTCTGGTTAAGCCTTAATCGTGACAAAGGAAAGGATTGGGAAAACAACATCATCATCAGATCACAACTAAGATAAAAACAAAATTTACTTGAACTTGAACGGTCAGACAGAAACAAACATAAACCTGCCTAAGAGTATGGTCGAATATAACAGTTATGATGTTATAGTCCTCACAAATCGAACCATCTCCGCACTATATAAGATATATTCTTCCACATGAAAAACAAATATAACTAGAGCTCGCTTGAGTTCTCAGGGCGTCTAGCACACAAAATATCATAATAACACTAATATTCAAATATTCAATCATTTATGGCACAAATGGCATTGATCAATATGTTGGAAAACCCAACAATCACTCCTAAAAATTAATAACAAATTTATACACAATATTTACATCACCTCTAACCACTACCCGGTTGTGAATCGAAAAATCTTCACTAATCATCTGCTATCATCATCATTATCATGTCAAAATAATTAAATGCTTCTCACATCAGCTATCATTCAGTTATTTGTTATACTCAAAGCAGAATTATAAATTCATTATCATCAGATCATTTAAATAATTATTATATTCATCAACTCATTAAATCATTTGTAAATCACCCACACACTTTTATTTCATCATCTCATTTAAATTAAATTATCTCAATCCATCCATTTAAATTATTTAATTCATCAATTTAAGTTGCAATTCATCAGCTTATTTAAATCATATAACTTATTTAAATTAATTTAAATTTATTTAAATTTATTTTATCAGCTCCTTTAAATAATTTTCATTATTTAATTCATCTATTTATCAGCGGTTTAATATATTTATTTTTTTAATTTATCGGGTCAGATCATTAATATGTTTATACTTCAGATAATAATTCCATAAATTATTATTATTATTATTAGAAAATCTTGGATTATCAAAAAATATTTATTTATTTAATTTCCTCAAAATGTTTAATATTGGTTATAGAACGTTGTCTTAAAAATCTACCAGTTCCAAGCTATACCTCATACTTAATTATCATGCCAAAATAATACGTTGCCTCTACAAAATCACGTTGGATCTCACCACCCAAAACTTCACTATTTAAATTCACTTGGTCAGATATCACATTTGAACACCATTATTATTTCACATAACACCACAATTATTCAGCACACAGCATGAATTTCAAAAATACGCTAGACTGGGTTCGACGACCTCAAGTCTGCCTCAAAACTTTAATTGGCAATATTATAAACCTTCTCCTGGGTACCTCACAAACTCCGATCAAAAATACTTCAACTCATCATGTAGCATGATCCACAAAAAATATAACTGGCTTCAGATGGTTAACGAATATAACCCACAAGAACTGTAATTAATATTGTCATGTCCTGATAACTTCTTAAACAATAGGAAAATTACCATAGTAATCGTAATCCAATTCAAGATTTGGTTTAATTTAGAGTATAAAATCTCTGTTAAGATCCTCAAAATTTACTTCAAAAAGAACACCAATGTGTTATATTAACTCACATCAAATATATCTGATCATTATCTGCCTGTAAATAACTTCTGATAATAAATAACTCGTCTTACAAGACTCAATTACTTGAAATCCTTCTCAAAGGTATGAACTCACTCACAAAGGGTATCACAAATATTAACTGTTAAATGAATATACTCTCAAAGGAGTACTGCAACAAACTATTGGATTGGCAAGACAAGAATTACAAAGTGTAACCCTGCTGACATTTATTTTTAAATTACTTAACAAAGATCAAGTAATATGTGACTGGTAGTTTATTGTTTAATCCTCTTACGATCATAATTACACTCGGATGATAATATGAGACCCTAAAGCGAGGGTAAGGTGCATACCACCACACAGATACGCTAGGTAACAGGCCCCGCCTCCGTAGACTCAGATGAAAAATCCCTAACACGACAGGTAAGGTGTGTACCACCACTCAGCTACGCAAGGTAACAGGCCCCGTCTCCGTAGACTGGTGAATGAGTGTACATGATTGGAATCAACAATATTCTACTTGTCAAATTAAAGCAATATATATTCGCTTGAGCGAATAAAATTTAACATCACCAAACAATCCAATAAAGGAAAAAAATTCCTGCTGATGAACTCCACATACTCGCTAGTATGCATTGAACTGAGGAAAATCCAAACTATCCAATTGCAGATCACGAGTTTCGAAACACTCGCTAAAACTATCCATAATCAAAATTTTAAATTACTTAACAAAGATCAAGTAATATGTGACTGGTAGTTTATTGTTTAATCCTCTTACGATCATAATTACACTCGGATGATAATATGAGACCCTAAAGCGCGGGTAAGGTGCATACCACCACACAGATACGCTAGGTAACAGGCCCCGCCTCCGTAGACTCAGATGAAAAATCCCTAACACGACAGGTAAGGTGTGTACCACCACTCAGCTACGCAAGGTAACAGGCCCCGTCTCCGTAGACTGGTGAATGAGTGTACATGATTGGAATCAACAATATTCTACTTGTCAAATTAAAGCAATATATATTCGCTTGAGCGAATAAAATTTAACATCACCAAACAATCCAATAAAAGAAAAAAATTCCTGCTGATGAACTCCACATACTCGCTAGTATGCATTGAACTGAGGAAAATCCAAACTATCCAATTGCAGATCACGAGTTTCGAAACACTCGCTAAAACTATCCATAATCAAAAGTACTATCACCACAGAAAAATGCAAAGATCAAAATCCTGCTTAATAAAGTCAATCAATAGTGAAAACGTTGGATAAATGTGCCTGCCATGTCATATGGTAACACCATATTTTAGCAAACGAAGTAGTAAAACATTCAAGCCATGTCGAAAAATAACACTCCTATACAAAATACAAGTGTGCCCAGTGTTCATGTAAAAACATAATAGTAATGCCATAGCTCTCTCAAAACCTTCATATTCCAGATGTTAATAAAATATTCAAAGATCGTCGGAAATCCAAGTGTTCGCAACAGATTTCTCGAATGATCGACGAAAAACGCTGTATTAATCACTGAACTAACACCTGACTCCATCCAAGTGAACATGATGTTGTAATAATCCTCTTCGTTAGGAACCGAATCCATCGCTCTGAGCTGCCATCACGTCTCCTCATACGCCTAGCACGACATGATGAAATGAAGGACATCCATCACGGATATTGTCCAATATTCTCCACTAAAGTTCGAATAAACTGAGTGCACCATTCTCTCTTCGAATGTGTTACGCCACTGTTCAGTAAAATGTTCGATCGACATCCATTTATAATGTTCGTCTTCACTATGATCGAATTACACTGGTAGAAAATTGTAACTTCAAAAAGTGTACATATTTATCAGACACCCTGTATCTGCGTTCGTTGTGAATAAATTTCATAAATGTTCATGACGTATAACTGTTATAATGCACATGCCACTATTCATAAAGTGCATAAGATCACACGTCCTAATTGGCAAAATGCAGCAATGTTTGAACGGCCCCATGGTCGCTTTAAACATGCCCTATTCAAACACATTATAAAGTATGCTGTAACATCGTTGAAATAATTTTAAGTCCATCTGACTATCCGTAGAAAAGTGTGTAATTGTAACTGTACTGAACGACTGGACTGCTGAAATCCAAGTCGAACCATCTCAAACTTTAAAAATGTCAGAGTATAATGTTCAACTCGTTGACTACCAAACTGTAACAAAATGTCGCCCAAAGCACGACAAGTTCTGCTTCACTATCTATGTGTAACATGAAGTTAAACACTGGCCCCTCATTGTACTGCTTCAATACGCGGTTATTCATAGTGAATGTAGTCGAGATAATGTTCCTCATTCCCAGTGGAATACTGAGCGTTACTACGGTAAGTTATAAGCTTGTAAAAGCGTTGCTGTTTAACATGTATGTGAATGCATTTCCAATGTTGAAACTAGCACGTTTCCTATTGCCGGCTCCCTGCCTAAAGCTCACGGCCACCTCGATTCGACCTTCGGTCAGCCTATGCTACAATACCGAGCTCATAAAATCACACTGCTGGCTTCGCTTAGCGATTCTTCCTTGCATGTATAAGTCACCGTACTGCACTGCGTTATGAATTGTCGCGCTCCCGACTTGTTGCTTGCACATAATGCAACAGAACAACTGATGAACTGATTCCTTGTCACTGCGTGCGGCCACACCGCCTTGACCTAGCACGTGACTTCCATCCCTTCCACTGTCTTCCACTGACCTCACAGATCTAACCTCGGCCCCTATCTTCTGTTATAAAGCCATTACATTAACTTAAGGAGTTATCCACCTATTTCAAGTTATTCTTAATAATATTCCTTGTTATTTCTTTCTCTTCTCAGGTTAGATAAGACTTTATTTCCAATTAATTTTCACTAACATCCATTTTTCTCCCGTGATTCCTTGCGTTTGAGGGGTGGTGGCTCCTTCTCCCTTGGTCTCATACGTCATTTCCTTCAATTCCTCCGACTCGATCTGAGCGCTATCTTTTCTTCTTGACCACAAATCTCAACTACGGCTCTACCACAACTGGCGTAGCCGATAGTCTCAACTAGGTATCGGGTACAGTACCTACCTTGCAAACTTTGTGCTACCATTCACCAGTAGACTTATTACTAGCATTGCGTGGCAGCAACATACTCCACAATAAATTCTCTCTAGAGGCATATAATTTATGTACTTACACTAAATTGTTTTGTAATTTTGTTTTAATTGCAGTGTTTTGAGAGAAATGTGTTGTATAATATTGTAAATGTATGATGTCTGACCTTCATTCTCGAAAGATGGGATGGCACAAATATTGAGGATATTGTTGGGGACCTGAGAGGGTGCCCTCTACAATGTAATAGCTGGGGGGATGAAATATAAGTAGCTGGGGGTAGCTTGGAGCTCGAGTGTAAGAGGTGTCGGTAATGGACGGGTTCGAGGGCGTGTAAGCACTCGAAAGGAGAACTCCCGAATGTACTGTTTGTTCGGGTAGTTCGGGGATGCGATATCGGGATTAAGGGCGGTTTGGTGCTGGAGGCTCTGAACAGCTGGGTCGCTGTCTGGAATACTGCTAACGTGGGCAACGGACGGCTCGCGCTAAGAAGCGAGGCGAGCAGACTGACGTATGCGAATAGCTGGTTGCGGGCGAAACAATTAATAAGTGTTAGCTGGATCCTACCGGGACGACGGATGAAGGGTAGGATCTTAACAATTAGGCAAATAAACTAAATGACCAGTTACTTATGAGATGTATGACTTTTATGAGTACTTCAGACTTGAAGTACTCCTAGAAATTGCAGAACAGTTATTAGACCAGATGCTTATCACAATCCAAGCACTAAGGGGTGAGAGTGTGAATGACTGTGTGAGGAAGTGTAGATCGGTTAGACACTTACCCTTTGGCGTTCGTCGGAGTGGCGCTCTGCAGCGGTTTGGCACACAGTGACACTGAGGAAGACTGACTGGCTGACTGACTGACGGACTGACCTCGAGTTACCTCACCTCTCTAGCTTTATAGCCTTTTGAGTGCCGAGTGTGCGGAATTACACATTTTACAGGATGTGAGGAGTTGGCCGAGGTTATTGGAGGTTGTTGCTATGTATTAAGTTTAGATGTATGTTAGAATTTTGATAATGTATTCCGAAGGCATTTGTATGGAGATAGATATATGTGTCGTAGATAGAAGGGGATGGGGGAGCATCCCCCGGATGCAACAATATAGTCGCTTTTTACATAATGATAGGTGGTTGTGTTAGATCCTAACGCCTCCTAAAACCTTCCAGTTAAAAAAGTAAAAATACATTCACTTGTCCTCAATCCTTAAAGCGATTATTTCCATTAAGGCAGTGGGTCAGCATTTTTTTTTTATCTTGAGGGGATTGTGTATTATAAGTTTTAGAACTAGGGAAGACATAACCACTTCACTTCAACTCTGCCGTGATTTACAATTACGTAGTTTGCTGTTCGTGTAAAAAGTATTAGTGATGCCAAATGAATTAAATAATTAATCAATTAACTTTATTCCTAGGGCATGAAAGAAGAAACCCAGGACGGGGCAAGTGCAGCAAGTGCAAACCATTCAAATGAGTAAGTGTACAAATATGAGGAAACATGTTATTTAACTTTTGTGTATGCATAACTGAATGTTTAGGATATGAATAAGTTTTGTTTGCAACGTCAGATATATCTTGCATTTTACTGCTTGGGCCGTCAAAGCAGATACATTATTGATATTATATTAACTCTTCACTTGCCCACGAATTATTGTTCGGTAATTTCTCTGTCTGGAAGTATTTGAGAGAAGTTATTTAGCCTGATTGGTTCCTTACTTGAGGGGCTGCGACAACGTGGTCATGAAGCTCCGCTTACTTACGGTGTCTGTAGAATCTGTCTGACAACCGGTGTTAATTGTGATGGTTGTATTTGTGTGTGTTATCTGTTTTCAATTCAAGTAGCTAATACTTTTGCCGCCAAACTCCACCGTCAACGACCACTAGGTCAGATCTAGGTTACCAGATGCCACCGCAGTCGATTCCTGATGACGAACGTTGGAACCTAAGAGCGTCAGTCAAGTGTTTAACCTATAATTTAGCTTCACACAGGTGTAATTAGTGGAAGATTCTGTAACATGCCATAAATCTATGACATGGGACCGCCGGCTTTACTTCCCCTCTAAAGGAAGGCATACTGAGGTATTTTAACGCCCTTAAAAATTCCGACGGGTTTGAACTCGCGATCTTGGGCATAGACGCTCAGCATGGTTCCAGCTACGCCAGAAATGTTCAATAACTCAAATACTAATGAAGCTATATAAATATTTATTAGCACAATAGATTCCAGCAACTCTCTTTGTAATTGATTAAAATCTGGTAATGTTATGATGAAAACTTTGAAAGTTAAAAAGTTAGTCGTACCTCCCCTTAATGGAGACTTATTTGGCAATGAGGCAGACTTTGAGGTTCTGCAGGAGGAGAACAGGATCAAGGTTGAAGAAGTGGAGAGGGTGGTAAATAAACACGAAAGCTTCAAAGCGGCAGGGTTAGTTGAATTTCAGCCAGAAATTGTAAATGGGAAAGCAGGGCTGAAATGGTTGCTTAGGATAATTGAATTCGCGTGGGGTTTAGGAAATATACCCTCACACTAGAGAAAAGCAGTAATGACACCAATTTATAAGGAAGGTCACAGAAATTATAGTGTGCAAAGTGTATTCAGGCATTGTAGAAAGGAGAACAATTGGCCGAGAATAAGATGGATGCTCAACATTTCAGTATGCGTCAAGTTACTGAGAAATGAGAGGAAGAGACAGTTGTGTTTGTGTATCTGGAGAAGGCGTATGATGGAGCACCTGAGGGAAGGTATTAATAGGAGTGTGGCGAGGCTTATGGGCCATTTGTTGAACTGGCTGGGTGAATTTCAAGGTGAGTAATCTGGCCTATTCGGATGACCTGGTTGCAATGACGGTCTCTGTCGAAAGTTTGCAAGCCAATATGTTTGAACTTGAACAGAAATGTAGGGAGTATGGTATGAAGATCTGCATTTCAACAATTGGGAAGAAATGCAAGAAAGTAGAATACTAGGTGGAAAGAACAAAATAGGAGCAGTGGAACATTTATTAATTCTGAATTAGACCAGAACGTAGCTTTTACATGCTCTATTTCATCTTCTGGGGGACATTACCTATTCAAATTAGTAACCATGGTCACTACTGCACCTGAAATACGTGCTAAATTATGTAAGTATGTGTTTTTATTTATTGATCTTTTAACATGAGTAACCATGTTCCAATCGCGCTTGAATCTCATTCAACTGTCAACAAGGTGCTCACACTGAGGCACATCTATTGTTGCCAACATGTGGGATACAAAATACCCCACATTTATTAAAGATTATTGGTGCGTGACAAAAAAATAGGGCTGTATATATCGCTAACGCAGCTTGCAGGCTAAAACAATTTGTCAAAACCCATTGGATTAGACAAAACGAAGGTTTGGATTGGATTTCGCATAACAATAATTGGTTTAGGCAAAAACCATTCTTCTGGATTAAAATATTGGTCTAGGCAAAACCATAGGTTTGGGTGAATATTATTGATGAGTTTCTACCCCCGTTGTGCGTGACAAAATCAGGGTTGCTTATGTTGGCTGCGGATCGCGCTACCTAACAAGAATTGCTCTAGGCAAAAACATTGGCTTTGAAGAAATTTATTGATGCATTATGATATTCTTGATTGTTAATTTGCAACACGCACAATCCATGTCAAACTTTAAGACTGAAACTTGGCGCACTTTCAAATTAAGTTGATGGAGCTGTGTTGTTTTACGATACTGGACATGATATAGTACCAGATGCGCGGGGTTGGCGATACTGTCTTTGACGATAAATCACACGCATAATGGCGGACACAGCTGGACTCTTTTTTTACCCATATATGTTGTCATATAAAACGGGATTGTGTGTGGGTTATGGTCAGCTGAGGAGTAATCATTATTACTACATCAATTTCTGGTTTGTTTTTCATCATTTGATAAGGTATTTTGACTAATTTATGTACTATAGAAAATTGTATCGTTCGTTGGTGTCTCATTCAGTGCTAACGATCATTTTAAGTACTTGGGCTGTGCATTCTCTCAGGTTGGTAGTACTGTATGGTGAAGGAAATAAGGTCGAGATGTAGAAAAGCCAAAGCTGGGAGTTCTCAGTTGCGATGCTCAGTATTCTGTTAGTGTAGCGCCAAAACTCTCCCCACATCGCTCAGCATTCTGTTAGTGTAGCGATGAAACTCTCCCCACATCGCTCAGCATTCTGTCAGTGTAGCGCCAAAACTCTCCCCACATCGCTCTGCATTCTGTCAGTGTAGGGATGATATAAGGAATGGCTTAGAATCAGCTGCAACGGAGGTACTAGGCAAAGGAATATTGGAACCGAAAAAGAAATGGATGACCCAGGAAATCCTAGAGTTTATTGAATAAAGGAAAAAAATTAGAAATATAGACACTCAAGCGTATTAGTCTCTAAAGAATCAAATAACAAGGAAATGGGCAAGGAGGATGGAAATTGGATAAAGCGGGTATGCGTGCGGATTGAGGATGACCTGAATAATGGGAAACCTGACAAAGCTTATTTTTATGGGAAATCTTTGAGCTATCAACTACGCATCACAAGCAACGTAGTTATGGATTCCAAAGGGAAGCTATTGTTTGAAATTGAAAAGGTATGTGAGTGATGGAAGCAATGGATGACCCAGGAAATCCTAGAGTTTATTGAATAAAGGAAAAAAATTAGAAATATAGAAATATGATGGACCAGATATTACTGACAATAGTATTTATATAGAAGATGAAGAACTAATCGAAGAAGATGATAAAGGTCCTACTATAACTAAAGCAGGGTTTTATGCAGCACTCACTAAACTGAATGGAAATAAAGCAACTGGTGTAGCTAACATTCCTGCAGAGCTCTTAAAATGTTGTGATGTAAGCATTAAAGAATACCTTTCTTTCGAATCATTACTAAATGCTATGAGGACGGAATTGTACCTCCTGATTTTATTAAAATTTGAACAATCATACTACCCAAGAAAGGAAATGCTTGTGAAAGTTCTAATTATAGGACTGTAGCCATTCATTCACATTCATCAAAGATTGTATTGATCATCATTAAATATAGACTAAGCAAGAAACTTGAACAACATCTGGATAGTGATCAGTATGGATTTAGAACAAGGAAAGGGACTAGGGAGGCTATCCTAGCATTACGTCAGATTTTAGATAGAAGGCTGGAAGAAGAATCAAAACTTGAGGCAGCTGAAATGTGGTTTTGGAGACGAATGACCCGAACAAGCTGGATGGAAAAAGGACAAATGAGCTTGTTTTGAACCAAATTCAGGAGAATCGATACCTGTTGAACACCATCAAGTAAAGGAATACAAAATTCATGGGACACATACTAAGACATGACACTCTCCTCCAGGTATTTTTGAAAGGACATGTTTGGAAAAAAAAAACAGACGGGACGACCAAGACAATCGTATCTAAAGAACATTGTCAAGGAGATGGAAGGTGAGTCGTATGCCAATGTGAAGAGGACTGCTGAAGACCGTAAGAAATGGCTGCAACGACAAGGCTTTTAGCCTTTAGAAGCGGATGACGATGATGAAACAAATGGATTGGATGACAGTCGAGTTATGTAAAGACAAGTTCACTGAACAAGAATCAGAGGAACAAGGGTAGTTGTATTAAGTATTAGACTGTTTGTTCTTGGTAGAATAAAGATCGAGAGGAAAACGATCTTGGCATATTTAGTACAAATAAAGCTGTGTATATTGTTAATTGGAGATATTGTTTGCCCGTTTGAAAAGTTTCGGATTACAATTCAGGATTCTGAGTGTGTCTTCAACCAGCTGGTATTTATTAGATTCGATAGACATGAGAGAGAAACTGGTATTTAGAATGATATTAGGTAAGACTGCATTTTATCATTCGTACTTTTCAATCTATACATACGGCAAGTAACGAAGGAAATGCCAAATAAATTTGAAGGAGAAGTGAGGACGAAGGTAAAGTAATTTCGACTCGGTGACTTACTAACGACAATGTTATCTTGGCCTCTCACCAGAGGATTTGATCATGTTTCTAAATGGTGTGTACGAGGTGTTGAGGAAAGTTTTCATAATTAAATCATTGTATTTGAAACAGAATAAACGGAATGCAGCAGGATGATTTAAAATGAAAATATTGAAATCGATTGGCTGTTGAAATACTAAGAGACGTTGGTGACTCCAACTTGGGCGCAGAATGGATAAAGCAAATACGATATAAACGTTGGGTTGACATCTGTTTAAATAAAATATAGATCTAGGTAATAAAAAGTCATTTTTGAAGCCATTGCCTGGAGGTTGGCGCTATATGGATGCGAAACTTGGATTGCTTTTGCTACAGAATGTATAAAAATAGAAATATTTGATTGTGGTGTTGTTGGAAAATAGTGATGATTAAATTATTAAATATAGTACTTAATGAAGGGTATTAGGACGATTGGGGGGAGTGTAAATGATTCTGCCGAGTGGTTATGAAACCTTACAGTTGTTATGGAAGGACGGGTCGAGGACAAGAACTCTAGGGGATAACCAAGAATAGTTTATTTTGAACGAATTCCTTCGGATGTAGGGTGTATAGGTTCTGCGGAGATAGAATGGTAATCTCTAGAATGAGTGACGTCACTCAACAAATACGCCGCCCGTGCGAAAGCTCAGCCACTTTTGCACGCGCGTTTACGGATTTATTTACGCTAATGCATCGATGTGTGCAAGAAGTGAAATCTCATACTCTATTTCATTACTTTTAGGATATTGTACCAGGTTTGACAAACCTCTGAGATACTTATGTCAGATATTTTGAACATAGAATGTAACATCGAACAGTGTACAAAGTGTGTATTTGTTGACGTCTAAATAGGAGGTCGAGATATTGAATCGTTGGGGGGAAGATTGATTATTTTATGTTCCCAGCTACAGTACGTGGTCAGACGGGAGTCACATTGTGGTGAGCCAAGAGTTGGATAAATGTTCGCTATATGGAGTGGTTAATGTTACCGAGTTACCACTTTCTGTAGATTATAACAAGCCACCGTTATGTATAGTATCTGATATTTTCTTGGACCTAAAGCTAATCACTCAACTCCACATAATTTATGTAGCCCTAAGTAACCATTCATCCGCGATGTATTCAAGAGTAAATCATAATAGCCTATATGGTTTCGAAATCACATGATTTGCATATCCAAAATTCCCACCTTAATCCAAATGCCACCATGGCTATTCTCTAGGGAATATAATATGGATTATTCTGTCACCTGTACTGCCCCCGTAAATTGAATTATCCAGAGACCACGAGGGTATTCTTTGGGAGAGCTTGAGTACAGTTGCAGCCTTCATCGCTATTACGTTTTATCCATGACGTAGGCACGGCTGGCTGATAGCTCAGGCAAGCAGGGAGGCTTCGCTGAGATCCATGATGACGTATAAGAATTTTCGAGAAGGCTCTGGAAGTATGACGCATTTAGAAGCTATGGAAGGGATGGAGGATACGCCCCTTGACAGGATATTTAAATGACGGGAACGCAGAGCCGAGGCTCTTTCTTATAATTCAGTTGACGAGTGAAGTGTGTTATTGGGTTAACATGGCCCCAGAAATTTCGTCAAGTCCGAGCGTGGAGGTTGTCCGCTCGTGAAACAGCACAGTTTGGGTAAGCTGCAGTGCGTTATACAACTCAAATCTAGGTGGAGTTTAAACGCAAGTATAAGTGACATTATTTCATGAACATACACAATGAGGCTTCAACGTTTATTATAATCAAGCGGTGTGGGACTATATGGAGCTTGTGTTAAAAGCAGAACTTTCCAGCTTTTATAATTTGGGACATATAAGCGATAGAAGACGAAATACAAAAGTGTTTTTTACAGATCCCAGAATCTCTTTTCATGCTATACACATTGAACATTCAGAGGGTAGGCGTACGGCAAGTGTGATACAGAACATTATTCAGTTGGTGCTACAGACAATTGACATTACAATGGCCGTTAATACTTAGCTAATATATTCAATAGACATTAATATGATAGGAGTGATGGAGTATTAAACTAACTATGCACCTGGGACATATATCGATAGCGTGAAGATCCAACATGGAATTACGATAGTCAGTATTCGTGGAATACTAGCATGGAGTGGGTAACCAGCATTTACACTCATGCATATCTATCAAACGCTGATATAACATCCATACGGCAGTGGAAATTTATACATTATCCAATGACATGAATAATTCCACCTCGCATATACAATGGATTTCATGGTTAATTTCGACGTAGAACTTGGGGGATTTTCAAGAGTGGCTAGGGTATCCCAGCACAAACAGAAGAAGTTGCCAGAAGGAAGTTCCTTGTTAACACGGATTGGTGTATTCCGGAGATAGAATCCTTCTATTATCCGAGGTCGCTGTTCTGATGTTCGAGGACTGTCCAGATATGTACTCTGGCTGTATAGGAACATCTATAGTATTCTGTGAATACTCTTCAAGAACGTCTGTACATCATAAAATGTATTCACTTATTAAAACCGCCTAGTCAAACACTAAAGAAACGTTTAATTATATTTTTCGATCAAAATTATTGGGAGTATTGATGTAGGCAGTTTATAAGGTTGATCTCATATTTTAATAGCATCTTTTTACTATCATTTTTAAATACATGGCATTTAATTATTTGCAAGCTTTTCCATTTTTGATTTAAAACAGTTTTTGTAAGGATATCCATTTCTTTTTGTCTTTGTTAACTAGGTTTAAGATTTAATATCAATCACGCTGAGGAAGGTATCAATGAAATACCGAAACATGTACGTTAAGTAATGTAATTAAACGTTTCTTTAGTGTTTGACTAGGCGGTTTTAATAAGTGAAGACTATCAGTCAACACGGTTATTAATTATTACCATTGCCATGATGGTGAATGTTTACGCATTTCACAAAAGGTAGCCGTGATATTTATTTGTTATTATGTGAGCTGTATAGCGAAATTTGAGCAACGTTCTTTCCCTTAGTTTTTATTGTATTATGTTCTTGTATACTGTACACTTTTCAGGTGTTTTATATTTTTCTTTAGTGTCTTGAGGCCGTAGTCTTTCATATTTATATTTAAATTCTTGTTAGGATCAGTTTTACTGACTTTTAAAAGTTCTATCGAGAATTTGGATTAATTTTGCAGTCACGGTTTGACTTTAAAAATAATTAGTTTCCATTTCAAATCAGAATTCAGACATCGTGTCATCATTTCAAAGTAATGTCTCCGTTATCTTACTTTGAACATTTTTTTTTGTCCAACTTCAAGAAAGAAGAAACCATCGAACATTAATTAGAGCTTTAAATATATGTAACTTCACGACGATCTTTTGAATTACTAGCCGTTATTCAAAATGTGTTGTTGAAACAAAGACAATATCATTTGATAATGAAAAACATTTCAGCGAAGACTACTTTATGTAACTTGAGTTTTGAATGAGCTTTATTCAGGTAACAGTTGAAAAGAACTCTTTTGGTAGAAGATTTTCATATCTTAGGCTAGGATATCGATGCTTGCTTATTCCAGTTTAGATTGACTTCTATCCGACTTGGTTTAAATAACCTGCAATTATTTAAATTCTCTTGATTGTAATATTTTACTGTCCTGCGATAAGATTACAGTGATAGACAAGTGAGGAGAGTCAGTTTGTATTTTATTGATCATATTTGTGACTGGCTGATTTTTATTTCATATCGTTTTGTTAAAGATGAAAAAATGGTGAAAATTATGCAACAGTTTGAAAACGTTTTGATAATGAAGAGTTTTCGAGAGGAACGATGGGATGTATAAATTATAGCTCAGTGGACGTGTGAAAGTCACTGATTGATAGTGCCCTTGCTGAAGGATGTTTTCCCACGATATTATTTATAACAAATTAATCATTGGTGATTTTGTTTAAACAGTGGAAGCTTTTCCATATATGATGTAATATATATATGAGGTTGTTAAGCCATAGGTGCTTGGAGCGAGGTTTTTCCCGCAAGTTTAGTGATGTTATTCCCCTTCTAGATTGTATTCATGTAAATTTACTGTTTCAATTAACTGAGGGGTTGAGTTGAATAATTTTTCGACTTCAGATAAAGATTAGTGTCACAGATATTCCCTATTAAAAATTCATTAAATACGAATTTGTAAATACATGCAAATAACCTTAATTGGTCGGTTGTATTTGAACTAAATTTTGTAACTATAACCCGACATGACGTGTGTGTAATGTATTTAAAATATTATAAAAGAAATAGAATTTCCATATTCTAATATAAATTCGATTGTCGATTCACGACATGTTCAAAGACTCTAAATTTATTTAGGGATTATTTAAATAAACACTTCAGCGTAGTGTTTAGCGTTTCGCCCATATTAGGCAACGCTGTTTATAATCATATAACTATGTAAAATAAATCTGTAATTAATATAATGATATAATAATATTTGTTAGGGTCATATAATAATGTGTTAAAATTAATAATTTTGTGAATGAATGATGAGTAAATGATGAAATTTTGGTAAGAGTGAATCTAGAACTTCATTGGTTCGAAACAATGTAGGGTGTGTCTGGAAGAGTGTATAAAATATTTCATGTTATTCTGTAATCTTTGTTCAGTGTTATCAGCTTTTGTTTAGTGGCAATGATCTAGCGTATTCGAGACTGCTTCTCGCATGTTGCTAGTGACCGGCTGCATTTAACAGTGGGGGAGGCAAGGTGTGTGTGTTCAGACGTTCAGATAAGGACTTGTGTATTGAGGTCAACGACTCTGTGGCCTTGCGTATATGTGTCAGTGGAATGAGGAAGTCACCTCAAGATGCACAGTGACACAGTTGAGGGCTACTAAACGCTCCCTGTTTTTGTTTATATAAATTGATGTTTTGACTAGGTTACAGCAGTCCGATTAAGCTCATAACTTTTGAGTAATTGTTTTACAGTCCAGTGGTGGCTGAGGAGAATTTGTGACGGTTTCACAAGACTTTTAAGTTTTTTTGGTATATAATTTTATTTATATTTATGTGAAATAAAATTTTACTGTTCAGTTTTCATAGTCTTTGACGTGTGGGTTCATTTTAAGTATCATGTTTTTGAGATAGGGTGCCACCCATAAACCCCGAGATCGGTAAGTGTTTTCCCGTTTAGTTTGGTGTGTTCCACAATGTTTTTTTAATAAACTGCTGTGCCATGATCCCGATTGCGTTTGTCAGAGCCATTTCAAATGATGTAGTAGAGCCGGAGCATATTGAGGTTGGCAATCCGAGTGAGGGGACGGATTTCTGACAAACGGCTTTCCGGATTATCGGGTACAGTACGAGCACTCACTTCCTAAGTCAGAAGGATTTCAGTTATCCAGATTATATTAAATAGTCATATCCCCGAACATCCATGTTGTTAAAGCGGCACAATGTGGTGTAAAATAAGATGAACACTTTCAATGTTAGTATGAATTAGCACACAATTTCCGTAACCATTCAATAATTTCAATTATATAACTGATCAAGGACAAAGTTGACTTTTGGCAAACAGAATGTGTCTGGAAATAATTTGCCATTTGCAGGTATAATCAGAACTTTTGAACTAGATACGGATTTCATATTTATCAAGGAAACCTATGACTCCAAATACTCCGATGTGACGAACCATTTTGTTTGCTTAGTATATAAATATTTGAAAATATTCAGACTGTATTAAAAACATAGCATTGAATCTTAAAACTGAGATCAATTCCAGGTATTAGATAAGGTCAGTATTCCTGGTAGTGATATTAATGAATGTTGGTCCAGTTATAATTTCATAAGTTAGATCTCTGTATTTTGAAACAACTATTCACCATTCTCAGATAATTCAACATAATTATGAGCGCACTGGATTGTATTAATACCAATTATTTCAGGCGGGGATGTCCTGATACTTCGGATCCTGCTGTAAGGAAGATATACGCATTATGTAATACCAGCTTTGTATCTGAAAGAAATATTACAAGTCAAGAAAATTTGTCGTCCAAGCAGTTAACCCATACTGGAAAGAAGCGTTACTCGTGTAGAACATGCGAAGCCAAATTTAATCGGAATGCTCATTTAAAGACACACATGCTAACCCATACTGGTGAGAAGCCCTTCTCGTGTGGCACATGCAAAGCCAAATTTAGTCCAACCCCTCCTCCACGTGGTGGGAGACGGGCAACGGCATGAAGTAGGGGATTACCTGTAGGGGTGAAGTACAGTGGGGACTTCGTGTGCCCCAGGACCGCTGCGGTGGCTGTGAAGGCTCTATGGGAACCCTGAAAAGTGACGGCTGACGGGGCTCTGGTGAAGCTACGATAGGCCTAGCAAGCCAGTAGTGGATATCATATTTGCTTTCAAAACTGGAACAGGCCTCGGAAAGGACGGATGCAAACGACGACGACCCGGATATGCTAATGGACTACGAGTTGGGACATTAAACATACAGACACTGACAGGAAAGGTGAAGGAGATTGTAGATGTGATGGAGAGAAGAAAACTGGATGTACTGGGCTTGGCAGAAACAAGATGGAAAGGAGAAGGTCGCAGAGAACTGAGGAAAGGGTACCGGTTGTACTGGAGTGGGAACAGTGAAGGAAGGAGCAGTGGAGTAGGAGTAGTTGTGAGAGATGGAATGAAGGAAGAGGTAAAGGGAATAAGTGACAGGATCATGAAGATCAGAGTAACTGTAAAGGGAAGAAGCCTGGAGATAGCCCAGGTATATGCCCCTCAAGTTGGATGTACAGCTCAAGAGAAGGAAGACTTTGAGGAGGAGCTACAACAGCAGTTGAATGGTCAGAGCATCATTGTCATGGGAGATTTGAATGCACATGTAGGAAGTGAAAGGCAAGGATATGAAAATGTATTGGGAGCAGAAGGATGGGGTAGCAGGAATGAAGAAGGGAGAAAGTTGCTGGATTTTTGCAAGAGAAACGGTTTAGTGGTAGGCAACTCCTGGTTCCGGAAGAAAGAAAGTCACAAGGTAACTTGGTACAGCAGTGATTTAACAAAGAAATCTTTGGTAGATTACATGCTGTACGACTGGGAAATGAAGAGAAGTGTCAGAGATATAAAGGTAATACCATCAGAGGCCTTAGATAGCGACCACAGAATACTTGTAATGAACCTGGGAGTTGTTAAGGATAGCAAGAGGACAGAGTACCAGGAAAGGAGAATCAAAGTATGGAAACTCAAGGAAAAGGAAGTCAAGGAAGAATTCCAGAAGATAATAAGGGAAAGGATGCCAACAGACAATCCTAAAACAGGGGAAGAGGAATGGAAGCAATTCAAAAACACAATGGTGGAAGCTGCAGTGGCAGTGTGTGGAAGAACAAGCAACAGAAAGCGGTGTAAAGAGACACCATGGTTGAATGAGAGAGTAAAAGAAGCTGTGGGAAGGAAGAACAAGGCTTTCAGAGTGTGGTTCCAGGAAAGAACTGATCTGGCAAGGGAAGATTATAAGATAAAGAAGAAAGAAGCAAACAAGATTGTCGCAGAGGAGAGGAAGAAGTGGATGGTAAAGTGGACAGAGATGATGGAGGAAGACAGTAGAGGAAATAAGAAAGTAC
Organism: Meconema thalassinum; assembly: GCA_946902985.2. Classification (NCBI taxonomy): domain Eukaryota; kingdom Metazoa; phylum Arthropoda; class Insecta; order Orthoptera; family Tettigoniidae; genus Meconema; species Meconema thalassinum. Next base: position 52,942,408 of record OX336388.2, on the reverse strand, counting down.
TTTATGGGATGGTCAAAAGTAAGAGAAGAGGTCTGCGAGAGGATGTGGTAATGATGGACAAAAACGGAAATGAGGTACACAACAAAGAGACACTCAAGACAGTGTGGAAAGAGTACTTTGAGGATTTGCTGAATCCAAATGGTCATAGGGAGGAAGACAATGCATTGGAAGATGGAGAAGACAACACAGGAATGGAAAAGGACCTGACTTGGAGAGAACTGGAGATGGCTATAGACAAGATGAAAGGAGGAAGGGCACCAGGTGTGGATGAAGTGAGTGTTGAAATGGTGAAGGCAGCAGGGGAGGTTGGGAAACAGTGGCTGTACCGTGTGATGAGGGTGATATGGAAGGAGAAAAAGACCCCAGAAGATTGGAAGAAAGGATAATTGTCCCAATATTTAAGAAAGGAAGCAGAAAGGAGTGCAGAAATTACAGGGGAGTCACACTCATATCTCACTGTGCCAAGATATATGAAAAGATATTAGAAAGTAGAATACGAGCCAAAGTGGAGAGAAAATTGAGAGAGGAGCAGTATGGATTCAGACCTGGGAGATCAACAGTGGATCTCATATTTTCAGTGAGACAGCTCCAGGAACACCACTATGAATTTGGAGAGGATCTGTTGATGGCCTTCCTGGACATCGAAAAGGCCTATGATAGTATGTGTAGGGAGAAGGTTTGGGAAGCAATGGAAAACATGGGAGTGGAAAAAGGGACTGTAGGCAGAGTGAAGGAGATGTATTGTGGAAGTGTGAGTTGTGTGAAAGTTGGAGGGGAAAGAACAGACTGGTTCAGACAAATGAGTGGCCTGAAACAGGGTAGTGCGCTGTCACCCCTTCTCTTTATTGTGGTTATGGACGAGGTAATGACACGGATTGCAGGAAAGATAGGAGAAGATAAGATGAAAGCGATGGTGTTTGCAGATGATCTCATGGTCTGGGGAAACAAGGAGGAGGAAATTCAGGAGCAACTGAAGGCTTGGGAAGAAACAGAGGGAGAGTACGGATGGAAGTTCAACATCAGTAAATGTGAGATCCTGTTAACGACCAGGAAAAAGGACAGACCAATGAGTGGGATAACACTTGGAGGTGGACAGCTGAAGAAGGTGGAAAGTCTCAAGTACTTGGGAAGTCTAGTGGAGGAAAATGGGAGAAATGACAAAGAGATTACGGAACGTGGCAGACAGGCAGAAGCATTTCTGAGAAGCATTAGGAGCTTAGTGTGGAATAAAGATGTCCCACAAAAAAGCAAGGAAGTGTTATACAGAAGCTACTATATCCCGATACTGACCTATGCTTCAGAAACGTGGACAATGAAGAAAAGAGACATAAGCAGGATACAGGCAGGTGAAATGAAGTTCCTGCGAAGTAGGATCGGAGTAACAAGAAGAGACAGGTTGAGGAATGAAAAGGTCAGGGAAATGGTGAAAGAGGATCCCTTGCAAGGTAGGATGGAGACGTCAAGACTGAGGTGGTATGGACACTTAAAGAGAATGGATGAGAAGAGGATTCCCAAGAGGATACATGAGATGCAGATGCAGAAGAAACGACCAAGGGGAAGACCAAGAGATAGATGGCTGAAAGGAGTGGAGGAATGTGTCAAGAAGAGAGGCGAGGACTGGACCAGAGTGACAGCGGAGAGGTGGTGGGAAGAAAGGACTAAGTGGCGAGGCTTATGTTCCATACAGACCCAGCCTGGGGCTGGAAACTGTACAAGATGATGATGATGTTAATTTGAACACACACATGTTAACCCATACTGGTGAGAAGCCCTTCTCATGTAGCACATGCGGAGACAAATTTAGTGTTAAAAGCAGTTTGAAGAGACATATTTTAACGCATACTGGTGAGAAGCGATACTCGTGTAGCATATGCGAAGCCAAATTTAGTCAGAATGCAATTTTGAAAACACACATGTTAACCCATTCTGGTGTTAAGCCCTTCACTTGTAGCACATGCCAAGCCAAATTTAGTCAGAATGGTAGTTTGAAGGCACACATGCTAACCCATACTGGTGAGAAGCCCTTCTCCTGTAGCATATGCGAAGCCAAATTCAACCGTAAGGATGTTCTGAAGACACACATGTCAACCCATACTGGTGAGAAGCCCTTCTCGTGTAGCATATGCAAAGCCAAATTTTGTCAGAATGGTAATTTGAGGGCACACATGCTAACCCATTCTGGTGTGAAGCCCTTCACGTGTAGCACATGCCAAGCCAAATTTAGTCAGAATGGTAATTTGAGGGCACACATGCTAACCCATACTGGTGAGAAACGATACTCGTGTAGCACATGCGGAGACAAATTTAGTCTCGAAAGCAGTTTGAAGACACACATGTTAACGCATACATACTGGTGAGAAGCGATACTCCAGTAGCACATGCGGAAACAACTTTAGTCTGAAAAGTAATTTGAATAGGCACATGTTAACCCATACTGGGGAGAAGCGTTACTCGTGTAGAACATGCGAATCCAAATTAACCCTCAAAGGCGATTTGAAGACACACATGTTAACCCATACTTGGGAGAAGCCCTTCTCGTGTCGCACATGCGAAGCCAAATTTGCCCTCAAGCATGTTTTGAAGAAACCCAAGTTAACCCATAGTCGTGAGAAGACAAAGTAGATAATGCCAAACGAAATTTGTAGGGACATTTGACGATACACCTTTACCCATACCTGTGTAGCAGGTTTAATGAGAGACATCTTATCCCTTGTGATGCCAAGCAATTAATAAGTGACTATGCTAAAATTACCTATTACAAGTGTTACAAATTACCTCCCATATTTTAAGATAGTGTGTTAGTATTTTTTTCTCTGCCCCGTAAAGAATCTATTCAGAAACTTGAAGCTAAATAATTACATTTTCCTTCTTTTGGGTATTAATAACGTCTGTAAAAATAATCCTGTGAGAAAGAAAACAATTGGAAATCTTCATATAAATTTGACAGCCTACACAATCTAAATAGTATCTATTGTGAAATAAATGAACCCGCGCAACGAATAAGGGACTCCGCGCCATTTTTGTAGTTTTGTGTAAAGTACGTTTTCGTTGTTTGAAAGCGCGCTATTAAGTGAATTTCGTCCAAATTGTATACGAGTAATCCCTTATATGATATAAACATTGTAGTTTACTCGCGTGATGCTTCAGTGACAACTGAACATAGATCTAGGCATATTTTTGTCTATAAAATCGGACGAACGACCTCCGTAACAGGTTTAGTTGTCTCGGAGCCCACTCGTTAACAACATGCATACCTTGTGACAGGAGTCCTTATTCCACTGAAAGGATGGTAATAGCTATATTAATACACACTGATCATTGTTGTTTGTTGTTGTAGTTGTTGTTGATTATTTCAAGTCTTTGCGATTTTGCGGTCATGTAGCCACGTGTATTTGGGTATGTGTCACTGTGATGTTGGTGTATCTGTTACTGATGTACGAATTGGGTAGGAAGCGGCCGGTGCCTTAAGTTAGGTACCAACCTAGCATTTTCCTGGAGTAGAAGTGGGAAGTCGCGGAAAACCATGTCCAGGATGACTGGGATGGGAATTGAACCCGTCTCTTCTCAATTCTGCCTCATGATATTGCGTGTACTCCGTTTCAGCCCTCAAACCAGAATTAAATTTCTTGACAGAGTTGGGAATCGAACTCTAACCTCCAGGGTGAGAGCCAAGAATGCTAGCCACTACGGAACGAGGCGGATAAAACACTGCTTGGATGGTTCCACAGTTTAGGTGCTGCGACAACGCGGTCATGTTGCCCCGTGTACTTTGGGTGTGTGTAGAATCTATCTGACAACCAGTGTTAATTGTGATGGCTCTATTAGTGTGTGTTATCTGTTTTAATTTAAGTAAGGACTAGAGATGATCAATTTCTAGTAGTTCCTACTTTTGCTACCAAATGCAACCGTCAACGACACCTAGCCGCAAAATTGGCAATTAGATGCCTCTGCAACTGGTACATGGCTACGAACGTTGGAACTACAGAGCATTAATCAAAACTAACCTACAAATTTGACTTCACACATTTGTAATTAGTGGAAGGTTCTTGTATATGCCATAAATCTACGACATGAGACCGCCGGCTTTACTTCCCCTCCAAATGAGGGCGTAATGAGGGAATTTTAACGCTCTTAAAAAATCCGACGACTTCGGCCGGGTTTGAAACCGCGATCTTGGGCATAGAAGCTCAGCATGCTACCGAGGGGTGCGGAGGGGACGCTCAAGTTACTCTTGGGGAACAACTAAAATGTAGTTCTCTTTCTTTTCCAGACCTATTGTAACAATCCTGTAGTGGTTTTGTCTTCTGGGTGAGAAGATACACAATCATATTTCTGACATGATTTAGGAAGAGTGAAAATTGACAAAGATAATTTGGTAAGAGTGAGTCATTTGGGCTTCAGATAATGCGCTAGGTGGGATTTCAACGGGTTACCACATTCAAATGACATCTTCCTTATAAGCGTGGCGATAATGAAACTTATGACAACACCGAATGATGTGAAAAGATACATCTTGCAGAGGATCTCCTTGACCTTCTACACACAGAACGTAGGTGGGCTGTAAACACAGACATGGGTCTCATTCACACTTCTACACACAGAACGTTACTGGGCTGCAAATACAGACTTGGGTCTCATTCACACTTCTACACACAGAACGTTAGTGGGCTGCAAACACAGACTTGGGTCCCATTCACACGTCTACGAACAGAACATAAGTGGGCTGCAAACACAGACTTGGGTCTCATTCACACGTATACACACGGAACGTTAGAGGGCTGCAAACACAGACTTGGGTCTCATTCACACTTCTACACTCAGAACGTTAGTGCGCTGCAAACACAGACTTGGGTCTCATTCACACATCTACATACAGAACGTCAGTGGGCTGCAAACACACACTTGGGTCTCGTTCACACTTCTACACAAAGAACGTTAGTGGTCTGCAAACACAGACTTGGGTCTCATTCACACTTCTATACACAGAACGTTACTGGGCTGCAAACACAGACTTGGGTCTCATTCACACTTCTACAAACAGAACGTTAGTGGGCTGCAAACACTGACTTGGGTCTCATTCACACGTCTACACACAGAACGTTAGTGGGCTGCAAACACAGACTTGGGTCTCATTCACACTTCTACACACAGAACGTTAGTGGGCTGAAAACACAGACTTGGGTCCCATTCACACGTCTACACACAGAACGTTAGTGGGCTGCAAACACAGACTTGGGTCTCATTCACACGTCTACACACAGAACGTTACTGGGCTGCAAACACAAACTTGGGTCTCATTCAGACTTCTATACACAGAACGTTACTGGGCTGCAAACACAGACTTGGGTCTCATTCACACTTCTACATACAGAACGTCAGTGGGCTGCACACACAGACTTGGGTCTCATTCACACGTCTACACACAGAACGTTACTGGGCTGCAAACACAGACTTGGGTCTCATTCACACTTCTACACACAGAACTTAGTGGGCTGCAAACAAAGACTTGGGTCTCATTCACACGTCTACACACAGAACGTTACTGGCTGCAAACACAGACTTGGGTCTCATTCATACTTCCACGCACAGAACATTAGAGGGCTGCAAACACAGACTTGGGTCTCATTCACACTTCAACACACAGAACGTTACTGGCCTTCACACACTGACTTGGGTCTCATTCAAATTTTTGCACACAGAACGTTAGTGGGCTGCAAACACAGACTTGGGTCTCATTCACACGTCTACACACAGAATGTTACTGGGCAGCAAACACAGACTTGGGTCCCATTCACACTTCTACTCACAGATCGTTAGTGGGCTGCAAACACAGACTTGGATCTCATTCGCACTTCTACACCCAGAACGTTAGAGAGCTGCAAACACAGACTTGGGTCTCATTCACACTTCTACACACAGAACGTTAGTACGCTGCAAACACAGACTTGGGTCTCATTCACACATCTACATACAGAACGTCAGTGGGCTGAAAACACAGACTTGGGTCACGTTCACACTTCTACACACAGAACGTTAGTGGTCTGCAAACACAGACTTGGGTCTCATTCACACTTCTATACACAGAACGTTACTGGGCTGCAAACATAGACTTGGGTCTCATTCACACTTCTACACACAGAACGTTAGTGGGCTGCCAAAACTGACTTGGGTCTCATTTACACGTCTACACACAGAACGTTAGTGGGCTGCAAACACAGACTTGGGTCTCATTCACACTTCTACACACAGAACGTTAGTGGGCTGAAAACACAGACTTGGGTCCCATTCACACGTCTACACACAGAACGTTAAAGGGCTGCAAACACAGACTTGGGTCTCATTCACACGTCTACACACAGAACGTTACTGGGCTGCAAACTCAGACTTGGGTCTCATTCACACTTCTACACACAGAACGTTTCTGGGCTGCAAACACAGACTTGGGTCTCATTCACACTTTTACATACAGAACGTCAGTGTGCTGCTCACACAGACTTGGGTCTTATTCACACGTCTACACACAGAACGTTACTGTGCTGCAAACACAGACTTGGGTCTCATTCACACTTCTACACACAGAACGTTAGTGGGCTGCAAACACAGACTTGGTTCTCATCCACACGTCTACACACAGAACGTTACTGGCTGCCAACACAGACTTGGGTCTCATTCATACTTCCACGCACAGAACATTATAGGGCTGCAGACACAGACTTGGGTCTCATTCACACTTCCACACACAGAACGTTACTGGGCTGCACACACTGACTTGGGTCTCATTCAAATTTTTGCACACAGAACGTTACTGGGCTGCAAACACTGACTTGGGTCTCATCCACACGACTACACACAGAACGTTTGTGGGCTGCAAACACAGACTTGGGTCTCATTCAGAATTCTACATACAGAACATTAGTGGGCTGTAAACACTGACTTGTGTCTCATTCAAATTTTTGCACACAGAACGTTAGTGGGCTGCAAACACTGACTTGGGTCTCATTCACACGTCTACACACAGAACGTTAGTGGGCTGCAAACACAGACTTGGGTTTCATTCACACATCTACACACAGAACGTTAGTGGGCTGAAAACACAGACTTGGGTCTCTTTCACTCTTCTACACACAGAACGTTAGTGGGCTGCAAACACAGGCTCGGGTCTCATTCACAATTCTACATACAGAACGTTAGTGGGCTGCAAACACTGACTTGGGTCTCATTCACACTTCTACACACAAAACGTTAGTGGGCTGCAAACACAGACTTGGGTCTCATTTACAATTCTACATGCAGAACAGTAGTGGGCTGCAAACACTGACTTGGGTCTCATTCACATTTTTACACACAGAACGTTAGTGGGCTGCAAACACTGACTTGGGTCTCATTCACAAGTCTACACACAGAACGTTAGTGGGCTGCAAACACAGACTTGGGTCTCATTCACACTTAAACACACAGACCGTTAGTGGGCTGCACACAGACTTGGGTCTCATTCACACTTCTACACACAGAACGTTAGTGGGCTGCAAACACAGACTTGGGTCTCATTCACATTTTTACACCCAGAACGTTAGTGGGCTGCAAACACAGACTTGGATCTCATTCACACTTCTACACACAGAACGTTCGTGGGCTGCAAACACAGACTTGGGTCTCATTCACACTTCTACACACAGAAAATTAGTGGGCTGCAAACACATACTTGGGTCTCATCCACACTTCTCCACACAGAACCTTGCTGGGCTGCAAACTCAGACTTGGGTCTCATTCACATTTCTACACACCGAACGTTAGTGGGCTGCAAACACAGACTTGGATCTCTAAAAGAACATGTGTTTTGAATATTTTTTTATATATAATATATATTTGCTTATATGCGTTTGGCACAGTGGTGGCAACAGTTGTGATAAATTATGACAGTATTTATGAACGTAATAATCTTAAAATTCTCCATTCGTCGTATATTTCCCTTCTCATCTCAGGGCCAGGCAATATCATCTCATTCCTGCCGCAAGACACTTATTCACTATCTTCCTCTCTGAGGGTTGGGTAACGTCCTTCGTTCCTCCCTTATAATAACTCCACTCAGAAATCAACTTCTTCTGTTCCTATATTTTTCTTATCTTCTTCTTAATGCATGATACTAATGGTAAATTTATAACAATAATCATATAATATAACTATCTCTGTTGCGTGCCCACTTTGCTCTAGTTACGCCATACTTAAACTTTTGCCGTTCGTTTGTCGGCAGCTGATGAGCTTGATAATTGCTCCTATTCATGACCTTTGGGACTTCGTGATGGTACGCTTTCCGAAGATACTAATTTTACAGCTACGAGAATTATATTTCCAAAAAAATAACGCATGTTATGGGAGCATGACTGAATGCTTTCTAGAAATTCCCTTGTTACATCACGGTTTTACTATATTGAGGGAAGTGCTCTGAAATGCTAAATCTGTTTAGGCTAATCTAACTGTTATCTGCCTTTGTTAGGTTCTGAACCTGTTATATCTTATTTCCGCTAGCAGACATGTGTTTTGCTGATGTGGACATTTGGCGGCTTACAAATCCTGCATGGGGCGTGCCTGGTTTGATGATCGTCATGGACTGTTCTCTGAGCTGAGTAAAGTGCCTTGTCTCCTTATGATAGCTTGTAAACAAAGACTGAACTGTGCCACCTTTCTGTATCGTTATTGTCGTGTCTGTGAAAGCGTAGTGTAACGGTAGCTTGCTCCTCCTGTCTATTCACATTATCAAGGTTGCCGTTCACTCAGTCACTCAAATATTTCCTAACTAACTTATGATATACAACAATATATACACTGTAACGACACTGCTGAAAATAATGTCCTGATTAGTAAGTTACACTCTCTTATTCTAGGGGAATTAGATTTAGGGAATACGCTGTCTTCTCTTAGATTGGGGTGTTTATCTCTGCTTCCTTACCATTTCTATAAGCTGCTATTGGCTAATTCCTCTTACCTGCTAGGGTGGTAAAAGCTTACTTTACTTGGGGGGGGGGGGGGGGTATTTAATATTTCTATGTACTTTTCTGGTTAGGGGTTGTTAGTATCTTAAAACGCTTGGCCGCAAGAGGATTCTACTGCATTCTTTCTTGTCAATCGACGTTAAGCTGGGTTGGGGAGAGGGATTTAATTAATGCTGAAGAAAAAAAATCCCGTGGTTAAGTAAAATAAAAAAATCTCAGCTTGGCGTGCAGCGGGAAATACTGAATCTTAACGGGTTTTATAACAAACCGAGTGAAATAAAAAGATAAAGCCCTTGACTGTGAATGAAGGGTTTATTAGTCTACTACTGATGTGGGCTAGATGGGGGATGGAAAAGGAATTTAGACTGACACACTACTCACCCTACTGTTGATACCAGTCGTCCATGATGTGGCGTTGGACCTGGCCACCCAGCTGGCGCCGGCGCACGTAGCACTGTTCAATGAGAGAGTCCAAAAGAGCAAGAAGTCGGGCGCGTGGAAGCGTCCCGTATTTGTAGATTCTCAAGTGGATCATAGCATGTCAGCAGTATGTACGGGAATACGCTAACTTTCGTTATTGTTGCATAAGATTGCAAGCTAGCATTTACCGTACTCGCGAATGTAGGCCGTGATTCACTTGCTTCACCCGGCTGTTCGCAAAGCCATAGCCCTTCTATGTACCTCTAAATAATTAGGTGTATTTGTAGCCACAACCCTTATGGAGGGTTGGGGTATGGAACAATATGACGACAAATGCGGCACTTGAAAGCGATCCTGCAGGGTGTGGCAAAATGATAAATGTTTCAATATATTCAGTACCGGTATATTCTCATATTTCGCAAGAAATATTTCCTGCTCTTCTTTCTTTCCTTCATTTGGTATCGAATTCCTCAACGATTTATATATTTATATTGTACCCTTTTAAAACCACCTACCAGTATCCAGATGGGCGTATCGCAGCTTCTTCGTGGCTCCAGCTAGGTAAACTACCGAAGGAAATGCCTGGTACATGGGATGAGTCGGGACACATAAGACAATGACGTTACACTACGGAATTAGGACTTTATCCATCAATGGTAGAGCGAGAAACCTGCGCTTCTCGGGGAAAATGGGATAAATTGGGTGCCTGCCCTTAATTCCACAGCATGCCTAACCATAATTATTAGGCATCAATAACGCTTGGTTTCTATAAAACAGTGGACAGACGAAACTCTCGTGTCCTACGATTTATTAATATAAAACATTACAAATACTAATTTAAATACGGACACTCCCGCCCTCAAACAACGACAAAATTAAATAATTGGATGAATTAAACCTTTAACTTCACTATTAAAATAAAATAAATATGAGGAATCCAATATTCTGAATGCCATCTGCATTTCCAAAATATGTTCGGAGTTTATAAATGGAATAAAACCCCTAAATTAAAATAATACCATAAGTTCGGTTCATCAAAACTAAATACAATTACTCTATGCATCACTAGACTCCATTCTATCTCTATAACAGTATTTACACGATCAGTTGTTATCGTTTCCAATCTCTTTTAACTATCTAAAATTTATCTACAACATTTTTACAATATCTAACTCGTAGCATTGTCTGTCTGTCTGTCTGCGAGTTTCACTGCCAGAACTCGTCCTTGAACTTTTTGAAGAAAAAAAGACAGGAATTTATGAAATTCGAGAACCACTTACTCAAATTACCTTCCTTGTCTTCATCGTATTAGTGTTTCTCATGGCAGTTCAACAAAGTCTAGCCCATGCTATAATAATCTAGCTCTCGTTAAATAACATAATAATAATAATAATAACAGTGAAATATTGCTTCAATGCAATTTCCTAATTTGTGCGATTTCTGTCGATACATGAGCTTCTATAGTCGCCTTTAAAGTTCAGATTAACGCATCTTTATCTCATACAGCTTCCTCGTATACTGTAATACAGACACATGACCTTCTATAGTCGCCTTTAAACATCAGATTAACGCATCTTTATCTCATACAGCTTCCTCGTATACTGTAATACAGACACATGACCTTCTATAGTCGCCATTAAACATGAGATTAACGCGTCATTATCTTATACAGTTTCCTCATATACTGTAATACAGACACATGACCTTCTATAGTCGCCTTTAAACATCAGATTAACGCATCTTTATCTCATACTGCTTCCTCGTATACTGTAATACAGACACATGACCTTCTATAGTCGCCTTTAAACATCAGATTAGCGCATCTTTATCGTATACAGCTTCCTCATACACTCTAATACTGACTCATGACCTTCTATAGTCGCCTGCTTTCAGTCTGTCTCTGTAAGAGATAATATTTGCATGAAGGAATAACAAACTGTTAAATACATAGACGCCAGTGTCCAGATCTTCCATACGAACAGTGTCACAGCCTGTATAAAAAAGGACCCTAAAAAGGTATGGATTCTGTAGGCAAAACGGAGAAAATAAACATCAGATTAACGCATCTTTATATTATACAGCTTCCTCATATACTGTAATACAGACTCATGACCTTCCATAGTCGCCTTTAAACATCAGATTAACGCATCTTTATATTATACAGCTTCCTCATATACTGTAATACAGACACATGTCCTTCTATAGTCGCCTTTAAACATCAGATTAACGCGTTATTATCTTATACAGCATCCTCATATACTGTAATACGGACACATGACCTTCTAGAGTCGCCTTTAATTATCAGATTAACGCATCTTTATCTTATACAGCTTCCTCAAATACTGTAACACAGACACATGACCTTCTATAGTCGCCTTTAACATAAGATTAACGGATCTTTATATTATACAGCTTCCTCATATAATGTAATACAGACACATGACCTTCTATAGTCGCCTTTAAACATAAGATTAACGCATCTTTATCGTATACAGCTTCCTCATATACTGTAATACAGACACATGACCTTCTATAGTCGCCTTTAAACATCAGATTAACGCATCTTTATCTTCTACAGCTTCCTCATATACTGTAATACAGACACATTACCTTCTATAGTCGCCTTTAAACATCAGATTAACGCATCTTTATCGCACACAGCTTCCTGATATACGGCAATACAGACACATGACCTTCTATAGTCGGCTTTAAACATCAGATTAAGGCATCTTTATCTTATACAGCTTCCTCATATACTGCATTACAAACACATGACCTTCTATCTTCTTCTTCTTCTTCTACCTTATCCGATACGGACGTTGGCTACCACCATGGCTAACACCTTCTTATCCTGTGCAATCCTGAAGAGTTCCGTGGAAGACAGCCCAAACCACGTTTTTAAATTATCCATCCAAGTTATTCGTCTCCTTCCTGGTCCACGCCGTCCTTCAATTTTACCCTGAAGTATAACTTGGAGCAGACGGTATTTTGGATTCCTCATCATGTGTCCCAAGTATTCCAATTTCCTCTTCTTAATTGTGTTTAACAGCTCAGGTTGGCTGCTTACGCGCTGAAGAACCTCGGCATTACTCACATGTTCTGTCCACGAAATTTTAAGAATCCGCCGGTATATCCACATTTCAAAAGCTCGAATCTTCTTTTCTGTAGCTACGGACAAGGTCCAAGCTTCAACACCATAAAGAAGGGTGGAGACAACATAACACTTCACAATTCTTTTCTTAAGCGTCATACTGAGATCTCGACAGCATAGTAGTTGTTTCATTGTCATAAAGATGGATCTAGCCTTCTCTATACGGCATCTTATTTCAACCGAAGGATCCCAATTCTCATTAATATTCTGTCCTAAATAAACCAAACTCTTGACTCGCTCAATCTGATGTCCATCGACTAAAAGGACTTGTGACAATGCTGGTTTTCGCGATATTATCATATATTTTGTTTTCTTAATGTTGAGGTCAAGGCCATATTGTTTACTCTTTTGATACACCATAGTAACAATCTCTTTAAGTCCTTCGAAACTATTTGCAATCAATACAGTATCATCTGCGTACCGTATATTATTAATATAATTACCATTGACCTTAATACCTTGTTGAATGCCATCAAGTGCCTCGGAGAAAATCTGTTCTGCATAGATATTATAAAGAAGTGGTGAAAGAATGCATCCTTGTCTCACACCACGCATTATTTCCACTGATCTCGATATATGTCCATCAATTCTGATACTAGCCTTTTGACCCCAGTATAAATTAATGATGATCCGAATGTCTTTCTCATCTATTCCTGAGTTCTTGAGTGCATTATACAACTTATCATGCTGACAACGGTCAAAGGCTTTTGCATAGTCCAGAAAACATGCATATACATCCTGATTCACCTCACGGCATCTCTGGAAAAGAACTTGAAGCGCAAATAATGCCTCACGAGTTCCTAGACCGTTGCGGAACCCAAACTGCGTGTCACTGATATTCATCTCGCATTTCCTGTATATGCGATTATGGATAACTTTGAGAAATATCTTGAGCACATGACTCATAAGACTGATTGTCCTGAAGTCACTACATGACTTAGCCATCGGTTTCTTCGGAAGAGCAATAAATGTAGACAAGAGCCAGTCTTCTGGTAATATGCCCATGTCGTATATCTTGTTATATAAATTAGTGAGCGTCACAATGCTATCATCATCCAAGATCTTTAATAATTCCACTGGAATGTCATCTTGACCAGGAGCCTTACCATTTTTCGCTATCCTAATCGCATATTTCACTTCATCCATGGTGATCATGGGTCCAACAACTGAAGGAATTTCGGGTCGGGAAGGACGATGATCATCATTAAAAAGCTCTTGTATATATTTTTCCCAAACCTGTAATTTTTCTTCAACTTCAAATACCGTGTTACCTTGACTATCAACTAAGTTGACTGTGTTTCTTTTCCTGTGTCTACCTGAAACTTCTTTGATTTTCTTATGGACCTGGAAAGTATCATATTTACTATTAAGTTCTTCAATTTCTTTGCACCTATCTGACATCCAAACTTCCTTGGCTTGCCTGATCTTATTCTTTATCAATCTATGAATAAACCAATATTCTTCATTATCTCTTCCTTTGACTTCTCTTCGTTTATCCATTAGATTCAATAGTCAATTCTATAGTCGCCCTTAAACATCAGATTAACGCATCTTTATCTTATACAGCTTCCTCATATACTGTAAAAGAGACACATGACCTTCTATAGTCGCCTGTAAACATCAGATTAACGCATCGTTATCATATACAGCTTCCTCATATACTGTAATACGGACACATAATCCACATAAGACAGTATACATGACGTTCAGGAATGGAGGTAGGTTACCAGTATCAGTGAAAATTATGTATGGCAATGTGGAGCTAACAAGGGTAAACTCCTACAAGTATCTTGGCCTGATACTCCAAACGACCGGACGGAATTTCTCCAAACATGTAAAAGATATAGCTGCTACCGCGGTTATAGCCATGAATGAGATAAAACTAATAAGACAACTCTCCATACAGACTGCATTAGAACTCTTTCACATAAAAATTTCTCCAATCATGACATGTGCAATAGGATTAATATGGGAGCATCTCTCGAAAAACGATCTTGCTCAGATAGAATGGGTGAAGGCCATATACATGAAAAAGATTCTGTGTCTAGGACAAAATGCACCGTCAAGGTCGACCTATGAACTAACGAGACAACCATTTTACATAGAAGAGTTACGTATAAGAATGTTACTGCCTTCTACAAAGCAATATCAGTTAATACTGCAAGAACTTCAAGAGAAGAAAGCCAACATCTGGATGGATTTCAACCAAACAGATGCCATGATGACCTCAGAGTGGAGGAATTCTACGTATGAACTTCGCAATTTCATGACACGTTTCGCTGTTCATGGTTTTCATTTCAAGCGGTGCTGCAAGAAGGTATACCACAACCCAGACGAGAACTGTAGGTGTGAGTTGTGTGGAAAGTCGTGTGAAAGATATCACGCAAAAGTTTGTAGCAAGAGAACAGTGACATTAACAGAATTCTGTACATGACTTCATTGTGTGCAATTTTAATTATTATTGTATTTGACCATTGGTTGCAATAAATATCATTATTAATAATACGGACACATGACCTTCTATAGTCGCCTTTAATTATCAGATCAACGCATCTTTATCTTCTACAGCTTCCTCAAATACTGTAACACAGACACATGACCTTCTATAGTCGCCTTTAACATCAGATAAACGCATCTTTATATTAAACATCTTCCTCATATAATGTAATACAGACACATGACCTTCTATAGTCGCCTTTAAACATCAGATTAACGCATCTTTATCTTCTACAGCTTCCTCATATACTGTAATACAGACAAATGACCTTCGATAGTCGCCTTTAAACATCAGATTAACGCATCTTTATCATATACATCTTCCTCATATACTGTAATACAGACACATGACCTTCTATAGTCGCCTTTAACATCAGATAAACGCATCTTTATATTAAACATCTTCCTCATATAATGTAATACAGACACATGTCCTTCTATAGTCGCCTTTAAACATCAGATTAACGCATCTTTATCTTATACAGCTTCCTCATATACTGTAATACAGACACATGACCTTCTATAGTCGCCATTAAACATCAGATTAACGCATCTTTATCTTCTACAGCTTCCTCATATACTGTAATACAGACACATTACCTTCTATAGTCGCCTTTAAACATCAGATTACGCATTTTTATCTCATACAGCTTCCTCATATACTGTAATGCAGACACATGACCTTCTATAGTCGGCTTTAAACATCAGATTAAGGCATCTTTATCTTATACAGCTTCCTCATATACTGTAATACAGACACATGACCTTCTATATTCGCCTTTAAACATCAGATTAACACATCTTTATCTTATACAGCTTCCTCATATACTGTAATACAGACACATGACCTTCTATAGTCGCCTTGAAACATCAGATTAACGCATCTTTATCATATACATCTTCCTCATATACTGTAATACAGACACATGACCTTCTATAGTCGCCTTAAAACATCAGATTAACGCTTCTTTATCTTATACAGCTTCCTCATATACTGTAATACAGACACATGACCTTCTATAGTCGCTTTAAACATCAGATTAACGCATCTTTATCTTATACAGCTTCCTCATATACTGTGATACAGACACATGACCTTCTATAGTCGCCTATAAACATCAGATTAACGCCTCTTTATCTTATACAGCTTCCTCATATACTGTAATACAGACACATGACCTTCTGTAGTCGCCTTTAAACATCGGATTAACGCACATTTATCTTATACAGCTTCCCCATATACTGTAATACAGACATATGACCTACTATAATAGCCTTTAAACATCAGATTAACGCATCATTATCTTGTACAGCTTCCTCATATACTGTAATAGAGACACATGACCTTCTATAGTCACCTTTAAACATCAGATTAACGCATCGTTATCATATACAGCTTCCTCATATACTGAAATACGGACACTTGACCTTTTATAGTCGCCTTTAATTATCAGACTAACGCATCTTTATCTTATACAGCTTCCTCAAATACTGTAACACAGACACATGACCTTCTATAGTCGCCTTTAAACATCAGATTAACTCATCTTTATCTTATAATAATGTTATTGGTTTTACGTCCCTTTTAACTACACTGGCTTTTAGAGACGCCATCTTTATCTTATGCAACTTCCTCATATAATGTAATACAGACACATGACCTTCTATAGTCGCCTTGAAACATCAGATTAACGCATCTTTATCATATACAGTTTCCTCATATATGTAATACAATTACATGACCTTCTATAGTCGCCTTTAAACATCAGATTAACGCATCTTTATCTTATACAGCCTCCTCATATACTGTAATAGACACATGACCTCTGTAGTCGCCTTTAATCATCAGATTAACGCATCTTTATCTTAAACAGCTTCCTCATATACTGTAATACAGACACATGACCTTTTGTAGTCGCCTTTAATCATCTGATTAACGCATCTTTATCTTATGCAGCTTCTTCAAATACTGTAATACAGACACAGGACCTTCTATAGTCGCCTTTAAACATCAGATGTACGCATCTTTATCTCTTACAGCTTCCTCATATACTGGAATACAGACACATGACCTTCTATAGTCGCCTTTAAACATCAGGTTAACGCATCTTTATCTTATACAGCTTCCTCATATACTGTAATACAGACACATGACCTTCTATAGTCGCCTTTAAACATCGGATTAACGCATCTTTATCTCATACAGCTTCCTCATATACTGTAATACACACACAAGACCTTCTATAGTCGCCTATAAACATCAGATTAACGCATCTTTATTTTATACTGCTTCCTGATAATAATACAGACACATTACCTTATATAGTCGCCTTTAAACATCAGATTAACGCACCTTTATCTTATACAGCTTCCTCATATACTGTAATACAGACACATGTGGAATAGATCGTCACATCTCCACAAGATTCAGTTCCCGAAATATAGCTTCACCTTTAAGCTGGCACGGAAATTCAAAAACAACAATTTCCCACATATTAACTGTGTTACAAATATTCCCATCGTCAACATGATCGATTGGAATCCCCATTCCAATATAAAATACCTTTTTTCATGCTCCATTATTACAACAATGCGCTCTTCCAACAATTAAAAATCTGCAGAATATCTCGTACGTAAGACATGTTTCCCATACTTGCAATACTTCAACATTCATCATTACAAGTTAATAATAATACCTCCTTGCATGTCGATCATAATTGTTGCAATCAACAATGCTTAAATTCTCTCTCCACATTCTAATGAAATCTGCAAAATGCTTTAAGTGTACCATTTCAACAAGTATAGTCCTTACGGTTTGTTTTAGTATTTAACAACATCTTTATTGAGTTTCTGTCGCATTTCAAATTGACTTCTGCGCAATATTAAGAGATCAGCTGTTATCGTCTGATACTCAAGAAATCTCAATTATTTTCGTTTAAAAATTGACAATCATGATATTGTCCTGTTATACAATGTCTATCTCACTTTACTTTAATGTTCAAATGTATAGCCATGCAACAGCAAGGTTACATTGAAGAGCTTCTCCAACGCTATGAGATGGCCGACTGCAACCCTGTAGTCACACCACTCGACCCTGGAACGAAGTTGAGCAAAAATGAGAATCCCAGTACTGACGAGTTGAAGTTGCCTTACCGCGAATTGGTAGGCGCGCTGACATACCTGTCGACAACTACACGCCCGGACATTTCGTTCGCTGTCAGCTACCTGGGACAGTTCAAACAATTGCTTCGGAGTCGAACATGGAAAGCTGCCAAGAGAGTGCTGCGGTACTTGAAGGGGACTTCGAACATCGGGCTGATCTACGAAGCAGACACCGAACCGATCCAAGGATTCATCGACGCCGACTGGGGAAGCTGCCAAGAAGATAGGAGGTCCTACACGGGGTACGTATTCCTGCTCGGCGGATGCCATATATCGTGGGACTCGAGAAAACAAAGAACCGTGGCCCTTAGCACCACGGAGGCCGAGTACATGGCGTTGTCAGAGTGCCCCAAGGAAGCTGTGTACTTACGTCGATTTCTGCTTGAGTTGGGCTTCAAAGACTTAGCCACTATGTTCATCTTTTGTGATAATCAAAGTGCAATTAATTTGGCAAAGAACGCGATGTATCACAGTAGAAGCAAACATATTGATATCAAACATCACTTTGTTCGTGAAGTCTTTAAGTGTAAATTTTTTGTTTTGAAGTATATCTCTATGAACAATCAAGTTGCTGACTTTGTCACGAAGAGTTTAAGTCGAATGAAACATGAACGTTGCTTGAAGTTTGCTGGTTTGGAGATTGTAAAGATTGTGTGAACCTGTACTTGTGGGGAAGTGTTGTAACTTTGGTGGTTCTATTCTTGTTTATCAAGTATGCGGTTCTATGTATGTAAGGTGCTGCCACCTGCCCCTTTATGCTTTCAGTTTGTCTAAAACTCGCGCCATGTTCGCACATGTTTAGTTTGCCCGGTTCCGCTATTGCCATCCATGTACATCAGTTCATTATTATTAAACTCACATCAGTTCGCTTTGCTTATATATCTCTGGTTTCCTTATATCCTCTTACAATTGCTCTAATAGATTCTTAGATATTGAGAACCGTCTAAATATTTTGGATGGTCGCCATGTTGGATTTTTATGTATGTAGGCCAAAGGGTTATGTAATATTACATGAAGGATATTGCGTAGGTGTATACAGTGACACCTCTCTTAACGGACACTCCTCTAAGGCGGACACCCCTTCATAACGGTCCGTGACCAAACCCCTATTAAGTATACTGTATTAATAATTAATCTCTCTTATGCGGACACTCGCTATTATGGACACGGATACCCCGGCCGCATATAAAAATATCAACCAACTTCTTTCCACCAGTCCCGTCATTCATCACCCAGCATGCCTCTCTTGTGTGATTTTGATTGATGAAAGTTTCGTCTAAATAAAATATCGTAGATTTACCCTCCTGTCATGCATGGTCCTGAGAAACACGTCTCTAGCTGCAACAATATCACTGCGTTCCATTAACAGTTTTCGCCCATCATAACTTTTTTTTGTACCTAAAGCCCATGTTCCTTAAAATTCGCAGATGTGATGACTTACTACCTTTGAAACCCACCACATGTCTCATTTTCTTGACAAGTTTTATTGCCGTTGGAAATTGCCCTTTAGCGTACATATCAAAAGTAATACGCCGCAACAAGTTCCAGTCAAAATTGTCTAGGTCCGTTATTAGATTCTGGCGTGGAGAATTCTTTCCTGGCGAGCGGAAAGACAAGGTCCCTTTGGCTGTAAGGGAAGATTTTGCCTCACTTACAATTGTCTGAAAGAATTTTTGATATGACCCACCATTACGCCACGGGGTGAGCAAAATGATTTAAATTATAAGAAAATGCCAAGTGCCAAGAGAGGTTGCCATGACAACTTTACTTTTAATTGATAAGGGATGAGCCATCAGCAGTTACTATGACAACGGCACTGCACGAGATAACATTCAGTTTTCCATCTGTCTGTGGGAAGCGACTTCGGTATCGGAACTGGTAGCATGCTGAACTTCTATGCCCAACGTCGCGGGTTCAAACCCGGCTGAAGGCGTCGGATTTACTAAGAGCGCTAAAAAACCCTGAGTGTGCTTTCCTTTGTGGGAGAAGTTCCAACGTTCGTTGCGAGTTGATGGTTCCGGTGGCATCTAGTAGCCAAGTTCACAGATAGGTGTCGATGGTAGTATTTTATGTAGATTTCATTAGAAAGCTAACTATTGCAATGGGTACCATGTTTCGATTTCCGGAAAATTTCGACATATCTTCGCGTTTCACATCCCCCAGACCCCAAAACCACCGTCAGTTCAAAAGTTTATATATAATTTATGTATGTTTATGTAGGTTCATATATATATATATTGACTGGTTACCAAGTCTCTCTGATATTCCTCCCCCACACCACAGGAGACAAAATAGCTTAATTCGAGAATATCAAAAAATCAACTTCAAACCTCGGTTACCAACCAATGATGATATTTCGGACGGTAACTAAGCTCGCCAACGCGCAGTGCTAGGTCATGGGGCCAAGCTATCTGTGGACTCGGTAGACGTGGGTTCGAGCACCACCATCGGCCGTCCTTGAAATGGTTTTCCTTGGTATCCCATTTTCTACCTCAGGCAAATTCAGGGACGGTACCTTCTAATACTAATCTTATTTTAAATTGTAACATATTTTATGCCTAATGGTAATCATGTTATCCATCCGTATTCAAGTGGCTTCGGTGGCGTAGTTGGTAGCGTGTTGAGCTTCTATGCACAATATCGAGGATTCAAACCTGCCCGATGTCGTCGGATTTTTGAGAGCGTTAAAAATCCCTCAGTATGCCTTCCTTCGGAGGGGAAGTGAAGCCGCCGGGCCAATGTCACATATTTATGGCATGTATGTAGTTAGTTTTAGTTGTAAGTAGGTAGTTAGTTTGTCTATTAGATATATGTCATTGTTCTATTAGACTGTGGTGTGTGAGTGTGTCTGGTAGCAGTTGCATTGTTTATTAGTTATAGTTCATTGTTTCAGTAGACTGTGAGGGTGCATGTGAGTGTGCCTGTTGACAGACTGTTTTAGTGGTAGTATTTGTTGTTGGTGGAACTTAAGCTTTTTGTTAGTAGAGTTTTGGTATTTAATTGTTAGTACGGTAGAAGGTTAGTATTTTTGTTAGTAGAATTGCTCTTTACTTATTCTGAAAGGGAGTAGCAGCCTTTCAGAATAAATCAATTCTTTACTAGTCTTATAGACGGTTAAGATATTGATAATATAAGCCAATAATGGCTACACTGCGTCCTGCTGCACGGCTGAAAGCAACGGGAAACTACAGCCGTATGCTATTCCCGAGGATATGCACCTCTCTATGCATAATTACATGTGATGATGGCCTCCTCCCTTGTAAAATTTCAATCCGGAGGTAAACTAGTCCCCCGTTCGGATCTCCGGGTGGGGACTACTCGAGAGGGGGTTAACATCACAGAAGTGACAAAGAGGAAATCTGACATTCTACGGATCGGAGCGTGGAATGTTAGAAGTCTGCTAGGAAGTGGAAGGTTAGAAAACTTAGAAAGGGAAATGGATAGGTTGAGGTTGGATTTGGTTGGGATTAGTGAAATGCGCTGGCAGGAAGAACAGGACTTTTGGTCAGGAGGCTATATGGCCATTAGCACTAAATCAAACAATGGCCAAGCAGGGGTTGGCCTCATATTGAGTAGGAAACTTGGACAGCGGGTGGATTATTATGAGCAATATAGTGAACGGATTATTGTAGCAAAAATCAATACAAAACCTTCCTGCACTACAGTGGTACAAGTCTATATGCCTACCAGTCAAGCTGATGATGAGGATGTTGAAAAGGTCTACGAAGAAATAGACGAAATTCTGAGGTATATCAAGGGTGATGAAAATGTTATAGTAATGGGAGATTGGAATGCTGTGGTAGGAAAAGGGAGAGAAGGGAAGATAGTAGGAGATTTCGGATTAGGTGAAAGGAATGATCGAGGAAGCAGGCTGGTAGAATTCTGCACCGAGCATGAATTGGTCATAGCTAACACCTTATTCAATAACCACAATAGAAGAATATACACATGGATGAGACCAGGAGATACAGGGCGTTACCAAATCGACTTCATTATGGTCAAGCAGAGGTTTCGAAACCAGATTTTGGATTGTAAAACATATCCTGGTGCTGACATAAACTCTGATCACAATCTGGTTGTAATGAAATGCAGATTAAAGTTGAAGAAACTGAAGAAAAGTCAAAAGCCAAAAAGGTGGGCAATAGACAGACTGAAAGAGAAGGATGTAAACGAAAGATTCAAGAAGAGTATAAAGGAAGGACTAATGAAAAACCCTAAACAAACTTCAATTGCAGACGAATGGGCACTTTTGAAGAATGAAATAACAAAATCCGCAGAAGAAAACATTGGTAGGAAAGAAAGAATAGGTAGAAAACCGTGGATCACTCAGGATATACTAGAATTGATGGATGAAAGGCGGAAACACAAGAATCTAAGAGATGAAAAGGGGAAAGCAGAATACAGACGTCTGAGAAATGAGGTTAACAAGAAGTGCAAGGAAGCGAAAGAAGAATGGTTGTAAGAGAAATGTGCAGGTATAGAAAATTGTCTGAAATTAGGAAAAGTAGACACAGCTTATCGAAGGATTAAGAATACTTTTGGGGAAAAGAAGACTAAGTGCTGTAATATTAAGGACACAAATGGAAAGCCTCTAACAGATAGGGAAGAAAAGGTTGAGAGATGGAAAGCTTATATAGAGAGTTTGTATAAGGGGAAGGAGATTGAGAATCATGTAATGGAAAGGGAGGAGGAAATTGATGAGGATGCGAAAGGAGATTTAATATTGAGATCAGAATTTGATAGAGCTTTGGAAGACTTAAGCAGGAACAGAGCACCAGGCATAGATGATATACCGATTGAGTTGCTACGCTGCATAGGAGATGAAGGTCTGATCAGGTTATTTCACTTGGTGTGTAGGATTTATGAGACAGGTGAGGTACCCCCTGATTTCAAGAAGAATGTAATCATCCCTATACCAAAGAAAGTGGGAGCTGACAGATGTGAAGATTACCGTACAATCAGCTTGATTACTCATGCTTCAAAGATCCTGTCTAGAATAATTTACAAGAGGATTGAAAGCCAGATAGAAACGGAGTTGGGTGAAGACCAGTTTGGTTTCAGGAGAAATGTAGGAACAAGGGAAGCTGTACTAAGTCTTAGGCTGATTTTAGAAGGTAGAATAAGGAAAGATAAGAGAACCTTCATGGCTTTTGTAGACTTAGAAAAGGCTTTTGATAACGTTGATTGGACTAAATTGTTTGACATTTTGAAATCAATTGGAATAAAGTACAGGGATAGGAGGGTGATATACAATCTGTACAGAAACCAGACAGCAGTCATTCGAGTTGAAGGACATGAGAGAGAAGCTGGTATTCAGAAAGGTGTAAGGCAAGGCTGCAACTTATCACCCGTACTTTTCAATCTTTACATTGAACAAGCAATGAAGGACATTAGAGAAAAATTTAAAGTGGGAGTGAAGATTCAAGGAGAAATAATTTCAACTCTGAGATTTGCTGATGACATCGTCATCTTGGCCGACAAGCCTGAGGATTTGAATGAGTTTTTGAATGGTATGGACTCCGTCTTACGGAAAGAATTCATGATGAAAATAAATGTAAAACAAAAATACTGGAATGCAGCCGAAATAAATCGGAAACCTCAATGGAGATCAAATTGGCAGGTGAAAAGCTGAAGGAAGTAGGAGACTTCTGTTACTAAGGAAGCAGAATAACCAGTGATGGACGAAGCAAAGAGGATATTAAAAGTAGGTTGGCTCAGGCAAGGAAAGCATTTCTACAAAAAAGGAATCTGCTGACATCGAATATAGATTTAGGTATTAGGAAGTCATTTTTGAAAGCCTTTGTCTGGAGCGTGGCGCTCTATGGAAGTGAAACTTGGACTATTGGTGCAGCAGAAAAGAGGAGAATTGAAGCATTTGAAATGTGGTGTTACAGGAGAATGATGAAGATCAGATGGGTAGATAGGGTTACAAACAAAGAGGTATTAAGACGAGTGGGAGAGGAGAGATGTTTCTGGCGACTGCTAATGAAGAGAAGAGATAGGTTGGTAGGACACATACTAAGACACCCAGGAATAGCAAGATTAGTTATGGAAGGAAGGGTCGAGGACAAAAACTGTAGGGGTAGACCAAGGTTAGAATATGTTAAACAGATTGCCTCCGATGTAGGGTGTCGGAGCTATGTAGAGATGAAACGTTTAGCTCAGGACAGGGAGGCATGGAGAGCTGCATCAAACCAGTCAAAAGACTGAAGACTCAAACAAGAACCAATAAAAAATACGTCTTGCACACTTATGAGGACACTATCTAATTCCTACTTCCTACAAAAATACGGTCGGTTAAGCACATCTCCCATCAAAATATTAACGAAATATCTAATCGCACAAAAACTAGTATTTACGGTAAAATCTACCTCAATAAAATCTCGCTCGTCGAAGAATAAAAATCAAATCTAAATTCAAAAATATTTACGAAGTCCAAATACTAAATATTGTTGTAGCTTTTATGGGCTATAACTAAGTTGTAAGGGGTGCGGGGTGTTGTATGTGTCACCTACCTGATGGTTTGATGAAGTGTTACAATTTGAGAGCCTCTAGACGCTTGGCACTTCTGGTAATTAGGGGGTTGGAGGTGCTCCTAGTCGAGGATTAAATCCGGGCTACTTTCTAAGTAAAAGCGAGTGCTAAACAATTATGAGAAAGCGCACGGTCGCTAAACGGACAATAGCTTGCTCTATGCCTGGAGACGTGCTGTTCACAATGCGATGTGGGCGAGCAGGTTATTAACAGCGATGACTCAACAGGTTCTGAGTCGCATGGGCAAATGGTGAGCGTACAATAAAAGTAGACAAGAGGCTAGTTGTGATGGAATGTGGAATTTTACTAAAATCACTTTGGAGAAGTGAGTAGACTTCTCCAATTAAATGTAGTGCAGTAGCCCACAATGCAAGATGAAGGCGATGACAAGTTTTACAGAGGTGGTAGTGTACTTACTAGGGTATGAAGGCTGGGAACAATGCGGGGTTGCAGGAAGTAAAAGCATAGCATGCTTCATTGCGCCTGGCTGATCAGATTCTTAATCTATACCGTGGCATTTCATCTTACAATTGTTAGTAGGCGAGGTATATGGACGGATAGGTCAGCACAGCCCCGTATAGGGGATGATATAATGAATGAATTTTTCCTGCAGCAAGCAGATGCCCCGTATAAGGGTTGATATAATGAATGATTTTTCCTGCAGCGAGCAGATGCCCCGTATAAGGATTGATATAATAAAATGAAGAAATAAGTGCACCCTAGCACCCTCTCTGTCCATTTTCACCAATTATATACCTAGGTAATAGAATAAGGAACTAGTAATTAATTAAGTAAGAAAGGGGAGCGAGAGGGCGCAGTGGCTTAGCTACTCGTATTTCACCCCACGGCCGATGATCATGGTGACAGTGGAGTGAGATTCTCACCTGAAACTTTCACCAGGAAGCCCCGCGGCTAGAATCCCGGTGACACTGAGGTGAAACTTTCACCAGGAATTCCCGCGGCTAGAATCCCGATGACACCGAGGTAAAACTTTCACCAGGAAGTCCCGCGGCTAGAATCCCGGTGACATCAAGGTGGAACTTTCACCAGGAAGGCCCGCGGCTAGATTCCCAATGACACCGAGGTGAAACTTTCACCAGGAAGACCCGCGGCTAGAATCCCGATGACACCTAGGTGGAACCTTCTCCAGGAAGGCCCGCGGCTAGAATCCCGATGACACCGAGGAGAAACTTTCTCCAGGGAGGCTCGTGGCTAGAATCCCGATGACACCGAGGTGAAACTTTCACCAGGAAGTCCCGCGGCTAGAATCCCGGTGACACCAAGGTGGAACCTTCTCCAGAAAGCTCCGCGGCTAGAATCCCGATGACACCGAGGTGAATTATTCACCTGGGAGGCCCGCGGCTAGAATCCCGGTGACACCAAGGTGGAACTTTCACCAGGAAGCCCCGCGACTAGAATCCCGATGACACCGAGGTGAAACTTTCACCAGGAAGGCCCGCGGCTAGAATCCCGGTGACACCGAGGTAGAAATTTCACCAGGAAGGCCCGCGGCTAGAATCCCGGTGACACCGAGGTAGAAATTTCACCAGGAAGCCCCGCGGCTAGAATCCCGGTGACACCAAGGTGGAACTTTCACCAGGAAGCCCCGCGACTAGAATCCCGATGACACCGAGGTGAAACTTTCACCAGGAAGCCCCGCGACTAGAATCCCGATGACACCAAGGTGAAACTTTCACCAGGAAGGCCCGCGGCTAGAATCCCGGTGATACCGAGGTAGAAATTTCACCAGGAAGCCCCGCGGCTAGAATCCCGGTGACACCGAGGTGGAACTTTCACCACGAAGCCCCACGGCTAGAATCCCGGTGACACCGAGGTGAAACTTTCACCAGGAAGCCTTGCGGCTAGAATCCCGGTGATACCGAGGTGGAACTTTCACCAGGAAGCCCCGCGGCTAGAATCCCGGTGACACCGAGGTGAAACTTTCACCAGGAAGCCCCGCGGCTAGAATCCCGGTGATACCGAGGTAGAACTTTCACCAGGAAGTCCCGCGGATAGAATCCCGGTGACACCGAGGTGGAACTTTCACCAGGAAGCCCCGCGGCTAGAATCCCGGTGATACCGAGGTGGAACTTTCACCAGGAAGCCCCGCGGCTAGAATCCCGGTGACACCGAGGTGGAACTTTCACCAGGAAGCCCCGCAGCTAGAATCCCGGTGATACCGAGGTGGAACTTTCACCAGGAAGCCCCGCGCTAGAATCCCGGTGACACTGAGGTGGAACTTTCATCTGACAACTCACGTGGCGGCAGGAAGGGCAGTCGACCTTAAGTTGCCGACCAAGAACAGTAGTAAGTGAGTACGTCAGGACGAAAGAAATCAAGAGAAAATAAGACAGCAAAGAAGCGTTGTAAGAAGAAGGAATCAAAAGAAATTAATGTACGAATAAAGAAATAAACGAGGCGAGGAATAGGAACCTAAAGAAGTGAAAGATGATTAAGAAGGGGGAATTAGGAAATAAATAAATGAAAGAACTTGAAAGTAAATAAGTAACTAAATAACGCCAGAACCATAAATCATCCGCATCAGAGTGAAGAAAGACTAGGGAAAGGCATTGGTTAGAAGCAAGTAAATAAGATGAATAACGGAGAAAGTAAGGAGAGGGAGTGAGTAAGAAAAAGAGGAAGCAAAGATATAAGTCAACAACAAGGCGAACCAAAAGCTAAAATAATCAATTAATAGGCTAAGACACGTAAATCTTATATTCTTACATATACAGGGTGTCATTTATGTACTTGAGTACCCTTAAGGGACATGTAGGGGATGGGTATAGGATCGATTTGAGATCGGGAACCTGGCGTCGGAATGGCCTCCTAACCCCAGAAAACAGGTTTGTTTCAGGCCCTCCGCCCCTGTAAAGTAGGGAAGCACGCCATGTGTTACTCAGAGGTCAGTCACTCTTTCGCCGTCAACGGTCATGGCGCGACCACCGCTCAACGCTTCGTTAGTCGAGAGGATAGTGGCGAGGCGCGGTGGTCCCAGGCTCATTTCTCCTGGGGTACCATGCCTTCATTTTTTCTTTTTCTTTATTTTTAGAGAGGTAGGAGGGGGGTGGTCACAGTGCGTGTATATTCTGTGCTGATTTTTTAAAACTATCGTTAATTCTGTAAATTAATTGCCTTTTGATTATTAGACACAAGAGGTTACGTGTGTTTCTGTAGTAATTAGAGACGACGGAACTATCAATTGGCAAGAGGAATGCAGCTCTCGGCTAACGCAGCGATGAGCGGTGGTCGCGCCAAGACCGTTGACAGCGAAAGAGTGCCTGACCTCAGAGTATAACACATGGCGCGCTTCCCTACTTTACAGGATCGGAGGGCCTGAAACAAACCTGTTTTCTGGGATTAGGAGGCCATTCCGACCCCAGGTTCCCCATCGCAAATTGATCCTATACCCGTCCCCTACACACCCCTTAAGGGTACTCAAGTCCATAAATGACACCCTGTATATAAAAAAGGATGTTCGTTTGTTCGTCTTTTATGCGTTCATAAACCATTCATCCGATTGCGACCAAAATTTGGTGAGATGTTGTGAACACTTCCAGGATGGTTATAGGCATAGTTAATCCAATTTACAATAGACTGCACGCGAGTAGTTTAAACAAATGTGTGTTGGCGATGCGGTCATATAGCCTACAATTCATCCGATTGCGACCAAATTTTGGAGGGTTGTTTAGCACACTTACGGGATGGTTATAGGCATAGTTAATCCAATTTACAATAGATAGCGCGCGAGTGGTTTGAACAAATGAGTGTTTGCTATGCGTTCAAATACAATTCATCCGATTGCGATCAAAAATTTTGGTGAGTTGTTGTGCACACTTCCGGAAAAGTTATAAGCATAGTAAATACAATTTACAACAGATGGCGCGCGAGTAGCTTCAACAATATGGCGTGCCATTCGTTTCAACAAAGACCACATGCGATCATATACCATTCATCTCAATGCCATTAAACTTTGGTGACATGTTGCGTACACTCCAGAGAAGGTTTCTGGCTTAGTAACTCAATTTTACAATAGGTAGCGGACGAGCAGATTCAACAAATGAGTGACAACGCGTGAAAGTTTCAACAAAGTCCCATATGCGTTCATATACCATTCGTCCGATAGCGATGAAACTTGGGTGAGATGTTGTGTACACTTCATGGAAGGTTTCTGACTTAGTAAATCCATTTTACAATATGTGGCAAACGAGTAGATTCAACAAATGAGCGACGACGTGCGAAGCGTTTCATCAAAGTCCCGTATGCGTTCATATACCATTCATCCAATAGCGATGAAACTTGGGTGAGATGTTGTGTGTACATCAGGGAAGGTTTCTGGCTTAGATCATCTACTTTTCAATAAGTAGCGCACGAGTAGATTCAACTAATGAGCGACAACGCGCGAAGCGTTTCAACAAAGTCCCATATGCGTTCATATATAGGGTGGGGCAGAAACAATGACCCATTTTAAACATGTTATTTAACCATGAAGAAATACAACTACATATTATAACTGTACACTGTTCAAAAGAACACATCCTACCATTAATTGCTCATGTCACTGTTTGTAAATTATGTCCTTCAGGTGTCCACCATTGTTGGCGATGCAATCTTCTGCACGAACACGCAAATTCTCCATAACCTTACGAAGAGTGTCACCTATTATGGCCTCGATTTCGGCTTGAATGTTGTTTTTCAATTCTTCAATAGTTGTTGGCCTGTTAGCATACACTTTGGATTTCAAGAATCCCCACAGAAAAAATCACAAGTCGATAAATCGGGCGAACGGGCTGGCCAGTTGACATTGCCAAAGCGGGATACAAGATGATCTGGAAACATTCTGCGTAAGACTGTCATGGATGTTCTGGCCGTGTGAGTGGTTGCACCATCTTGTTGGAAACATAACGACCGCAAATTGATATTCTTACGGCGCATTTCCTGCATTACAAACTGTTGCAACATAACAACATATCGATCTGATGTTACTGTGGCAGCGTCACCTGCATCATTTTCGAAAAAATACGGACCAATAATATCCTGCAGACACACACCACACCTCACAGCAACTTTTGCGCTATGAAGTGGTCTTTCGTGCATCTGATGAGGATTGGTAGGCGCCCAGTACCTACAGTTTTGTTTGTTTACATAGCCCGATAAGTGAAAATGGGCCTCGTCAGACATCATGAATTTGTTGAGAAAGTCGGGTTGAGTGTTTATCATCTCCAGAAGCTGTGTACAGAATGTTTGACGTGCCTGGAGATCTCTGGGCAATAATTGCTGCACCACTTGGAGTTTGTAGGGTTGGAACTTCATATCCAGATGCAACATCCGTCGCACACTTCTGGCCGAGATGTTAAGAACTTGTGAATGCCGACGAACTGATCGCGTTGGACTTTGCTCGACAGCAGCTCGCACGCGTGCAATGTTGTCCGGCGTGCGAACTGTACGTGGCCTACCAGACGGTGTCTTGTTTGTTGCAGATGCTGTTGCTCTGAACTGCTGGACCCATCTCGTAATCGACATCCGAGACGGAACTTGATCATTCCGACCAATGTCAAAATGTTGCCGGAACAAACGCTGTGTTCGTACGACACTGTCAGCACATTTGAAAAACGTTTCTATTGCAAACGCACGGTGTTCGTTTGACCAACGCTCCATACTGACTGGCAATGCTTTGAACTGCACTACACACTGGTACCAATATCAACTCTCTAGGAAGCCGTGTGCAATAATGGCGGGCAATTTAAAATGGGTCATTGTTTCTGCCCCACCCTGTACCATTCGTGCGAATGCGATGAAACTTGGGTGAGTTATTGTGTACACTCCAGGGAAGGTTTCTGGCTTAGTACATGCATTTTACGATAGGTAGCGCACGATTTTATTCAACAAATGAGCGACGGCACGTGAATAGTTTCAACCAAGTACCGTATGCGTTCATATACCATTCATCCCATTGCGACGAGACTTTGGTGAATCGTTGAGTACACTCCAGGAAATGCTTCAGGCTTAGTAAATCTATTTTACAATAGGTAGCGTACGAGTAGATTCAACAAATGATTGACGGCACGCGTATCGTTTAAACAAAATCCCGTATGTGTTCATATGCCATTCATCCGATTGCGATGAAACTTTGATGAATTGTTGTGCGCGCTCCCACGAATGTTTCTAAATAAGTTAATCCCTTTTACGATAGTTTAGAGGCGATTAACGAAAATTGAAAAAGATTGTTTCCAAAAGCATTTCAAGAAACGAAATTACAACGCCAACACTTTCTTTGATTGGCATTGCAATGCATGTCGGGTAGAGCTAGTACGTAAATAATTCAAATAGTTAATTAGTCGACAAGGTTAACCTCTACGCCGTACGGACAGACGAATTGACAAACAAACAAACAGCGCTACATGACTAACATACCAAATACAAATGATAACAATATACTAACATGAAATATTTCTCCTTCCATACAGCACCAGTGTTGCCCTTTACCAAACTGGGAACAATCACCTTTTGCATTTGTATTTGTATTTTGGATCACATCAAGCGATCGAGAATCAAAATAAAAGGTACTAATATAAGCTTGTACTTCCAGGTTGCACTGAAACTGTTCCTCTTTTCCAGACAGCAGCAAATCCAACAGGAACACATTTAAAATTTTATTTAATCTTTGTACTTTCCTTTTCAGGTAATAGCTCTACCCTTATTACAGGAATTTAGTAATGGAACTATTCACTGTGACTGCCCCAGGGCACCCGCCTTTCCTTCTCTCCTTTTGACACAACACACTCTTTATTACACTACACCACAATACCTCGATTCATTCCTTTACTTACACTAGCACGACCAAGATATATCCGCACAGCAATGGCTGATATCTGTGGGATACCAGTTGTTACTGACGGATACCCAATATAACGCTCACATGTGGTGAGAGCAGACACAAGCTTGTAAGTGGCGACTTTCACAGCTAAGTTACGTTCACTCGCCCACAGAGAGTAGCTTACAAACTTTAAAATACAGTGGCCACATAGATATAAGTTACTTTAGAACGGCTGTCTAGTTACTAAGTTAATTCATAAGTTTGGACCCTAAGTTTGTTCTATAAACAACAACGAGGTATAGCGCGCATAGGGGTAAACAATTATACAACAACAGAGCTCTACGACACGATGGCACACTTGCTATTATTTTATTGTTACATTGTATGTACATTTGTTTTTTATTTTATTTTTATTAATATTGTTATACGGTACTCCTGGTGTCAACATGTTTTTTGCCGTGTTACTTGTGCATATTTATTCCACTGTATTCCTTACATGCACACTCTTTTTTCTTTTCTCTCTTCCTAATACACGATGTTCAAATGCCCTATCAATAAAAACGATGCATATTCTTCCAAACTTCTAACCCACACAGAGCATTTTTTGTCTCTTTTTCTTCTTTAACCCTGTAGTACATTGTATTTCTCTTTTCCAACTTGTTTATTTTTTTCTCTTTGAAACACTTATAGCAACACATGTTCCATTGCCATAATGCCTTGTACTGTGTGCCTGTCTGTCCTTCCGTCTGTCTGTCTTTCTGTCTGTGTGGCTGTGTGTGTGCTCCCCCCTATCAACTCCTAAACGGCTGCAGCAATCAAAACAAAGTTTGGTAGGAGTAAAGATCTATACCTGAATATATGATGGCCATATTTGAAAATAATGTCAGTGTTACCAACTGCTGAAAAATCGCAATTGAAATTTGAGCTCCATGTTGGATATCTTGGAAGGTATGAATGGGAGCTATTTCAAAATTGGCACACGTATAGATAATAATATTGCAGTTTAATTTCCAGGAGGCCATATACGGCATTGTTGCCAAAATGATTATAAGCCTGCTGATAGGTCCAAATTTTAAATGTATATAACTTCTACACTATCAATTGGATTTCAACCAAATTTTGTATGTGCTATGTGTACATAAACAGATACGACTGAGCGTATTCTTAGGAGCCACCAGGGCTGCCAACTGTTAATAAATGCTCTCAACTTTTTTTAAATCCAAATACCCATATATCAGAAAGTATGCAAGCCGACAGCTTTAAACTATGCACACATATAGTACCTGACATTCTATATTAATTTGGAGTAACTTATATGCGTCAGTGCTACCAACATGATTCTAAACCTGCTGAGAGGTCAAACTTTAAATACATGTAGCTTCTATACTATCATTTCGATTTCAACCAAATTTCGTGTGTGCTATGTGTACCATAACAGATATGACTATGCCGATTCTTAAGAGTAACCAGGGCTGCCAACTGTTACTAAATACTGTCTCTATTTTTGTTACCCTAATATCAATATATCAGAAAGTATGCAAGCCAATAGCTCTAAACTTTGCACACGTATAGTACCTGGCATTCTAGAGTAATTTAGAGTAAATAATATAGGCCTACGCCAGTGCTGCCAACATGATTCTAAGCCTGATGATAGGCCCAATTTTAAAATACATGTAACTTCTATAATAACTAATGAATTTCATTCAAAATTGTCACAACAATAGATCATACTTATCAGATTATGTCATTGTTGCCAACATGATTTTACGCGCACTGCTAGATCCAATGTTTAACTGCATGTAACGTCCATGTTATCCATTGGACTTCAACCAAATTTTGTATTGTGTACCTTAAGAGATGGAACTAAGAATATATTCAGTCACCAGGGCTGCCAACTCTAGTTCTCTATTAGGCTACATTTTTCCAGGTATACAGTATTTCGAACTAATTAGAAATTTCGATATTACCAACTTAATTCCGTCATTATTCTAGATAGATCCATATAGATTAATCATTGGCATGAATCTTAAATTTTAAGAAAAGTAGGTTCTTTAGTTCGTCACGGAACTTCTTGTTTTTATCTCAACTTCTGTAAACCTTGTGATTTTTTCGTAAGAAATGGCTGACTATTTGTTTCAGTATATTTTGATAAGAAAATAATAATATCTTTAGGTTATGTTGATTATAATTAATAAGAATTACATAGTTAATACGTTTTATAAACAAATAAACGCAATTGTAAAATTAAATATATTATTTTATGAATATTTAAAATGGCATACCTATGTGGACCATGCGACCACTCGCGTCACTATTAGGTACGCGACAACTGCAGGGTTAATATATAAATGCACTCTGAGAGGGTCCCTAGGATATTTAAGTCGTGCCCTGTGTCAAAGTGATGATAAATTAAAGTATATATAAAAGCACGTACTACGGTATCCCTCGGGAGTTCACCTATGCGGTGTTAACACTTGCAACGACTTATGTTCCAAGACTGTACTAAGATTGCTCAACATTTCAGTTGTCTTTCGTATTCTTAGACAACAATCACCGCTACTAGAATGCGCTAGTATGGACACGCTACCAGTAGTATTTGAATTATGACACACTTGTCGTTACATTTCTAGTCAAAATCGTATTTACTAACAATAATCTACCTGTACAGAGACGCTTCAAAATAGCAAGATATCATCCTACACTGATCAAAAATCTGCTTTCATATGTCAATCATAAAACCGTGTTTCTTGCTAGGAAATGTCGGAAAATATTCTGAAGTGTTCATCCTGAATTCCTTTGTGAGTATAAATATAAAGACAGCCATTCTACAGTGTTGCCACATTAACAATTAATATTGTATCTTTAGTCAGTAACATAAAATAAAGACAGCCTTGAAGCCATTCAACAGTTTTGCCACATTAACAGTTAATATTGTGTCTTTCAGTCGGTCAACCTAAGAATCATTCCAATTACTGTAAAATGTGAAAAGAAACTGTAATTAATTACAAAGGATTAAGATTTTTACATATTATTGAGGACTATTCAAGAAGAAAACTAAGAGATTACATGTTTTTCTCGTCAAAGGAGCATCATCAGATCCAAATATACAAGACAAATAGCTCTACAAAACACCATCAAACCTGCAGTGACTGCCCTCTCTAAACAAAATACAAGAAAACCAGTTAGGAAACGTGGTGAGTGTAGTAACTATTACTGAAACATATTACGGCATTAAGTTGAAAAAAGAACTATTCATTTTACTATCGCAAATCTTAGATATGACTATACCATCAACAAATATAGTATTGTTCCCACAAACTAATCTATCTTCGTAGATTATAGATTCTCGCCCCTATGGATTAGCCCTTATGGTGCCGATATATCGGCCGAGGGAGCATCTGATAAAAATGCCACTGGCCGACCTATGTATTTTTTTATTTCCATGCACACAGCGATTTAACTATAGTAACGAAGACAACGCGGAAACCATTCCTTATCTCGACAAGTTTAAGTTCCATGAATAACTGAATTTATAATAGGTATTCTTTGAACATGCTGCAGTCAACTGACACCCCGTGTGCGTTATCTTCTGAAGTATAAGCTTATTAATATACGTGGTGATAAATATGGCTAGCTCCTTCAGCGAAGTGGACATAAATACGGTTTTAGTGCTAAGTGAAGTGTGTGAATTTTCTATTGATGGCGGCGGCTTTGATTTTACTGACGAAAATCCTCCTAATGCCGGAGGACTGTAAACGTATATCATTGTAGAAATTGATCGTACTCAATACCTATTTGATAGAATAACTCTATGCTTGCGATATTTATAAACAATTAAATAAATATTAACTAAAACCCGCGCAACGAATAAGGGACTCCACGCCACCTTGGTGTGTTTTGAGATTATGATGGAAATAGGTACCTGGTCTCATGTATCAGGAAATGACGTGTTAAACGTGCACACAAGTGCCTCCTATGGGTATATATTTGCAGTTGAAATGCCACGTGCGTGGAAGAAGGACTCTGGTATTCCAAGACGGAGTACTTCAGGAAGTTGGAGACCTCTCCGTCAGCTAGCAAACGTGAAAATATCGGCCGTATACGTAAATGGAACATGAAAAAGTGGAAAGATTTCAATAGAAAGATATTGAATGATGCTGGGGAATCATATAAAAATCGTCATGGATGTTTAATTCCAGAAAAAATACAACCAGAAGAGGTGAGTAGAAAAAGGACCTTCGTGTTTTCACCTGGGTGTCTGCATGCCAGAATTTGTTATTAATAGGTCTGAATTTTGGAATGAGACATTTGAATACATCCCTGTTAATAATGTAGAGATTAAGTTGTTTTATTTAGGGAGTTGGGGCATCGTTATTATCAGCCCCGTGTACTTGAGTGTGTGGGCTGTCTTATAATCTGCGTTTTTGTGGTGATTGCCAGGGTGTGTTTGTGTTTGCGGGGCTAGAATATGTGGGAATGTGAATTTGGTATGTTAGGTAGGCTATCATCCCGATATTTGTTTGGTGTAGAAATAGGAAAATACACAAGACCATTTTTAGGAGGTACCTGGAATCT
Organism: Meconema thalassinum; assembly: GCA_946902985.2. Classification (NCBI taxonomy): domain Eukaryota; kingdom Metazoa; phylum Arthropoda; class Insecta; order Orthoptera; family Tettigoniidae; genus Meconema; species Meconema thalassinum. Next base: position 52,906,263 of record OX336388.2, on the reverse strand, counting down.
ACTCCTCGGTTATCCTCACAATATTAAGTGTACTTTATTCCAACACTCGTATCAGGATTTAAATTCTCAATTGCATCACGGAGATTTAACTCGAGTCTTCTAAAAAAGGGCATTTACTACACTCACCCCTAAACCACTCACAGCTACTGTAGAGAATAAGTGGCTCGTAATGTCTTAGTGTGATATATTCCACGATAAGCGATGTCCTGTTTGCCACAAGGATGAACCCGCAAAAATTAAACTTTTCAGGGGGAAGACACCATAGTACAACCTTGTCCCCTAATGTTCTAATTTATATAAATTTAGTGTAATATCCTCAGTTCTGTGAGACCTGCACCTAAGGTTACAGATTCGAACCCCAGCTCTACGATGGAGGATCTTTAATGCTGGTATACGAATTGAAGCGCAGGGACGTAGGTAGCCAAGGGGTGCTAAACGTTGCTAGTGCACCCGCATCCATCTCCTCCTCACCCTTCAGCGCGCTCTCAATGTTGTGGGGGAATAATCGAGAGAATGTTTTAAAATATTCAAAACACATGTACTTTTAGAGATCCAAGTCTGTGTTTGCAGCCCACTAACGTTCTGTGTGTAGAAGTGTGAATGTGATCCAAGAGTGTATTTGCAGCCCACTAACGTTCTGTGTGTAGAAGTGTGAATGAGACCCAAGTCTGTGTTTGCAGCCCACTAACGTTCTGTGTGTAGAAGTGTGAATGAGATCCAAGACTGTGTTTGCAGCCCACTGACGTTCTGTGTGTAGAAGTGAGAATGAGACCCAAGTCTGAGTTTGAGGCCCAGTAACGTTCTGTGTGTAGAAGTGTGAATGAGACCCAAGTCTGTGTTTGCAGCCCACTAACGTTCTGTGTGTAGAAGTGTGAATGAGACCCAAGTGTGTATTTGTAGCCCAATAACGTTCTGTGTGTAGAAGTGTGAATGAGATCGAAGTCTGTGTTTCCAGCCCACTAATGTTCTGTGAGTAGACGTGTGAATGAGACCCAAGTCTGTGTTTGCAGCCCAGTAACGTTCAGTGTGTATAAGTGTGAATGAGACCCAAGTCTGTGTTTGCAGCCCACTATCGTTCTGTGTGTAGAAGTGCGAATGAGACCCAAGTCTGTGTTTGCAGCCCATAAACGTTCTGTATGAAGTAGTGTGAATGAGACCCAAGTCTGTGTTTGCAGCCCACTAAAGTTCTGTGTGTAGAAGTGTGAATAAGACTCAAGACAGTGTTTGCAGCCCAGTAACGTTCTGTGTGTAGAAGTGCGAATAAGACTCAAGTCAGTGTTTCCATCCCAGTAACGTTCAGTGTGTAGAAGTGTGAATGAGACCCAAGTCGGTGTTTGTAGCCCAGTAACGTTCTGTGTGTACAAGTGTGAATAAGACCCAAGTCAGTGTTTGACCCCCAGTAACGTTCTGTGTGTAGAAGTGTGAATGAGACCCAAGTCTGTGTTTGCAGACCACCAACGTCCTGTGTGTAGAAGTGTTGATGAGACCCAAGTGTGTATTTGCAACCCACTAACGTTCTGTGTGTAGAAGTGTGAATGAGACCCAAGTCTGTGTTTGCATCCCAGTAACGTTCTGTGTGTCGAAGTGTAATAAGCCCCAAGTCAGTGTTTGCAGCCCAGTAACGTTCTGTGTGTACAAGTGTGAATGAGACCCAAATCTGAGTTTGCAGCCCAGTAACGTTCTGTGTGTAGAAGTGTGATGAGACCCAAGTCAGTGTTTGCAGCCTACTAACGTTCTGTGTGTAGAGGTACGAATGAGACCCAAGTCTGTGTTTGCAGCCCATTAACGTTCTGTGTGAAGTAGTGTGAATGAGACCCAAGTCTGTTTTTGCAGCCCACTAACGTTCTGTGTGTAGAAGTGTGAATAAGACTCAAGTCAGTGTTTGCAGTCCACTAACGTTCTGTGTGTAGAAGTGTGAATGGGGCCCATGTCAGTGTGTACAGCTCAGTAACGTTCTGTGTGTAGACGTGTGAATGAGACCCAAGTGTGTATTTGCAGCTCAGTAACGTTCAGTGTGTAGAAGTGTCAATGAGACGCAAGTCTGTGATGCAGTCCATTAACGTTCTGTGTGTAGAAGAGTGAATGAGACCCAAGTCTGTGTTTGCAGCCCATTAACGTTCTGTGTGAAGTAGTGTGAATGAGACCCAAGACTGTGTTTGCAGCCCACTAACGTTCTGTGTGTAGAAGTGTGAATAAGACTCAAGACAGTGTTTGCAGCCCAGTAACGTTCTGTGTGTAGAAGTGTGTATGAGACCCAAGTCTGTGTTTGCAGCCCAGTAACGTTCTGTGTGTAGAAGTTTGAATGAGACCCAAGTCCGTGTTTGCAGTCCACTAACGTTCTGTGTGTAGAAGTGTGAATGAGACCCAAGTCAGTGTTTGCAGCCCACTAACGTTCTGTGTGTAGAAGTGTGAATGAGGTCCAATTCTGTGTTTGCAGCACAATAACCTCCTGTGTGTAGAAGTGTGAATGAGACCAAAGTCTGTGTTTGCAGCCCACTAACGTTCTGTGTGTAGTTGTGTGAATGAGACCCAAGTCTGTGTTTGCAGCCCACTAACGTTCTGTTTGTAGAAGTGTGAATGAGACCCAAGTGTGTTTTTGCAGCCCACTAACGTTCTGTGTGTAGAAGTGTGAATGAGACCCAAGTCTATGATTGCAGGCCACTAACGTTCTGTGTGTAGAAGTGCGAATGAGACCCAAGTCTGTGTTTGCAGCCCACTAACGTTCTGTGTGTAGAAGTGTGAATGAGACCCAAGTCTGTGTTTGCAGCCCACTAACGTTCTGTGTGTAGAAGTGTGAATGAGACCCAAGTGTGTGTTTGCAGCCCACTAACGTTCTGTTTGTAGAAGTGTGAATGAGACCCATGTTTGCAGCACACTAACGTTCTGTGTGTAGAAGTGTGAATGCGACCCAAGTCTGTGTTTGCAGCCCTCTAACGTTCTGTATGTAGAAGTGTGAATGAGACCCAAGTCTGTATTTGCAGCCCACTAGCGTTCTGTGTGTAGAAGTCCGAATGAGACCCAAGTCTTTGTTTGCAGCCCAGTAACGTTCTGTGTGTAGAAGTGTGAATGAGACCCAAGTCTGTGTTTGCAGCCCACTAACGTTCTGTGTGTACAAGTGTGAATGAGACTCTATGCAAGATGTATCTTTTCACATCATTCGATGTTGTCATAGGTTTCATTATCGCCACGCTTATAAGGAAGACTTCATTTGAATGTGATAACCGGTTGAAATCCCACCTAGCTCATTATCTGATGCCCAAATTACTCACTCTTTCCAAATTATCTTTGTCAATCTTCACTCTTCCTAAATCATGTCAGTAATATGATTGTGTTTCTTCCCACCCAGTAGACAAAAACCACTCTAGGATTGTTACAATAGGTCTGGAAAATAAAGATAACTACAATTTAGTTGCTCCCCAAGACAAACTTGAGCGTCCCCTCCGCACCCCTCGGTACCTTGCTGAGCTTCTATGCCCAAGATCGTGGTTTCAAACCCGGCCGAAGTCGTAGGATTTTTTAAGAGCGTAAAATTTCCCTTATAACGCCCTCATTTGGAGGGGAATTAAAGCCGGCGGTCTCATGTCATAGATTTATGGCATGTAAAAAACCTTCCACTAACTACAATTGTGTGAAGTCAAATTTGTAGGTTAGTTTTCATTAACGCTCTGTAGTTCCAACGTTCGTAGCCGGGTGCCAGTTGCAGTGGCATCTAATTGCCAATTTTGCGGCTAGGTGTCGTTGACGGTAGCATTTGGTAGCAAAGATTGGGAACTACCTGAAATTGATCGTCTGCAGTCCTTTCTTAAATTAAAACAGATAACACACGCTAGTAGAGCCATCAGAATTAACACCGGTTATCAGACTGATTCCACACACACCCAAAGTACACGGGGCTACATGAACGCGTTGTTGCAGCCCCTAAACTCAGGATCCATCCAAGCAGTGTTTTGTCCGCCTCGGTTCGTAGTGGAAAGCATTCTTGGCTGTCACCCTGGAGGTCAGAGTTCGATTCCCGGCCTTGTCATGAAATTTAATTCTGGTCTGAAGGCTGATACGGTGTACACTCAATATCTTGAGGCAGAATTGAGAAGAGACGAGTCCAATTCCCTTCCCAGTCATCCTGGACGTGGTTTTCCGTGACTTCCCACTACTACTCTAGGAAAAAGCTAAGATGGTACCTAACTTAAGGCCACGGCCGCTTCCTATCCAATTCGTACCTCAGTAACAGAAACACATACTAGTACTAACATCACAGTGACACACACCCAAATACACGTGGCTACATGATCGCAATGTCGCAAAGCCTTTAAAAGAATAAACAACAACTACAACAACAAACAACTAAGATCAGTGTATGTATTAATATAGCTATTACCATCCGTTCAGTGGAATAAGGACTCCAGTCACAAGAAATGCATGCTGTTAACGAATGGGCTCCGAGACAACAAAACCAGTTACGGGGTTCAATCTTCCTATTTTATGGACAAAAATATGCCCAGATCTATGTTCAGTTGTCATTGAAGCATCACACAAGTAAACAACAATGTTTATATGATATTAGGGATCACTCGTATAAAATTTCGACGAAATTCACTTAATAGCGCTTTCAAACAACAAAAACGTACTTTACACAAAACTACAAAAATGGCGCGGAGTCCTTTAATCGTTGCGCGGGTCCATTTCTTTCACAAATATACTAAAAACTCTAATTATTTTCTTTCTCACGAGGTTATTTTTACAGATTTTATTAATACCCAAATGAAGGAAATAGTATTTATTTAGCTTCAAGTTCCTGAATACTTTGTTTACCTGTTAGAAAAAAAACAACACTGTTAAAATATAGGTGGGAGATAATTTGTAACACTTGTAATATCACTAAGCTTGGATTCGTAATTTTAGCATATTCACTTATTAATTGCTTGCCAGCAAAAGGGATTAGATGACTCTCATCAAATCTGCTACACAGGTATGGGTAAAGGTGTTTCAAATGTCCCAACAAATTTGGTTTGGCATATTCTACATTGTCTTCTTAAGACTACGGGTACATGAGTATCGCTTCTCACCAGTATGGGTAAACATGTGTCTTCAAATTGCCAATCTGACTAAATTTGGCTTCGCATGTGCTACACGAGAAGGGTATCTTGCCAGTATGGATTAGCATATGTGTCTTCAAATCAAGCTTGATGGCAAATTTGGCTACACAAGGAGGGCTTCTACCCAGAATGGGTTAGCATGTGTCTCTTCAAACTGCCAATCCTACCAAATTTGGCTTCGCATATGCTACACGAGACGGGCTTCTTCCCAGTATGGGTTAACATGTGTCCTTTCAAACCACCATTCCGAGAAAATTTGGCTTCGCAAGTGCTACACGAGAAGGGTTTCTCCCCAGTATGGGTTAACTTGTGTGTTTTCAAATGGCCCTTCCCTCTAAATTTACCTTGCAAATACTGCACGAGATGGGCTTCTCCCCAGTATGAGTTAACATGTGTCTTTTCAAACCACCATTCCGACTAAATTTGGCTTCGCATGTGCTACACGAGAAGGGCTTTTCCCCAGTATGGGTTAACATGTGTCTTTTCAAACGACCATTTTCCGTAAATTTGGCATCGCATGTGCTACACGAGAAGGGTTTCTTTCCAGCATGGGTTAACATGTGTCTTTTCAAACAACCATTTTCTATAAATTTAGCTTCGCATGTGCTACACGAGAACGGCTTCTCCCCAGTATGGGTAAACATGTGTCTTTTCAAACTGCTATTATGACTAAATTTGGCTTCGCATGTGCTACACGAGAAAGGTTTCTCGCCGGTATGGTTTAACATATGTCTCTTCAAACTACTGTGGGTTAACAGCTTGGTCGACAAATTTTCTTGATTTGTAATATTTCTTTCTGATACAGTGCTGGTATTCTGTCCTCTGGTATTACATAATGGGAATATCTTCCTTACAGCAGGATCCGAAGTATCAGGACATCCCAGCCTGAAACCGTTGGTATTAATACAATCCAGTGCGCTCATAAATATGTTGAATGATCTGAGAATGGTGAATAATACTTTCAAAATACAGAGATCTAACTTATAAAATGATAATTGGACCAACATTCATTAATATCACTACCAGGAATACTGTCCTTATCTAATACCTGGAACTGATCTCAGTTGATTTAATATAATCTGGATAACTGAAATCCATCTGACTTCGGAAGTGCGTGCTTGTAGAGGTGACAGAATAATCCATATTATATTCCCTACAAAACAGCCATGCTGGCATTTGGATTAAGGTGGGAATTTTGGATATGCAAATCATGTGATTTCGAAACCATATGGGCTTTTATGCTTCACTCTTGAATACATCGCGGATGAATTGCTATTTAGGGCTACATAAATTATGTGGAGTTGAGTGAGTAGCTTAAAGTCCAAGAAAATATCAGATACTATATATAACGGTGGCTTGTTATAATACACAGAAAGTGGTAACTCGGTAACATTAATCACTCCATATAGCGAACATTTATCCAACTCTTGGCTCACCACAATGTGACTCCCGTCTGACCACGTACTGTAGCTGGGAACATAAAATAAGCAATTTTCCCCCCAACGATTCAATATCTCAACCTCCTATTTAGACGTCAACAAATACACACTTTGTACACTGTTCGATGATATACTCTATGTTTCCAAATATCTGACATAAGTATCTCAGAGGTTTGTAAAACCTGGCACAATATCCTAAAAGTAATGAAATAGAGTAAGAGATTTCACTTCTTGCACTGATCGATGAATTTGCTTAAATAAATCCGCAAACGCGCGTGCAAAAGTGGCTGAGCTTTCGCACGGGCGGCGTATTTGTTGAGTGACGTCACTCATTCTTGAGAATACCATTCTAACTCCGCAGAACCTACACACCCTACATCCGAAGGAATTCGTTCAAAATAAACTATTATTGGTTATCCCCTAGAGTTCTTGTCCTCGACCCGTCCTTCGATAACAACTGTAAGGTTTCATAACCACTCGTCAGACTCATTTACCCTCCCCCACTCGTCCTAATACCCTTCATTAAGTACTATATTTAATCTTTTAATCACCACTATTTTCCTACAACACCACAATCAAATATTTCTATTCCTATATATTCTGTATCAAAAACAATCCAAGTATCGCATCCATATAGCGCCAAGCTCCAGGTAATGGCTTCAAAAATGACTTTTTAATACCTAGATCTATATTTAATTTAAACATATGTCAACCCAAGCTTCATATCGTATTTGCTTTGTCCTTTCTGCGCCCAAGTTGGATTCACCAACGTCTTTTAGTGTTTTAACAGCCTATCGATTTCAATATTTTTATTTTAAATCTTCCTGCTGCATTCCGTTTATTCTGTTTCAGATACAATGATTTTATTATGAAAACTCTCCTCAACACCTCGTACACACCGTTTAGAAACATGATAAAATTTTCTGGTGAGAGGCCAAGATAACATTGTCGTTATTAAGTTACCGAGTCGAAATTACTTTATCTTCGTCCTCTAGTCTCCTTCAAATTTATTTGACATTTCCTTCGTTACTTGCCGTATGTATAGATTGAAAAGTACGAATGATAAAATGCAGTCTTATCTATTATCGTTCCAAATTCCAGTTTCTCTCTCATGTCTATCGAATTTAATAAATACCAGCTGGTTTTAGACACATTCAGAATCCTGAATTGAATTCCGAAACTTTTGAAACTGGCAAACAATATCTCCAATAAACATTATACACACCTTTATTTGTACTAAATATGCCAAGAACGTTTTCCTCTCGATCTTTATTCTATCAAGAACATTCTAATACTTAATACAACTACCCTTGATCCTCTGATTCTTGTTCACTGAACTTGTTTTTACCTATTTCGGCTGTCATCCAATCCATCTGTTTCATCAACGTCATCAGCTTCTAAAGGCTAAAAACCTTGTCGTTGCAGCCATTTCTTATGGTCCTCTTCACATTGGCATACGAGTCACCTTCCATCTCCTTGACAATGTTCTTGAGATACGATTGTGTTGGTCGTCCCCTTTGTTTTTTCCCGAAGTTTTTCCTTAAAAAATTACCTGGAGGAGAGTGTCATGTTTAAGTATGTGTCCCATGGATTTTTCATTCCTTTACTTGATGGTGTTCAACAGGCATCGATTCTCCTGAATTTGGTTCAGAACAAGCTCATTTGTCTTTCTTTCCATCCAGCTTGTTCGGGTCATTCCTCTCCAAAACCACATTTCAGCTGCCTCTAGTTTTGATTCTTCTCCTTTCCCAAGTGTCCATGTTTCACATCCATAGGTCATCACACTCCAAACAAAGGTCTTGAGAAATGACTTCCTTATCTTCAAGTTGAGGAGGCCATTGAGCAGCAAATTCTTCATATTTTGAAAGGCTTTCTTCGCCAACGCTATTCTTTTCTTAATTTCTGAGATACATCTATTGTCATAATTAATCACACTTCCAAAATAGCAAAATTCCGTTACTTGTTCAATGGCACTATCACTTAAACATTATATTAGCTAAAATTGGTTTTTTCTATCTATCAACTACCATTAATTATGTCTTCCGAGAATTAAATCGTAGCCCGAATTTTCCTAAGGATTTCTGAAAAACTTTTAATATGCAGAGTTTGCTAAAATTGCAATATCATCTGCAAAGCGAATCCTATGTATATGTAACCCATTACATCTTAATCCTTTTGTTTTCTCTTAATGTATTTACTGCAGCTTCTATATAGATATTAAAAAGAAATGGTGATAGAGTACAACCCTGCCTTACACCTCTTCTTATTTCTGTTTCTCTTTTATTGCCATCAACTGTTATTTCGGTAGTTTGATTTTTATATAAGTTCAGAATAAGGCGCCTGGCTTTCCAGTCAATCCCGAATTTGGCAAATAAAAGAAATAAGGTTTTCCCATTGACATTATCAAATGCTTTTTCTATATCAATGAATACTATATAGGTATTTTGATTAACTTCCAGTCTTCTTTCTAAAATCTGACGTAATGCAAGGATAGCTTCCCTAGTCCCTTTCCTTGTTCTTAATCCATACTGATCACTATCCAGATGTTGTTCATTTTTCTTGCTTAATCTTGGATGATGATCAATACAATCTTTCATGCATGTGAAAGAATGGCTAAAGTTCTATAATTAGAACATTCAAAAGCATTTCCTTTCTTGGGTAGTGTGATTGTACAAATTTTAAAAAAATCAGGAGGTACAATTCCGTCCTCATAGCATTTAGTAATTATTTGAAAAAGGTATTCTTTAATGCTTACATCACAACATTTTAAGAGCTCTGCAGGAATGTTATCTACACCAGTTGCTTTATTTCCATTCAGTTTAGTGAGTGCTGCATAAAACCCTGCTTTAGTTATAGTTGGACCTATATCATATTCTTCAATTAGTTCTTCATCTTCTATATAAATGCTATTGTCAGTAATATCTGGTCCATCATACAAATCTTCAAGGTATTCCTTCCATCGCTCACATACCTTTTCATTTTCTAACAATAGCCGAGTTGCTACGATGCATAGGGGCTGAAGATCTGGGCAGTTTATTTTGCTTATTATTATTTTGGATCTTTGACAGGTATGTGAAGGGGTATCGAACAGTATGCCATTGTCTCTATTATGAAGAAAGCAGGAGCTGACACATTGGAAGTTTCTCCGACAATGAGTGCGATGACTAACGCTTCTAAGTTTTTATTAGAAGGATAAACAAATGCTGATGATGAAGAAATTGAAGAAATTTATGATCAAATAGAAGAATTGTTTGACATAGTAAAGGCGAATTCAAACATTTCTGGCGTAGTTGGAAGTATGCTGAGCGTCTATGCCCAAGATCGCGAGTTCAAACCCGTCGGAATTTTTAAGAGCGTAAAAATCCCTCAATATGCCTTCCTTCGGAGAAGAAGTAAACCCGGCGGTCCCATGTCATAGATTTATGGCATGTTACAGATTCTTACACCAATTACACCTGTGTGAAGCTAAATTATAGGTTAAGCACTTGACTAATGCTCTTAGGTTCCAACGTTCGTCACCAGGAGCCCACTGCGGTGGCATCTGGTAACCTAGATCTGACCTAGTGGTCGTTAACAGTGGCATTTGGCGGTAAAAGTATTTACTTGAAAAAAATGAATGTCTGCAGTCCTTACTTGAATAGAAAACAGACAAAACTCACAAATACAACCATCACAATTAACACCGGTTGTCAGCCAGATTTTACAGAAACCCTAAGTAAGCGGAGCTACATGACCGCGTTGTCGCAGCCCCTAAACTAAGGAACCAACCAGGCTAACTATCTTCTCTCAAATACTTCCAGACAGAGAGAGTTACGAACAACAATTCGTGGGCAAGTGAAGAGTTAAATTAATACCAATAATGTATCCACTTTGACGAGACAAGCAGTAAAATGCGAGATATATCTGACGTTGCAAACAAAACATTTTCGTAACCAAAACACTCAGTTTTGCATACAGGAAAGTTAAATAACATATTTCCTCATATGCTGTACACTTACTCATTTGGATGATTTCCACTTGCTGCACTTTCCCCATCCTGGATTTCTTCTTTCATGTCCTAGGAATAAAGTGAATTGATTAATTATTTTATTTATTTGGCATCACTTATACTTTTTACACAAACAGCAAACTATGTAATTGTAAATCACGGCAGAGTTCAAGTGAAGCATTACACAGATGTGGTTATATCTTCCCTACTTCTAAAACTTATAATACACAATCTCCTCAAGATAATAAAATGCTGACTCACTGCCTTAAAGGAAGTAATCGTATTAGGGATTGAGGACAAATGAATGTATTTTTACTTTTTTAACTGGGAGGCTTTAGGAGGCGTTAGGATCTAACACATCCACTTATCATTAAGTAAAAAGCGACCAAATCCTCAATATTTGTACCATCCCATCTTTCGAGAATGAAGGTCAGACATCTTACATTTACAATATCATACAACACTTTTCTCACAAAACACTGCAATTAAAGCAAAATACAAAAGAATTTAGTGTATGTACTTAATTATATGCCTCTAGAGGGAATTTATTGTGGAAGATGTTGCTGCTACACAATGATAGTAATATCAAGCATTATAAGTCTACTGGTGAGCGGTAGCACATAGTTTGCAAGGTAGGTACAAGCCGGAGAAGAAATTGGAGTAACTTATTAATATTTAGTCACACATCATTTAGAATGCTTTCACTAAGGGATTCCAGGCATCTTTGATATTAATTGACATACAGAAATTTATGAATGCAAGTTTGAAACTTATATATTGAATCCACCCTTTATAGTTACTGACTTAGAACAGAAAAAAGGCTGAGCTAATTTCAACCATTACAGAGCTTAAATGAGCCAGGCCATGTGATTACCATCAGAAGATGACTGGGCAAGATACCTACCAACTAAAATACTTGAAATGGTTGTTCAAGGTTCCCCATTTTCATCTCCAGGTCAACGTTAGGACGGGAACACTTAACAGACCATGTTCGCTTCCTTCGAACTCCTAATCATATTTTAATAATACCAATCCCCATTAGCAACTCTTATAGGCTAAACAAAAGGGCGAACGGCTGTAAAAACCACTGCCACATTTAAGTTCAAAATTCATTTCACTTCCTCCCTAACACCGCAGAAATAGGGATATTAAGAGATAGAAGAGAAATAACTATAAGAAATGTGGTAAGAAGGAGGGTTTCTTCAGAACGTACTATAAGTTAAAATAAGTGGACTTAAGAATTAACAATTACTTTCTTCGTATGATTTTAGCTAATTCTCCTACTTTTATCTCATATCTTTAATTATTTAATAAATATACACTAAAGATCAAGTGCTTGTTATAGCAATGCTCAGGATTGGGATGGAGGTATTCACGGTCATAAGTTAAAACAATCCCAGCATGTGCCTGTAAGGCAACTACCTAGCCCGATGAGTGGATCTCTGAGGGGATACAGAAATCCTAATGCAATTGGGTTATTCTGACCTTAAGTCCACAGTGGGTACGAAATGCAACCATATGTTAGCTTCACATATTATAATTAAGATGCATCCCCCATTAGCTCAGTGATCAGGACAACATTATACTTTGTCGGTGGTCCCAGGTGGATTAGATATCTCAGTTCTTCATCCTTACATCAAAACGGCTCGTACTCTCTGTATTATACAAAAGCTAACAGAAAAGCACTTCGGTTTGCCATCAATACAGTATTGAAAATAAAACTCCTAATCCCGAAATGCTATTGGGTGATAAGGAGATGTCATGTCTTGTAAGGACGCATGAAGGTGCTTAACTCTTCCAGATATGAAGATGTTATTTCTGATTCGATACGTGGAACGATGTCCGGAAGAGGACAGTCTGCGATCTTAATATCCCTAACATGGTCCATATGACTTGCTTCACAAATATATTTCCCTTTGCATAGGTAGAATTATGTGTTACACATGACTTGTAAACTTGCACTGAAGAAATCAAGGAATAAATAATATACTGAAGTTAATTCAACTACGCATTCATCGAGTTTTCTTATGTCAACAGATACATGGCAAAGACAAAAAAGTTTATAAAGTTCAAATCAGAATTCATTTCAGTTCCTACACATATGCCAAGTGTTGGCCTAGCAGATTACCACTAGCATTGAGTGTGTGTGTGTGGAGACTTAGTGGCATTGGTGCAGTAACATACTGTTAATATATAACGATAATATCTTTAATAATAATCAAGCAAAGTTGATGAATGTTGTGTAAAGAAATATTGCATAGTATGTTGTGCGTTTTACTGTATGGAGTTCCTAAAGCAATATTGATCTGAAGAATACTCAAGGTAGGGAGAAATTTAATGAACTTATAATACTTGACATCTTATCAGGATTGTTAGGCACTTTATTAAAAGTATGGATTATGAATATAAATATTTTTTTACAAACACCGGGCCTCGGTCTATTAAGTTGCCTTCTTCTTCAACAGTCCGTAACAATATAAATATCATATTCACATGTAATTCATTTCAGGTTATTCTTCGAGAGATATGCAGGAATCCTGACCTTCTGGATGATTAATTCCCCAAATTCTTTCATAATGGAAGGTAACCACTAACTGTGACTGTTTAGCAATGTCTGTAGTTTCACAATGGAAGGTAACAACTAGCTGTGACTGTTTAGTAACGTCTGTAGTTTCATAATGGAAGGTAACAACTAACTGTGACTGTTTAGTAACGTCTGTAGTTTCATAATGGAAGGTCACAACTAGCAGAGACTGTTTACTAACGTCTGTATACTCATAATGGAAGGTAACAACTAGCTGTGACTGTTTAGTAACGTCTGTAGTTTCACAATGGAAGGTAACTACTAGCTGTGACTGTTTAGTAACGTCTGTAGTTTCACAATGGAAGGTAACAACTAGCTGTGACTGTTTAGTAACGTCTGTAGTTTCATACTGGAAGGTAACAACTAGCAGTGACTGTTAAGTAACGTCTGTAGTTTCATTATGGAAGGAAACAACTAGCAGTGACTGTTAAGTAACGTCTGTAGTTTCATAATGGAAGGTAACAACTAGCTGTGACTGTCTAGTAACGTCTGTAGTTTCATAATGGAAGGTAACAACTAGATGTGACTGTTTAGTAACGTCAGTAGTTTCACAATGGAAGGTAACAACTAGCTGTGACTGTTTAGTAACGTCTGTAGTTTCACAATGGAAGGTAACAACTAGCTGTGACTGTTTAGTAACGTCTGTAGTTTCACAATGGAAGGTAAAAACTAGCTGTGACTGTTTAGTAACGTCTGTAGTTTCACAATGGAAGGTAACAACTAGCAGTGACTGTTTAGTAACGTCTGTAGTTTCATAATGGAAGGTAACAACTAGCTGTGACTGTTTAGTAATGTCTGTAGTTTCACAAGGGAAGGTAACAACTAGCTGTGACTGTTTAGTAACGTCTGTAGTTTCATAATGGAAGGTAACAACTAGCTGTGACTGTTTAGTAACGTCTGTAATTTCATAATGGAAGGTAACAACTAGCTGTGACGGTTTAGTAACGTCTGTAGTTTCATAATGGAAGGTAACAACTGGTTGTGACTGTTTAGTAATGTCTGTAGTTTCATAATGGTAGGTAACAACTAGCTGTGACTGTTTAGTAATGTCTGTAGTTTCACAAAGGAAGGTAAAAACTAGCTGTGACTGTTTAGTAACATCTGTAGCTCCACAATGGAAGTTAAAAACTAGCTGTGACTGTTTAGTAACATCTATAGTTTGATAATGGAAGGTAACAACTAGCTGTGACTGTTTAGTAACGTCTGTAGTTTCATCTATGCTGATGATGGGTGTTGCTTTTAGGGGAAGAACAGCGAGGTCATCTACTCTATCCCCCATGATGGCCACAAACCAAGCTTTCTTGTTATTATTGAGGTTTTTGCATCATATTTACAGAATCCCAAGATGTTTTATGCATGCCTTAATCTTACATCCACAAACCTTAACGTAAATGTTGTAAACAGACCAATTGAAGTGTCTGTTATACACACTATTGTTTTATTCACCAGCCTGTTGGGTTATTGCTACAACAGGTGTTTGCCCATCTTATTGGGTTATTGCCACATGTCCAACCAATGAGAATGATGTCATTACCAACAATCCACCAAATTCATTTTTACAGAGCCCTACTAACACAATAGCTAACACACAATATATATTTCACTCACAACTACAACAAATTCACATGTTACACGCTTCTAGAAAGTAACGTTCTTCACACTTGTTTAGAAATTCCGAATGGATATTAGAATAAAGTAAATAGATATCCAAAGAGCTAGAATAGTCAACCAAACCTCGAAGATAGTCCACTCCAGCAAGATCAAACGTTTGATGAAAAGTGGCTCTATCAAGATGCACAAGATGTAAATAATCATCACAGATTTTAAATGACAATATGGCTTTAGACACCATCTTTCATACTTATTATATTACACGCAAGTTATATATTTTCAAGTATCTCAGCTCATGCGCAGACCGAAGAGGCCCTACAAGCAATGCAGCACATCATTGAACCCAGGATATAGGCAACAAACAACACAAAGATGGTGAGATTGAAGTTTCTGCCTTTGCATCCGATTACCAGCAGTGTATGAGGATAAGGAAGCAATCTACTGATAATATGGTCAGTACCATAACACAGGGCTCTGTGGCCATTTCACTCACATCAGTTGCAAATACAAAACTAAATTCATGGAATACTTGTTTTTAATAGGAAGAAGGCTTCTAGTTTCACGTTTTTCCATTAATCTGGCGACCATGAGCCACGGTACCTCCATTTTTAAGAGGAATCAAAACCACAAGTCGTGATACTTCACTCCCAAGGAACTAGCAAGAAAGCTAATCATTTGTGATAGACTGTTCCCTTGTTCCATTTGTGAAGTTATTGGTATTGTTCTGAGTAATTGGTTCACTGCATGACATATCATGCGCAGTTAAAGGACAGAAAATGGCCTGGATCATCTGAGAAAGGCTGTCTTCCTAAAAATGTCAACATTATTTACTAGCAGCCTCAATATTGCATTCATATGTTGGTACGCCATTTTCGTATAGAAGTTATGCAGAAATTAATAAATATATCACTGTATTCAGGCGAGGTAGTCTGAAGTTTTAGAAACCATTTCTGTGTCGCGGAATTTGAAGCGAGATTTGAATATATCAACCACACTTGCTGGAGGAACATCAGATATCTCTGTATGAGAATCTCTTAAATATTATGATCATCTACAAAATTTCAATACCAAATTGGGGAAGCAAATCATGAATGGAATTTGATGATTTGCAACAACCGAACACCAGATATTAAAAATCCAAAGAAGGCCCCTGGAATTACTACAATTACATTAAGGTTTCGTATTACTTCCTAAATCTTTGATCAGTGCAAATGATCCCCTCACAAACGTATCATGAAACCTTTGAATATATCAGCCACACTTGCTGGAGGATCATCAGATATCATCA
The DNA here is from genome assembly GCA_946902985.2 of Meconema thalassinum. Classification (NCBI taxonomy): domain Eukaryota; kingdom Metazoa; phylum Arthropoda; class Insecta; order Orthoptera; family Tettigoniidae; genus Meconema; species Meconema thalassinum. The sequence continues at coordinate 52,890,260 of OX336388.2, read as the reverse complement.
AGCATATAACATGACTTAGCAACCAAAAAAGCTACTCTCAAGATAATTAGGCACTTACAACTCTCGATGAAAATGGTGTTTCCTTCTTGACTAATGGGACTATCTCTGCAGTCACTTTCTCATGGATAGTAACTTCCTTGTAGTCTGCAGTACCTTCCATATGTGCTCCCTACAGAGAAACACCAATGTGTTAAAATTGTACCTCATGAGGCAAAAGAAAAATATTTTGTACACACGTAAGCACGCTAGACATTCATCTAATTCTCTATGTCTCGGATTAGTTCTCAACTCAATGAATAATTTTAAGAAATTTGATAAGGTTAGAATAGCAACCCTGAAGCTGAAATTTCGATGCGTTAAGTGCTCATTAGCTGACTTTAAGTGCTCATTAGCTGGCTTTAGGTGCTCATGAAACCTTTGAATATATCAGCCACACTTGCTGGAGGATCATCAGATATCATTAAGCATATAACATGACTTAGCAACCAAAAAAAGCTACTCTCAAGATAATTAGGCACAACTCTCGATGAAAATGGTGTTTCCTTTTTGACTAATGGGACTATCTCTGCAGTCACTTTCTCATGGATAGTAACTTCCTTGTAGTCTGCAGTACCTTCCATATGTGCTCCCTACAGAGAAACACCAATGTGTTAAAAATGTACCTCATGAGGCAAAAGAAAAATATTTTGTACACACGTAAGCACGCTAGACATTCATCTAATTCTCTATGTCTCGGATTAGTTCTCAACTCAATGAATAATTTTAAGAAATTTGATAAGGTTAGAATAGCAACCCTGAAGCTGAAATTTCGATGCGTTAAGTGCTCATTAGCTGACTTTAAGTGCTCATTAGCTGGCTTTAGGTGCTCATTAGCTGACTTTAACATCATTTATATTTTTCTGACTTATACTTTCAAGGTTTTGTATGTTTTACAAGACAAAAATACAATAGAATACCTTGCCTATTACTTACGTTGTATATGTAGCTATCAGAACACAAAATACTTTATTTCTCAGAAACCAATACTTTCATGTAGCTACATGATACATTTGTCTTTCATTTTAAGAATTCAAATAGGTGTCAGATTCAAGATGAAAATAAACACGAGCTTCAATATGTAAAACATACTTGCATTTCTGAACCTTTCTCAAGAACGATTTCCAAAAATCAGTAACTGTCAACATTAAATGATGATATGATAACCTACAGTCGCATAGCATGTGATCGTGTGGTCATGGAGTTGAAGACAATTCAAAACCTCAATACCCAGTCTCCGAGTTTCACTAGCACACACTTACTAATATGCCAAGGATTATTCGAAGTTCCTACCTAATTTAGCTGCACGACTTAACCTTACAAGTGATGCAAGTTTTGACATAATTATTCAAGGTTGTTTCAAAAAGGACAATAATTAACCACTTCAAAATTGAAGCCTGCCCTACAAGAACGTTGTATATCATATTTATTACCTTTTCAGTATTAAAAGAAAACTACTTGTGCCTAATCTAATACCGAGATATGTTAAATACAGGTCTATACAGTCTTTCTTCCAACACTAAAGGAATATATTTCTCTTAAATGGCAGTATATAGGACTCACCATGATTTTCGTGCAGTTTCCTTGCAAGAAAGTTGTATATCACAACAGACCTAGAACGTTGTATACCACAAACCATTTTCTATGGCTAAAAATTATGAAAAATATTCCTCAGATTCATAATTATATGGAATGGAATATTGTATTGCTTACAAGGCTCCAGCTGTTTAGATTTATGGGACAGAAACACATACACACACACAAATGGACAAAAGGTGATTTCATAAGCCTACTTGTTTTTCATAATTGAAAATAGGCTAAAAGAATTCCATGATAATCAAGGGATTACATTAAAATTGTAGCAGCATTATAATCATTACACGTTCCTGGAAGTGCTATGCCGCCACCCAGCTGATTGATATACAACGTTCTTCTCTTGCATGACTTGAACTGCACGCCCTGAAGTTGCTGCATAAGCTTTTCCACAATTCTTCAGTCGCTTCCGCACATTGTTATTCCACTGAAATTGATTTTTCTTCCTTTTCCTGCTCTTCGCGACACATTAAAATTGCCAACATCCACCATCTTTGTTGATATACAACTTTCTTGCAGGGAAGCCACCTTTTGGGCCCAACATTTTCTGTCCATTTTTTTAAATTGATAATTTTAAGTTTGCAAAGTGTCGACGTGATGATATCCAACCTTCTTAACCGAAAATCTCAACATGCCCAATTTTTGATAATACAACGTTATTGTAGGGCAGGCTTCAATTATTATAGACATGTGACGAAATAATAAATAAACAGCCCAAGGGAGCGATCTCACTCAATGCGCAATATTAATAACATAGACTGCCCCATTCCTTATGACGTGTTAATTATAATCAACTATGTATTACTTAAAGTCAATATTTTGAACATTGTGACCTTCTTGAGCGTGGAATAGGATAAGGAACTGTGTAGTAGCGTACCAAAAGTTCACAGAGTAAATTAAAAAAAAACAGATCTGTTACAATAATCTTGTTAATAAAGCATATAAAAATGACTTGAAAAACATCATAGAATTGAAGAGATGTGTATATTGAATAAGTTAGCTTGATGTGTATTTGCCAGATATTGTAGGGAGAAACTTTGGAAATATGCGTGACGAAGTTTTTATGAAATGTTGAGAACTACATAATTTTGAAAAAATTTGAGAATTATCCAAAGTAGGAAATAATGTACAAAATCACCTGGCAATCAAGTTCTTCTTTAACAAGTGCACTCTGAGTTATGAATCTTGCATCTTCAAAAGCATCATCAGGTTCTTCAATTTTCATCCCCCCCGGACTATCAGACGGAGGCTGCTCATTCAAATCCTGAAAAGTAACAAACAAGCATGACTAGATGTAAAAGTTGGAGAATAAGAGCTAATGATGATTATAGTAATAATAATAATAATAATAATAATAATAGCAATAAACTGTTACAAAACATTACCAAGCACGTAGTTACGTCATAAACATGCGGAAGAGGCCCTAGAAATAAAACTTCTAACAGATTACTTCCTTGACCTTTTATCCTCCTGAAGAACAATTGTTAATAATAATAATAATCATTATTATGAATTTGAAGTATAAAAAGAAACTATTTACTCTGATCATCATTAACTTTAATTAAAGTTAAGTTTCAACCTGACAGACCCAATGTCAGAACATTTAAAAAATCCTCGAATTGATCTGGAATATTTTAAAAACAAATTCCAACAATCTCCTTGAAAATATCACGAACCGAAATTCAGTCATTTAGATGGCATTAGAAGATACGCTATTGGGAGTTTCCGGATTATTGGGGTTCTTCCTCAAAAACGTTAAGACAGATGGTTGAACAAGACCAGCGATAAGGCCAAAATACTGTCATTTAGATGGCACTAGAAGATACACTATTGGGATCATATTGGTGTTCTTCCTCGAAAACGTTAAGACAGATGGTTGAACAAGACCAGTGATAAGGCCATAGACCTTCTAATTCAAACCTTTCAAAGGTACAGTTACAATGAAATAGAATCAAATTTGGCGTGAATTCTTCAAAGACCAAAAAGAAGCCGCGAGAATCATCAGATCTGAAAATCACACATTACATAAAAAACAGTACAAGGAACTGTTACAGAACATTTGCTGACGAACCATCACACAACCAAGCACCTAGTTTATAACTTACAACATCCGGATGAGGCCCTGAAATAAAAAGGAAAACTGCAAACTTGTCACAGATTACTTCCATGACCTTTGAACCTACGATCCTTCTGAAGAACAAATCTGACTTGAGAAATGGATTCCTAATCCAGATTCAGAACTCCCTTCATTAGAAGAAATCAAGAAAGTAACCATAAATTAAACTTAAAAATAACAAAGCTCAAAAGAAAACTGAAATATTGAAATTAACAGGTGAAAGCCTAACTAAAAAATGTCAAGTAACTCTCGTAGATGTATGGAGAAAATTCCCTAAGACAGGAATTGCAATCTAGTTCACCCACTAATTTAAAAAAGGGAAAGATCGTACATTAATACCTATGGAGAAATATCCTCACTATCACTCGCGTACAACATTCTCTCTAAAGCATTATTTACGAGACTTGAAATCCAAACTCATCAACTAATTGGCGAATAACAGGCATGATTCATAAATGACAGGTCGTGTACAGAATAAATTCACAATCTCAAAATCATCTTGCAAATTCATAAAACCAGGCAAACAATGCTCACATTGTAGACTTCAGGAAAGCGGACGATTCAGTAGACCTACACACACTGACAGCCATAACTTCAATAGTTAAATTTAAGTGAACATTCTGATCGTAATCATATTAGCAAAGACTTCGACAAGGAGATGGGCTATATCCAAAAATGTTCAATAGTGTCTTTGAATAACAGTCCAAGACGGGGGAAGGAGGGGGGGAGGAGAGGAGGAGGAGGGGCGGGGGTGACAAAAGAAAAACTATTGGTGACGACTCAGAAATAAAATTCATCTGTAGTGTTTGGCATTCGCAGATGATCAAGCTATTCTTTCCAACAATAGACAAGAGGCAGTTCAGGTCCTTGAAAGACTTCACTAAATTGCAGCTAAGACCGGACTCCAAATGCATCGACGAAACCGCTCGTCATCTAGACAGGAAACCTCTCAAGACTAAATAAATTCAAACACCACGGCATAGCCGTGCTCATTGCACCGTGCACCACGGCCTTAATGGCAGCTTCAGCAATTCTGTTTGAATCCCACTGACAGTACCTATCCTGAGTGATTTTTCCCTCCGTTATTCACACTCCCTCCAGGCAAATGACGGGATAGTACTTTACTTCACGATTGAATCATGACGCAAACAAAGAGAGAATTTCAACATTCCAGAAGGCCTATACCTATAGATGTAATTAAAAAATCAACATCTAAGACATAATAGCACAGTAATCAAACCCGAAGCTCTATATGGCTCAGAGACATTGATCATTGAAGGTACCGTAGATCTCTTAGTAAGGACATAGAGAAACAAGAAAGTAAAATATTTCGGTAAATCCTTGGTCCAGTCTGATCAGAAGGAATCCGGGAGAAACGAAATCCTTGGGAAATTTATCAGCATTCTGAAAAGATCACTGACACTTTCAGGAAAAGGCATTTTAAGTTTAACGGTAACATTCTCAGAATGAAAAATCGCAGGATCACCAAAAGATTCTAAACCATGCTCTATCAATGGAAGTCAAGAACCAGTGGCTTAGTGAAATAGAAAAAGAACTTCAAGAAATTGGATTCACAGAAGAAATTATATAAGATGGACCCCAGTTTAAAACAGTAATTAACAACCACCATTTTGCTGAAAAAATGAATGCAAGGACCAATAAATCATGGACTGAAGAACGGAGGTGTTAATATTATTATTAGGAAAATTAAAAGCAAACATTACAGATTCAGATTACTATTTGGTAGGGGGACGATAACTTAGATGTTAGACACCTCAAAACAAGAATTATAACCAACACAATTTGGTAGTATTAAGTAAATGACATAATTGCTATTAATTATGCTACACAAAGATTTGTCATGCCCTTCAGTAATGGTACACAATATATGGAACAAAAATACAACTTACAATCTCAGGGAATTCTTCTGGTTCACATTTGATAGATGGTTGGCCCTCCATAATGTTGAGGAATCTAAAACATAGGATAATTAAGTAACTTAATATACTTTAAATATCAGGATACACTGTAACAAGGACAGGATATATTTGTCATTGACACACAGAAAAGTTTAATGGTATATTCCAATACCCTTCCAGGAATTATTCTTGTGTTATGCCCAATATTCTTTAAATATATGCAACCGTACATAAAATGGATTTTCTATCTACGCCAGGGTTTTGAGGATGATTAATTGGTATCCCTGTAATGTCTACCCCTCCGGAACATTCCAGAAGTGTTTCCTTCTTAGCAGTGGCGTACCGACGAGGGGGGTTCAGGGTTGACCCCCCCCCCCCCCCGAGAGATATTCCTTCACTTGAATCTATATATTGTCCCATCTATCACCTGTTTTACGGCATCGCTCGTTAGGCGTCTTAACTCCCGCATACACCTTAGGTGCGGTCACGTTCCTCACTTAATAAATGCCCTGCACTCTACTCGCAGTGTTGGAGCTACCCATGGATCAGTTTTTCTGTTGAAGTATGCGATCGACTAGTCTTTTCACGTCGCTTCAGGTTGCTTTAATTGTGTGTGCCCGTTTCCTTATAGATAATTCAGTAAAAGAGGAGTTTCTGCAATTTATTCCAATTAATGATACAGATAAAATAATCAAGATAGGCAGATTTTGAGAGCCAATAGCAATTGCAGTAGGAACACGGAGGGCAAAACATTATTTTTCTCTCACATAATATCAATATTTTAAGCAACCACGTCACTATGGTCATGATTATACCACTGCATCGTTTCAGTCTCAATATTTAGTTACTGTTGTCCATATTTTTTAGAATTTCTTTTCATTCTTTTTATTGTGTCGAAAAAATGAGACCTAAAATATTTTTCATGCAAAGAGAGCGGTTATTTAATTGTAGTTGTTTATGAATATTAGTCAAAGTATCATTTTAATTATGATGATTACTGTCGTTTTAAGGGGCGGAACAGCAAGGTCATCTGTCCCTGTAATACCGGTAATGTACACAATTACCCTATTATATTAATGAAAAACCCCGCCCCCAGAAGGAAATCCTGCGTACGCCACTGCTTCTTAGTAACCAATAAAAAGGTGGTGGTGTTGATTGCAGCTTCAAGGGGTATTTATTTGGTACTGATATGGAATGAATAGCCTTAAATTGGTAAGAACATGAAATGTTTGCATCATCACAAATTATAAACGTCCAGGAGGTGTTTGTGTGTGTATCATATGAACAGTGCTAGATTGTCTAAATAGGACTGGGGATTCAGAGAGACAGTGGAATTGCTGAAGTTCAGTAGGCCTACTAGGACCCCAAGTCAACAGTTTTAATGTCTACATTACTCAGCATAATGTACAGACTTTCAACCCCCAGTCACTTTGATACGAATTGTCAAAGCAAAGGGAACAAATTGCACTATACTGAGCATGTTTATTATATATTGTGACCGTACACAACACGAGCCGAGGATTGAATCAACAACTTTCACGCAGCGTGAGTACAGAATTAATAACTTTGATCTGCAGCGCACGTTACATCTTACACGCTAGGTTCACGATCAACTTAAATTTCAAATAAAGATTTGTAATTAAGTATTCTGCGTTTGTGGATACGTCTTACATCAAATGTTGATATAATAGGCCTAAATAGTATATGAGGAATATACGTAGGTCCTATTATTATTTTACCTGAGTGTGATATTGGCGAACAGTGTTCCTTATTGACAGAACTAAAGTTTTACAATATTACGGTACATGCAATTTTCTAAATTATTTCGAGTTGAACTTTAGACTAAAATATCGAGAGAAAAACACACTTTCCGTTGTCTAGGAAAGACCAGGCGTAACCTGTCGCACTTTACTCCCACACTGTCGGCATTCCAGTATTAAGGTACCGAGAGTTCAAAGATATTAGCTAAAATCCCTGCCTCTCGTGTTACAATGCGACCACTTCACAACAAAACTCACATAATTGTCTCGTAGGAGTCATAGGACTAGCGTTACCAACTGGAAATTTCCAAATGCAAGACATTGCTCAGAAAAGAGCGAGACATTCGAGAAAAATGTCTGACAAGTTCAATCGATAGCAAAATTATACATAATATGTATATTACACATAACTTTTAACAAAAGGAAACACCTTACTTAACGATCAGTCCCTGCTGCATTTCTTTTCCTTGAAGCTGTATTCTTCAGCAGAACTTACTTTTGAAAGAAGATGCGAATTATTTTCTTGAAGCACATATTTATAGAATTGTTCACACTACGTATTTTTGAAATTGATCGTCACAAGTAACATTCTACCAACAAACGGTTCCTCCATTGAGCATATACGGTACGGTATGAATAAACACACATTGCTGCCTGGTCTGGCAAACTGGTAAATTGTACTAAAGTTCAGAAACAAAACTCAATGTTCTGATACCGGTACTTATTAAAGAAAACAGACCATTGTTGGTCTATTGTTGAGTCTTAATCCAAAGTTTTAATGTATACATATATAGTATTAATGCTTCTGATACGAATAAATAAATAAATCCAAAGTTGAACTTTTACAATAAGCCCTTACGGTACGTTGCAGAACTGGTCGAATAATTTTTTATCTACAGTATTTCTACACCTATTGACTGTAAATATTCTTCTTATACAAACCCTGTAAAATGAGACAATCTGTCGCAGTAAAACTGTTCCAAGATACATACCGTCCCTCACTTCTTTACCATCAGCTGGGCTGTAGGCATACTCAAGGAGCATATAATATGAGAGATGACACTCAATGCTAATTTTCTGGACGCTGATATTGGCTAGAATTTCGTAGAATTTCAGGTCCACGTGGCAATGTTTGGGCTACAATGTCGCATATAAAGTAACTACGATTGACTGTGATCATTACGAACGCACATTACTACGTTCGGAACAGATTTTCAGTGTCTGACATTGAATCGAAAGCATTCGTTATTGCACCTCAGGAGGCGATATCGTTCCAAAAATGAAATACTAATGATGAGTTTTGGTGTGACATGTTGGTATGATTTCCAAATCTACGAAATTTTTTTTCCATTTATTTGACTATTTGGAAGCCTATCGGTGCTTTTAATACAATATAAATGTTCTTAATAATGACTTAAAACTGTTAAAAATGATATAATTAAGAGTAATTAAGGTTTGCTTCTTTGTGCCATCATAACCTCAAAACATCCGTAACCCCTCCACGCCCCCAAACATGCTGCTCAAGGGCGTTTTCGGCCAGTTACTTTATTCACCACTAATGTAGCTACAATGAAATGCTATGTTCATATATTTCATTCTCCCATAAATTCTACCCCCACCCTCCTCTACCGCATGAGATCAATATAACCTCCATATTCTCTACAGTAATGTGGATTCAGGATGAGGAGTAGGTTTCGAGAAATGATAATTACTTTGTGAAAGACAGATTTCATTTATTTGAATACCGCTTTCAGCATGTTTAAATTTTGTCTTTAACATTTGATTGTGCAGCTGAAAACAACCTTCAGAGATGTGAATACCAATGGTTAAGCTCGTTGAGAACACAGGAACACATGAGATCTTGAACATGGTCAGTAGGCTACTTGGATGGTTGATGGCACACTGTTTTAAGCCACCCGACCTCAAACTCCAGCCTCGGAAACCCTCTTTGGAAAACTGCACCAGCCCCGGGTGGAAGATAAACTGCAATTGTCCAAAGCACAAGTCGAAGCAAAAATTAAATTTCAATGTAGGCCTACACAGATAAATGCAATGCATTTAGTAGTATTATTGTAAATCAACACCACATATATGCAAATGGTCGGTAATCCTCCTTTCAATATAGCAGAGGCAGAGTGGGGGAATGTGTGTTTGCAGTAGGATTGTGAACAGGAGCAGCACACGCGAGTTGCTCTTCTGCCCTGTCCTAGTGTAGGCTGGGCGCCTGATACTAGTTTGATTTATTACCCCTTATCTTCATGAAGCTAGAGAAGGTCTCAAATGACGAATGTGATAAAGCTGAAACAGATTTGTGAACAGAAAAGTTTGTCCAGGGTTCTCTTATAGTTCAGAAGTTTGCAACACTGTAGCACTACCACTTTTAACACAAGTTGTTTTGCTGTTGCTCTTATCATTTGAGGGGCTTGGACATGGTGGTCATTGAGACCCATGTACTTAGGTGTGTATTTTTTACGATAACCTGTTGTAATATGGTGACTGTAGGCTATTAGTGTCTTTGTACTTTAGGTGAGGATTGGGAGGGAGGCAGCTGTGGCCATAAATAAGGAACCATCTCGGCATTTGCCTACAGTAGACGTTGTAAACCACTTCCAAGATGGCCAAGAATCCACCTCGCCTCAGGATTGCCACATGAGGCTTAGCATCAGACCAGAATTACTTTTATGGGCAGGGCCAGGAAACGAACCCATACCTCAGGGGAAAGAACCGAGAATGCTAGCCACTACACGAGGTGGTCAAACAAGAATTGTGTCCAGGCATGTATCTAGGCCTAATGGGTAAGACTAGGGAGTTGTGTGTCTACAAGGTATAGGGGAGACGAAAACATGGTAGCCTTTTTCTTCCTGGGACTACAAATTGTCATTCACTCATTGAGAATAGTTTCCAGCTAGACTGTAAGGAACCCATTACAGATTTGGGTGCTATTCAGCACCCAGAACAAATAATAGGTACTGAACTCCATTGTCATGCACAGGAATACAATGCTAACTTTCTTACATATTTTGGGTGGTCAAGCTAAAAGAACTTTAACCCTCAGTGTAAGAAAAATGTCCCTACGATGCCAGAACAACCCTTGTTCTCTCAGCTATAAAATGCATGTTAGCAGGCTCCACCATCAAATAGGGAGGTACAATTTGACATGCTGCATATATAAAATGATGATTACTAACACAGTAAGACTGAAACCTACAATGAAGCAGCACCCAAAAGGAGCTAAGGGCTAACGTACACTACTGAATGAAGCCCTACTGTACTCCTAGGCTTTTACATACAATAATGTAGTAGGCCTACACCTTGCAGGCTTTAGGCTAAGCATAATAGAGGACCAAAAGGAAGATAACAAAGTACCGTAGTCAATAAAGCCTACTATTATTTTGCTGGAGGGTATCTGTATTAATATCTTCTAGCAAGTACACAAACAATATTAACATATATTTCTAGAGCCAACAAACATTCTTTGTCGACTTCATCGCCCATGCCTAGGATTGTACCAATCCTTGCCTTGTTCCCTGGCACATAGGACACCAGAAGTCACAGCCATGCAGAGTGTATGTTAAAATAGGACCAGGGTCCAAACCTGGGTGCTTCGATCACAAGTCACTTTGTATCTTTAATACTGTACTTGTAGTATTTGATTGAGACAGCTGCATGCATGCAAGTATTAGCATAGATAGGAAAATTATGGACATGGATAGGCCCTTCCGCATATCAAACTACTTAAGTAGCCTACCGTTAACTAAACTAAAGCTGATCCTGCACATTTAAAAAGACTTGACAGAAGTCTTCAGCAAGATGAAAACAATTGTTTGGTACATTTGGCAGGAATAAATTACATACTGTCCAATATGTACAAGACTATCGTACCTATATTCGGATTTTTACGCGAAAAACAAACAATCCATAAATTCTGATTAGTCAGTATAATTATACCGACAGAAACTATGACAAAGGTTTACATGTTAGCAATTAAAACCTACCCTACATATCAATTATGTTATCCCACGTTTATAGCGAACGTAGCTGTCGCCATTTCTAATAACACCGCTTGTCACTTGTTATTCAATTTAGTATTGGATCCAACATAATACAAATTACGTCACTAAAAATGGAGTATACTGCAACCGTTGTCGGCATGCGGGCCCAAACAGTAAACAAAACGCACATGGCGGTCTTTGTTTTGGTTCTAATCGCCCATAACAGTGTCCCGCGCCTGGGCCTACTGGTCACAAGCACGTCTTCACGCTCCTTCTCTAAGTAGACTCGCAGGCTAATGTTTGTATCACTAGACTAACCACACGGTATAACGCATTCTTACTTTCATCGTGGAGACATAATTTAATTGTGTTTTCCTTACCACTTTACTGCATAGTGTTGCCACAAGACAACATATCACTTTTCACCTATGTATGTAGGGGCAGAGTAAGTTTTACGGTAAACCATCAACGTCCATTCAATTGTGCACTCAAACACACATACCAGTGATGCCTTGCTTTTTTTTACATAACATACGACAAAACAGCCCGACAACCAAAGGTACTCCTTCCACCCCGTCAAAATCCACGCGTACCAACCACCGTTTATTTTCCGTGGCCCTCCCCATCCAGTTACCACAGGCTTCTGGATTACCTTTGGCTCAACCTCAAAGACATTACCGACCTACGGTCGTGCAAGTATACTTGCGCATTGCAATTACGTAGCCATGGCCAGTAGGCAGTAATATTCGGTCTTCGAGAGTTAAAAGCTTAGCGTAGGAATCGCAAAAGATCATATATTTATTCCATTATGGCATTCCACATCACATACGAGCGCCAATTAAAAATTGTTGGTAAATCTAAGACACTGAACGCCAATTGAATATTGAAGCTTGAAATTTTGTACACCAAACGCAAATGAAAAATAATTAATGCAGTAGAGGGTTAAAAATCTTACCAAACAATTATTCCTAGCCTCAGTGGCGTACGCAGGATTTCTTTCTCGGGGGAAGTTCATTCATAGTTTTGTACATTATTAAAACATTACTGCTATTTCGATTATTAATCATAAATAGCAATAAATGAACATTCTCTTTGCATGTAAATTATTTTCATTATAGCCTATTTTCCAACACAATGAACTTAATTGCAAATAATATGCAAAATTAATAAAACGAATATGGTAAACCGTACGGTACCGGTATCCTACAGACCTACCTATATCACAACCGTATTGCAAGAGAGCGATATTATTGATAGACGCGGTTCCATCAGAAAATCTATAGGTATGAGAAACAAGCAAAACGTAAATAGAATTACGTTATTAGGCCATGCAGATGTTGATGGATATTCCTAGCCTTGTTCCATTCATGTGCATTCATTTGTTGTAGATCTGTTTATGCAAATGTCGGCCGATAGTCCACTTAGCAGTGATCCCTTAGCTAAGCGCTCTGATTGAACGTATATTGGGATCTCCTCGTGGAGTAAAGGCTGCTATTAGTCAACTTAGTGGTGATACCTTCGCTAAGCCCTCTGATGAGCGTATATTGGGGTCGCCTCGTGGTGTAATGGCTGCTATTAGTCCACTTAGCAGTGATCCCTTCACTAATCGCTCTGATTGAGCGTATGTTGGGGTCACCTCGTGGTGTAATCGCTGCTGTTCGCTTTTGCGAATGTTTTTTGTAGGCTATGTTTCCCGTACGGTTTGAAACACACTTTCAATTATTCTGCCCCATTATTTTTATTTCGTTATAATTGCAGTATGAACGCGGTGTTCTGATTATTTATTTATTTATTTATTTAACTTGTGTTTAATTTGAATTGTTGTTCTTTATGATTCTTGTCAACTCACCTTTTTTCTGAAGTGTCTTTCTAGACGCACCATACTGTCACACTTTCTCTTGAGGTACTGTGCTCACCTCAGCGACAACCCTCGCAATGTGCCTGGGGCTGTGCGTTGATTGGCTGTTTGACACCCCTCCTTCATTCTGGAATGTTCGGCGCGCTGTCGTCATCACTACTATATATTCTCCGCATCGCCGTCCTGCGGTGTCTGTCTTCACCTGCCCAGGGCTGTCTGACCTTCAGTGCAGCCTGCTCGGCGCACTGTTTACCAACACTGTTTGACCTGAAACTATCTACGTGGCATGCTTCACTGCTTAGACTTTGTTGGGCCGAGCAGTCCGGGGTCAACAACCTTCATCTAGGCGACAGCTCCGTCACTTAAATTCTCTATAACTCGGCACGATGGAAACGTAACAACTCGCACCTCCTAAACCAGGTCATTCCCAAGAGGCCTGGCTCTGCTGGTTAAGTTTCGCTCGAGGAATTATCATCTATCTTCTTTGGAAGCCACATCACGGCTTCTTAGAGAATAACTTCACTGGACTTCACGACCCACTCTACGCGGGTCTACTCTCTGACCTTGGATTCTCGATGAACTAACTTGTCCTGCCTGGACAATCATCATCGCTTCCTGCTATTGTCAGCGGAGTCTCCCCAGGATTAATTATGGAAGTTACTCCCTGAATCAAGTATCGAACTGGTGGTAACCAATCACTCATTTTACATAATACAAGGCCAAGCCTTTACTATTTCTAACTTTGTTATCATGAATTTTTCTCTATGAAATTTTTTATCGAGTTGCCTGTTATTAGTCTTTCTTCATTCATTTTTTTTTCTAGTCAATGCAATTTCCATTTGGTTTTGAGTTTCCTGGGGAAACAGGCATTTTTGAATTGCCTCCTTTAAATAATCCTTTTAATGCAAATAATTGTTACTATTTATCTAAATGTTTATAAAAATCAAATAAATGTATCAACAGTCAAGTAACTTTTGGTCTCTTCCATATAGTCCTATTAAAGTTCCCTGTGTGCCCTAAACCTAATCCAATGCTATTTCCCAGTTGGGGTGATATCTTAACATAAACCCCTTTCCAGCTGCTATTAGTCCACTTAGCGGCGATCCCTTCGCTAAGCCCTCTGATTGAGCGTATATTGGGGTCACCTCGTGGTGTAATGGCTGCTATTAGTCCACTTAGCAGTGATCCCTTCACTAAGAGCTCTGATTGAGCGTATATTGGGGCCACCTCGTGGTGTAATGGTTGCTATTAGTCCACTTAGCTGTGATCCCTTCGCTAAGCCCTCTGATTGAACGTATATTGGGGTCACCTCGTGGTGTAATGGCTGCTATTAGTCCACTTAGCAGCGATCCCTTCGCTAAGGGTTATGATTGAGCGTGTATTGGGATCACCTCGTGGTGTAATGGCTGCTATATGTCCACTTAGCAGTGATCCCTTCGCTAAGCCCTTTGATTGAGCGTATATTGGGATCACCTCGTGGTGTAATGGCTGCTATTTGTCCACTTAGCAGTGATCCCTTCGCTAAGCGCTCTGATTGAGCGTATATTGGGGTCACCTCGTGGTGTAATGGCTGCTATTTGTCCACTTAGCAGTGATCCCTTCGCTAAGCCCTTTGATTGAGCGTATATTGGGATCACCTTGTGGTGTAATGGCTGCTATTTGTCCACTTAGCAGTGATCCCTTCGCTAAGCGCTCTGATTGAGCGTATATTGGGGTCACCTCGTGGTGAAATGGCTACTATTAGTCCACTTAGGGGTGATCCCTTCGCTAAGCGCTCTGATTGAGCGTGTGTTGGTGTACCGGTACTAAGAAGACCGTAGTGTGAAAGAGGGCCCTAATCCCAGAACCGAGTTAATTTCAAAACCAAACATATACTGTACTTTGCATATTAAGGCTTTCACGGCCCGGATTATTATATAAATAATTCATGCTTTTGTGCTAATGCCGTGTGTATTTTTAATTTAAACCATACGTTTCGGAGAAACCTTGCCTCCTTTTTCAATGGAAATAAACAATGTGGCCAAAAAAAATGTATCAATGAGATTACAAAAAATATAGATAAATTCCTCTGTTCGTCACCAGAGAGCAGCTGCCAGATATTACTGTATGGACCATGGTGGAACGGCGGACAGAGTAGTAAGTAACGAGAAGGTAAAGGGGGCGGTGTGAAAATATAGAAACTCCTCGAAGAATGAGGAGGGGGGGAGGTGGGAGGGTTAGATGGATATAAGGAAACAAACAAAAGGGAAGTGTAGCTGAACGATACCTAACGTCATACAGTCAACGGCGAAAAAACAGATGGAAACTCCTCCAGTGACGAACAAAGGAGATCAAATCCAGGCTCTGAGCCCTAGAGGGAAAATGTACAATTTTAAATATGTGAAGAACAGAGAGACTGAGAGGAACTATCTCCCTAGATCCTTAATAACTGGTAGCCATGTGTCACTTAGCTGATATCCAGTGTCTCTGTTAAAATTATTGGGATTTTTACGAATTTCAACTGCCTCCCTTATAATTCTAGACCAGTTGTGCTTAACAAGGGCAAGCGCATGAGCATCCTTGAAACATACATCGTGCCCTGAAGACAGGGCATGTTCAGCTATAGCTGATTTGTCAGGTTGGTTTAGACGGATGTTCCTTTGATGCTCTTTGATGCGAGTTGCAATGGACCGTTTTGTTTGTCCAATGTAGACTTTTCCGCAAGTACATGGGACTTCATACACCCCAGGTTGTAGTATTGGGGACAATTTATCTTTGTTTAATGCTAAACGTTGACCAATTTTGGTCATAGTGCCGAAAACTGTTTTTATCTTGTGCTTGCGGAGAATCTTAGCAACGCGGTCAGTGGTGTTGTGAATATAAGGGAGGTAAGCAGTTCCTCTCACGTCGGAGCTCTGAGAAGGTTGTCTATCCCTCCTTCTGGGATGTAGGGACCTATATATAGTGGATTCATTATAGCCATTACCCTTAAACATGGTTTGTAAGGCATGTAACTCTTCGTGAAGTGTTGATGCCTCACAAATACGTTCCGCTCTTTTGGCTAGAGTTGTTAAAATTCCTTGTTTTTGTGCTGGGTGGTGGTGGGAGTCCGCATGTAAATAACGGTTAGTGTGAGTTGGCTTACGGTAGACGCTGTGCCCCTTGGAGCCATCCGCTTTCCTCCTCACAAGGACATCCAAAAAAGGTAAGCATCCACCTGACTCTAGCTCCATTGTGAAGTGGATAGAAGGATGCAGCTGATTTAGGTGGTTCAGAAAGTGGTTCAGTTTCTCAGAACCCTCCTCCCACACTACGAACGTATCATCCACATACCTCCACCAAATCACAGGTTTGAAAGACGCCGAAGATATAGCCTCCCCCTCAAAATGTTCCATGAAAAAATTTGCCACGACAGGCGAAAGTGGACTTCCCATGGCCACACCATCAGTCTGCTCGTAATATTTACCATCCCACAAGAAATAACTGGAACACAAGCAGTGGTGGAATAATAGGGCAATGTCCTCAGGAAACAAATCCTTGATGAGTGACATGACCAAGTCCACCGGCACTCTGGTAAACAAGGACTCTACATCAAAACTCACCAAAATAGCATTTGGTTTAACGGCGATGGTTGACAATTTTTCGACGAAATGGGTTGAATCCCTAATGTAGGACTGTGTGCGCCCCAAGTGCGGCTGAAGAAACTTGCTGAGATATTGCGCAAGAGCATAAGTTGGAGAACCTATTGTGCTAACAATTGGTCGGAGAGGGACGTCTTGCTTATGGATTTTTGGAAGACCATACAATCTCGGAGGAACAGCATCTCTCGGAATAAGACATCTTCCCTCTTCTTTTGGAATAGATGACAGTTTAACAAGCTTAGCAGTGGCATTGGATACACGAGTGGTTGGATCACGAGTGCACAGTCTGTAGACAGGATCAGATTACAGAATCGAGATTTTAATTTTATATTCAACGGTATCCATCACCACTGTCGCATTTCCCTTGTCAGCATGAAGAATAGAAATGGTGTCATTATTTCTTAGTTCCTTCGATGCCTTTCTTTCACCCCGAGTTAAATTGGGTGCGGGTACTTTAGAGGATCTTAATATCCTCACACTTTCTTGTCTAACTTCTTCAGTTTCATCAGGAGGTAAATTGTAGATGGCAACCTCAACGGATGTAATAACTCCCCTGTAGGAATTTTGGAGGGTGCGAGAGCAAAGTTGAGATCTCTGCTTAGTAAAGTTGTTCGATAGTCATCTAAAGGGGTATTAGAAAGATTGACTACAACTTTACTAGTATCAAGAACCGTACGAGGAGCTGTTTGTCTCGAGGACAATCGAAGGAACTTAGCTCTTTGTCTATCTACAGCCCGACAAAAATTATTCTCGGCCTGAATAGTGGAGATACGTTCAAAGAACAGCCACAATTCCTCTGAGAGAATGCTACTAAGAAGCAGATGTAAGTGTAATAACTCACGGGAAACTGCGTCCAATTCAGTACGAGAGTTCTGGATCCTCTCGATAACGAGTGCCTTGCTAGCGTGCTGATAAATTCTCATAGCTTTATGAGTGTGTATAGTTTGCTTCAATTTTACACACTTGGGAATGATGTTATGATCCCTGCATCTAAGAAAGAAGGACAAGGATGAAAGGGGAGAGCTCCTTCTTCGCCTCAACTTACTAAATTTAGATGATTGTCGAACAACTTCCTCCCCATAGAGGTTTCTAATTTGCATATTAAGGCTTTCACGGCCCGGATTATTATATAAATAATTCATGCTTTTGGGCTAATGTCGTGTGTATTTTTAATTTAAACCATACGTTTCGGAGAAACCTTGCCTCCTTTTTCAATGGAAATAAACAATGTGGCCAAAGAAAATATATCAATGAGATTACAAAAAATATAGATAAATTCCTCTGTTCGTCACCAGAGAGCCGCTGCCAGAAATTACTGTATGGACCATGGTGGAACGGCGGACAGAGTAGTAAGTAACGAGAAGGTAAAGGGGGCGGTGTGAAAATATAGAAACTCCTCGAAGAATGAGGAGGGGGGGAGAGGTGGGAGGGTTAGATGGATATAAGGAAACAAACAAAAGGGAAGTGTAGCTGAACGATACCTAACGTCATACAGTCAACGGCGAAAAAACAGATGGAAATTCCTCCAGTGACGAACAAAGGAGATCAAATCCAGGCTCTGAGCCCTAGAAAGAAAAAGTACAATTTTAAATATGTGAAGAACAGAGAGACTGAGAGGAACTATCTCCCTAGATCCTTAATAACTGGTAGCCAAGTGTCACTTAGCTGATATCCAGTGTCTCTGTTAAAATTATTGGAATTTTTACGAATTTCAACTGCCTCCCTTATAATTCTAGACCAGTTGTGCTTAACAAGGGCAAGCGCATGAGCATCCTTGAAACATACATCGTGCCCTGAAGACAGGGCATGTTCAGCTATAGCTGATTTGTCAGGTTGGTTTAGACGGATGTTTCTTTGATGCTCTTTGATGCGAGTTGCAATGGACCGTTTTGTTTGTCCAATGTAGACTTTTCCGCAAGTACATGGGACTTCATACACCCCAGGTTGTAGTATTGGGGACAATTTATCTTTGTTTAATGCTAAACGTTGACCAATTTTGGTCATAGTTCCGAAAACTGTTTTTATCTTGTGCTTGCGGAGAATCTTAGCAACGCGGTCAGTGGTGTTGTGAATATAAGGGAGGTAAGCAGTTCCTCTCACGTCGGAGCTCTGAGAAGGTTGTCTATCCCTCCTTCTGGGATGTAGGGACCTATATATAGTAGATTCATTATAGCCATTGCCCTTAAACATGGTTTGTAAGGCATGTAACTCTTCCAAGTTTAAGGGTAATGGCTATAATGAATCCACTATATATAGGTCCCTACATCCCAGAAGGAGGGATAGACAACCTTCTCAGAGCTCCGACGTGAGAGGAACTGCTTACCTCCCTTATATTCACAACACCACTGACCGCGTTGCTAAGATTCTCCGCAAGCACAAGATAAAAACAGTTTTCGGCACTATGACCAAAATTGGTCAACGTTTAGCATTAAACAAAGATAAATTGTCCCCAATACTACAACCTGGGGTGTATGAAGTCCCATGTACTTGCGGAAAAGTCTACATTGGACAAACAAAACGGTCCATTGCAACTCGCATCAAAGAGCATCAAAGAAACATCCGTCTAAACCAACCTGACAAATCAGCTAAAGCTGAACATGCCCTGTCTTCAGGGCACGATGTATGTTTCAAGGATGATCATGCGCTTGCCCTTGTTAAGCACAACTGGTCTAGAATTATAAGGGAGGCAGTTGAAATTCGTAAAAATTCCAATAATTTTAACAGAGACACTGGATATCAGCTAAGTGACAATTGGCTACCAGTTATTAAGGATCTAGGGAGATAGTTCCTCTCAGTCTCTCTGTTCTTCACATATTTAAAATTGTACTTTTTCCCTCTAGGGCTCAGAGCCTGGATTTGATCTCCTTTGTTCGTCACTGGAGGAGTTTCCATCTGTTTTTTCGCCGTTGACTGTATGACGTTAGGTATCGTTCAGCTACACTTCCCTTTTGTTTGTTTCCTTATATCCATCTAACCCTCCCACCTCTCCCCCCCCCCTCCTCATTCTTCGAGGAGTTTCTATATTTTCACACCGCCCCCTTTACCTTCTCGTTACTTACTACTCTGTCCGCCGTTCCACCATGGTCCATACAGTAATTTCTGGCAGCGGCTCTCTGGTGACGAACAGAGGAATTTATCTATATTTTTTGTAATCTCATTGATATATTTTCTTTGGCCACATTGTTTATTTCCATTGAAAAAGGAGGCAAGGTTTCTCCGAAACGTATGGTTTAAATTAAAAACAAGATGTTCAGTAAAGAACATATAGCCTACTTTCTCCTAAATGCATGGGTATTGTTATAACTCTTTGTCCTTTTAAAGGAGTATAATTGAATGTTGGTTGTAGTAGCTTGTTGAAATACAACGTGCTATAGGGATATTAAACATGAATATGAGGTGCCCTTTGCTAGTGCTACCTCTGTAAAAAAATTCATTCAATTCGGTTTCACCGTGATTGAATTGATCTGGGGAATGGATTTGCACACATACATGGTCGCTATTTGCAAACTATTGGGCTGATGACCTTGTAGTCAGTCATAAGATACTTTCCACAAAAAGGCATGTTGTTGCAAAATCCGGTAGAGATCAAATTATTAGGATGGTCGAAATTTGATTTAGCTTTTAACATTTGGGTGGCCGTCATTCCGTTTCCGTCAAGATGGCGGCGATATAAAACATGACACTGAGGTGCCTTATGCTAGTGCTACCTCTGTACCAAATTTCGTTCCATTCGGTTTCACCGTGTTCGAATTAATAGGGGTAATCGATTTTGACACAAAGATGGCCGCCATCCGCAAACTATTAGGCTAATGACCTATTATATTTGTCAAAGGATGCTCCCTCCATAAAGGTATGTTGTTGCAAAATTTGGTAGAGATCGGATGATTAGTTTAGTCGTAATTTGATTTAAACTTTGAACATTTGGGTGGCCGCCATTACGTTTCCGTCAAGATGGCGGCGATATAAGTCATGACACTGGGGTGCCCTTTGCTAGTGCTACCTCTGTACCAAATTTCATTCCATTCGGTTACACCGTGTTCGAATTAATAGGGGTAATCCATTTTGACACAAAGATGGCCGCCATCCGCAAACTATTAGGCTAATGCCCTATTAGATTTGTCAAAGGATGCTCCCTCCCTAAAGGTATGTTGTTGCAAAATTTGGTAGAGATCGGATGAATAGGTTAGTCGTAATTTGATTTAAGCTTTGAACATTTGTGTGGCTGCCATTACGTTTCCGTCAAGATGGCGGCGATATAAAACATGACACTGGGGTGCCGTTTGCTAGTACTACCTCTGTACCAAATTTCGTTCCATTCGGTTTCACCGTGTTCGAATTAATAGGGGCAATCGATTTTCACACAAAGATGGCCGCCATCCGCAAACTATTAGGCTGATGACCTATTAGTTTGGTCAAAGGATTCTGCCCCCATATAGGTATTTTGTTGCAAAATTTGGTAGAGATCGGATGATTAGGTTAGTCGTAATTTGATTTAAGCTTTGAACATTGGTGTGGCCGCCATTACGTTTCCGTCAAGGTGGCGGCGATATAAAACATGACACTGAGGTGTCCTTTGCAAGTGCTACCTCTGTATCAAACTTTGTTCAATTCGGTTTAACCGTGTTCGAATTAATAGGGGTAATCCATTTTGACACAAAGATGGCCGCCATCCGCAAACTATTAGGCTGATGACCTATTAGTTTGGTCAAAGGATGCTGTCCCCATACAGGTATGCTGTTGCAAAATTTGGTAGAGATCGGATGATTAGGTTAGTCGTAATTTGATTTAAGCTTTGAACATTTGTGTGGCCGCCATTACGTTTCCGTCAAGATGGCGGCGATATAAAACATGACACTAAGGTATCCTTTGCTAGTGCTACCTTTGTACCAAATTTCATTCCATTCAGTTTCACCGTGTTCGAATTGATAGGGGGGACAGACATTCAGAGTACCACACACTCACTCACACACACACACACACACACACACACACAGACTCACACACATACACACACACAGACAGACACACTCTTTTCGCCCTGTAGTGATCTCATAAGTCTACTTTCATTTTTTGCAAACATCGAAAGTAGGCTAAAAAAATACACACGGCATTAGCCCAAAAGCATGAATTATTTATATAATAATCCGGGCCGTGAAAGCCTTAATATGCAAATTAGAAACCTCTACGGGGAGGAAGTTGTTCGACAATCATCTAAATTTAGTAAGTTGAGGCGAAGAAGGAGCTCTCTCCTTTCATCCTTATCCCTCTTTCTTAGATGCAGGGATCATAACATCATTCCCAACTGTGTAAAATTGAAGCAATCTATACACACTCATAAAGCTATGAGAATTTATCAGCACGCTAGCAAGGCACTCGTTATCGAGAGGATCCAGAACTCTCGTACTGAATTGGATGCAGTTTCCCGTGAGTTATTACACCTACATCTGCTTCTTAGTAGCATTCTCTCAGAGGAATTGTGGCTGTTCTTTGAACGTATCTCCGCTATTCAGGCCGAGAATAATTTTTGTCGGGCTGTAGATAGACAAAGAGCTAAGTTCCTTCGATTGTCCTCGAGACAAGCAGCTCCTCGTACGGTTCTTGATACTAGTAAAGTTGTAGTCAATCTTTCTAATACCCCTTCAGATGACTATCAAACAACTTTACTAAGCAGAGGTCTCAACTTTGCTCTAGCACCCTCCAAAATTCCTACAGAGGAGTTGATTACATCCGTTGAGGTTGCCATCTACAATTTACCTCCTGATGAAGCTGAAGAAGTTAGACAAGAAAGTGTGAGGATATTAAGATCCTCTAAAGTACCCGCACCCAATTTAACTCGGGATGAAAGAAAGGCATTGAAGGAACTAAGAAATAATGACACCATTTCTATTCTTCATGCTGACAAGGGAAATGCGACAATGGTGATGGATACCGTTGAATATAAAAGTAAAATCTCGATGCTGTTATCTGATCCTGTCTACAGACTGTGCACTCGTGATCCAACCACTCGTGTATCCAATGCCACTGCTAAGCTTGTTAAACTGTCATCTATTCCAAAAGAAGAGGGAAGATGTCTTATTCCGAGAGATGCTGTTCCTCCGAGATTGTATGGTCTTCCAAAAATCCATAAGCAAGACGTCCCTCTTCGACCAATTGTTAGCACAATAGGTTCTCAAACTTATGCTCTTGCGCAATATCTCAGCAAGTTGCTTCAGCCGCACTTGGGGCGCACACAGTCCTAAATTAGGGATTCAACCCATTTCGTCGAAAAATTGTCAACCATCGCCGTTCAACCAAATGCTATTTTGGTGAGTTTGGATGTAGAGTCCTTGTTTACCAGAGTGCCGGTGGACTTGGTCATGTCGCTCATCAAGGATTTGTTTCCTGAGGACATTGCCCTATTATTCCACCACTGCTTGTGTTCCAGTTATTTCTTGTGGGATGGTAAATATTACGAGCAGACTGATGGTGTGGCCATGGGAAGTCCACTCTCGCCTGTCGTGGCAAATTTTTTCATGGAACATTTTGAGGGGGAGGCTATATCTTCGGCGTCTTTCAAACCTGTGATTTGGTGGAGGTATGTGGACGATACGTTCGTGGTGTGGGATGAGGGTTCTGATAAACTGAACCACTTTCTGAACCACCTAAATCAGTTGCATCCTTCAATCCACTTCACAATGGAGCTAGAGTCAGGTGGATGCTTACCTTTTTGGATGTCCTTGTGAGGAGGAAAGCGGATGGCTCCATGGGGCACAGCGTCTACCGTAAACCAACTCACACTAACCGTTATTTACATGCGGAATCCCACCACCACCCAGCACAAGAACAAGGAATTTTAACAACTCTAGCCAAAAGAGCGGAACGTATTTGTGAGGCATCAACTCTTCAGGAAGAGTTACATGCCTTACAAACCATGTTCAAGGGTAATGGCTATAATGAATCCACTATATATAGGTCCCTACATCCCAGAAGGAGGGATAGACAACCTTCTCAGAGCTCCGACGTGAGAGGAACTGCTTACCTCCCCTATACTCACAACACCACTGACCGCGTTGCTAAGATTCTCCGCAAGCACAAGATAAAAACAGTTTTCGGCACTATGACCAAAATTGGTCAACGTTTAGCATTAAACAAAGATAAATTGTCCCCAATACTACAACCTGGGGTGTATGAAGTCCCATGTACTTACGGAAAAGTCTACATTGGACAAACAAAACGGTCCATTGCAACTCGCATCAAAGAGCATCAAAGGAACATCCGTTTAAACCAACCTGACAAATCAGCTATATCTGAACATGCCCTGTCTTCAGGGCACGATGTATGTTTCAAGGATGCTCATGCGCTTGCCCTTGTTAAGCACAACTGGTCTAGAATTATAAGGGAGGCAGTTGAAATTCGTAAAAATCCCAATAATTTTAACAGAGACACTGGATATCAGCTAAGTGACACATGGCTACCAGTTATTAAGGATCTAGGGAGATAGTTCCTCTCAGTCTCTCTGTTCTTCACATATTTAAAATTGTACATTTTCCCTCTAGGGCTCAGAGCCTGGATTTGATCTCCTTTGTTCGTCACTGGAGGAGTTTCCATCTGTTTTTTCGCCGTTGACTGTATGACGTTAGGTATCGTTCAGCTACACTTCCCTTTTGTTTGTTTCCTTATATCCATCTAACCCTCCCACCTCTCCCCCCCCCTTCTCATTCTTCGAGGAGTTTCTATATTTTCACACCGCTTCCTTTACCTTCTCGTTACTTACTACTCTGTCCGCCGTTCCACCATGGTCCATACAGTAATTTCTGGCAGCTGCTCTCTGGTGACGAACAGAGGAATTTATCTATATTTTTTGTAATCTCATTGATATATTTTCTTTGGCCACATTGTTTACTTCCATTGAAAAGGAGGCAAGTTTCTCCAAAACGTATGGTTTAATTTAAAAATACACACGGCATTAGCCCAAAAGCATGAATTATTTATATATACTGTACTTATCCAAGAAATGAAAGCAACATCTTTTTAACAAATATATTAAACAATAACAAGGATTATTACAAACATAAAATACAGTACCACTTGGAAAAATACAATTAAAATAAGCCTGTAACAGACAAAGAGAATGAAAGAACAAGGGGAAGGAGACGTGCCCAAATCACCAAATTAAATCAATTACGCAAAATAAATAATAATAATAATGACGCCCAAAATACGTAAAATAAAACGGCAATTGAAAAACTCGTACAAGAGGTAGAGTTAAACCACCTTTAAAGAAAAAATCCGAATAATTACACCGGAAAAGGAGCAATGTTGAGGCAGAAAGAAAGAATGATACCCGTTTTAGGAACGGAAACCTCAATACGAAGAAAAACCGTAAATGAATTAATTTATTTGCTTTACAAATTAGATCCTTCATGCAAAGACACGGATCAAACACGTCTACCTCAGACAACATCAATCACAATACTGATAATATTAAAAGGGTTTACTTTTTTAATATGGCGACCTTCGCCAGGAAACGACAATAATAGGGAAACAAAAACCTTAATAAACGAAAGTACGACCATCAGCAGGCCAAGATTCAATGGAATATCAATAAATTAGTAATTTTTATGAGAGCTGTGGATCGCACAATTTTAGGTGATAAAGCTTAGCACCAGGAACTCGACCACAGTAAAGCCCCCAATGGTCCTGGCAGAAATTGTCCGAGCACCCCACAAAACACGAGAGGCACAAGGCCCCAGGATAGGCAAAAGGAAATAAGTTAAAATTCGACCCATACTTCCACGAAAGAATGAAAGATAAGAAACCCAAAATAAAACAAGGTAAATACTCAAACAACACAACACAAAGAATAATAGGATCGACATAAGAAAAACGCAAGGGTCCGAACCCATTACCAAATCAAGTTGAGAAAATGTGAGACAAACCGGAAAGCAGAATAAGTAAAGAAACATGATTCTCGGACATTTCAGCCAATCCAAGGATCACCTCACCGTAGGGTTTATAATCATACAGGATATTACCTTACGCGGACACAAAAATATAAAGGAACAATGTTACCAATTTTAATCCAGTATCGCCGAACATAATATAACATTGTGGGGCTCCGACACGAGCCAAAACTCGCCCAGATAAAGAATTATACAAATTTAACATCTCTCTTGCGAGATCTTCCAAGATGGACTGTCGATGTTTTATTGTTTAAATTGTTGACCTAAATTCTGAGTTGATTCAGAACTGCCAACACAACCTCAAACAAGGCCTAAACTTGACTATTAGAAAGTCACATATATTATTGCTTAACAGTTTTCGGCACTTGCAAATGGCCTGTGATTGGATCCACAGCAATAGCCAATCAACTTTCAACAGGATCGCGATCTCATTGGCCACAGCTGATAATATTAGAAAGATTTGTGGGAAACACATGGAGATATAAATCTTATTGATGTAGGTTGGATTTCTAGGTTATGTTCATATACAGGGGCAAGATGTAGAAACATCAGGCATTGTAACGTGAAAATCACGGTACAATTCTCCCCCCTCCAAATTTTCCCCTGGGAGATGTGTTGACACCAATTTCCAACTCTTGGACCGACGAGCAAGAATGTGGTTACAATCGAGGCATCACGGCAGCTCCAATTCGGTATCAGTCGGGGCACACCAGACGTCCGCCAGCAGAAAATCCAGAGATGCTCTCATCACGATGTTGACATGCTCCTGAACTGCCATCAGACGACCCTGGCCAGACATTGCTGACAGCAATAGTACTTTTACAGCTCTTGGGCACCCGACATTCTCTGCAACACATAAACCAACCCATTAAACGGCCCCAGAAGTAGAGCTCCGGGTCATCAATCATCCCCTTTCACAACCTGATCGTACATTAATTACGAAGGATAAGATCCATACTCCATCACGTAGTTTGAATTTGAGTTGTTAAATTTTACTTCCATAGTTCTTATGTCATTCCAATGTTGTCGATGTATATACTTTCACATTTAATTTAATTTCAACAATAAATATATCTTCCCCTTAGTTCATTACATTTACCTTCAGCAGCCAAAATTAAAGAGAATGTGCCATTACAAATTATGTTTGAAAATAGAAAGATCCACAGCCCCATAATTAAATGATTGAAAAGGTACACATCAAAATAAAGAGAATCAACATTACCTGAAATTTTAAAATGTATACATTAGGTTCGGTCTCCCTTTCGCCTGGAGATTTGCAGTACGATAGATGAGTCCGAAAGATTATTTTCTTTAAAGAGTCTTTCAACAACACTGTTACAGGTTTTAAAAGTGACATTTCATTTAGACCTCTATATCGTGCTTGGAGCTTCCCAGAGATTTCGTGACCCGGAGCTTTAGGCAAAAAATCTTAATGTAAACAAGATCACCAATTTGAAACACACACAGAGTACGTCCCAGATTGTATCTCTCAGAAAGTTTTCCATGAGATATTTTAGTAGCCTGTTGTACCTCTTTCCATATTTGTTTAACACCGTCTTAGCAATATAGGACAGAAGGTTAACGTGGATAGACCACCCAACAACCTTGAGAATCACTAGTTACATCACTCACCAGATCCAGAAGAACAATAACAAAATTTCCAAAATCAATCAAAATAAGAATAAAGCAAGAGACAACACAATATCACAGCGAGGATACGAACTGGAATATCTGACACACTCCATTCATACAGGTACATTCAAATTCAAATTTCCCAAAAAAAAAATTACCACCTACTAAAATAAAATTACAGTAATGCTCAAGTATGCAAATAGGAATCGCCAAAATATCATTACAAATTACATGAAACAATTTGCAATCCCTGGAACATTACACGTTTTACGACACCAGACCTACACGGAGTAGCAGAGCCCAAAAAGAGAAAAGAAACCCCCAGTACTTACCTTACCCCCCCCCCCCCCCCCAAAAAATGAATTCATCGTCCGGAGAACATTGATGGAATAGTACCAACCCCTCAAAACAATAACCTTACCTTTCATCGTCACATCTCACAGCCCCATACCTGCAATCAGTTAAAATCGGGTAAGCCTGGCCGGACTTCGAACCAAGTAAGATGCCACATTCTGTCCCCGGCGCGAACCAAATAGCGGATACCATAGCGAAAAAAAGCACTTGCACACTTGGCTTCGTCTAAAACGATTAAATCTATAGTTTAGAATAAAAATACAGCCTAACCTTAAATATCCTCACTAGACACCACCCGCAAAATAATTCACAACAAAACTAGGTTACCGCTCGTACACACCGATTCATAGTTTTCACACGACAATATCCCAGAACGATCTCTTAGCAAACAAAAGATTTCCAAAACAAAGCATACATCACGTTACACAAACAACCCACAATAACATTTACACATGATCGAATTTTAAATGAATCACACCTTGGTCAGATTCCCCTGAACAGTCAATTACGTTTAAGCCTACACAATTTTTCAGTATGCCCTGAGCGCCCACATACAAAGCACTTAAATGGTCTACCAACATCAGCATCATTAATTTTTCCATTGGGTCACACAGGCCTAATATATGCAGGTCTAAATTTGGGAGGCGGAACCTTAACACAATCCCTTTGAGCATCAGCTTGACGAATGCATTCTGCTTCATTAGCAACTGCATAGAGATCTTTAATAGTTTTTGGACGATCCCCTACGCTAAGGAGCGACCGATACTCAGGGGTAACACCCACAATTATGTTTCTTACAATCTGACGTTCACATAAATATAAACAGAAAACCTTTGCATATTATAGAATATCTTGGGCTTACGAATTTTAGGACTCTGTAAAAGTATTGGTGCACTATCGGACCCATTAGTCTAGCAGGAATGAATACAGAAAAGACCTCTTCCAAAAAATACCTCGATACACACGCCACTGGACATGGCACCGACAACCATGTTACGTATCTCCCCAGAGGTGTGAGGAAAAATCAGTTGAAAAATTAGTACGGCAGAAAACCGAAAACACTAGCATATTCATGAAATTCCACCAGCTCAAGCAAAAACCTGATGAATCCGTCAGTAGTATCAGTGGTAAAATCCTTAAGCTTAGAGACACAAGCAGTTAATGGATGACTTAATTCTCCCAAAACTTGAATTCGAAAATGCGGAACCATCACCAGGCGAAAGTTGAAAACGCGGCGAGACACAAGTATTACTTGCCCCAGGCAAGGAGAGACCACTGGGTGTACAAGAATATCGACGTGACCGTTCCGTAGGAACATAGCAGTGATCCCTTCGCTAAGCCCTCTGATTGAGCGTATATTGGGATCACCTCGTGGTGTAATGGCTGCTATTAGTCCACTTAGCGGTGATCCCTTCGCAAAGCTCTCTCATTGAGCGCATATTGGGATCTCCTCGTGGTGTAATGGCTGCTATTAGTCCACTTAGGAGTGTTCCCTTCGCTAAGCCCTCTGATTGAGCGTATATTGGGATCTCCTCGTGGTGTAATGGCTGCTATTAGTCCACTTGGCGGTGATCCCTTCGCTAAGCGCTCTGATTGAGCGTATATTGGGATCACCTCGTGGTATAAAGGCTGCTATTAGTCGACTTAGCGGTGATCCCTTTACTAAGCCCTCTGATTGAGCGTATATTGGGATCACCTCGTGGTGTAATGGCTAATATTAGTCCACTTTGCAGTGATCCCTTAGCTAAGCCCCCTGATTGAGCGTATATTGGGATCTCCTCGTGGTGTAATGGCTGCTATTAGTCATCTTAGCGGTGATCCCTTCGCTAAGCCCTCTCATTGAGCGTGTATTGGGATCTCCTCGTGGTTTAATGGCTGCTATTAGTCCTCTTAGCAGTGATCCCTTCGCAAAGCGCTCTGATTCGAGCGTATATTGGGATCTCCTCGTGGTGTAATGGCTGCTATTAATCTACTTAGCAGTGATCCCTTCACTAAGCCCTCTGATTGAGCGTGTATTGGGATCACCTCGTGGTGTAATGGCTAATATTAGTCCACTTTGCAGTGATCCCTTAGCCAAGCCCCCTGATTGAGCGTATATTGGGATCTCCTCGTGGTGTAATGGCTGCTATTAATCTACTTAGCAGTGATCCCTTCGCAAAGCGCTCTGATTCGAGCGTATATTGGGATCTCCTCGTGGTGTAATGGCTGCTATTAGTCCACTTAGCGGTGATCCCTTCGCTAAGCCCTCTCATTGAGCGCATATTGGGATCTCCTCGTGGTATAATGGCTGCTATTAGTCCACTTAGCAGTGATCCCTTCGCAAAGCGCTCTGATTCGAGCGTATATTGGGATCTCCTCGTGGTATAATGGCTGCTATTAGTCCACTTAGCAGTGATCCCTTCGCAAAGCGCTCTGATTCGAGCGTATATTGGGGTCACCTCGTGGTGTAATGGCTGCTATTAATCTACTTAGCAGTGATCCCTTCGCTAAGCCCTTTGATTGAGCGTATATTGGTGTACTGGTACTAAGAAATCCGTAGTGTGAAGGAGGGCCCTAATCCCATAACCGAGTTAATTTCTAAACCAAACATATACTGTACTTTTTCAAGAAATGCAAGCAATATCTTTTAAACAAATTTATTAAATAATAACAAGGATTATTACAAGCATAAAGGACAGTAACACTTGGAAAAATACAATTAAATTAAGCCTGTAACAGACAAAGGGTAATAAAGAACAAGGGGAAGGAGGCGTGCCCAAATCACCTAATTAAATCAATTACGCAAAAGAAATAATAATAATATCGTCCGAAATACGTAAAATAAAAAAGCCATTGAGAACCTCGTTCAAGAGGTAGAGTAAACCACCTATAAAGAAAACTTACCAATAATTACACCGGAAAAGGAGCAATGTTGAGGCAGAAACAATGAATGATACCCGTTTTAGGAACGGGAACTTCGATACGAAGAAAATCCGTAAAAGAATTTATTTATTTGCTTTACAAATTAGATCCTTCATGCAAAGACACGGATCAAACACGTCTACCTCAGGCAACATCAACCACAATACTGATAATATAAAAAAGGTTTACTTTTCTAAATATGGCGACCGTCGCCAGGAAACAACAATAATATGGAAACAAAAACCTTAATAAACGGAAGTACGACCATCAGTAGGCCAGGATTCAATGGAATATCAGTAAATTAGTAATTTTTATGAGAGCTGAGGATCGCACAATTTTAGGTTATAAAGCTTGGCACCAGGAACTCGACCACAGCAGAGCCCCCAATGGCCTTGGCAGAAATTGTCCGAGCACCCCCCCCCCCCCCCCAAATACAAGAAAGGCACAAGGCCCCAGGATAGGAAAAAGGAAATAAGTTAAAATTCAACCCAAAATTCCACGAAAGAATCAAAGATAAGAAACCCAAAATAAAACCAGGTAAATATACAACACAACACAAAGAATCATAGGAACTACATAAGAAAAACGCGAAGTTCTGAACCCATTATCAAATCAAGTTGAGAAAATGTGAGACTAACCAGAAAGCAGAATAAGTAAAGAAACATGATTCTCGGACATTTCAGCCAAGCCAAGGATCACCTCACCGTAGGGTTTATAATCATATAGGATATTACCTTACGGGGCCACAAAAATATAAAGAAACAATGTTACTAATTATGATTGCTTGTCACGGTGGGTGAGTGGTTATAGTGTCGGACTACCAACCCCCCAAGATTGCAGGTTCGCTCCTAGCCATGGTAAGTGATTTTTAAGGCGACAAAAATCACGATACTCATGTCATACGTTGTTGGCATGTTAAAGAACCCATTTGAATTCAGTAGGCCGTGTTCAATGGCAAAATTAATCTCGGGATTTTCCGCCAACACAAAGTTCCTCCAATCTCTACTTGAAAGCGCTGTAGTGTCAAGGAGTTTAGATATCGAACCTCCTTGACTTTCATAGCGTTCAAAGGAACGACGAAATTCGACATGCAAGCTACCCTCTGGGTGTCAATTAACAAAGCTTGCACCAGGCACCCGAGGCCATACGATATTATTATTATACCAATTATGATTCAGTATCGCCCAACATAATATAACATTTTCGGGCTCCGACACGAGCCAAAACTCGCCCCAATAAAGACCTATACAAATTTTATATCTCTCTTGCGAGATCTTCCAAGATGGACTGTGGATGTTTTATAATTTAAATTGTTGACCTAAATTCTGAGTTGATTCAGAACTGCCAACACAACCTCAGACTAGGCCAAAACTTGACTATTAGAAAGTCACATATATTATTGCTTAACAGTGTTCGGCACTTGCAAATGGCCTGTGATTGGACCCACAGCAATATCCAATCACCTTTCGACAGGATCGCGATCTCATTGGCCACAGCTGATAATATTTGAAAGATTTGTGTGACACACATGGAGATATAAATCTCATTGATGTAGGTTGGATTTCTAGGTTAAGTTCATGTACAGGGGAAAGTTGTAGAAACATCAGGCATTGTAACGTAAAAATCACGGTACAATTCTCCCCCTCCAACGTTCACCCTGGGAGATGTGTTGACAACAATTTCCAACCCTTGGACCGACGAGCAAGAATGTGGTTACAATCGAGGCATCGCGGCAGCTCCATTTCGGTATCAGTCGGGGCACTCCAGACGTCCGCCAGCAGAAAATCCAGAGAGGCTCCCATCATGTTATTGACATGCTCCTGAACTGCCATCAGACGACCCTGGCCAGACATCGCTGGTTGTGGCGACGTTACTATTAATTGGAGGAGTGGAGTCAAACCCAGGGCCTGGTCAGCTGGGATGGCTAGAAATTGAAAAAATAAGGGAAATTGTAAAGGAAGTGTCACAAAATGACCCGATCCGGGACATTCTTCGAGAACAATGTAAGGAATTCAGGGAGATGAAGACATGTATAACAGAAGAGATGGGAATAGTGACAGAAAGGCTGACCGAGAATAGTAGAGAGATAAAAGACCTAGGAGAAAAAGTGAATATATTAGAAGTGGAGGTGAAAGAATTCAGGAAGACCAAGCTGGATGAGAGAAAGAAAAACGTCTTCATTTACGGAATAAAGGAATATGTCAATGAAAGCACCGAGGATCTGTCATCCAAGGTACTCCGAGTGATTTGTGAAGGCATGCGGATAAACATTGGAGTTTCAGAGATTGACAATGTGACCAGGATAGGGCGGGGAAAGGGCACGATGCCCGTGAAAGTGTCGTTAGTTTCTTCGCTGATGGCTCATAGAATTCTGACGAACACAAGGAATCTGAAAGGGGAGAGGATATGGGTAAGGAGAGAAATGAGTAAAGAAGAAGCAAGCGAGCAACGGGCCTTGCAGTTTCATTTAAGGAAGGCAAGGAACTAGGGTCTCAAAGCTCATGTAAAAGGCAATAGACTGGCGGTTAGCGCCAACAACTGGGATCGGGTTTGGACAGTGGCACAACTCCAGGATATGGAGAAGCAACAACAACAGGAGCCAGTTAGATCTAGCAACCAGGTGGAAGCAGATGTCGGTTCAGAGGGAAGTACGGTGGTGACTCAACAGAGAGCATCGACCCCAAAGTCCAATACGGAAGTGGCGCGAGCAGGAACTACTAACGTCAGCACCAGGAACACAGGAGAAGAGCGTGGTTTGCAGAAAGGTGAGACTGTCAAACAACGAGTTACTAGTCTAAAAGAACTTTGGGGCAAGAAAACCTTGACAGAGCAGTTGAATGTGGAGAAGGAGGTCATTTCTTCTCCAGCTGGCAGTATACTAGAGCTAGAGAAAACTAGAGTTACTTGAAGTAAAGCCACCACCAGCGAAGAGGGTAGGGGTAAAAAATAACTAACCTGGAATGTTGCAAGCGTAAATATAGAGGGATTTTTAAATGAGAGAGGGAATGATGTAGTTTTGACCCTAATAGAAGATATGCAGATTGTAGGATTTGTTGAGAGTTGGCTCCCTGCAGGTTGTGAGGTTGAAATTGATGGCTTCAATGTATATTCAAAACCTAAGATTAGGAAAGCTCGTTCCGGTAGGTTCCCGGGGAGGACTGTTGTTTTAATTAAAGAAGAGGTGAGGGAATTATCAGAATTTATTAGTTCAGAACCGGAAGAAGTAGTGTGGGTTAAAGCAGATATTAGGGGTGTACCCGATTTGGAGTATGACCACTAAGCTACGGTGCTGCGTGAACGGCCGGGGGCCGCAAATATTACGTCACGGTGGTTTCATCTTGCCCGAATGACCGGTGGAGGTCAGTGCACTTGTGTGATGATGTCTCGGCCGGGAGTAAGGAGATGTATATGCGAGCTACCCCTACCCCCTTATGGCGGGGAGGATAGCGAGGCCGCTTGGCAGGTGATCGCCAGACGAGCTTTCTCATTCTTATGTTTGATTCTGTTCGTGTCCAGAACATGTTTAGTGCGGACCGGTATCGCTGTGTGTGTTGTATTCTTACGGTCGTAAGGGCGAGCTATTAGATGCAAGTTTGTCACTTGCAAATCGCAAGCAAAGAGCAGTGTGAAAGTGATGGTCCATATTCGTAAGTATTGGGACTTGCACTGACATACAGAAGAAGTTGGAGCCACGTAAGTTGAAAAATCATATAAACATTACCAGCTTAAAGCAGCAGTGATACACAGTCTGAAGGCTGGATATTTCTCATCCTGTGCTACAAGCTTACACACTATTCAATGGAAATCAGTTGGGACATCTTTGCGACAGAACATTGCACATTTAATCAAAGCCGTGATGGCAAGTGAACATGGCTTTAGGCATCATTGGAACTCTGTAATAGTTCACATAGTTCATTGAACATTGCTTCACGCCAGAATTCTGAAACAGTCTTTGCCAATTACACTGAACACAATCTCACTTCTGAACATTCTAGATCGAATTGGAACTGTGGCGGCGTGTTACTCTAAAATAATGGGGCAACATATTAATTAAGTAAATGTCTTCGTGTGGAAGGAGAGACATACAGTGTCGAATATTTATAATTACAGCATGGTACATTGAAACACGCAGAAGGCGTGATGGAGGGATGGAACTTTGATCCAGGATGCGTCGTGACGATCTTCGCAAGCAGACGCCTGCCGTCCTAATGCCCGCAATTATTATAATAATCCTTACATGGTCTCGTGGTCTCGAATCCACAACTAGATTTAAGAATAATCCAGAATCAAACTCCATCAAATGATTATTGAAGTATCAGTGCAACCATACTCGATGATTTCGTTAAATTGCTCAGGCAATTGCTGAACAAAATAATTAGTAAAGAGGACAGAGAAAGAAAGATTAAATTTTGCCTCACAAAAGCAATGAGCCTTTGTCAAAATGAGCCATAAATTCCCTAAGAGAGACCAAATAATTAGATTAAAATATTTAAACATCACGATAGGATTATAATAATAATTGCGGGCATTAGGGATAATTATTGAATTGACAAAAGATTATCGAATTTTGAACAAGATTATTAGTTTAGGATTCACTTAAAGATTTTGAATTGAGCATGAGATATTGAATTAAGGATTTCGATTTGAATAAAAGATTTATTTTTGAACTGTTCCTGATAATCAGTGGACTGATTTGGACAATTTTTGATTTTAGGAACTGAGTTAGATGAGCTCATATTATATTCTTGTCAGTTATAATTGTAAATAAGTTTGGACAATTAGATAGACTGTTTTGTGTGCAATTACGGTAGTACAATGCCGATATCAATTCATTAGCAAGCAGTTTCACATCACAGGGCGCATTAGCTTGATTATTTGATGGTGTATTTTTTTTCTTTCATATAATTGAAGTTAGGTCGCTCAGGGATGAGTGTTAATAATGTTTCGTGTCGTGTGCGCCTAAAAATTCCTGCAGCGACAGAAGAGACTTTTAGTTGGCTTTCGTTTCAGTCCTGTGATATTTTTTTTATTGATCCGATTTGGCAAGATTCAGAAAGACATTACACTATATCTTAGGGATTCTCTAGCCGTCGAGATCAGAGGCAGTGTGTGGAATTTTTATGCATGCTGAATCCATGAATAAATAAGGATCATTATCCTTTACTTTCTTAAATTTCTTTTATCTGTGTCATTTCTATTTTCCTTCTTTTAACTCTGGCCTCTCCAGGAATGTATACTTGCAAACTCTAGTTGGATGGCGCCCTCTTTCCCATCCCGTAACGACCGTGAGATACTCTGTCTCGTGCCACCCGAGCCGTTTTTCTTATATTATCAAACTCGAATTCAGGCAATTCGTTTTATTCCTGCTACTTTTTATTGCACTCCCCTGTTCTTTCTCGGAAATTGTGTGGTGTAATTTTTGGCCGGGTCATCGCACATATTTCCGGGACGGGCACAGGGGTAAGGGGGGAAGGAACGGTATGTTTTGGCTTTGTCTACAACCCTCCGGAGAATTCCCCGTATGCAAGAGAAAGCTTTTTCGAAGAGTTAGCTATTGAAATAAACAGAATTCAAAATATATATGAAGAGACGGGGATTGTGCTTCTAGGGGACTTCAATGCGAGGGTTGCAGACAGAAAGCCCCTTTACAGCAAGGGGGTTGCCGAGGCCTCATGTGGGGAGAGGCACAGCAAAGGCAGGGAGTGCCACAAGAACGGAGAAAAGATTTTGGAACTATGTGGTGCAGAAGAGTTATATATACTAAATGGTGTCTGTGTGGGGGATGAAGGAGCTAACTTAACATATATAACAGAGAATGGAGGAAGTGTAATAGACTTAGCAATATGTTCTAGAGGAGCACTAGCCCTAATTAAGGGGTTCACTTTTGAAGAATGGGGGGAATAACACCACCTACCAATTGTCGTCAATATGCAGGGAGCGGTGACAAAACCAAAAGGGAATCCACAAGTTAAAGCCAAAGAGAGTAAAGTAAATAGATTCAGATGGAGGGAGGAAAACTGCAGAGAGTTCCGGAACTACGTTTAGGTAGAAAATTTTGAGCTGATAAAGGTAGGGATAAGTTTAATGAACAGTAATGATCAAATTGAAGGGGTAATAAGTATGATTGAGAATGCAATTATGATGGCCGGGCGGAAAATGTGCGTGAAGGCTACGACAAAGGTAGGGAGAATTAAAGGATGGTACGATGAATCTTGTAGATGGAAGAAAACCGACGTTATTAGGGCACTGAAGTTATACAAGAGAGGAGGGGATGATACGATGAGAGTAGAATTTTGTCGTCTAAGGAAAGAATATAGGGAACTGCTCAGCAAAACGAAAAATGAGTGGCAGGGTAAGGAAGCAACTGCACTAAATAAGGATTCTAAAGCTAACGACTGTAGGAAAGTGTGGAGCAGGATAAATTCTTACTGTAGGGGGCGCAGAACTGGTGGTGGGAGCTCTATTAGTGATGAAGTATGGATTACATATTATGAGAATCTGTTAAATGCTGAAGATTATTGGAGGAAGAGAGATGAGTTTGGCGTCCCGAGGGGGCTGGAGGCCGCTCTGCCTATGCTGAACCAAGTCATATCGATAGATGAAATTAAGGAAGTAATGGCAAAAATAAAGGAGGGAAGTCGGGTGCTATTTCGGGAATAACAAATGAATTTTGGCAAGAGTTGAGTAAGAATAGGTTCATGATGGGAAGCTTGGTAAAAATCTTTAAGAAGATTTTTGAAGGAGGTAGATTTCTGAGGGCGTGGCAGAAGGGGATAATTTGTCCAATATATAAGAAACGTGGGGATAAACTAGACCCAGGCAACTATAGAGGCATAACTTTGCTTGATAATTGGAGCAAAATGTACACCGGGGTCTTATCCAAGCGTTTAGTAGCATGGGCAGAGAGCTATTCGGTGTTCTCGAGACTCCAGACAGGGTTCAGAAAAGGGATGAGGACCAGTGACAATATAATGGTGGTGAAAACGGTTATGGACAAGTACATAAGAAGGAAAAGAGGTAAGCTGTATATTACAGTTATTGATTTGGAGAAGGCGTTTGATGCCGTGAGCAGGGGAGCTGTCATGGCTAAACTGGGAAAAATCGGGGTGTCACATAAAATGATAAGAGCAATTGCGAATGTGTATTCCGAAGTGAAATGTGCAATTAAAACTAAAGATGATGTAATTGTAGGAGAGATAAAGTCTAATATAGGATTAAAACAGGGATGCAAATTATCCCCGGAGCTTTTTTTTGCTATTTTTCAACGATATTTTCGATTCAAAGGGCTTTGAGCAACCGTCCAACCCTTGCTTGGACAGTTATGATATCCAGGCCTAGCTTTTGCTGATGGCATCCTTCTGCTTGCTCTAACACCCTATAATATGCAATATAGTCTTGACGAAATTGTGAAATGCTGTGAGGACAGGAACTTAAAAATTAACCCGAGTAAGACCAAAGTTATGGTGTGCAAAAAGGGAGTTAAACTTGCTAAGAATGAAAAGTGGGCCATGTAAGAGTTACAGTTAGCGACAGTGAAAAAACTTCAATATCTAGGGACGATAATGACGAGTAATGGAAAATGGACCGAACAAATTAAAAGGGCAAAATCGAAAGGGCTAGCGGCATTGGCGAGTGTCAAGGTGTTAGAGCGTAAGTTACCGAATCTCGAATACAAAGTGTATAAGAATGTGTTTAACGCACTCATTGTTTCAAGAGCACTTTATGGAGTGGAAGTATGGGGTTTAGAGGAAGGAACGGCAACCCTGGACAGTATTATAAGTAGGTTTAAGTTATGCACTTGTCCACTTTACAATACAAAATATCTTTTTATTTATACATTTTGATACATGTTTCGGCCCTGTGAGCCTTCTTCAGTCAAAATCAATAAAATTCTCCTAGATCATTCTAAAGGTTGGTCTCTCATAAACATTTTTGTAAATCAATTTTACATCGTCAGGATGCTTAAAATACATGAATATAAAATACTTAAAGAAATTAAAAGATTTAAAAATGCACGAAATTTTGAAACGCGGGCTCCATTCTTGTTAATCTATTTTCAAAACGAGGGACCTGGAACAATAAAAAAATTACCTAACAATCTATGGTTCCTACTTGGAAACATGAAGAAATGTTGACTTTAGTTATGTAGAAAACTTACCCCATTGTACAAGCATCTTGAAAAAGGAAAGTAGAAATAGGAATCGAACGTTGTTTATTTAGAAAGATTTTTTAAATTAAAAAATGTACAATCATCACTTAGTAGCAGCAAATAAATTAACTCAAATAGGGTGGGATGATTTTCAACGGTGCATTATAGAAAAAATGGAATTCGTTTTAGATAAGAAACAAAAAGTCCTAGACAAAAAATCTAATGCCTTAAGTATTAAAAAAACAAGCACGTCCGTAGATGAAAATATTGACAGCCCGTGTTTTCAACAACCTGTCATTAACTTAACCGATATAAAACTTTCAACTGATGAGGAATTAATTTTAAATAAGGGTCCCAAGTATAATTGGAACCAAACATATGATGAACGCACAATCACTAATACTATTGCTGAAATAGAAGTAGCCATACAGGATCTAAGCCAGGAAAATAAAAATGTAATAAGGCACGAGACTAGCAGAAAGATAGAAAAGATTCTTAAGAACACAGAACCCATAACGCAATCTGATAAGCAAAGCATCAAACAACTAAAACGAAAAATTAACAGTAACAATATAATAGTCACAAAATCAGACAAAAGTAATACAATAGTCCTTTAAAAAAACAATACATAGAAAAAACGGATTTTTTTTCGAAAGCTCAAAGTTTAAAGTGGTTAACAAAGATCCAACTACGAATATCCATAAAAAGCTAAAACAAGTAATTAAAAATTTAGAAGTCCTGTTTGACGGTAAACAACCCCCAAACTTAGTGAACATGAACCCCGGACTCCACACAGTCAGGGCACTACCCAAAACCCATAAAAAAGAAATACCTATTAGACCCATAGTTAACTTTAAGAACAGCCCAACGTATAAATTAGCAAAGTACATACAGCAGTTTCTAAAAAAAAACATATACAATTTGAAGCTAATACAGGCTTCATTAATTACATCGATTTCAGCAAAAAAACAAAAGACCTAATCATAGAAGATGAACACACTATGCATTCGTTTGACGTACAAGACATGTACTCCAATATTCCAATAAAGAAAGCACAGAAAATAATCCTAAATAACTTACGAAAATATGGAAAAGTAAGTGCAATAGAAATGAATGAGTTTATGTCACTACTTAATTTTTGTTTAGAAAACACTTTTTTCACCTTTAATAATAAAATATATCAACAAACCAATGGTTTGGCAATGGGATCTCCGGCATCCGGTATTATAGCAGACGTTTATTTGGATTTCTTGGAACAAAATAAAATCATTAACCATCTACCAGGTATTGTGTTCTGGGGAAGATATGTGGACGATGTGTTCACTATAATAGACGAAAAAATGGTAAAAGCAGACGAATTGTAACGTGTTTTTCGAGGGGTTTTTATGCCACTGGCATAAGTCAGTAGGAAGCCATTCTATATTTATTTACGCGGCAAATTTTTCAGCCAAGAGAATTTTTCATGTTAATTTATTATTATTATTAATTTATTATAATTATTATTAAGATATTTTCGGAGCATTTTATAAAAATTATAAGCATACAGATAGGTTTTCTATGTCTTAGAAAACGCTATCAAGCAAATTATTACGAACGACGATATCATAGAAAATTATCTGATTACGGAATTTTACGGAGTTTTGTCAGTTAGGGTATTTGAGAGACATGACTCACTGGGAATTCAAATACAAGCTGATTCCTGTCGAGAAGTATTACGCAAGGCTGGGTCGCTTCGTCAAGAAAAGGCGAATTGTTGGAACGGAAAACGACTTCTCCCTCTCGCGCGCCGAGTGTAATGAGGCAGAGTGGGGATCGCGTGGTGGGTCAGCCAATCAGTGGAGACAACGTAAGCTGGAAGACGGTACCATGGTGGGGGAGCCAACGTGTGGATATATCGTTCGACGCGCCGTGAAACGAGGACTATCTGTATAGAACTTCCCGAGTATGGTTCACGCGGGAGTCGCTCCGATGTTCAGTGGAGTTAGCAACTATCTTTGTGAAATTTAACCAGTGTGGTTATACGAGTGTTTGGGTCCGAGGTACGGACCATAGAATTTTCTAATCTACCAGAATATCATCAAATAACGAAGAAAATGGCGACGTCCAGGAGACTGTGGGAAGCACACAGCATCATCCAGTACGAGGGAAATGCTTTAGCAATTTCCAGTGGTAAGCGCAGATGACGCAGAAATACGCAATCTCTCATTTTCTTTGTTTTACATTTCATATTTCAGTAACTTCATAGCTTGGGAATAAGAGTAAAATCTATAATTTATCAGACTCCGTTTTCACGTAATTTTCTATCGGTAATATTAAAATCGTAACGCTCCAATTTAAATTTTAAACTTATTATTATTATTAATTTTGCTATACGTGTTTTATATAATAAATTCATTTCTTTTACAATGCAATCTTTGCTTTCAGTAGGTAGCATTACATATAGACCAATTCCTTCTCCTGATACAATTGTTTGTTGGGTTAATGATCAAATCATACCACGATCTGAGTGAATAGATTCTTGAAGGTGTTCTACCAGAGCTAGACATTGTTAAATACAAATTTAGATTTCAGCATTGCGTTGAAGTCTTGGCGCCCATTAAAACAACATAGCTTAGGCAAAGGTCAACAGTAACATTTATCTCCCAAAAGTGTGGGCTAGCCAAACGGCCACATTTGTCGCCGACAACTTGGGGCTGAAAACCTAATAACATTTGTGGAAGGGGAAGGGTATATATTTCTGTGCCTGTATTTTGGGGGTTACTTGTCTGTATCAGTGTATATCATTATGGGGGATGAGAAAGAAAGACAGATGAGGTTACGTAGTGGTCATCAACGGGAGAGTGATGATACGAGCAGTATGTCGGGTGATGGTAGTACCGGGGTAGCGGAGGTAAATCCCGATACTGAAACAGGGAGTGTAGGCGGCCAACCAGAATTAAAAACTTTACTTCTCAAGTTCATGTATCAGAACAAAGTTAGTAGTGATGCCTTAAATGCTAAATTAGAACAAAACAACGCAAAATTAGAACAAAACAGTAGGGAAAATTAAGAAAGTACAGATGCCTTAAATGCTAAATTAGAACAATACAGTAGGGAAAATAGAGAGAGTAATGAAACTTTAAACGCCAGATTAGAACAAAACAGTAAGGAAAATAGAGAGAGTAATGAAACTTTAAATGCTAAATTAGAACAAAACAGTAGGGAAATGAGTGACAAATTCGAACTGATTAGAGGTGAACTCAGGGGGGTGATGGAAGAAAAGGCTAAAGAGATTATTGCAGATGTAGACAGAAAATTAGGAAAAGTACAGGAGGAGTTGGAAATTAGAATCAGTACACAGGCTGAAAATTTAAAAGAACTAGTGCAACTGGAAACACAGCAGGTCAAAAAGCAATTGGGGGGAGAAATTGACAAAATTCAGGTAGCTACTAAAGAGGTTAAGGAACAGCTGGGGGGTAGAATTGAGAAAGTCCACTCACAAATAGTTGCAGAAGTAAATGATTTAAGAGAGACAATTGAGAGAGCATTAGCAAGATTGAGGAGAAACAAGCACAGCTATATGATAAGGTAGAAGAATCAGAAGGAAACATTAAATTAACAGTAAACAGCATTGAGAGGAAGGCTGAGGAGAAAATCGCAGAATTAGAGTTAAAATTAAAAGCTAGGATCAGGCAAGAAAATAGTCAGAATAGGCCAGTTTTTGTGAATAGCACACACAGGGAGGTAGAACTGGGTAAGTTCAGCAATCGACAGGGGTGCCCAATGGAGTTCATGAACACTATAGAAAATAAATTCGGGGAGAGGTTGGAAAATGGTAGTATTGAGTGGTGCCAGGTAGTTGAAATCTTAGAACAAGTGTTTGTGGGGGAAACGAGGAATTGGTTTGCTGTCTAC
This sequence comes from Meconema thalassinum, assembly GCA_946902985.2. Lineage (NCBI taxonomy): Eukaryota > Metazoa > Arthropoda > Insecta > Orthoptera > Tettigoniidae > Meconema > Meconema thalassinum. The sequence goes on along the minus strand of OX336388.2, from coordinate 52,847,494 downwards.
AGAGACAAGTTTACTGATATCAATGATTTTAAAATGAAATTCTGTGAAAAGTTCTGGAATGAGGTTATTCAGTCGCAGCATCGTGAGGGAGTAGTGTGTGGTAAATATAACCCTAAAGGAAGCTCCACCATGACCGAATACTTTTTAGGGCAGGTATTAGTGTGTAAACATCTGGATGGGTTGAAGGAGGAAAGTGATGTGGTAAGGTTGCTACTTAGGCACTTTCCCTATAGGATCAAGGAGGCTGCTTGTATCCAGAATGTAAAGACTATATCACAAGTAGAAAATTTGTTAAGCACATTTGATGCACTAGGGAGAGGGGGTTATGATGACAATTTCAATCGGAACCAGGGTAATAATAATAATAGACCTAATGAAGCCAGGCATCAAGAAGTTCAAGGGAACGGTGGCGAAGGGGCCAACGCTCAAAATAGAAATAATAATAATCAGCTAAATCAGAACAGAGGAAATGGCTATGGTAATCAGTATCAAGGGAGGAACAATGATTTCAGGGGAAATCAAGGGAGGAACAATGATTTCAGGGGAAATCAAGGGAGAAATTATAATGACAATAATTACAACCAGAATAGGGGTCAAGGAAGAGGACAGCCTAGTGGTAGTAATATACAGCCAAACAATGACAACACAGCCCAGAACAACCAGACTAGTTCAGTGGTTAGTAGTACTACGGCCAGCTGTAGCGGTTCTTTAAACGCGAACCAGGCTGCGAAGTAAGGTCAGAATCTCAGTCTGTAGCATGCCCTGTCCATACAATTATACAGGAACCCTATGACCTAAATGTAAGAAATGAATTATTACATGAACTAAATGATGAAGGTATTATTCAGGAAGTGGTTAGTAAGAGCCCCATAGTTAAATTTAACGTGTCCGAGGCGTACACAGATGTTTTAATTAATAGTGGTTGTATGAAGAGTTGCATAAGTAGTGCATTTTATGATAAAATGAAAGGAACTGGAGTAAATTTTGAGGAGATGCCAATTAAAAGCACTTTTGTTATCACAGCTGTTGGGAAGAGGTCTAAAGTAATTTCTAAGCAAGTTTTAGTAGACATTAAAATTAATAATCATGTAGAAAAGCAGATTTGTCTTGTAATTCCAAATTTAGTATTCAGTGTTATCTTGGGTTCAGAGTGGCTAAGTAGAGTGTCTGGTAACTTATGTTATGATGTAGGGAGTTTGAAATTTAAATGGGGAGATTCTGAAGTAGAAGTAGCGTTCAATGACCATATTCAGAGGAGTAGTATTGTAGGTGTGATTTGTACTTTAAATGAGATATCGCCAGCCGTAGAGCGGGGTTCTCCATGTTTTATGGGCAGTGTGATTACGAACGGAAGTCTAGAGGACTCGTTACGTGATGCTGCATTTCAGGGTAATATAGAGGTGGAACAATGTGTTCGGCTCTATGATGTGTTATTGTGTAATAGGAGAGTTTTTGAGGATCGCATTGGTATGGCCAATTGCTATACACATTCATTGAACGTTATTGATAGGTCAGTATTCACAGGACATAGATATCCTGTACCTTTCGCTTATCAGAGTGCAGTTGAGGCACAAATTAATCAGATGCTTGAAGATGGGATTATTGAGCACTCTAACAGTCCATATGTTAATTCTTTGATCACGGTACCCAAGTCCGACGGCACTGTTCGTATTTGTTTAGACGCTCGTTTGGTTAACAGTAGAATTAGTTCAGATCAGCTGAAATCTATGTCAATAGAGGAATTATTGCAAACATTTGAGGGGAAGAAGTATTTCACTTGTGTAGATTTGAGTTCCAGGTTTTGGCAAGTGCCACTTATGTACGAAGATAGACCATTTACAGCTTTTAGTCATAAATATAACCTTTATCAATTTTGTAGAACACCTTATGGGTTAAAGTGTAGTTCAGCAGCTTTAATTAGGGCTTTAAACATCGCATTAGGGGATGACACAGGAGAGTTTGTAACCATTTACATAGATGATATGGTAATTAGTTCACGCAGTTTTGAGGAACATCTATGTCATTTAAATATAGTTCTTCAGAAGTTAGATCAGGCAGGGTTCACTTTGAAGCTGTCTAAGTCGTCATTCTGTCAGTCAGAAGTGACATTTTTAGGTCATAGAGTGTCGAGTAGAGGTGTAACACCAGAAGAAAGTAGGGTTAATAAGATACTTAACGCAGAGGTTCCACAGAATGTTAAACAGTTAAAAACATACCTGGGAATTTGCAACTTTTTCAGGAGGTTCGTTCTTAAATACTCAGGGTTGGTAGAACCATTCAGGGAATTGCTTAAAAGTGGGACTCGGTGGAGATGGGAGTCCAAGCATGATCAGGCTTTTAAAGCGCTGAAGGAAGGTTTTGAGAAAGCTGTAGTGCTGAAATATCCGTTAAAAGATAAGGAATATGTGGTTATGACAGATGCTTCACATATAGGCATTGCTGGAGTATTATGTCAGAAAGATGATGAGGGTAATCTGTGCATAGTATCTTTAGCCTCGCGAGGACTGACTGCAGCAGAGAAAAGATACACGATTACTGAGTTAGAGCTTTTAGGTATTGTTTTCAGTTTAGGGAAATTTACAATGTATTTAGTAGGGGGGAAATTTGAGATCCACACAGATCACCATGCATTACTGTATATGAGGACTTGTAAACTCAGTTCTAACCGAGTTAGTAGGTGGATGCTTGCTCTGCAGGAATACGAATTCACAGTAAAATATATTAAAGGTAAAGATAACATTCTTGCAGACATGCTATCGAGGGACACTAATTTATGTAGGGATTATCCTGTGGTTAAAGCAGAGGACGGGATTTTAATATGTGCATGTGGGGACAGTAGCAACAGGGCATCGTTACAGACACTGAGAAATATGCTAGTGGAGCAACGTGATGACGTTAAGTTAAAGGAGCCACTGGCAAGGTTGGAAGCAGGTGACGCAGTAACATTTATAGTTTCCAAATGTATTGGGAAAACAGCATATGTGCTGGAGAATAGTAAGGGAAACAGATTATACGGGACGTATAATATACATAGTCTACGAAAATATGTGTCATAAAGTGAGTGTGTTTAGCTGGCGAGCCAGCCTAACAAATGAGTAAGTGTGGTATTTGGTGCGTGGGAGGAGATGATCTTCCAGACAGGCGTATCAGAAGTCACACAGGGGGGTAGTATGTAAGTAAATGAGAGTTTTTAAGGTACAGGGAAATATGACGGGATTGTCGCATGCTGTTGAGCACTAAATTGTCTCGATGCACCAAGGCCATTTTGGCAGCGCTGATGGGTTCCCATTTATCTCCAAGAGATGGGGGAGCGCTTGTATAGGGCTTGTTAGCTTAAGGCGTCCACGAGATAAAAGATGGGCCATCAGAATGCGAGACAGTCCTTCATGAAACTCATACATATCAGCACACGTGATTTCTGTTTACGGCCTCGCCATGTAAGATTTGTAAGTGTGTAATTTAAGATAATTTGTACAATGGTATTATTTGTGTGAGGAGAAATGGTCTGTGTTGAGAACTAGTATTAAGTAGAATATGGTCTACGGGAACTTAACAAGACAGGGCGATTAGGGCACAGAAATATTTGGTGTTATATGTAATGCGCATTTACTGTTTTTTTTTCAGAAGTCAATATTAATTTAATCTACTTTAAAGAGAGATTAAGTATTATGGTCACGAGGCGCTGCCACAATAGTGTGATCGTGTGCTCAGTGATAAGTGGAATTAAATGTCACCATAAGGAGGGGACCTCCAGTGAAATTAGGAAGTTCTATGGTGATATAAATATATCAGAACACCTTCAATGCGTGTGATATGACATCATAAATACATAGTGCTCACACATTAATTATGTCTATTTCTCCAACATAGAGAAATTTGAGAGGCGGAAATATCCGTGGAACACTATTCCATATGTAAAACATTGGACTGGTTGCAAAGTGCAATCCATATTGACAACAAACTTTGACGCAAAGTGCGTGAAGAAAAATTATGAGTGTATATATCTGTAATTTAGGGTGATCTCATTTATGTAATATGTATTTTGGATGGGGTTTATTAACGTGTCTGGGATAATCGGATAATGGACCGTCGTCACGGTAAATCATCCGATGATCCGAGGCGAATATGTAACGTGTTTTTGGAGGGGTTTTTATGCCACTGGCATAAGTCAGTAGGAAGCCATTCTATATTTATTTACGCGGCAAATTGTTCAGCCAAGAGAATTTTTCATGTTAATTTATTATTATTATTAATTTATTATAATTATTATTAAGATATTTTCGGAGCATTTTATAAAAATTATAAGCATACAGATAGGTTTTCTATGTCTTAGAAAACGCTATCAAGCAAATTATTACGAACGACGATATCATAGAAAATTATCTGATTACGGAATTTTACGGAGTTTTGTCAGTTAGGGTATTTGAGAGACATGACTCACTGGGAATTCAAATACAAGCTGATTCCTGTCGAGAAGTATTACGCAAGGCTGGGTCGCTTCGTCAAGAAAAGGCGAATTGTTGGAACGGAAAACGACTTCTCCCTCTCGCGCGCCGAGTGTAATGAGGCAGAGTGGGGATCGCGTGGTGGGTCAGCCAATCAGTGGAGACAACGTAAGCTGGAAGACGGTACCATGGTGGGGGAGCCAACGTGTGGATATATCGTTCGACGCGCCGTGAAACGAGGACTATCTGTATAGAAGTTCCCGAGTATGGTTCACGCGGGAGTCGCTCCGATGTTCAGTGGAGTTAGCGACTATCTTTGTGAAACTTAACCAGTGTGGTTATACGAGTGTTTGGGTCCGAGGTACGGACCATAGAATTTTCTAATCTACCAGAATATCATCAAATAACGAAGAAGATGGCGACGTCCAGGAGACTGTGGGAAGCACACAGCATCATCCAGTACGAGGGAAATGCTTTAGCAATTTCCAGTGGTAAGCGCAGATGACGCAGAAATACGCAATCTCTCATTTTCTTTGTTTTACATTTCATATTTCAGTAACTTCATAGCTTGGGAATAAGAGTAAAATCTATAATTTATCAGACTCCGTTTTCACGTAATTTTCTATCGGTAATATTAAAATCGTAACGCTCCAATTTAAATTTTAAACTTATTATTATTATTATTAATTTTGCTATACGTGTTTTATATAATAATTTCATTTCTTTTACAATGCAATCTTTGCTTTCAGTAGGTAGCATTACATATAGACCAATTCCTTCTCCTGATACAATTGTTTGTTGGGTTAATAATCAAATCATACCACGATCTGAGTGAATAGATTCTTGAAGGTGTTCTACCAGAGCTAGACGTTGTTAAATACAAATTTAGATTTCAGCATTGCGTTGAAGTCTTGGCGCCCATTAAAACAACATAGCTTAGGCAAAGGTCAACAGTAACATTTATCTCCCAAAAGTGTGGGCTAGCCAAACGGCCACAGAATTATTGAATATGTTAAACAAGTTAGATAATATAAAATTCACGCTAGAATCCCAAAAATAAAATTGCTTAAATTACTTAGATCTAAAAATAAAGAAAACACAGAATAAGTTGCATTTTGATATATATCGCAAGCCAACCCAAACAGACATAACAATCAAGAAAGATTCTAATCACCCAGAGAGCCATAAGAAAGCCGCCTTTTACAGCTTAATTAATAGAGCGCTAAATATTCCACTCGGTGAAGAAAGTTTAAACAAGGAACTAAAAATCATAGCCAACATCGCAAAGAAAAATGGATATTCACAAAATTACGTAAACAGAATCAAAAATAAGATTATTAACAAATTTGAAACAACTTTAGAAAAAGATCGCAAAAAGAACCAAAAGTTCGCTACTTTCACGTATGTAAACCCTAAAGCACATACAATAACAAACTCAATTAGAAAATTTGATATTAACATTGCATACAAAACACAAAATAATAACAGCAACATCTTCTTTAATCATAATAGTGTAAATAAGACCAATAAATTCAGCAAATCGGGAGTGTACAAACTAAAATGTAAGGACTGCGATTCCACCTATTTTGGTCAAACGGGTAGAGCGTTCAACGTAAGATACGGGGAACATACCAGTGCGCTGAAATATAACAAGTTCTCGGCCATGGCGAACCACATGGACGAGAAAAAACATAATTTCAGTTCGATAGATAAGGATTTGGAAATTGTACATATTGTTAATAAAAGTAAAAAACTTAATGTATTAGAGAACATAGAAATTTATATCGCCCAAAAAACAGACCCTGTAAACAATTTGAACGAATTAACTCTCAATGACAACATATTATTTAACACGATCTCGAAATTAAGGCGAAGAGACCGACATAAACAAGAAGCGGCCCTCCCTCCTCCATAACGTAAGGTTCTGACTTATGCTACACCTCCCCTTCTGCGACCGTTGACCTCACACTTGCAGTATTCTAGTCAACATGTGATCAAAGGTGAACAACAAGACGGACACATTTGTAGTAGCTCTTTCAAGTTGTGAGGTGACAGTTTATGGTTTCCAAACTGCGGTATGTAAACATTGATAATTTATGCGTGGGTTTTTGTTATGATTTCAATTTTTCATTTTCATTTAGTTTTTCGCTTTACAGGTTGTTGAAAACATTTTGGCAAAGCTCTAAATAAACAACGTTCGATTCCTATTTCTACTTTCCTTTTTCAAGATGCTTGTACAATGGGGTAAGTTTTCTACATAACTAAAGTCAACATTTCTTCATGTTTCCAAGTAGGAACCATAGATTGTTAGGTAATTTTTTTTATTGTTCCAGGTCCCTCGATTTGAAAATAGATTAACAAGAATGGAGCCCACGTTTCAAAATTTCGTGCATTTTTAAATCTTTTAATTTCTTTAAGTATTTTATATTCATGTATTTTAAGCATCCTGACGATGTAAAATTGATTTACAAATTTTTTTATGAGAGACCAACCTTTAGAATGATCTAGGAGAATTTTATTGATTTTGACTGAAGAAGGCTCACAGGGCCGAAACATGTATCAAAATGTATAAATAAAAAGATATTTTGTATTGTAAAGTGGACAAGTGCATAACTTATCAAAATCAATACGGAAAAACTTGAAAAAATGACTAAAGTCATAGATATTCATAAGTAGGTTTGCCAATATAATTTTGGGGCTACCTAGTTGCACGGTGAATTGTGGAGCGAGAATGTTGTGTGAGGATGTAATCGTTAGACAACATATCATAAAGGTGGTTTATTCCAGTAATTTGGAAAAATGAATGTTTCCAGGGCCAAAGATGTCGCAGGCTTAAAAAGTATGGATGACGTATGCTCTGAGAAAATTAATGACAAAGGCAGTTTACTTGAGACTATTCATTTTATGGGACAATTTCAGAAATGGTTTGACGATGAAAGACTGCACTGGTTAACGGACGTATTTCTGCCATACATTGAGGACATTCAGCACCATCCCGAAAAGTTCAGGAAATTTACTAAAGAGACTTACCACGCTCTGGAGTTGACAACTCTCTCTTCAGCGGCATGCATACGATATTTAATAAGCATCAATTTCCACTATGTCCTAACGAGGAATTTATCGAGTGACGATGTCGAGCTCTTTTTCAGTCACCTCAGACGAAAGCGGAGGGGGGTGTTCAATGATGGATGTGAGATCTTGTATCCATGCTATTGAATCTACCCTTTGCCCACGGTGGGTGAGTGGTCAACGTGTCGGTCTACTAACCCCAAGCTTGCAGGTTCGCTCCTGGCCGTGGTGAGTGATTTTTGAAAGGCGGCAAAATTTACGACACCATGTCATACGATGTTGGCATGCCAAAGAACCCATTTGAATTCAGTAGGCCGGGTTCATAATGGCAAAATTAATCTCGGAAGTTTCCGCCAACACAAAGTTCCTCATTTATCTACTAGAAAGCGCTATAGTGTTCTAGGAGCTTAGATATCTAACCTCCTTGACTTTCATAGTGCTTCAAGGAACAATGAAATTCGAAATGCTACCCTTTGGGTGTCAAATAACAAAGCTTGCACCCGGCACCCGAGGCCATACGATTAAAAATTAAAATAAAAACTGGAATTATCGCAACTTCGAGCAATGGAAACGTCGAACTAAGGAATGAAGACTTTGTATCCAGCGTAAGGTCCAGGTTCTTTTCTAGGAACCAACTTCAAGAGCCAGGTGAAGGACATGTCACGGATTCTGCCTTCGAACACGTCCTTGCTATAGCTGGAAACCCCGTAGAAGGTAGCCTACATTTTTAACCTGCCCATTTATTTTCATGCCATTGCGTTTTTATCTAAACACGATTACGGTATTTCACAATTTCGCATCCAACATAGCATTAGCAATGGTGGCAGGCTACCTAGTGCGCGTAGCAGAAGAAAATACCAGTTGTGAAGGTTGTTTGCCACATATTTCTCTTCCTGCGAGTGAATACCCGGTCCTCAGCCGCATACGATTTCAAGATTGTGCAGAACTGAGGTACCCTAAAACATCATTTGTGGTGTTACTAGAGCAAATTATGCAATGCGTATCACGTGCTGTCCAGTATCTGCCACGGAAGAACTTACTGACAAACTGCACACTCTTATTAAAAGACAAGTTCTGTCAAATAATTAAGTGTGACCAATGCAACGATTCTGAACTTCCGATTCTCCTTTTCAAGAAGTTCCTGAAGCCGCTCCTGGACAACCTAGCCTTCAATTGCACGAGCAGGAATGAACGATTTTTACAGCTTCACAATAAGCCTCTGAACAGGAAAGTACTGAAGCTCTATGAAAAGACTGCTTGTTTATGATATTCCGGTGAGTTAGAGATAAGAATGATAAACCACACTTTTGTAAATGTGCATGAAATAGCCCGAGTATTCTCTCATCTCAATACTAAATTCATATAGTGCGCTCATATTGAGGGTGTTACAATGCGATCCTAGAGGCAGAATGATGAACTCGGTTGTCCCCCAGTCGGGGTGCGGCATCTCCCGGCCTTGTATTATAACCAAATAGCTTATAAAGATAATAGCGGAAACTTGGCCGTAAAAGCATGCGCTCGCCTGGAGACAGCGATCACAGTGCCATATCTTGGTGCGAATTGACAGCATTACTCTCCTTGCCACCCACAGCCAAGGCTAGTAAACTACAGAGGTTGCCTCAATATGGAGCTCTTAGGCGAGGGGATCGCGGAGGGAAGGGAAAGGACGTGACGTCACACGTTTCCTCGTAGCGCGCGAGGCGCGAGATATGCAAGGAAAGTCAGCTTTCCCACACATTATATTCTATGGATTGCAGTGGTTTAAACACGTGTTTTAAGCCCTTTTGTTTATAATCATGCCAGGTCAAAGATATGCTGTGGCAGTTTGTCACAGTTATTATAAAGTTGTCGTTTTTCACGATGCCTAAAGACGCATGCATTCGCAAAGCGAAAATATCATTGCAACCCTCAAACAAGTAGGATAATTATGTTCCCTCCACTTTAAGAGTGAAGACTTCGAATTAGACTACAGGGCCGAATTGCTTAATATAAAGCTAAGATTCTCAAGGAATCTAAAACCAAATGGTAAGTGAGCCTAGCTGGCCTACTCTTTAAGTTTCGATGACCTGCTAGGATGATTTTAAAGCTGTTAATATTTTTGTCATATTTCGTACATGTTATCAGGGGCGTATATACAATTTTTTTCGAGGGGGGGGGGGGGGGGGGGGGCTGACTATCGTGGAAAATTGTGAGTACTTAATGAATTTTCTATTATAGCCTATGTAGTATGAATGGAAAATATCTAAATGGGCTACTTGTCAATTTATAAAGCAGAAACGTAAACACTCATTTCTTTTACAAATTGATAATTATTTCTTAAAAGTAGACTACTGTGAAATACATTGTATGTTGTACCAAGTTGGCTTTTCTGGGAGGGGGGATCTGGAGCGCCCTCAGCCCCCCCCCCTCCCCCTTACATACGCCTAGACTAGATGGAAAATTTCATGAGTAATTCTCTTTGCACTGGTAAAAATTCTTTGCAAATATTCCAGAAAGCAGTCATCATTTCAATAAAATCCCTTCAACTTCTGTACCAAGATATGGCCCCTAGGCATAATACAAAGTACATTATCACACATAAGCTAAATCAAGATGTACTGGAAACCCTCTTTTCACAATTGCGAACCCGTGGTGGCTTACACGATCATCCTTCTTCCCTTAACTGCATTTACAGACTGAGGATGATTATTTTAGGAAAAAATCCAGAAGTAATTCAAAAACAAGCAAACGCTGCTGATCCAGATTCAGATGAATATGCAGTTAATAAAGCACTAAACCAAGCTGGCATAGTGTCTGAATCTAGTAACATGCTTCCAGAACGAACCTTAGGGAGCAATGTGCAACCCGAGTCCTTCATTGGCAATATCATGGAACAAAGTGAGGAAGATGGCAAGGCTTATGTTGCAGGTTATGTAGCCCACACGTTCCAAGATAAATTTCCACAACTTGGGAACTTAACCTATGGAATGCAAACTCAACACGATTATGCATTACCAACCTGGATTAAACACTTGTCATACGGTGGTATGACCGATCCCTCATAAACTTAGCTAAACCAGTTCCGGCACATTTCAGCAAAATTCGTCACATTTCACGGAAAATACGGATTTCAATTAGGCAAGAACGTTCTAAGAAGAACGAAAGATTTTGTGTAGAGAGAAGTTCCTGACGTACCGGTGGTTGAGGCAGCTGTGATAACAATTTTCTTCATCAGAATGAAACATTCCAATTCTATCTTGCATAAGAAGTGGTTATTGGAAGTCACTAACACCCACGATACTGCTACCGAGTCTAGGCGAATTTCCAAGAAATTCAAGAAGATCTCAACAAAAAATGTACGTAGGCTGCATTCAGTTATTTTATCACCTTACCAATAATTTCAGGAGAATAAACTGTTCTTTGCGTACTCAACAGCTGATGTTGACAGTTTCGTTACGTTCCCCACATGGCACGTTTGGTATCTTGTGACGTCATCCGCCTTGTGAGCGCTGATTGGTGAGTGAAAATTGAGGCAACCTCTGTAGTTTATAAGCCTTGACTCACAACTAGCATTTTTGAGTGCGCAACGACCGAAATTTACATTGTGAAGTTAACATATGTCTCGGCTTGATATTTAGGCAGCAAATAATTTAAAGATTAGTGTTAAAAGAGACAAAAGACACTTGGTTCTGTACAATTTATATAGAATTCAAAAAAATACTGCAGATAATTCATGACATGGTATTGGTGTGGGTTACTCAAGTCTGGAATATGCCCATACACTTATTGATGTGTTACTTTTCGTAATTTAACACTTCCTATGTTTATATACGATTCAGAAGAATCATTTGCCTTATTCACAAATGCCTTTATGAAGACTGCAAAATATGTGCTAGCCAACAACAGAATACAGTTCTTGCATACTCCCTCCGGTGTGGCTCATTCACTCGTAAGTAAATTAACCATCTTGATTTTGACCCCATGCGTGCTTTCAATCAAAAATTGATCAAAATTGCACTGGTATTTAAAAACGAGTTGAACACGCTTAATTACATTAAAAAAACAGTTAGTTACCTTCTTGTATATTTCCTAATAAAGTCAGTAAAATTAAAATTTGTGTTTCTGAACTTGTTAGATTACACCAACCTCCTTTAGCTTTAATACGTACACTTTAGAGGCAGATGACCTCGCTGTTCCGCCCCTTATAACAACAATAAATAACTACGTGCACTTTCAATCGGAAATATTGAAGCATGTTGTTAAATGTTAGGCCTACTGTACCGTATAGTCACCACGTTTTATAATTATGCTGTTATTTCAATATTAACATTAGGCCTACTATCAACAACCTACAAAGATCTCACCCCTGACTTAACAAGTTTTTGTTCCTGAAATCTTTCTCCACAAAGTGGTCTGAGCATACAACATGAGTTTTGTTTAAATTTTCTGGGTCATTCCTTTCCAATACGTCATCTAAGTCAGCTCTTCGGCTTCGAATAACCCACTGCGTGCATCTATAAGTAAATAAATAAAGAAAGAAAAGGCTAAAATATGCTAAATTATATTTTAAAATCATTCTTTATTAAAAGAAAACCGAACTATCAGTGTAATGGAAGGCTACTTGTTTACAATTAATTCATACTTACATTTCCTTATTTCTTTGTTGTTTATAACTATTACAGTCATATATGGCACAAATACTCCCCGTACCAACCATTACAATTGGATAATTAGATCATCCACAGGTCAATAATTTCTTATAATTGTTTGGTTGGATCTCACAGTTGTAAATCAGCTGGTCTTACGTTGCCAAATCGGACCGCTTGGCGGTGCTGGGGAGCGCTGTCTCCTGTTTTGACGAGGAGTTTCCGCTATTATCTTTATAAGCTATTTGTAGTAACGTAGGCAACGGGTGAAACCAAGGTGGGTGAAACACTGATAGCCCAAGGTATCCAAGTGATATAGCCTACTCAAGTACACTCACTGATAACTGAAACTATGCACGACAAATATCAACAAGTATGGTACTGGTACGCTGCTAGGTGCCAACAATCCGCAGAAAATATATGAATGAAACTATTAACGAGCAGTATAAAATATGACGGGAAAGTCGTTGTACACGTAAATATCGGGTGTTATAGGTCCTATCACCGGTATATGCGAACCATGGGAGAAATCACCTCTGGTTCACAGTCTACCATAGAACAATTTCCCAACTGTCACGTTCAAAGTTAAAGCCCCAAAACAATCCTGGAACCAGTCTGAAAAGCAATACATGGACTCCATTACACCGTCCAATCTAGATCTAGCTTCCAGCATGTTTCTAATAATAAATTGAGCATTCCAAATACATGTGGTCATTTAAATTTGATGGGCCTTTATTATACGCAAATGAATTTTGATCGATTCCGTCCAGTCTAATGCCCTAATTTTCCACTCGCGTAAAAATCTTATACCTTTCACTAATTTGGTGAATGTATTAACTGTGGTCGCCCACCGCTGAATGTCTGTAGTGTGGAGTTTTATTACATGTCGTCTAATATGGGGTTCGTGGTTATAGGAGAGAAAATGTTTTATTACATTATTTCCACATTTATTATTTATTATTACAAACCACAATCCTGCAAATTTCAGTAGTTTAGCAAATGTATGTTTGACTTTCGTGCAGTGTTACAGAATATACTGAACTGTAGTTATGGGATACATAATAGGCTATATACAGTAGGCTACTAAACTATATTTTAAATTTAGATTTTAGATTGTGTTATCTTGTTCAATGTACATGTTGCGCGGCTATAAACCATACGCTTAATAATATTACTGTAAGTTATGTGACCAAGGATAAATTCAAAGTCACTTCCGTTCAATTTAATGTATTTTCTTTTGAACCAGGCGGTTTGATAGATAGATAGATAGATTTTTATTAATTCCATTTGATCAAATACATGCATTCAATACATTTTTGATATAGGACACGTCAGAATTTACATGCATAAAATAAAAGAACTAACAGGTATATATTACTAAGATTAAAACTATTTATAACTTATTATAATAGCAAATCTTAATAGATACAATCTTATTCCACAACTATTTACACCTCACTCTATTATCATAATATGAAAACTTAATTCTATAAATACAACAACATACAGCTAGGTATTAAAATTAAATTAAAAAAGTAAAATATAGTTATAGATTCCATCACTCCTATACGCTAAAATATTCAACTACTGAGTAAAAACAATGGCACTGCAGATAAGCTTTCAACATTCTATCAAAGGTTTTTATTTTTGGGGCCAGTTTTATATACTGGGGTAGTTTATTGTATAATTTAACTCCAGTGTGAAAAGTTCCTTTTTGATATATGCTTGTGTGTGTGTGTGAAATATGAATGTTTTGATTTTGTCTTGTGTTATGCCTATGAACATCATTGTTTGTTTTAAGAAAAACATCTTTATTCATTAAATTCTTTTTAAAAAACATAATACTTTCAAAGATATATATGCAGGGCAGTGGGAGAATGTTTAAATCTTTAAACAGAGGTCTACATGATTCTCTAGAGTGTACATTTGCCATAATTCTAATCGCTCTCTTTTGTATCCTAAACGTGCTTAGTACATCTGGCGACATACCCCAAAATATGATCCCATATCTTAAGTATGAATGGAAATAAGCAAAATAAGTATTTCTTAATGTGTGCATGCTAGTGCAGGTTTTCAAAATACGTAACGCAAAGCACATCGAGTTCAGTTTAGTATTCAGATATTGTATATGTTTATTCCATTTCAAGTCTTGTTGTATCCATAGTCCTAAAAACTTTGTTTCTGATTTATTTTCTATTTGATGACCATTTAATGTTATATTGGGCATCGCAGGATTCCTATTCTGTATAGTGTGGAAATTTAGACATACTGTCTTTTTATAGTTTATTATGAGGCGATTATCTTGTGACCATTTGGTTAACTCTCCTGTAACGGAGTCAGCAGACTGCTGTATGACCTGTTTAGTTTCACCTTTTATTACGAGTGTTGTATCGTCCGCAAACAAAATTTCCTTATGTGAATGAACGTTCTGTGTTATATCATTGATATATAGAAGAAAGAGTAGTGGGCCCAAAACCGATCCCTGGGGTACTCCAAATTCAATAATTCCCTCATTGGACAATGTTTCATTAAGTAATTTGGTTCCATCATCCTTGTGTCTCAAGCTTACTATTTGTTTACGCCTTGTTAAGTAAGACTCTATCCATTTATTAGCTAGACCTCTAACACCATATTGATTTAGTTTGGTAAGGAGGATTTTATGGTCAACTACATCAAATGCTTTCGATAAATCCAAGAATAGGCCAGTTACATGTTCCTTATTGTCAATTAATTTCAGTATACTATTACTACATTCGTAAATTGCTGTCTGTGTAGATTTTTCCGTTCTAAATCCATGTTGTGAGTTTGATAATATTTTATTTTTTTCTATGAAACTTATCAGTCTCTTATACATAATTTTTTCCACAATTTTTGCAATACCAGTTGGTAAGGTAATAGGACGATAGTTATCTAATTCATCTTTTGAACCATTTTTGTGCACTGGAATTACTTTTGATAACTTCAAAATATCCGGGTAAGTTCCTGAGAGAATTGAACTGTTTATTAAGTGCGTAAGTGGATTTATTATATTTTCTGCACATTTCTTTAAAATTGCATCAGGGATGCCATCAATGCCAGCACAGAATTTATTTTTTAGCTCTTTTATAACTATTCTTACCTCTTCACTTGTGACATGATTTATAAATAAAGAATCACTGCATATATTTATTTTATTATTAGAATTTAGTGTATTTACCTGTGATTTATTTAATAATTTTTGCGGAATTTCCAGAAAATAGTCATTAAAAGTGTTTGCTATTTCCTCTGGATTATTAATCACTTTATTATTTCTGGTCAGTGTAATGTTCCTTTGTATTTTAGCAGATTTTCCAGTTTCTTTCTTTATTACAGACCACATAGCCCTGTTTTTATTAGATGATTGGGAAATAAAATTATCATTATGCATTTTCTTTGCTAGTCTTATTACCTTATTTAATATGCTAGTGTATTTTTTGTAGTATAAATTGAATTCAGGTGTTGTGTGGTATTGTTTATATAATTTGTGTAGAAATTTCTTTCTTTGACATGAATTTATAATCCCTGTTGTTATCCAATTGCTAGTTTTGTTATTTTGAACAGTTCTTCGTTTAAAGGGGAATGCTATTTCAAAATAGTGTTTTAGGGTACTGTTAAATGCATTAAATTTATCATTTACATTTTCTAGTTCATAAATTTCTGACCATGTTTCCTTATTTAATAAGTCATTGAAATATGTAACATTTGATTCAGTGAATGACCTGCACTTTGATTTTACTCCATTATCATTATTATTGATTACTTCGGATACTTCAAAACTCAGTATTTGTCCATGGTGGTCACTAAAACCCGGACAATAGACTTCTATTGAATGGTGATATTTATCTGTATTTATAAAAATTTGATCAGGAGTGGTTTTACTAAATTTTGTTATTCTTGTTGGTGTATTTACTGTAGGTTTCAGTCCATAGGAAATTAGTAACTGGTTTAATAATTCACAATTTCTATCAAGTTTTAAGAAATCCACTTTTACATCCCCACAAATTATTATATCGAAATTTACTTTGCTCATGTTATTGAGTAACAATTCTAGTTTATCTATAAATAGAGGAAACTTTCCTGACGGAGAACGGTATACGCATACAATTATTAACTTAAACTGCTGAATTTTTACGGCAGAGAATTCAAAATCCTGTTCCATAATTAGATAATCATAAGCTGTTATCTGTTCATGATCTAAATTATTTCTTAAGAAGATGCAAGTACCACCATGGCTAATATTAGATCTAGAGTATTTACTAGCTTGTATAAACCCTGGGAATTGAATTAATTCGAGTTGTTCCTCTTTCAGCCAATGTTCTGAAATACATAGTGCTGAGATGTCTTTAAGTTCATTTTTAAGCATTAGATTTATGTAATCAATTTTATTATAAAGAGACTGGACATTCTGGTGGTAAATTTTAAATTTGTTACTTTTGCAAGCTTGTGTTGGTGATTTATTTACATTATTATTATCATAATTGTTATTATTATTGTTGCTAGACAAATCCGAAATACCATTGTTGCACTCCGTTAAATTTGACTTCAAAAGATGTGAATGCCAAACCTCACGTTTGGCTTCTTCTACCAGTTTCCCTGCTTCCACTCTAATGATATTACTGTTGAATTATTCTTACCATTTGAATTTACAATTTTGCAGATTTCATCACTAAGATACTCTTTTCCTAATCTATTTAAGTGTAGGCCATGCCGAGTGTGGAACTTCCTGTCTAATTTACTTACATCTACAATTTGGACATTTGGAAAACTCTTACAAATTTTATGAATTTTTCCATTTGTAGCCTCTATTTCTACATTTACACATGACTTGGGAATTAAATCGTATCTCTGCGGAATATTTACAATAATGACATTTGTTTTTTGCATGGATGGCAATGTACCCTTTAAATCTTTGATTACCTTTTTACTCTCATTTCTATAGACGTCGTTTGCTCCAGCGATGATCACTGCGTAGTCCTTTGCAGTAAGGGACGCACACTCTCCTATCATCCCGTTCGTGACTTCTGCAATCTGAGCTCCTGGCTTCACTATCGAAGTGACCTCCATTTCTCGGCTTCTCTCCAAAACGCTTGCTGCTACATCTCGCCCGTGGCTATCCGCAAATATCCGCATCTTCCTGGATTTTCTCTTTATCACTTTCTTCTTTTCTTCTTGAGGAAAGTCATCATTTTCTTCGACAAGCACTCCAAATGAATTTGAGACGGGAATTTCAGTTACATGTACTCCATTTATAGGCCTAGGCTTATTCAATCTTACCTTACCAGCAATCACTGTCGACCAAGTTTCCTTGCTTTCCTCTCTGTTTCCTTTTAATTTATTCAACTCTTCCATTAACTTAGCAATATCTTCCTTTAGCAGCTTTATAATTTCGTCTTTTGAGGACAGTTCGTTTCTCAGGTTATGACATTCGCATGACGGTAGCGGTAGGCCTACATTACGACAATCGGTTTCACTTTTCTCCTCATTCAATTTTACCTGAGATCTTGTGATGATTTTATTTGCATTTTTTACTTTTATTTTGCACGACGAGCATAAATCCGTTACGGTTACACAACCTGACGAGATACTAACACTGTTTACTGTCGTCATACTAGAGATCTAAGTGAGCCTAGATGTTTACACCAAATTACACTAAATTTAATTTAATTATTACTACCTAATAGAATTAATCTAATAACCTACCAATAAAGAAGAATGTGAAATACGTATATCTTCCAATCGGGTGAAGTCTCGTAAAAGCACCACTGCTCTACTTGGTTCAAACAGTGATTGAAGAAGTCACCGAATCTTTGGATACACGTTCCCACAACTAAGTTTAAGTAACACCGGGAAGATGTTTTATATGAAACTAGTGCTTTTCATTGCGATCCCATAATTTGTGGCAATAATTTACAAACTGAGAACTCTTTTCTATTTTCAGTTGATGACAGATCTAAGTAAGGGAATTTCAAATGTTGTGTATGGGACAAAATCAATTTAAAGTACCGGTAATTATTTTACGGCGGAAGGATATTGCAACCGCAGTGCCAAACGCAGGTTATCAGTGACACTCAGTTTACAATATTGTATTGTCGAGGATAGAGAAGTATCCTTGACAGAGGTAAGCTGCTAGGAACATCTCTATGATGATATTATACAAGTTACTTTAGTATTGTAAGTGTGTGTGGATAAGTACATCTTTCTCTAACTTCCGTTCAGTGAGGAGAATGTAAGAGATTTCGTTTGAACTCGGCTTTCTCTGGTCTACGGTTTATGCAACTGGCCTTGATTCCCAAAGAAGATCAGTTAACTAAAACCTATTTGAGTCCAGTTGAGAGGTGTTTAATGTACAATGTGCTTATCCCCGTCTCGACAAAACAATGTTTAGGTTTGTGTGTGTATCGGAACAAAGGAACTGAACATAATGATAGACGCATCCGAGTGTTGCTCCATTTCACTTCTGTATAATTAGACTGTGTACAAACTGGCGTTAATAATACTCATGGATTCCTTTTTATCCGCAAAGTCTCAATGATGTGTATTAGAAATTACTCGACATTGTTCACTTGAGCGTAATGATCAAGTAGGATTTACTGTTATTGATATTGTGAACCTCGCCGGATATATTCGGAATACCAATATTACATTTGGAGGACTGAGATTACCCCATTTGAAGTACCGTACCGGTACCGTGTTATATATAAGGCTATATCGGTGAATTAGTGCATTTGTAAATAATTTGAATTTGTGTGTTCTAGTTTTCTAACATAATGGAGGAACAATCAGTGATCAAAAGTGCGCCCGAATGGTCGACACAAACAGATGACTTGTCCGACATTGTAAGTGTATTTTAACTCCATATATTGTGTAACATTGCAATCTTAGTGACGTCCAAGATAAAATGTTTGTGGTTAGCAGGGTTAACTATGTTAAACAGTAGGTTAACTAGAGGTCACATTGTGTAACATTGCAATCTTAGTGACGTCCAAGATAAAATGTTTGTAGTTAGCAGGGTTAACTATGTTAAACAGTAGGTTAACTAGAGGTCACATTGTGTAACATTGCAATCTTAGTGAAGTCCAAGATAAAATGTTTGTAGTTAGCAGGGTTAACTATGTTAAATAGTAGGTTAACTAGGGGTCATATTGTGTAACATTGCAATCTTAGTGACGTCCAAGATAAAATGTTTGTAGTTAGCAGGGTTAACTATGTTAAATAGTAGGTTAACTAGAGGTCACATTGTGTAACATTGCAATCTTAGTGACGTCCAAGATAAAATGTTTGTAGTTAGCAGGGACAACTATGTTAAACAGTAGGTTAACTGGAGGTCATATTGTGTAACATTGCAATCTCAGTGGCGTCCAAGATAAAATGTTTGTAGTTAGCAGGGTTAACTATGTTAAATAGTAGGTTAACTAGGGGTCATATTGTGTAACATTGCAATCTCAGTGGCGTCCAAGATAAAATGTTTGTAGTTAGCAGGGTTAACTATGTTAAATAGTAGGTTAACTAAGGTCACATTGTGTAACATTGCAATCAGTGACATCCAAGATAAAATGTTTGTAGTTAGCAGGGTTAACTATGTTAAATAGTAGGTTAACTAGCGGTCACATTGTGTAACATTGCAATCTTAGTGACGTCCAAGATAAAATGTTTGTAGTTAGCAGGGTTAACTATGTTAAATAGTAGGTTAACTAGGGGTCATATTGTGTAACATTGCAATCTCAGTGGCGTCCAAGATAAAATGTTTGTAGTTAGCAGGGTTAACTATGTTAAATAGTAGGTTAACTAGGGGTCATATTGTGTAACATTGCAATCTCAGTGGCGTCCAAGATAAAATGTTTGTAGTTAGCAGGGTTAACTATGTTAAACAGTAGGTTAACTAGAGGTCACATTGTGTAACATTGCAATCTCAGTGGCGTCCAAGATAAAATGTTTGTAGTTAGCAGGGTTAACTATGTTAAACAGTAGGTTAACTAGGGGTCACATTGTGTAACATTGCAATCTCAGTGGCGTCCAAGATAAAATGTTTGTAGTTAGCAGGGTTAACTATGTTAAACAGTAGGTTAACTAGAGGTCACATTGTGTAACATTGCAATCAGTGACGTCCAAGATAAAATGTTTGTAGTTAGCAGGGTTAACTATGTTAAACAGTAGGTTAACTAGAGGTCACATTGTGTAACATTGCAATCAGTGACGTCCAAGATAAAATGTTTGTAGTTAGCAGGGTTAACTATGTTAAATAGTAGGTTAACTAGAGGTCACATTGTGTAACATTGCAATCAGTGACGTCCAAGATAAAATGTTTGTAGTTAGCAGGGTTAACTATGTTAAATAGTAGGTTAACTAGAGGTCACATTGTGTAACATTGCAATCAGTGACGTCCAAGATAAAATGTTTGTAGTTAGCAGGGTTAACTATGTTAAATAGTAGGTTAACTAGAGGTCACATTGTGTAACATTGCAATCAGTGACGTCCAAGATAAAATGTTTGTAGTTAGCAGGGTTAACTATGTTAAATAGTAGGTTAACTAGAGGTCACATTGTGTAACATTGCAATCTTAGTGACGTCCAAGATAAAATGTTTGTAGTTAGCAGGGTTAACTATGTTAAATAGTAGGTTAACTAGAGGTCACATTGTGTAACATTGCAATCTTAGTGACGTCCAAGATAAAATGTTTGTAGTTAGCAGGGTTAACTATGTTAAACAGTAGGTTAACTAGAGGTCACATTGTGTAACATTGCAATCTTAGTGACGTCCAAGATAAAATGTTTGTAGTTAGCAGGGTTAACTATGTTAAACAGTAGGTTAAATAGGGGTCACATTGTGTAACATTGCAATCTTAGTGACGTTCAAGATAAAATGCTTGTAGTTAGCAGGGTTAACTATGTTAAACAGTAGGTTAACTAGAGGTCACATTGTGTAACATTGCAATCTCAGTGGCGTCCAAGATAAAATGTTTGTAGTTAGCAGGGTTAACTATGTTAAACAGTAGGTTAACTAGGGGTCATATTGTGTAACATTGCAATCTCAGTGACGTCCAACATAAAATGCTTGTAGTTAGCAGGGTTAACTATGTTAAACAGTAGGTTAACTAGGGGTCATATTGTGTCTGTATATTCATACTTGTGTATTACTTGCTTTTGAGAAGGTGAAACAATGTTTAAACATTCAATCTCATTTTCCTTCCCTAAATTCAATGCCACGTTTTTATGCAATAGAGAGGAACATAGCCGTTGTTTTGAGTTATGCTCTACCGGTATAGTGTTGCCACTAAGTAATATATATGTTACTACACTGACTCACTAAAGATAATTAGATTTGGAATCCCCTCTGTTCCAAGTCTTGGATTGCTGGAGAGAGCATTATTTATTGCAATTAACTTATCACTTGTTGTCTACAAGAGCATACTAAAATCAATAAATTAACCAAACTAAACATTATTGCAATCAAGTTAAAATATCCTACGGTGTTTGAAGCCATTTTCAGTGTTGCCTTAGTCAACGAAAGTCTGGTGCTTTTCAGTCGGTCAACACGATTGTACCCAAGTCCTGAAAATAATTTACACGAGAATAATAAATACAGTTCTGTCACGTTCCTGTTCCACATTCCCCAGATAACGTTATGTTCAGTTCCCTGTTCTCATTCTTATCTCCAGCATCTACACACTTTGATGTATTTTTATTTTAGTGTATTTTTGAGCACATATACTGCATCCTTTACTTTCCCACATAGGAGGCCTTTGTCCTCTTTGTTACCCATCTTTATGCCTTGATTTTATGAATTCCCTTAACCATTCCCTTATCGCGAATACTTGTGGTCTATTGTTTATAGCGAGGGTTACTTATCTAGAGATCAGCTGAATACTGGAATGTTCAAGATACCACACAAAACACAGAAGTTTGGCTTTTATTTTATTTTGTGCCCTTTGAAGAAATAACTACTGTTCTGTATGTAAATAGGCCTACTGATCCAGACCGTCTGTGTTGTATTACGTTTGGAAGAAATAACTACCATTCTCTATGCAAATAGGCCTACTGATCTAGACAGTCTGTGTTGTATTACGTTTGGAAGAAATAACTACTGTTCTATATGGAAATAGGCCTACTGATCCAGACCGTCTGTCTTGTATTACGTTTGGAAGAAATAACTACTGTTCTGTATGTAAATAGGCCTACTGATCCAGACCGTCTGTCTTGTATTACGTTTGGAAGAAATAACTACTGTTCTGTATGTAAATTGGCCTACTGATCTAGATCGTCTGTGTTGTATTACGTTTGGAAGAAACAACTACCATTCTGTATGCAAATAGGCCTACTGATCTAGACCGTCTGTGTTGTATTACGTTTGGAAGAAATAACTACTGTTCTGTATGTAAATAGGCCTACTGATCCAGACCGCCTGTGTTATATTACGTTTGGAAGAAACCAAAGGAAATGGATTCCTGTTAAATGTTTATTTTATTCTAAGATTCCTGTATCGTAATTTTTCACGTCAGATGCCTGATAAAACTCCACCAATGGAAAGGAACATATTTGTGAGACAAGTCATTTCCCTGCAGGGCGATACTCGCCATAGAAGGGATATTAAGATTGAAGAAAGTCCTCCACGGAAGATTGTTCCATGCAATAAAGCAGGATGTCCTACACCGGAGATTGTTCCATGGATCAAAGTAGAATCAGCGTCTTCAGTTGTGAAAGGAGTAAGTACCTTATCGAGTTAATACTGTATGCCTCTTTAAAACACAAGACCTGTTCATCTCCTAATCACCAAATGGTATTTAGGGATTCCAGAAATGTATTTTCACAACTGTGTTGCTGACAAATTGTCTATTTAGCGCAGGCATTGAAGTCAAAATATCGCCTTAACCTCAAAAAAAAATTGTTATAAAGCTATTTTTTTCAGAATCCATTAATTCGACCCTAGGGAACAACATATCAAAATACTCGGCCGTACATGTGCCGGCTTCCTTGATTTCCAGGTCTGGAAACATGGAATTCCAGTAATTTTTCATCGCTGTCCTGGAACACCCGTAAAAACCGAGCGACTCGGCCTAGGTAGACAAAAGTGGTGTCAAATGAAAGATAAAATCACGCAGACTCCATATATAAAGCTTTAGGCAATGTTTTTCTCATTTCGGGGGTAGATTGTTACCAAAACAACGAGCGAAATTCAAACTTTTTGTAACGTTGAATTTACTAGCACGTTTATTAGAGACTAAGACAGCAGCTCATGCAAAAAATGCACCTGAAATAAGAAAGAGCATCGTTTTAGCTTTACAGATGTGGTCTTATTTTTGTTTTACGTCTAATAATTCAACAGTTACAGAAGAAACAAATTTAACCCGAAGGTAAGTTGGTATTACCGAACGGGAGTAAACACCAAACAACTCTGCGTAGTTAAACGAAAGTGGTATCAAATGAACGATAAAAGCATGCAGATTCCATAAATAGTACTATAAGCAATGTTTTCTCTGCTTTCGGGGTAGATTGGTAACAAGAAACAAAAGGAAAATTTTATTTATTTTTGTTTGCACGTTTAGCAGACTAAGACGGCTACTTACGCAAAGCAATATACCTCACATAAGAAATAGCATCCTTTAAGCTTTACCGAGGTGCTCTTGTTTTTGTTCTGCGTCTTATAGTTAAAAAGTTACAGACGAAACAAATTTAACCCGAACGTGCATTCCCCCTAGCTTCAGAAAATTTCCATTCTCTCGGTACTGGCGTCGTTGCAAATAACAAAGTAAACTGCGACATGGCGTTTGAAATCGGCGAGTTAGAAACATGATTGGCAAGTCTTTCGCTGAAATGAAAATTTCTAGAAGGTCAAAGGTTGTCCTCCTATCAGCCATGAATGGTACTGTGACGATCAGAAATGAAGTAACGCCCGTAAACTCGAGTCAGCTATTAATGAGAATAGTGTGTGTTTTAAAAAACGAAACTGAAAAAGCGTAGTAGGCCAACTTTCATTATGGGCTACCGCCAACTCCACCCTCTCTCTTTGACCGATGTTCAATGCGCAAAACAGACAAGTCAGCGTTTGCGTCTCTCTTTAAGCACTCAGAAATTGGCGATCAACTTTGTCCAGAGACCACGTTTGTCATTGACGGAGGCTATCTCATGTTCGCTGTTAGTTGGCCTCGACAGGCAACATACGGATAAATTTGCGACCTTTACGTCAGACACGTTATGACTCGATACCCATCTGCAGTTGTTGTTTTCGACAGATACAATGGCCAGCCAACTACGAAAGAAGCGGAGCAAAGGCGACGCGCTGCAAGATATCGACTTTACCGAGCATTCGACATCGACTGCATCACAGGCGGACTTTCTGACAAACAGGAGAAACAAATCTCGACTTATTGATGTACATGTTTCAAGATTTGAAGCTGTAAAAGTTCGAGTATACCAGGTAAATGGGGACGCCGATCATCTCATCGTGCACACTGCTTTGTAGATAGAGAGCTTGGGGAAGTCTGTAGTCGGCAACGTTCCGATCTTCTGGCAATGCTGATTGCCAGGCGTCAGACGGGAGATGTCGTCATGCTGCACCCAGGGACTTCCAAGTGCCCCGGAAAGCTGTACGATATTGGTGCTATTCAAGATGAAATAGGTGACATGCAGAAATGCGTGCTGTACTCCCATGCTGTCTCAGGTGGTGATAAAACATCTGCAATCTACGTGAAGGGGAATAAGAAGGCTTAAAAATTGCTTCAATAAAAGTGGACCTCCGGGAAGAAATTGTCAAAACATACACCATCTGCGAGTCGCGAATAAGTTTGCACTGTTGGAGAAAAGTTCATAAGAGCACTGTATCCTGGAGGAAATGAATTGGAGAATTTATCGTCTGTACCAGATGACCGTTGCGCGCCAAGCTCTGACTTATCAGTTTGAACTTGTGACTCTTCCTCCAACAAGGGAAGCTCTGCGGCAGCACTCAATGTGGACTTACTTGCAGGTAATTTTCATTGTTTTCCTTTATACTACACGTATACAATATTTTTCTAGTATTTCTCAGGAGAGTTAAATATGTTGAGTTTGATTTAAGGTTCAAGAATGGCAGGGAAGAAACCTCAATCGAACAGAGTGGGGCTGGCACGCCATTGACAACTCTCTTTTGCCCATTCCCACAACCCTACCACCAGCTCCTGACTATCTTCTCCTCCTAATTGCCGGCGATTGCAAGACGGACTGCGGAGTACATTGTGGATGTAGACCATCCGGCCAAGAGTGCTCAGAAATGTGCTCTCAATGTCACAAACAAAATTGTGATAACACAGTACATAGTTATGAAACAGATCAGGATCTAGATACACCCGATGTCACTTAAACTACCAGATTCCTGTATTACACCTTTTCATCCAATGCCTTTTTCTTATGATTTCGAAGGCTTAACTCATACTTAATGATTATGTGTGTAAATAAAAATTTCATCTTGTGTTGCTTCCGTAGAAAAAAAAAATCATTAGCTGAACCTTTACTTTTCAGGTGCTAACCGAATAGGCTAAACCCCCGACGACTCAAAGCAATCATGCACTGTCAACTGACAGCTACTACACGTTTAATTTTAGCTATAACTTTTCAATGATAAACGTAAAGCAAACATGACAGATGGTCTGAAAAGCTAAAAATGTGGTCTTTGTTATATTACGCATCATTACTTCATTACTCTACATAACACTCCCCCTCCTACGACCCCTTCTGGTCTTATTGTTAAATTTTTTAAAGTAAATGTTCATTTTTCCATTATTCTTAAGGATAATATTTCCATTAAGTTAGTGCTGTCAGCATTTTCTCTCGCACTAAGATTCACTTGATCTCTAAAGGAGTGATGACTCGATGGTGTATTATACGTTACAGAACTAGGGAGGTCATAACGATCATCTCCATCAGTAAGATGTGATGGACAGTATGAAACTAGAGTCTGGTAGTTGATAAGCGAATATATCTTCACTTCTGTTGAGCTGTGCTGTGCAATTACATATCTTGTAATTTGTGTGAAATGTATAAGTAGTTCGCAAAGCAATGAATTATTCCATCTTATTCCTAGGATATGAAAGAAGAAATCCAGGTTGAAGAAAGCGATGCAAGTGGAAGTCATTTGAATGAGTAAGTGGACAACATAATGAGAAATGTGTTCTTCCACTTTCATGAATGTATAACTGAAAATGTTGAATTTGAATAAGGTTTCTTTGGAGCAAAAGATAATTGTCTTAAGTGTATCTGCCAATGAAGTTATTTATCTTACTGCCTGTCTCATTATAGAAGTAGATATTAATATTAACTTTCCATTTTGCAACCCACAAAATATCCATTCCCTTTCAGTTCTCACTGACTGAAGTAATAAGTTACTTGTGGAAAACCCTTTTATATGGTTGGAGGAAATATTCACACTTAAGTGAAAGGAATGTGACTGTGATATGAGTTTGTGAGGAACGTCTACTATTATAAAACTCCCGTAGTGTGTTGCTGATGACTCCTTCATAACCTCAAATACTGAGCGTAAATAGCTTCCTCTTCACCTGGTATTGGCACTAGTAAATCCAATCAAATATCTACTTCAACTAATCTTAAACACCGGGAGGATATAACTAATTTGCCAGGTATCAACATATCCCACGTAAGCTGCTGCGGTGATAGTTGGTTTACTGTTTAGAGCTTGGGAATTCCAGACAACATTATGTGGGAGTTTTCTGAGAGAACATAATGTTGGGTTGGGGTTTGGTTATCCAGTTCACCAGCTTCTCGAGTTGTCCCTTCCTTGTGTCTGAGGAGTCTTTCTTGTGTACCTTGCTCATGTACACATTGGGCAGGCAGGTCTTGCTGTAGTGTTTACCTACGAGCACAACAGGTATGTCAGTCTAAATCAGCTAGATAATTCAATTCTTGCGAATTATGATATTTTTATTGGAATATACTTTCGTGTCTACATCATGAAGCTCCAGCAAATATTCTAGTATTTTGCCGTATTTGTTGCGGGGTTTCGCCTAGGTGCATAAAGTCAGGCTCATCAGCGAGCTCTTGGTCCACACTGCCCGGACCGCTGGAGGGGTAGCGGACTTCTGGGCCATGCTTTTTATTAGCGCCTTGTTGTTCGTATTGCCTTAAGCCTGAGGTGTCGCTGTTAACAACCCAAGATATAGAGTGACTGTGTTATGCAACCCGCCTTGCCAACACTATGTGCATGCTTCGATATGACAATTGTGTCTTCTTCAGAGTTAATAGAAACTCAAATGGAGATCCTTACAAATTTGAATTAAAATAAGATGAAAAATTCCACATAAAAATTTAATTTTTCGACATTAGAAACATGTGGTTACTAAAATGGAGTTGCAATTTATTCCGGTGAAATGTTAAAACAATGGCTTATCACCGTTGTAGCTGTAGTGGTAACGTGTCCGGCAAGTGTGGTGGTACAGGAGCCATACCAAGGTGGCTGTGGGGGTCTATAACCCAGGACCAAGGCTGTACTGGGGACGTGTCCGGAAAGTGTGGAGGTACAGGAGCCATACCGAGGTGGCTGTGGGGATCTATAACCCAGGACCAAGGCTGTAGTGGTGACGTGTCCGGCAAGTGTGGTGGAGGACTGTGGTGTTACAGGGGCCATACCGAGGAGGCTGTGGTGGTCTAAACCCAGGACCAAGGCTGTAGTGGTGACATGTCCACAAAGTGTGGTGGAGGACTGTGTTGGTACAGGGGCCATACCGAGGTGGCTGTGGGGGTCTATAACCCGGGACCAAGGTTATAGTGGTGGCGTGTCCACCAAGAGTGGTGGAGGACTGAGGTAATACAGGGGCCATACCGAGGTGGCTGTAGGGGTCAATAACCCGGAACCAAGACTGTAGTGGTGACGTGTCCACCAAGTGTGATGGAGGACTGTGGTGGTACAGGGGCCACAGCGAGGTGGCTGTGGGGGTCTATAACCCGGGACCAAGGCTGTAGAGGTGACATGTCCGGCAAGTGTGGTGGAGGACTGTGGTGGTACAGGGGCCATACCGAGGTGGCTGTGGGGGTCTATAACCCGGGACCAAGGTTGTAGCCGTGGCGTGTCCGGCAAGTGGGGTGGAGGACTGTGGTGGTACAGGAGCCATACTGAGGTGGCTGTGGGGGTTTATAGCCCGGGACCAAGGCTGTAGTGGTGACGTGTCCAGCAAGTGTGGTGGTACAGGAGCCATACCGAGGTGGCTGTGGGGGTCTATAACCCAGGACCAAGGCTGTAGTGGTAACGTGTCCAGCAAGTGTGGTGGTACAGGAGCCATACCGAGGTGGCTGTGGGGGTCTATAACCCAGGACCTAGGCTGTAGTGGTGACGTGTCCAGCAAGTGTGGTGGTACAGGAGCCTTACCGAGGTGGCTGTGGGGGTCTATAACCCAGGACCAAGGCTCTAGTGGTAACGTGTCCGGCAAGTGTGGTGGTACAGGAGCCTTACCGAGGCGGCTGTGGGGGTCTATAACCCAGGACCAAGGCTCTAGTGGTAACGTGTCCAGCAAGTGTGGTGGTACAGGAGCCTTACCGAGGCGGCTGTGGGGTCTATAACCCAGGACCAAGGCTGTAGTGGTAACGTGTCCAGCAAGTGTGGTGGTACAGGAGCCTTACCGAGGTGGCTGTGGGGGTCTATAACCCAGGACCAAGGCTCTAGTGGTAACGTGTCCGGCAAGTGTGGTGGTACAGGAGCCTTACCGAGGCGGCTGTGGGGTCTATAACCCAGGACCAAGGCTGTAGTGGTGACGTGTCTGGCAAATGTGGTGGTACAGGAGCCATACCGAGGTGGCTGTGGAAGCCTATAACCCGGGACCAAGGCTGCAGTGGTGATGTGTCCGGCAAGTGTGGTGGTACAGGAGCCTTGCCAAGGTGGCTGTGGGGTTTATAACCCGGGACCAAGGCTGTAGTGGTGATGTGTCCACCAAGTGTGGTGGAGGACTGTGGTGGTACAGGGGCCATACCGAGGTGGCTGTGGGGGTCTATAACCCGGGACCAAGGCTGTAGTGGTGACGTGTCCGGCAAGTGTGGTGGAGGACTGTGGTGTTACAGGGGCCATACCGAGGAGGCTGTGGTGGTCTAAACCCAGGACCAAGGCTGTAGTGGTGACATGTCCACAAAGTGTGGTGGAGGACTGTGTTGGTACAGGGGCCATACCGAGGTGGCTGTGGGGGTCTATAACCCGGGACCAAGGTTATAGTGGTGGCGTGTCCACCAAGAGTGGTGGAGGACTGAGGTAATACAGGGGCCATACCGAGGTGGCTGTAGGGGTCAATAACCCGGGACCAAGACTGTAGTGGTGACATGTCCGGCAAGTGTGGTGGAGGACTGTGGTGGTACAGGGGCCATACCGAGGTGGCTGTGGGGGTCTATAACCCGGGACCAAGGTTGTAGCCGTGGCGTGTCCGGCAAGTGTGGTGGAGGACTGTGGTGGTACAGGGGCCACAGCGAGGTGGCTGTGGGGGTCTATAACCCGGGACCAAGGCTGTAGAGGTGACATGTCCGGCAAGTGTGGTGGAGGACTGTGGTGGTACAGGGGCCATACCGAGGTGGCTGTGGGGGTCTATAACCCGGGACCAAGGTTGTAGCCGTGGCGTGTCCGGCAAGTGTGGTGGAGGACTGTGGTGGTACAGGAGCCTTACCCAGGTGGCTGTGGGTTCTATAACCCAGGACCAAGGCTGTAGTGGTGACGTGTCCAGCAAGTGTGGTGGAGGACTGTGGTGGTACAGGAGCCATACCGAGGTGGCTGTGGGGGTTTATAGCCCAGGACCAAGGTTGTAGCGATGACGTGTCTGGCAAGTGTGGTGGAGGACTGTGGTGGTACAGGAGCCATACTGAGGTGGCTGTGGGGGTCTATAACCCGGGACCAAGGCTGTAGTGTTGATGTGTCCAGCAAGTGTGGTGGAGGACTCTGGTGGTACAGGAGCCATACTGAGGTGGCTGTGGGGGTTTATAACCCGGGACCAAGCTGTAGTGGTGACGTGTCCAGCAAGTGTGGTGGAGGACTGTGGTGGTACAGGAGCCATATCGTGGTGGCTGTGGGGGTCTATAACCCGGGACCAAGCTGGTAGTGGTGACGTGTCCGGCAAGTGTGGTGGAGGACTGCGATTGTAGCGGTGGTGCTGCACTCATCTGGTGAACTAAAACCTCGCTGAGCGGTATTGTGGTTGTTGAGACCTAGTCCAAGAAGAGGCGCAAACTGAAGGGCAGAGGATCTGGAAAGTACCTGTGTTGTGCCTGTGCAGACCCGTCTGCGAGCAGACAACGCGCATGTTAGCTTAGGGAGGAGTCCGGGAGACTGCCACAGAGCGGTAGCTGGCTCTGGTGAAAACTTGCAGAGCGGGTAACGAGCAGGTTAACTTAGGGAGGAATCCGGGAGACCGCCACAGAGCAGTAGCTGGCTCCGGTGAAAACTTGCAGAGCTGGTATCGCGCAGATTAGTTTAGGGAGGAGTCCGGGAGACCGCCACAGAGCGGTAGCTGGCGCCGGTGAAAACTTGCAATGCTGGTAACGTGCAGGTTATCTTAGGGAGGAGTCCGGGAGACCGTCACAGCGTGGTAGCTGGCTCCGGTGAAAACTTGCAGAGCTGGTAACGTGCAGGTTAGCTTAGGGAGGAGTCCAGGAGACCGCCACAGAGTGGTAGCTGGCTCCGGTGAAAACTTGCAGAGCAGGTAACGAGCAGGTTAGCTTAGGGAGGAGTCCAGGAGACCGCCACAGAGCAGTAGCTGGCTCCGATGAAAACTTGCAGAGCTGGTAACATGCAGGTTAGCTTAGGGAGGAGTCCGGGAAACCGCCACAGAGCGGTAGCTGGCTCCGGTGAAAACGTGCAGAGCAGGTAACGAGCAGGTTAGCTTAGGGAGTAGTCCGGGAGCCCGCACAGAGCGGTAGCTGGCTCCGGTGAAAGCTTGCAGAGCAGGTAACGTGCAGGTTAGCTTAGGGAGGAGTCCGGGAGGCCGCCACAGAGCGGTAGCTGGCTCCGGTGAAAACTTTCAGAGCTGGTAACGTGCAGGTTAGCTTAGGGAGGAGTCCAGGAGACCGCCACAGAGCGGTAACTGGCTCCGGTGAAAACTTGCAGAGCTGGTAACGTGCAGGTTAGCTTAGGGAGGAGTCCGGGAGACCGCCACAGAGCGGTAGCTGGCTCCGGTGAAAACTTGCAGAGCTGGTAACGTGCAGGTTAGCTTAGGGAGGAGTCCGGGAGGCCGCCACAGAGTGGTAGCTGGCTCCGGTGAAAACTTGCAGGGCTGGTAACGTGCAGGTTAGCTTAGGGAGGAGTCCGGGAGACCGCCACAGAGCGGTAGCTGGCTCCGGTGAAAACTTGCAGAGCTGGTAACGCGCAGGTTAGCTTAGGGAGGAGTCCAGGAGCCCGCCACAGAGCAGTAGCTGGCTCCGGTGAAAATTTGCAGAGCTGGTAACATGCAGGTTTGCTTAGGGAGGAGTCCGGGAGCCCGCACAGACCAGTAGCTGGCTCCGGTGAAAACTTGCAGAACTGGTAACGCGCAGGTTAGCTTAGGGAGGAGTCCAGGAGACCGCCACAGAGCGGTGGCTGGCTTCGGTGAAAACTTGCAGAGCAGGTAACGAGCTGGTTTGCTTAGGGAGGAGTCCGGGAGCCCGCACAGAGCAGTAGCTGGCTCCGGTGAAAACTTGCAGAGCTGGTAACGTGCAGGTTAGCTTAGGGAGGAGTCCGAGAGACCGCCGCAGAGTGGTAGCTGGCTCCGGTGAAAACTTGCAGAGCTGGTAACGCGCAGGTTAGCTTAGGGAGGAGTCCGGGAGACCGCCACAGAGCGGTAGCTGGCTCCGATGAAAACTTGCAGAGCTTGTAACGTGCAGGTTAGCTTAGGGAGGAGTCTGGGAGACCGCCACAGAGTGGTAGCTGGCTCCGGTGAAAACTTGCAGAGCAGGTAAGGAGCAGGTTAGCTTAGGGAGGAGTCCGGGAGACCGCCACAGAGCAGTAGCTGGCTCCGGTGAAAACTTGCAGAGCTGGTAACGTGCAGGTTAGCTTAGGGAGGAGTCCGGGAGACCGCCACAGAGTGGTAGCTGGCTCCGGTGAAAACTTGCAGAGCTGGTAACGCGCAGGTTAGCTTAGGGAGGAGTCCAGGAGCCCGCCACAGAGCGGTAGCTGGCTCCGGTGGAAACTTGCAGAGCAGGTAACGAGCAGGTTAGCTTAGGGAGGAGTTCGGGAGCCCGCACAGAGCAGTAGCTTGCTCCGGTGAAAACTTGCAGAGCTGGTAACGTGCAGGTTAGCTTAGGGAGGAGTCCGAGAGACCGCCACAGAGTGGTAGCTGGCTCCGGTGAAAACTTGCAGAGCTGGTAACGCGCAGGTTAGCTTAGGGAGGAGTCCGGGAGACCATCACAAAGCGGTAGTTGGCTCCGGTGAAAACTTGCAGAGATGGTAGAACGCAACTACATACCGCTGTATCGCATAATGATTGAGCACTAGAGCCACGGAACCCCGCTCTCTCGTTTGTAATAAATATGATATCCAAGCTCTGGGTACTGTAGCGATGTACTAATATACACTTATTTATTAATAACTAAACTAGTTAACCAACACGGTGACAGTTCAAATACAAATACCCTGAAGAAAGTTTTAAATCACAAACATATAATAATAAAAAATATTCTTCACTTACATTTTTTTTCTGGTTGTTCTCTGGCAATCGATACTATCAATACTTGTTCGTGAACATGTAAGCAAGCTTCCATTACCTGCATCTCTTGTGCAGTCTCCACAACAACTTTCATGAAGAAAGGGTCCGTCACATTATTTAATATCCTTCGGCTCCTTTCTTTTCTTCTTACGTTTTCTTAAACGTCTCTTTCTACATCAGCATACCTCTAGACATAAAATCTATCGATCCAAAACATAACATTGGCACACCTCAGAACATAACATAATCTTGAATATAACATGACATCACCATAGTAACAAAGCCACCTGTCACCCACTGCTGGACCACCACAAAACACTAGACTCTCTGTGGTGCTCCATCAATAGGTGGCCATGGTAGGTAACCTCATTTACCCACATCACACACCATGGCGCTAATACATACTTACAGAAACCCAAGGGTGGGTTATGTAACCAAAGGTTTTGGTTACAGTCTACTTATCTGCTGTGTCACACTCGACTGATTCGCATTAGCCCACTTTGTTGACTGTACCGTCGTACACACATCACTGAACTTTGCTGAGTGGCGTTCTTACATATTTGGAGGGATAGTATCGGCCTTTCCAGGTGGATTTGAAATTCTAGACCTTACGAGACCTAGCATTAGCTTTTGGGACTTTCTTGAGATTCTCTCGGCATCTCTTGAGACCTTTCGGAGCTTCTTCTCATGAGTACCTCCTCCCGTTAGAACCACCTATGTATGTCGTCCTCCCACAGGCCGTTTGTCCAGCGCGCTCTGTCTGGTGTTGAGGCAAACTGATAGATTTAAGGCTTTAGGGGACGGAAGTAAGACAAAATGGTGGATTCGCCACCATATAATATAATTATTTTGACTAAATTATTGGGAAGACTGAGAGTATTTTAATATTTTATACATAAGCTTTGCAGATACATCATGTAATGTTATACGGTTATCTTGGCTTACAGGATTGAGCCGCGTCGCATATCGGTTATTATTTCCCGACGTTTCGGCTGACATTGCAGCAGCCTTAATCATGGGTAGGTACGAGTTGGTGTCCGTCCTCAAACTAACGGTTATTGCCAGTCAAATGTGCTTGTTTGCCCTGCATTGTCGTCACGCTGCTCGCTGATTGGTCCCCGCCCCTGGCAGTCGCGCGCTAGGAGAACTTTCCAAATGTTGCAAAGTTTGAAACCATCTTCGCGATTGAAATTATTGGGATGCTTCACGGCCTCTATTGCCTCTCTAATTAATCTGTTGTGATATCTGGGAATTTTAGGAACAGTTTCGGCCTTAAATTCGATGGCGTGTTTCGTGACGTCAGCATGTCAGGTATTGCAGATCTGTAGTTTATCTGTTTCGTGTCTCGAATGTGTTCTGAAATCCTAATGGAAACGCGTCTTTTTGTTTACGCTATGTAAACCTGTCCGCGGGAGCAAGGCACTTTGTTAACTCCCGCGTCCTGGTTTGGCAGCTTTATCTCGTTTGATTTACGCACCACTTGCGTCAGCTTGTTTATAGGATGCATCACAGTTGTCACATCTTGTTTCTTAAGCAGCCTGGCGATTCTATCCGTCAATCCCTGTACGTACGGCAGAAAGGCTTTATGGTAGGTCCTATCTTCGTTCTTTTTGCCAGTTCTTCGGCTTTGTTCTAACTTCCGTGTGGCCCTATTTATTTGTCCTTTGCTGTAGCCATTAGCTAGGAGCGTGTTCCAAACATGTTTCTTCTCTTCATTCATGCTATCCTTATCGCAAATGTGGTTGGCTCTGGTGAGGAGTGTTCTAGCTACCATCTCTTTCTGCGATGGAGGATGACTTGAGTTAGCATGTAGGTACTGATCTGTGTGAGTATCATTCCTATAGATCCTGTGTCCGAGCGTGTTATCTGTTCGTTTATAGAGCAGGACGTCTAAGAAGGCCAGCTGATTATTTTCTTCTACTTCCATTGTGAAGTTGATGCTTGGATGTCTGGAGCACATGACGTCTAGAAAGTTCTGAAGTGTGGTGCGTCCATGTTCCCATATCAAAAAAGACGTTGTCTACGTATCTGAACCAACACTTAGGCTTCAATGGGCTCTCCTTTATCGCTTCTTCTTCGCAGTTAGCCATAAACACGTTAGCCAGTAGTGGAGAGAGGGGGGAACCCATGGCTGCTCCCTCCGTTTGCTGAAACATCTGCCCATTGAATACGAAGACTGTGGAGTTAACGCAGTGTTCAGTTAAATCCACTAAGTCCGTTGGACCTCCTGTGGCTGTAAGTTTTTCCCTGATTAACTGTGTGGCGTCAGGTACAGGAACACTGGTAAATAGGGTCCCCACATCGAAGCCTGCCACTAGATTACCGTCACTCAGGTTTATTCTCGCTATGATATCTGTAAAGTGCTGCGAATTTTCACGTGAGAGGCTGGCGTAGGGAATAATGGCTGCAGTACCTGGTTCAAATATTTAGCCAGGGGGTGAGTTGGAGACGCTATGGCGCTAACTATTGGCCTCAGAAGCACATCGGGCTTGTGTATTTTAGGTAGGCCGTAGAACGTGGGAGTTCTTGAGTAGCAAGGTACTAGGCATTTCTGCTTCTCGTCTGGAATAGATGACTCCTCACTTAGCCACGTGGTTGTTAGTTCTATCTTCCTTATGGGGTTCTTCGGGAGTAGGAATAAAAGGGCGATTCTGGCGCAGGGGCTAATGCGCAAGATGGCCGCCACGCGCAACCAGCTCTATGTTATTATTATGGAAGGATCTGTCAGAGCTGGCGCAGTGGCTAATGGGCAATGTGGCCGCCACGCCCTGAGACCGTGTGCGACGTCACAGAGAGAGGTCGGCCAATTATTATTATTATTATTATTATTATTATTATTATTATTATTATTATTAGGTAATAATTGATTGATCATGTACAATCAAGAGCAGCCTTATATTGTCCACCTCTTGGTGTACTGGCTAGCATTCTTGGATGTTACTGCAAAGGCCTGGGTTCGATTCCTGGCTCTGCCAAGAAATTTAATTTCTGGTCTCGAGAGTGGAACGGGGTACACTCAGCCTTGTTAGGCAAAACTGACAGGAACTAGAGTTTCTTTTCATACCTCAGCCATTCTGCTTAACCAAACTTCACCTAACCTAACCTAACCAAAACAAACCTAACCAAACCTAACCTAACTTAACCTAACTTAACCTAACTTAACCAAACCTAACTTAACCTAACTTCAAAGTCAGAGCAAAAAAGTAAGAGCAAATGAGAGAGCACAAATAATAAACTTAGTTATAACCTAACCTAACCTAACTTCAAAGTCAGAGCAAATATGAGAGCAAATGGGAGAGCACACATAATAAACTAAGTTATAACCTAACCTAACATAACCTAACCTAACTTCAAAGTCAGAGCAAAAACAAAGTGAGAGAGCACAAATAATAAACTTAGTTATAACCTAACCCACAGAAAGCTCATTTAAAGATTTTAGATTTTACATTTTAACATTTTACATTTTAACATTTTAGATTTTTGATTATTTATTTTACATTTTTTAGATTTTACATTTTTGAATTTTATGTATTTTAAATTTTAGTTTTTTTAGATTTTACATTTTAAATTTAAGATTTTTTGATTTAAGATTTTACATTTTACATTTTTCGAAAATAGTAAACTACAAGGTGGGTAGATTATTGACTGAGGAATAACCTAACCACCAAGGAAAGATGATTAAGAAAAGGAGATGGGTTTCGGACTGGAGAGAAAGGAGAGGGAAGTAGGAGAAGAGTCCCACAAAAGTTATAATTTTAACCTTAAATGCACTTAGAGGCGGTTGACACTGCAAATCCGCTCTCTGATACCTAAAGTGGGTAAGGACTTGGTCGAAGCTGACGGGAACCGCAGCTAAGACTTGGGCGGTTTGCCAGAGAAAGGCTTTAGTGTATTCCCTCTCAAGCATGCATAAGACTACTATGGGGAAGGGTGATAGTCTGGCAAGACAAATAGTAAAAGATTTATTCTGTATTAACGATGGCATGAACTGAGGAAGAGTTAGGAAAGCCAGGATCTTGCTTAACTGTAGTATTTGTGAAATGATAAATCCAAAAACAAATATTTAATTTATTTAACAAGGCAATAGAAGTTAATAACTTTAACAAGTATATATTTCCAATTTGGTTAACAATGTTTGCGTCACAGACCACAGAAATCATTTGACGGTTGCTCCAGGCAATTGACAATTCCTTAGGTTTTAAACCTTATATGTACTAAAATCTTTGTAAGATTTAAAAAAGACAAATGAAGTGATTAAAGTTAGACATTAAATTGAATACAAAGAGTGTACTTTAAGAAATTTCCATGTAACTATTTTAGAAAAAATTACAACTTTGAAAGTAACAAAAAAAAGCTGGTAGAATAAAGGAGAAGTTCCTATAACTTCTTATATTTATACTGAATTACTTTTATGATAGCTATGCAAAATAGAGCAGGTCACTAACTGTGAAACCTGAAGAGAAAGACAAAAGGAAGGTTCTAGACCTTCTGTGTTTAGATAGGAATCACGAGACAAATGGGGCAAGTTTCACTTTCGTGAGACCTAGAAATAACTTACTAATGAGTTAAAAGAATTGTATTCTCTAATTAGAAGGGAGAAACAATGTAAGTTTAAAACGTGTGCTAGACACGTAGTTATGCAGAAGTTAATTAATTACACATAAGAAAAAATGGGAGGGCACATCTTTAGATTGACACCTCGTTGAAACAGACCTAAATTTAACAATTTATTATGGATTGTTAGTAAGAGGTTTAGGAAAGAGAAATTGGGATTGAGGATAAATGTTCATGGCCTTATTTATGATAATCGGACGAACGCGACGCGGAAGAGATACTGAGAGAACACTGTTTATCACTATAGTTCGTTGAAATGGATGAAAAGTTCACTGTAGCAGCGTAATAGTTTATGGTAAAGAAATTTGTTGCAATTGTGAAAAAT
The DNA here is from genome assembly GCA_946902985.2 of Meconema thalassinum. Classification (NCBI taxonomy): domain Eukaryota; kingdom Metazoa; phylum Arthropoda; class Insecta; order Orthoptera; family Tettigoniidae; genus Meconema; species Meconema thalassinum. The sequence continues at coordinate 52,809,772 of OX336388.2, read as the reverse complement.
GACTGGTTGCACTAGATAAGCAAAAGTCTATTACTTGAGAAGATTGTAGTTTATCATTAAAACGCTTGAGCAAATCCAACGGAGGAAAAAAAGTTAGCTATTGAGCGTTAAATAATAAGGAAGATTTCCTAATTTGGAATGGTATTCACACATGTGAGTGGAAAATACATGACGGCGTGACTCGTAGATTCTGGAAGGTTCCAGGGCAACCTTGATTGAAGAATGGGGTCAAAGTTATTCCAGCGGTGGAACGAGCTTAATAATTTTATAGACAGCGGGTATTCAATAATCTCCCACGGTGTGAGAAGATTTCTCATTTGATAAGCATAAGAAATGCTGCTTTTCACAAAGATTGGCTTAAATGGACAGAAGTCCAACATGGAAAATACCACGAAGAATTATTTTCCCCCAAAATATAGTAATTTCACAATGCCTATAAAATAATCGTTAAAAGCATGAAGATAGTGAAACCGATGAAGATGAAGTTAAAACCTTAAGTATGTACTTATCTTGGTTGCATGTCGAAGGTGAAGTTCCCTTTGAAGGATACTTAATGTGCCAACATGGCGTAGGATGTAGATAGTGCCTCTTGGTTAGAGGAGACTGGCTCTAGTTGAGCTTTGACCGACCGAGTCAACTGCCGACTTACAAGTGAGACCCACTCAGCGAAGCACGGAGGGTCCAAGGAAGGGAAAGAGTGGGGGTAGGTACAAAAGGTCTTTTTCACTCGACTATAAAGGGTCTCCGAAAACCACATTTAAAGGCCCTTAAATTAACAGTGTCTGTGATATTCCCAGAAAACTAACTTCGTTCTGATATACCTATGAAGGAACGACAAACCCCTAACCACTGCACCAGTAGCTGAATTGATAAAGTCTGATTATTCATACCAAGGATAAATCAGTCATAGCATTCATGATTGAGATTGTGCTAAGTGTACTCTTTACAACTAGAATATTCGCGGGCGAAGCCGCGACGGGTATTGCTAGTAGATCTTATTTGTATTAATTTACAGTTAATTGTTTTAGCCTAATTTGAAAATTATTATTAATTGTAATTTTTGTTTTCTTTAACATTTTATTGTTCATAATTACTTTTATAATTTTACAATTAAGATAGTAAAATTATTCGAAATTTCAATTTTATAAGCTTTATTTATTTTCAAAATTTAGAGCCTTATAAAGCATTATTAAACAATTAAAACTAGTAAACAATTAGGCTAAAATTAAAACGGAAATAAAACTACGATAATATTTTTGTTACCATTTTTTTAATATTTTACTTTCTATATTAATTGTTATTATTTAAACATTAATCTATCTATCTATCGCTTGGCCGCCATGTTCGTTTTGTAGTTAACCGGTTTTTGAAAGTCTCATAGATGAACTTCCAGCAGTATCCTCTATCTCCGTACAAATTTTCAGGGTGATACTGGTAATAGTTTCAGAGATATAGAATGCCGGATTATCATTTTAAATTTTGTAAATATTGTCAATTCAAATTACAGTACAGTAAGTATGTAGTTAGTTTTATTTGTAAGTATGAAGTTAATTTGTTTATTAGATATATGTCATTGTTCTATTAGACTGTGGTGTGTGAGTGTGTCTGGTGAGGGTGCATGTGAGTGGGCCTGGTGACAGACTGTTTTAGTGGTAGTATTTGTTTGTTGGTGAAACTTTAGTATTTTTTTCGTTAGTAGAATTTTGGTATTTAATTGTTAGTAGAAGGTTAGTATTTTGTAGTAGAACTGCTCTTTACTTATTCTGAAAGGGAGTAGCAGCCTTTCAGAATAAATCAATTCTTTACTAGTCTAATAGACGGTTAAGATATTGATAATATAAACCAACTAATGGCTACACTGCGTTCTGCTGCACGGCTGAAAGCAACGGGAAACTACAGCCGGAATGCTATTCCCGAGGATATGCACCTCTCTATGCATAATTACATGTGATTATGGCCTCCTCCCTTGTAAAATTTCAATCCGGAGGTAAAATAGTCCCCCGTTCGGATCTCCGGGTGGAGACTACTCGAGAGGGGGTTAACATCACAGAAGTGACAAAGAGGAAATCTGACATTCTACGGATTGGAGCGTGGAATGTTAGAAGTCTGCTAGGAAGTGGAAGGTTAGAAAACTTAGAAAGGGAAATGGATAGGTTGAGGTTGGATTTGGTTGGGATTAGTGAAATGCGCTGGCAGGAAGAGCAGGACTTTTGGTCAGGAGACTATAGGGTCATTAGCACTAAATCAAACAATGGCCAAGCAGGGGTTGGTCTCATATTGAGTAGGAAACTTGGACAGCGGGTGGAATATTATGAGCAATACAGTGAACGGATTATTGTAGCAAAAATCAATACTAAACCTACGTGCACCACAGTGGTACAAATCTATATGCCTACCAGTCAAGCTGATGATGAGGATGTTGAAAAGGTCTATGAAGAAATAGATGACATTCTGAGGCATATCAAAGGTGATGAAAATGTTATAGTAATGGGAGATTGGAATGCTGTGGTAGGAAAAGGGAGAGAAGGGAAGATAGTAGGAGATTTCAGATTAGGTGAAAGGAATGATCGAGGAAGCAGGCTGATGGAATTCTGCACCGAACATGAGTTGGTCATAGCTAACACCTTGTTCGATAACCACAATAGAAGAATATACACATGGATGAGACCAGGAGATACAGGGCGTTACCAAATCGACTTCATTATGGTCAAGCAGAGGTTTCGAAACCAGATTTTGGATTGTAAAACATATCCTGGTGCTGACATAAACTCTGACCACAATCTGGTTGTAATGAAATGCAGATTAAAGTTGAAGAAACTGAAGAAAAGTCAAAAGCCAAAAAGGTGGGCAATAGACAGACTGAAAGTGAAGGATGTAAACGAAAGATTCAAGAAGAGTATAAAGGAAGGACTAATCAAAACCCCTAAACAAACTTCAATTGCAGACGAATGGGCACTTTTGAAGAATGAAATAACAAAATCCGCAGAAGAAAACATTGGTAGGAAAGAAAGAATAGGTAGAAAACCGTGGATCACTCAGGATATACTAGAATTGATGGATGAAAGGCGGAAACACAAGAATCTAAGAGATGAAAAGGGGAAAGCAGAATACATACGTCTGAGAAATGAGGTTAACAAGAAGTGCAAGGAAGCGAAAGAAGAATGGTTGAAAGAGAAATGTGCAGGTATAGAAAATTGTGTAAAATTAGGAAAATTAGACACAGCTTATTGAAGGATTAAGAATACTTTTGGGGAAAAGAAGACGAAGTGCTGTAATATTAAGGACACAAATGGAAAGCCTCTAACAGATAGGGAAGAAAAGGTTGAGAGATGGAAAGCTTACATAGAGTGCTTGTATAAGGGAAAGGAGATTGAGAATCATGTAATGGAAAGGGAGGAGGAAATTGATGAGGATGCGAAAGGAGATTTAATATTGAGATCAGAATTTGATAGAGCTTTGGAAGACTTAAGCAGGATCAAAGCACCAGGCATAGAGGATATACCGATTGAGTTGCTACGCTGCATAGGAGATGAAGGTCTGATCAGGTTATTTCACTTGGTGTGTAGGATTTATGAGACAGGTGAGGTACCCCCTGATTTCAAGAAGAATGTAATCATCCCTATACCAAAGAAAGTGGGAGCTGACAGATGTGAAAATTACCGTACAATCAGCTTGATTACTCATGCTTCAAAGATCCTGTCTAGAATAATTTACAAGAGGATTGAAAGCCAGATAGAAACGGAGTTGGGTGAAGACCAGTTTGGTTTCAGGAGAAATGTAGGAACAAGGGAAGCTGTGCTAAGTCTTAGGCTGATTTTGGAAGGTAGAATAAGGAAAGATAAGAGAACGTTCATGGCATTTGTAGACTTAGAAAAGGCTTTTGATAACGTTGATTGGACTAAATTGTTTGACATTTTGAAATCTATTGGAATAAAGTACAGGGATAGGAGGGTGATATACAATCTATACAGAAACCAGACATCAGTCATTCGAGCTGAAGGACATGAGAGAGAAGCTGGTATTCAGAAAGGGGTAAGGCAAGGCTGCAACTTATCACCCATACTTTTCAATCTTTACATTGAACAAGCAATGAAGGAAGTTGGAGAAAAATTTAAAGTGGGAGTGAAGATTCAAGGAGAAATAATTTCAACTCTGAGATTTGCTGATGACATCGTCATCTTGGCCGACAAGCCTGAGGATTTGAATGAGTTTTTGAATGGTATGGATTCCGTCTTACGGAAGGAATTCATGATGAAAATTAATAAATGTAAAACAAAAATACTGGAATGCAGCCTCTATGGAGATCAAATTGGCAGGTGAAAAGCTGAAGGAAGTAGGAGACTTCTGTTACTTATGAAGCTGAATAACCAGTGATGGACGAAGCAAAGAGGATATAAATGTAGGTTGGCTCAGGCAAGGAAAGCCTTTCTACAAAAAAGGAATCTGTTGACATCGAATATAAATTTAGGTATTAGGAAGTCATTTTTGAAAGCCTTTGTCTGGAGCGTAGCGCTCTTTGGAAGTTAAACTTGGACTATTGGTGCAGCAGAAAAGAGGAGAATTGAAGCATTTGAAATGTGGTGTTACAGGAGAATGATGAAGATCAGATGGGTAGATAGGGTTACAAACGAAGAGGTATTAAGGCGAGTGGGAGAGGAGAGATGTTTCTGGCGACTGCTAATGAAGAGAAGAGATAGGTTGGTAGGACACATACTAAGACACCAAGGAATAGCAAGCTTAGTTATGGAAGGAAGGGTCGAGGACAAGAACTGTAGGGGTAGACCAAGGTTAGAATATGTTAAACAGATAGCCTCGGATGTAGGGTGTGGTAGCTATGTAGAGATGAAACGATTGACTCAGGACAGGGAGGCATGGAGAGCTGCATCAAACCAGTCAAAAGACTGAAGACTCAAACAACAACAGGAGACAAAAGGAGAACATATAAGCATGACCAACATAAGAATTTAAATTCTCTTGAGGAGATGGTCTTCAAAGAGTTGATAACAGGCGATACTAGCACAGCATGGTGAGTGAAAAAGTAGACGAAGTTCTCTTGCTCATGGAGATAATAGCTGGCGATGGCAACGAGAACTGGTGGCCAGATGGATAAGGAAGTCCTCTTGCACCAGGAAGAATTGATGAGTTTCAGAGATACGCTGCTAGATGACGCTAGGTGGGTCATGGAAGATATATATCTAGAACAGAATCACGATGACATAAGAGATTTACCCATCAAAGAGAAAATAGAAGATCACTGTTGGTGTTTGATAAAAAAGGAAGAAATGAACATGCAAAGAGCATTAAAAATTATATTCTCTCGTACCGTGTATTCCAAGAATACACCACAAGGTCACATACCTAACCTCACCAACCCTAACTTACGCTAATCCAAAGGTTAATGCACATACACAAAGTATATAACGGCACATGCAACTATCCTTATGCTAGTCTTATAGGCTACTGTACAACATGATCACTACCCCAACCGGGTATTTTTTTTATCATTTTGTTGTTTACACATTTGTCAATTTACCAATTTCCCATTTTCAGTTTTTTTAATGTCAGTTTTAAGTTTTTCAATTTCATAATATGGAAACATGGAATTTGCATTTTGTTGTTTACACATTTGTCAATTTTCCAATTTCCCAATTTCAGTATTTTAAAAATGTCAAGTTTTTAGTTTTTCAATTTCATAATATGGAAACATGGATTTTTGCATTTTGTTGTTTACACATGTATCAATTTCACAATTTCTCATTTACAGTTTCTAAAATGTCAGTTTAAAGTTTTTCAATTTCATGATATAGAAACATGGATTTTCCAATTTGTTGTTTACACATTTGTCGATTTACCAAATTCCCTTTAACAGTTTTTAAAAATTCAGGTTAATGTTTTTTCTATTTTATCAATATGGAAACATGGATTTTCCAATTTGTGTTTTACATGTTCATTTTGCATTAGGAGTTGGGAGAGGTGGGTAGTAATTAGAAATGTACAAGCAGTGTCCATACAATATTTTAATTTTAAATACATGTACACTATTTACACTTAATACATTTTTATATATATTCTTTTTTATTTTGTTTTCTATTTTTTATTTTTTATTGCTATTGTTTTATTTCCTAAATTGTTTTGTTTTATGTATTTGCTAGTTGCAGGCAGACGATTTTGATATTCATAACTTAACTCTTTAAGTATGGTCAATGATTGAGTAATGACCATAGGCATGTGTACCTATACCATCAGCATCAATCACTCTTTTATCATCACCAGGACACAAAGCAATTTTGTTTAGTCTTATAGATGATATGTCATGTTGTTTAGAAGCGATAATGGTCATGGGTATTCTTTTGACATCGTTTTTCATGACACAATCCTTATAATCTTGAAAGCTTATACTATTTTTGACAACACCTCTGTTAATACATTTAATCTTTTTGATTTCTTTACCATTTATGTCTAAAGCGTACATTTTAGCTCTAAGTCCAACAAATGCTTTTATAATTTGTCCACAAGCCTCGTCTTTAAATTTCCCCAACGTTTTCTTGTTTGATGTAGAGTAACATATGTGATTAGTAGGATAATCTGATGTGTCCAGGTGTTCTAGGAAATCCAACTTGTCTTGATATACATTCGGGGTGTTAACCAAATAAATGAACGAGTCGGTATCCATATACATGAGTTTAAGATTGTTCATTCCATAATAGGGTAGCAGGACATCATAGTGGTGGGAATACATGAGCGTTTTTGATATATCCAGTGTACACATTCCAATATATATAGGCTTATTGAATACAAAGTTACGTTTAGCCATGTGGAAAGCAGCTAGGTTAGGACCATAAATTGTTCTGTCAATAAATGTCGGCTTTGCTATTAGCTTTTCTGCCTTTTTGCTGTCAGTCACAAGACGTATGCCTATTCTTTTACGGATATTTTCCATTGTTTTTCCAAAAATGGCATTGTTGAATAATTTGTACAGATTTTTCTCAAAATCATTTTTGGCTTGTTTTTGAAGGTTGTTATTAAAATCAACGTATGCCTTTAACCAAGGTCTTTGCTTAAACTTTAACACACGATGAATTTTTATCAATTTTATTCCATGATCTAAAGCCTGTTTTAATGCCATGTAGTGAACAACATATCGCCTTCGATTTCCAAGATGAGGAATTAGTTTTTTCAGAGACGAACTCTTAGGTTGTGTACACTCTGGTAGGACAGGTAAATCGTTATGTAGATCATGAAAGTCAGATGGGTAATCAACATCAACGTCTAGAATGTATCCCACAGGATCGTATTCCTTTAGTTTTTCTAGATCAACAGTATCTGGAGAAACCCACTGAAATCCACCATAAGGAAGAGAGTGACATATGGCCCACCCGTATTGGTTGTTGGCATCATCATAGGTAATAAACTGCGATGGTTTCTCAGAATCATAGGTTTCCATGTATTTATTGTTAGCTTCAGCATACCGATGAGACACCTGGCATATGCCTCCACGCATTCCAGACTCGATTAGAAGAATCTGATCGTAATCCTGTAGCAATTCCAGTTCAATGCCTGTGTAAAGGAGCATTGCCTTGAAACTTAAACCAGGTGAAGTAAAAAAGTGTGCAGCATCCACTCGGTGTGTTTCTAGTGTTTTGTTTCTAAACGTTTCAAAGCTGTCTACTAGATGGAGTAGATCTGAAGTTAGGTAGAGATCACTATATTCCCCTAGAGTTTTAATGTTGAATTGATTCCACACATTTTTGGCATGTTCATAGTCTTGACTAACATCTTCTTGACTTAATTTGTTAAAGAATACCCCTTTTGGAGGTAAACACGTTTCACTTAACTTTTCCCAGGAATCCATGTAGTCATAACAAAATACCTCTTTACGAGTCATGAGGATTGCATTTTCTTTTCCAAAGTACCTGTTTGTTTCAGGGTATGATATTAAGTTGGAAACTAAGTTTTCCAAAATTACTTGGCATTAACCGAAACGTGTCCACAAATCGAAGCTTAACATTTCCTACATATTTGGTGAAGGAAATGTACTTTTCTTTGGAGTTAGCGATAACATCCACTCTCACAGTAGTACATCCCAATTGCTTTACAATGAAATTTGCGTCATAGCCACTCATAATATGTAGAAATACAGCAACGGGGTTACATGTTTTACACCTCAAATTACAGTTATTGTGAGCACTTCCACGGTATTCCCCTGTAATATGGCAATGGTCTCGAACTTTCCAGTCCTCTTTGGTAAATGGTTTTTCACACAAATAACAGGTTTCAGAACATTGGAACCCTGCTTCTTGATCCTGAGTTAAGGCCTTTGGAACATTTAAGCTGTAAAGGCGATCAATTTCATTAGCTATTGAGATCAAACAGTCCATAAACTTTTCTGCAGCGTCAGGTCCACGATAAATAACAGGTTGGCTTGGAGGGTTTGTCTTTATGTGTTCGACAGCAGGTGAGGGTTTATCGTATAAACCAAAGCTCATAGGAACATGACTCTGGTAAGGCACTGTATAACTTGCTTCAGGATTGGGTAAACATGATTGATATGGTAAGAGTATACTTTCGAAATCTGCATAGATAACGTAAGGTATTCTCAGCATTTTTTCAACATTGAAGAATTTCATAATTGAGTTTTTAATAGGCATTTCAACCCCAGCAATGTCATGCTGGACACACAAAGCTCTATGTTCTTTTAATTTTTCCATTCCTTGTTGTCCATATCGATTATCGAAGTGAGTAAAACACCGTTTACACGTATATATCTTATGTTGATGGAGGGTAATCTGATGTCTTACTAGTTTATCAAAATCTTTGATAAAGACGTAGTGTTTCTGTCCGGATGATGAACTTAGCAGAAGGAGGTCGCGATGGTCTTGTAGCTCTTGATCCACAACCTTTAGAGGGAACAGTTTGTTGTCTTGTTCCAGTCCAAATACATTAATGGATATGTCGTTGGCTTTCTCAAATTTGGGAATGTCAGCTAGTAATGTAGGAAATGATATTACAGAAAAATCATACTTGTTGTCCAGGTCCTTGTATTTACTAATGCGTTGAGCATCCTTTTTAACAAGTTGTGCTAAAGTGGCATACATAAAACACTTTTCATCATTCAAGTTTTCAGGATTAATGCAGGCTTTTCTTGCTTGTATAGCTGCTGGTAATGGAATATATGTGCTTCCACGCAAGGGATTGTACTTATTTATTATCAATCGTACTCCTTCCACTGCTAACAAAGCCCAATTACTGCCTTTTAACTCAGATTCTTCAATTTCCGTAGTTAACTTTTTAAATTGTGTTTCCAAAAAACTTCTTAAGCCAGTTTCCAAAAATAGAGCCTGATTTCGTGTTTAAAAGCCCGATCTGTAATTTCGTTGGTGGACGTATGATTGAATCTACATTCTGCCACAAGATTAACTTTGATTGACTTGTGCATTGATAGTTCTTTCTGCATAGCTTGTATTATTTGCTGTTTAGACTCTTTAAGGTATGAATTTAAATCCCTACACGTATCAAAACAAATTAAATAGGATTTAAGTCTACCTTTAAAAGATGTCTCATATTGAATAAGTCCATTTTTGTCTGGGACCAATGACAGTAGGTAATGTTTTGTAGGCTCCGCTTTTTGTCTTTTAGCTGCCGACACAACATTACAACATTCTTCATGCCGACGTCCATTGTAGGCATTGTTGAATTTACTGCCACACGTTTTACACTCATGAAATTCCTCACACGAAACTTCATGACGCTTTCTATCATAGTCCCGAAGAAAAGTTTTTCCACACTGTTTACACATATAGCTAGGAATGGGTTCTTCCATCATGAGACTTGATTTCTGCAAACAGCTGCTTACTGCGTATCACAGGGCTAGAGGTGTTTCGGTGAGACGTTCTTTCACGATGTGAACACCGAGAGAAGTAGTAGTCAACTGGTGATATTCTTGTTAAGGGTCCTCTAATATACCCCTAGTCTAGACAAACAGCTCTTTACAGCGTATGACAAGGCTTTAGACTGGACAGTGAGACTGTCTTTCACGATGTGAACACAGTAACAAGTAGTAGTCAACTGATTATATACTTGCTAAGGGTTCTCTAATATACAATAGTCAAGACCAACAGCTACTTACTGTGTAGTACAAGGCTGCAAAATAGTTGTTTTGACAATCTTTCACGATGTGGTCACTGTGAGTGGTGGTAGTCAACTGATGATATTCTTGCTAAGGGTCCTCTAATATACCCCTAGTTAAGGGTAACAGCTGCTCACTGCATATGACAAAGCTAAAGACTGGTTGTTTCAATGGTCTTTCACAATGTAAACACTGCGATAGGTAGTAGTCAACTGAAAATATTCTTACACCATACTCAAGGTTATCAGGTACTTACTGCATATCAAAAGGCTGTACACTCATGTGTTAGACAGTTTTTTTTTGCTAAAGACCCTCTATATTCCCTACACAAGGCTATACATGTTAGTTCTAAACAATTAGTGGTTAATTGTATAATAAATTTAAATACACGGCATATACGAGCACGTTTTCACTCGGTAAAACTTTACCAAATAGTCAAAATGCGACACGTAAAGTATGTTGCCGCTATCTAGCGGTGACTATGAGAACTACTTGAACGACCAGCATTCTACCTAGCGCTCCATTTCAACACTCGCTCACTGAACGACCAGCATTCTATCTAGCGGTCGATATCAATACTCACTCAACTACCAGCCTGCTACCCATCGGTCAATACAACACCTCACTCAACTACCAGCATGCTACATGGCTTTTATCGTCAGTTTTTGTTGGCTTTTTTGTTGGCTTTTGTTGGCTTTTTGTTGGCTTTTGTTGGATTTTGTACTAGCTCTTTCATATTTTCTCTTGCTTGTTGGGGCTTATTTGGTCTTGGAAAGTATGTCAGTCCTTTTTTATGGCTGCATAATGCTTACAGCCATGTTTGTAAGCAGCAACAACAACAACAAGAACACACAAAATTCCAAAAAAAAAATACTCTAAGGTTTCTCAATGACTCTCAACTCTTACACTTACCTCTATCCCATGCCTAGTCAAAAAAATAGTGTATTTTTCAAATTTTTCAAAAAAGATTTTGAAAGTATGCCTTATCATTGAACAAAAAATCCTAAAAAGACATATGTTAACTCCAACACCTACCTCTATACCACTCTCAGTCCAAAAATAGTGTATTTTTCAAATTTTCCAAAACATATTTCCAAAATGGGGTATATTTCCAAAATTAGAAATTTTACAAAAATGTTTGTTTCACATAAATGAATAGCCTTTGTCTCCTCTACTGCCGTACAATGTACCAGGTCTCTAGGACAACAAAAATAAAATTTTGAAAATGGGCTATATTTCCAAAATTAGGAATTCTATAAAAAAGATTGTTTGACATAAATCATTGGCCTTTATCCCCTCTATCTGTAAACCAAGTCTCAGGTCTCTAGAACAATAAAAATATAACTTTGAAAACGGGCTATATTTCCAAAATTAAGAATTCTACAAAAACGTTTGTTTGACATAAATCAATGGTCTTTACCTCCTCTAGCACCGTACCAAATTTCAAGTTTCTAGGAAAATGAAAAATAATTTTGAAAAATGGTCACTATTTTGGAAACTAGGGATTCTACAAAAGAAGTATGTTTAACATAAATGAAAGGTCACTATCCCCTCTACCTGTAAACTAAGTCCCAGGTCTGTAGGATAAAAATGAAAAAAAGTTCATTTGGGAAAGTAGGCGATTTTTCATAAAACCAAACATTCTAAAAAGTGTTCTATGGGCATAAAAGAATGGTATCTATGTCTTTTAATTTTTATAATAAAACTTTTTTATTTTTCGTGTTTTTTGAAAAAAAAGTGTCATATTGAAATTCCTATATTTTGGAAAATAGGAAGTACACAAAAAACTTTGTTTGACGTAAATCAATGGTCCTTTTCCCCTCTAACCCCGAAATAAATTTCTTATCTCTAGGACAAAAACTGTGCAGTAGTGGTTTTTGGGCGGTTCTAGCGCCCCCCTCCTCCTCACAAGATGGCGGCCGCGTAAGTCCAACTACTTACATGGCAAGCACACCTATGTTCCCACGGACGAGGACCGCGCCGAACATAGGTTTGTGCCGTTGCTACATAGGTGTGCGTGCCATGTAAGTAGTATGGACTCACTCGGCCGCCATCTTGTGAGGTGGAGGTGGTGCCAGAACCCCCCTAAAACCACTACTGCACAGTGTTTGTCCTAGAGATTTGAAATTTATTTAGGGGCTAGACTGGAAAGGGACCATTGATTTACGTCAAACAAAGTTTTTTGTGAACTTCCTAGTTTCCAAAATATAGGAATTTCAAAATTACACTTTTTTTCAAAAAAAAAAAAACACGAAAAATAAAAAAGTTTCATTATAAAAATTAAAGGACATAGAGACAGTTCTCTTATGCCCATAGAACACTTTTTAGAATGTGTGGTTTTATGAAAAATCGCCTACTTTCCCAATTGAACTTTGATCATTTTTAACCTACAGACCTGGGACTTACTTTACAGGTAGAGGGGATAGAGACCTTTCATTTATGTTAAACATACTTTTTTTGTAGAATTCCTGGTTTCCAAAATAGTGACCAATTTTCAAAATTATTTTTCTTTTGTCCTAGAAACTTGAAATTTGGTATGGTGCTAGAGGAGGTAAAGACCATTGATTTATGTCAAACAAACCTTTTTGTAGAATTCCTAATTTGGAAATATAGCCCATTTTCCAAGTTTTATTTTTGTTGTTCTATAGACCTGAGACTTGGTTGACAGGTAGAGGGGATAAAAGCCAATGATTTATGTCAAACAATCTTTTTTTATAGAATTCCTAATGTTGGAAATAAAGCCCATTTTCAAAATTTTATTTTTTGTTGTCCTAGAGACCTGGTACTTTGTACGGCAGTAGAGGAGACAAAGGCCATTGATTTATATCAAACAAACATATTTGTAAAATTTCTAATTTTGGAAATATACCCCATTTTGGAAATATGTTTTGGAAAATTTCAAAAATACACTATTTTTGGACTGAGAGTGGTATTGAGGTTGGTGTTTGAGTTAACATATGTCTTTTCAGGATTTTTTGTTCAATGATGTAGCCTACATTCAAAATCTTTTTTGAAAAATTTGAAAAATACACTATTTTTTTGACTAGGCATGGGATAGGGGTAAGTGTAAGAGTTGAGAGTCGTTGATAAACCATAGAGTACTTTTTTTTTTGGAATTTTGTGTGTTCTTGTTGTTGTTGTTGATGCTGCTTACAAACATGTCTGTAAGCATTATGCAGCCATAAAAAAGGACTGACATACTTTCCAAGACCAAATACGCCCCAACAAGCAAGAGCAAATATGAAAGAGCTATTACCACATCCAACAAAAGCCAACAAAAAGCCAACAAATGCCAACAAAAAGCCAACAAAAAAATGACGAAAAAAAGCCATGTAGCATGCTGGTAGTTGAGTGAGTTGTTATATTGAACGATAGGTAGCAGGCTGGTAGTTGAGTGAGTATTGATATCGACCGCTGGATAGTATGCTGGTCGTTCGGTGAAAGAATGTTGAAATGGAGCACTTGGTTGCATGCTGGTCGTTCAAGTAGTTCTCATAGTCACCGCTAGAGAGCGGCAACATACTTTACGTGTCGCATTTTGACTATTTGGTAAAGTTTTACCGAGTGAAAACGTGCTCGTATATGCTGTGTATTTAAATTTATTATACAATTAACCACTAAGTGTTTAGAACTAACATGTATAGCCTTGTGTAGGGAATATAGAGGGTCTTTAGCAAAAAAAAAAATTACTGTCTAACACATGAGTGTACAGCCTTTTGATATGCAGTAAGTACCTGATAACCTTGAGTATGGTGTAAGAATATTTTCAGTTAGTAGGAAATATAAGGCGGTTCTGGGACAGGGGCTAATGCGCAAGATGGCCGCCGCGCGCAACCAGCCCTATGTTATTCTTATGGAGGGGTCATTCAGAGCTGACGCAGTGGCTAATGGGCAAGATGGCTGCCAAGCCCTGAGACCGTGTATGACGTCACAGGGAGAGGTCGGCCGTGTAGTTGTTAAATGGAATATTTATTATTATTATTATTATTATTATTATTAGGTAATTATTGATTGATAGCTTGCCACGGTGGGTGAATGGTTATTGTGTCGGACTACTAACCCCAAGCTTGCAGATTCGCTCTTAGTCGTGGTAAGTGATTTTTGAAAAATGGCAAAAATTAAGACACGCATGTCATACGATGTAGGCATGTAAAGAACCCAGGGTGAGGTCGGCTATGTAGTTGCTAAATGGAATATTTATTATTATTATTAGGTAATTATTGATTGATCATGTACAATCAAGACCAGCCTTATATTCCCCCACTTTATGGGGTAGTGGCTAGCATTTTTTGGCTGTTACTGTGGAGGCTCGGGTTCGAGTCCTGGCTCTGTCAAGACATTTAATTCTAGGCTGAGGGTTGGAATGGGGTACACTCAACCTTGTGAGGCAAAACTGACAGAAGCTGGCTTTTGATTCATACCGCTGCCATTCTGCCTAACCCAACTTCACTTAACCTAATCTAACCTAACCTTACCTAACCTAACCAGATCCCACCTTACCTTACCTTACCTAACCTAACCTAACTTAACTTCAAAGTCAGAAGGTACAATACATTAATGTTTTTTATACCCTCATAAATTAGATATAGAGAATGTCCACCACGATTTAGATCCTCGAGCACATTTTTCTGACATATATCATTAAAATGTGTAGAAAGGAATGTCTGATAAATTTCAATAACACATAATACAAGTTCACTATACATTGTGTCCACTTTTTGAATGTTAATGATACGGAAAAGAGTATGCATTGGTAATTCAGTGAGCTTTTTCTCTCTAATCAACAGTTCTACCCCCATAGCATTGTGAATATTTATTGTAGTAGCCTATAAAGAAACAAAAAAAATCATATCTATTACAGTTTTGCTATAAGTGACCAGAACCACCATAACATTTTATTCTAATAAGGAGATTTCCATAATGATAAGAAATAAAATGCTTACCGTAATGATGGATTGTGTGTAAGTAAACGTCTTTTGCTGCATGATACCACTACTAAACTGATAGTCCTACAACAGACAAGTGAATTCATGTTTCGCTGACGTAACCGTATGTTCCCACGCACTTTCTGTGTGTTGAACGCGCTGTAGTGGCTAAATTTGAAACTAGATGAGATGATTTGCTGACGTAATCATATGTTCACCTGCACGCACACGCAAGCCCCTGTGGACGGGTCCTTGTGGACGAGTCCCTGTGGACGGGTCCTTGTTGACGGGTCCTTGTGGACGAGCCCCTGTGGACGAGTCCCTGTGGACGGGTCATTGTTGACGGGTCCTTTTTGACTAATCCCTTTAGACCGGTCCCTTTGGACTGGTCCCTAATGCTATAATGAAATTAAACGTTGTTCCACATGAAACGCAAGCAAAGAGCCGATCGCTACTATGAATTAACATGTTTTTTTGTTTGTTTTGTTTTTACACATGTGCACTTGGAGGGTTTTTGTAAGAGGGCGGGCTTTTTGAAAACAGATTTATAGATGAGTTATTTTTTTTAAAATACCAAAAGATCTAAAACTAATAGGTCATTAGCTTTTTAATATCTCATGATCCAATAAGGCTAGGGACTTGTATGAGAGGTCGTTGGACTTGAGGTGACATTCTTTTTTTTGAATGTATTATTTATTTTTATCAAAAGGGCTTAACTACACTTTTTTAATATCTCGCTAACTAATAATCAGAGAGGGATAAGTGAGGTGTCGTGGGACTCAGGATGGTTAACCCTTTTCCATAGCCAAGGAATTTACCCAAAATACCCAATACATTAAGGTCATTGACCTGAGATTTTATAAACTAATAATTGGATACGAACATGTGAGATGTTTACCATGTGTGATGAAACATAGCTAGGTAGAGAAAGAATTAGTGTAGGTGACTGACAAGTCTTTTACCATTGAAACTTGTTTTCAGATCAAACTGCAGTATAGAGAGAGTATAGGTTGCAGGTATGGGTTAATAAATGAGAAACGGTGTACGCAAACTCTGATTTATCAAGAATTAAGAGTAGACTATCTTTATTTGATTGGTTAAAGAGGATAGCTAAAACACAAAAATGCTCAGTGGTTACCGAGACAAAATGGTTGCTACACACAACAAGCTTTAAATACTTGAGGCTAATAATCAATACACACACACACTCGCTTGTTCTAAACTAAACTGTGTTGCTGTCAGTGCTCAGACAGTAGGCTGATGACGAAATGCATTGCTAACAGAAATATAATCATTTCCAGTTGTCTAATGTTACCAGCTGTGTTGCAGTGGTAAGCACTTTTAGCTCTTGTACTGGTGGTCTTAACTCGAATTCCAGGTCTGTGGCCTAGAACAAGTTGAACATAGAAACAAGGGCATAGTGGTGCAGTGGTTAAGCTGTTAGCCTTTCACTAGGGGTTCGATTTCAGGTTAATATGCATGTCATAAACATATTAAACAAAACAAAACAGAGATAACGTTTAAAACTGATTACATTTGTGTCTTTTCAAATTATTACTTGGATTACAAATACAAAGGTGAACTGGGTTTGATATACAGTTAATGCTGTCTATCACACACTAGACTGAAAGAAAGCCGAAAGAGCAAAAGGCGTAGGTAGAGCAGTGGTAAAATTGCTATATGTAGAGAACTACCTGGCAAAGCTATATCGCATAAACAGTGCAGGATACAATCCAGTAATTAAATTTGTATCTTGTGGAACAGAGAAATGCACTTACGTGAGAAAATGTAAGTTCATGTGTAATATGACCTAACACACAAGTGTTCACCTGTGCACATGCATGATAAGAGCTAACAAGTCACATTCTGTTTAGTTCGTACGTAACGTTAGGTTAGGGCTAATGCACACACCCTAGTACACGAGGCACATGCCATTTGAGAGCAGGTCAAGGGATCTAACTTGGTGGATGGATATGTTCTAACGAGTCATTTGTAGTTGAAAGAGAATAATACTTGTTCTTAAGATGTTAAAACTGAGGAAATGAATGTACAGTAAGACGTCTTGTTATTTCCTGTGTCATATTACAGACATGGCAGAGAGCACACGGTTCTGTTGCTATGACTACGCTGCAGTAATTTGAAACCCTACGTGTTCATGAAGACAATGGGTGATGATTATGCAAAGTTAGCAGTCATTGGATATTACACAGGTGTTCCTTCCGGTGTCATGTTGCTGACATGGCAGGGGAGCGTACAGTTCTATTGCTACGACTAACGCTGCAGTAATTTGAAAGCCCAAGGTGTTGATCAAGACAATGGGTGATGAATATGCAAAGTCAGCAGTAATTGGATACCACACATCAACATTGACTAAATCATAAACGTGTTGTCATAACCATTAGAAACCTCATTTAAAGATTTTAGATTTTACATTCTAAATTTAAGATTTTTTTTGATTTTTAGATTTTACTTTTTTACATTTTCCTAAAAGAGTAAACAACAAGGTCACATACCTAATCTCATTAAACCTAACTTTACCAAACCTAACTTAAGCTAATCCAAAGGCTAATGCACATACCCAAAGCATATAAGGTACATGCAACTATCCTTATGCTAGTCTTACAGGTTACTGTACAACATGATCACTACCCAAACGGATTTTTTTTTCATTTTGTTGTTTACACATATGTCAATTTTCCAATTCCCCATTTTCAGTTTTTTTAATGTCAGGTTTTTAGTGTTTTCAATTTCATAATATGGAAAACATGGATTTTTGCATTTTGTTGTTTACACATTTATTAATTTCATAATTTCCCATTTTCAGTTCTTAAAATGTCAGTTTAAAGTTTTTCAATTTCATGATATAGAAACATGGATTTTCCAATTTATTGTTTTCTCATTTGTCAATTTACCAAATTCACATTTACATTTTTTTTTTAAATTTCAGTTTAGTGTTTTTTGTTCTATTTGTTAATATGGAAACATGGATTTTTTTTTACAATTTGTGTTTTACATGTCATGCAATTATCCTTATGCTAGTCTTATAGGTTACTGTACAACATTATTACTATCCCCCCACTGGATTTTGTTTTTTCATTTTTTGTTGTTTATACATATGCCAATTTTCCAATTTACCATTTTCAGTTTTTTTATGTCAGTTTTTAGTTTTTTTTTTCAATTTGATAATATGGAAAACATGGATTTTCCAATTTGTTGTTTTCACATTTATCAATTTACCAAATTCCCATTTACAGTTTTTAAAATTTCAGTTTAATGTTGTTGTTTTTTTCTATTTGTCAATATGGACACAAGGATTTTTTTCCAATTTGTGTTTTACATGTTCATTTTGCATTAGGAGTGGAGAAAGGTGGGTAGTAATTAAAAAATGTGCAAGCAGTGCCCATTGTTGACAGGTCATTGTTGACTAGTCCTTTTCATACAACAGACAAGTAAGTTCATGTTTCGCATGCATTACTAAAAATGTAATACCATGCAAGTGTTTAACATTTTTACAAATTAGCTTATGTATTAGTTTATGTGTGGGGTCTCATGTTGAGCATTTTGTATTGACTTATTTGACAAGTTATTTTTGTCAATGCATTTAGTGGATTTTTCTCTTGGTCTTGGAAAGTATATCAGTCCAAAAGATGACTAAAGTGCCTAGTCAAGAACATTATTTTTTTTGCAAAAAAAGGTGAATGGGTAAAGTAGACTATATGTTTAAACTAAAAAAAAATCATATAAAGTCATATGTTAGCCCTAACACCTACGTTTTTTCCATTCTTAGTCGAAAAATATTACATTTTTTTAAATATTTCTAAAAAATATTTGGAAAGTAGGCTATATTTTGAAAACTACTCATCCTATAAAGTCATATATAGACTCAAACCAATGAGTTTTATATCCTTAATCGTTAGAACAAAATATGGAATTATTGACATTTTTTCCAAAAATGATCATTTTGAAAAAGGGGTATACATTGGAAACTAGGAATTTTACAAAAAAGTGTGTTTGACATAAATGACAGGTATTTACCACTTCTACCCACAAGCCAAGTCCCAGATCTCTGGGACAACATCCAAAAATGTTTTTTGATCACACCTCGTAGGGTTAGGTTAGGTTGAGTTAAGCTACGACCTCCATCTTGGAACTTTATGACCACACTTCGTAGGTTTAGGTTAGGTTAGGTTAGGCAAGGTTCAGTTAAGCTATGACCACTATTTTGAAAAATTTTTGATCACACCTCGTAGGTTTAGGTTAAGTTAAGTTAGGTTAAGTGAAGCTACGGCCGCCATTTTGGAACTTTTTGATCACACCTTGTAGGTTAGGTTAGGCTAAGCTAGGTTTGGTTAAGTTGCAGCCAAATTTTTGGAACTTTTTGATCACACCTCGTAGGTTAGGTTAGGTTAGGCTAGGTTAAGTTAAGCTACAGCCGCCATCTTGTTAGGTTAGGCTAGGTTAAGTTAAGCTACGGCCGCCATCTTGTTAGGTTAGGCTAGGTTAAGTTAAGCTACGGCCGCCATCTTGGAGGTGGGGAGGTGGAGGTGGGTTTTGAACTGTCCAAAACACACTACTGCACAGTTTTTGCCCTAGGGACCTGATATGTATTTTTTGGGGTAGAGGGGGTAAAGACCTTTCATTTACGTTAAACAAGCTTTTTTGTAAATTTCTTAGTTCCCAAAATATAATCAATTTTGAAAATTGGACTTCTTTGGAAAAACAGAAAAAATGTTAAGTTTTGTTCTACCAATTAAGGACATAAAATCCATTTGGTTTGAGTCTATATATGACTTTTTAGGATGATTAGTTTTCAAAATATCGCCTACTTTCCAAATTGAACTTTTTTTGGATTTTGCCCCAGAGACCTGGGACTTGGTTTGTGGGTAGTGGGGGGTAAATACCTGTCATTTACGTTAAAAAAACGTTTTTGTAAAATTCCTAGTTTCCAAAATATAGCCCCCGTTTTAAAAAGAACATTTTTTGAAAAAAAATGTCAAAAATTCCATATTTTGTACTTACGATTAAGGATATAAAAGCCATTGGTTTGAGTCTATATATGACTTTATAGGATGATTAGTTTTCAAAATATGGCCTACTTTCCAAATATTGTTTTGGAAAAATTTTAAAGAATATTATATTTTTTGAATGAGAGTGGGATAGACGTAGGTGTTAGAGTTCGCATATGATTTGATATGATTTTTAGTTTAAACATATAGCCTACTTCCCCAATTTACCTTTTTTGAAAAATTTTAAAAATATATATAATGTTTTTGACTAGTCGTTGAAAGGAGTTGAGAAACAATCATTAACCTTAGAGTACTTTGGATTCTTGGAATTTTAGTGTGGTGTTTTTGCTTACAAACATGGCGGTAAGCATTATGCTACCATAACAAAAAGGGTTGAGATACTTTCCAAGACCAAGAGAAAAATCCTCTAAATACATTGACAAAAAATAACTTGTCAAATAAGCCATTACAAATAAGGTATTAACGTAAACCACCAAAAATAAGTCACCAACATATGCCACCACCATAAACCACCACCATAAGCCACCATTATAAGCCACCACCATAAGCCACCATAAGCCACCATAAACCACCACCATAAGCCACCACCATAAGCCACCATCATAAGCCACCATAAACCACCACCATAAGCCACCACCATAAGCCACCAACATAAGCCACCACCATAAGCCACCATAGACAATTTTGAAAATTGGACTATTTTAGAAAAAATGAAACAAATGTTAAGTTTTGTTTTAACGTTAAATAACTTAAAGAACATTTGTTTGAGTCTATATATGACTTTTTAGAATGATACGTTTTGAAAATATCGCCTTCTTCACAATAAAAACATTTTTGGATGTTGTCCCAGAGATCTGGGACTTGGCTTGTGGGTAGAAGTGGTAAATACCTGTCATTTATGTCAAACACACTTTTTTGTAAAATTCCTATTTTCCAATGTATACCCCTTTTTCAAAATGATCATTTTTGGAAAAAATGTCAATAATTCCATATTTTGTTCTAACGATTAAGGATATAAAACTCATTGGTTTGAGTCTATATATGACTTTATAGGATGAGTAGTTTTCAAAATATAGCCTACTTTCCAAATATTTTTTAGAAATATTTAAAAAAATGTAATATTTTTCGACTAAGAATGGAATAAACGTAGGTGTTAGGGCTAACATATGACTTTATATGATTTTTTTTTAGTTTAAACATATAGTCTACTTTACCCATTCACCTTTTTTTTCAAAAAAAATAATGTTCTTGACTAGGCACTTTAGTCATCTTAGGCACCTTAGAGTACTTTAGTGTTTTTTTTTGAAAGTTAAGTGTGTTGTTGCTGCTTAAAAACATGGCAGTAAGCATTATGTTGTGATAAAATGGACTGATATACTTTCCAAGACCAAGAGAAAAATCCACTAAATGCATTGACAAAAATAACTTGTCAAATAAGTCAATACAAAATGCTCAACATGAGACCCCACACATAAACTAATACATAAGCTAATTTGTAAAAATGTTAAACACTTGCATGGTATTACATTTTTAGTAATGCATGCGAAACATGAACTTACTTGTCTGTTGTATGAAAAGGACTAGTCAACAATGACCTGTCAACAATAGGCACTGCTTGCACATTTTTTAATTACTACCCACCTTTCTCCACTCCTAATGCAAAATGAACATGTAAAACACAAATTGGAAAAAAATCCTTGTTTCCATATTGACAAATAGAAAAAAACAACAACATTAAACTGAAATTTTAAAAACTGTAAATGGGAATTTGGTAAATTGATAAATGTGAAAACAACAAATTGGAAAATCCATGTTTTCCATATTATCAAATTGAAAAAAAAAACAACTAAAACTGACATAAAAAAACTGAAAATGGTAAATTGGAAAATTGGCATATGTATAAACAACAAAAAATGAAAAAACAAAATCCAGTGGGGGGATAGTAATCATGTTGTACAGTAACCTATAAGACTAGCATAAGGATAATTGCATGACATGTAAAACACAAATTGTAAAAAAAATCCATGTTTCCATATTAACAAATAGAACAAAAAACACTAAACTGAAATTTAAAAAAAAATGTATATGTGAATTTGGTAAATTGACAAATGAGAAAACAATAAATTGGAAAATCCATGTTTCTATATCATGAAATTGAAAAACTTTAAACTGACATTTTAAGAACTGAAAATGGGAAATTGTGAAATTAATAAATGTGTAAACAACAAAATGCAAAAATCCATGTTTTCCATATTATGAAATTGAAAACACTAAAAACCTGACATTAAAAAAACTGAAAATGGGGAATTGGAAAATTGACATATGTGTAAACAACAAAATGAAAAAAAAAATCCGTTTGGGTAGTGATCATGTTGTACAGTGACCTGTAAGACTAGCATAAGGATAGTTGCATGTACCTTATATGCTTTGGGTATGTGCATTAGCCTTTGGATTAGCTTAAGTTAGGTTTGGTAAAGTTAGGTTTAATGAGATTAGGTATGTGACCTTGTTGTTTACTCTTTTAGGAAAATGTAAAAAAGTAAAATCTAAAAATCAAAAAAATCTTAAATTTAGAATGTAAAATCTAAAATCTTTAAATGAGGTTTCTAATGGTTATGACAACACGTTTATGATTTAGTCAATGTTGATGTGTGGTATCCAATTACTGCTGACTTTGCATATTCATCACCCATTGTCTTGATCAACACCTTGGGCTTTCAAATTACTGCAGCGTTAGCCGTAGCAATAGAACTGTACGCTCCCCTGCCATGTCAGCAACATGACACCGGAAGGAACACCTGTGTAATATCCAATGACTGCTAACTTTGCATAATCATCACCCATTGTCTTAATGAACACGTAGGGTTTCAAATTACTGCAGCGTAGTCATAGCAACAAAACCGTGTGCTCTCTGCCATGTCTGTAATATGACACAGGAAATAACAAGACGTCTTACTGTACATTCATTTCCTCAGTTTTAACATCTTAAGAACAAGTATTATTCTCTTTCAACTACAAATGACTCGTTAGAACACATCCATCCACCAAGTTAGATCCCTTGACCTGCTCTCAAATGGCATGTGCCTCGTGTACTAGGGTGTGTGCATTAGCCCTAACCTAACGTTACGTACGAACTAAACAGAATGTGACTTGTTAGCTCTTATCATGCATGTGCACAGGTGAACACTTGTGTGTTAGGTCATATTACACATGAACTTACATTTTCTCACGTAAGTGCATTTCTCTGTTCCACAAGATACAAATTTAATTACTGGATTGTATCCTGCACTGTTTATGCGATATAGCTTTGCCAGGTAGTTCTCTACATATAGCAATTTTACCACTGCTCTACCTACGCCTTTTGCTCTTTCGGCTTTCTTACAGTCTAGTGTGTGATAGACAGCATTAACTGTATATCAAACCCAGTTCACCTTTGTATTTGTAATCCAAGTAATAATTTGAAAAGACACAAATGTAATCAGTTTTAAACGTTATCTCTGTTTTGTTTTGTTTAATATGTTTATGACATGCATATTAACCTGAAATCGAACCCCTAGTGAAAGGCTAACAGCTTAACCACTGCACCACTATGCCCTTGTTTCTATGTTCAACTTGTTCTAGGCCACAGACCTGGAATTCGAGTTAAGACCACCAGTACAAGAGCTAAAAGTGCTTACCACTGCAACACAGCTGGTAACATTAGACAACTGGAAATGATTATATTTCTGTTAGCAATGCATTTCGTCATCAGCCTACTGTCTGAGCACTGACAGCAACACAGTTTAGTTTAGAACAAGCGAGTGTGTGTGTGTATTGATTATTAGCCTCAAGTATTTAAAGCTTGTTGTGTGTAGCAACCATTTTGTCTCGGTAACCACTGAGCATTTTTGTGTTTTAGCTATCCTCTTTAACCTATCAAATAAAGATAGTCTACTCTTAATTCTTGATAAATCAGAGTTTGCGTACACCGTTTCTCATTTATTAACCCATACCTGCAACCTATACTCTCTCTATACTGCAGTTTGATCTGAAAACAAGTTTCAATGGTAAAAGACTTGTCAGTCACCTACACTAATTCTTTCTCTACCTAGCTATGTTTCATCACACATGGTAAACATCTCACATGTTCGTATCCAATTATTAGTTTATAAAATCTCAGGTCAATGACCTTAATGTATTGGGTATTTTGGGTAAATTCCTTGGCTATGGAAAAGGGTTAACCATCCTGAGTCCCATGACACCTCACTTATCCCTCTCTGATTATTAGTTAGCGAGATATTAAAAAAGTGTAGTTAAGCCCTTTTGATAAAAATAAATAATACATTCAAAAAAAAGAATGTCACCTCAAGTCCAACGACCTCTCATACAAGTCCCTAGCCTTATTGGATCATGAGAGATTAAAAAGCTAATGACCTATTAGTTTTAGATCTTTTGGTATTTAAAAAAAATAACTCATCTATAAATCTGTATTCAAAAAGCCCGCCCTCTTACAAAAACCCTCCAAGTGCACATGTGTAAAAACAAAACAAACAAAAAAAACATGTTAATTCATAGTAGCGATCGGCTCTTTGCTTGCGTTTCATGTGGAACAACGTTTAATTTCATTATAGCATTAGGGACCAGTCCAAAGAGACCGGTCTAAAGGGATTAGTCAAAAAGGACCCGTCAACAATGACCCGTCAACAGGGACTCGTCCACAGGGGCTCGTCCACAAAGACCCGTCAACAAGGACCCGTCAACAATGACCCGTCCACAGGGACTCGTCCACAAGGACCCGTCCACAGGGGCTTGCGTGTGCGTGCAGGTGAACATATGATTACGTCAGCAAATCATCTCATCTAGTTTCAAATTTAGCCACTACAGCGCGTTCAACACACAGAAAGTGCGTGGGAACATACGGTTACGTCAGCGAAACATGAATTCACTTGTCTGCTGTATGACTATCAGTTTAGTAGTGGTATCATGCAGCAAAAGACGTTTACCTACACACAATCCATCATTACGGTAAGCATTTTATTTCTTATCATTATGGAAATCTCCTTATTAGAATAAAATGTTATGGTGGTTCTGGTCACTTATAGCTAAACTGTAATAGATATGATTTTTTTTGTTTCTTTATAGGCTACTACAATAAATATTCACAATGCTATGGGGGTAGAACTGTTGATTAGAGAGAAAAAGCTCACTGAATTACCAATGCATACTCTTTTCCGTATCATTAACATTCAAAAAGTGGACACAATGTATAGTGAACTTGTATTATGTGTTATTGAAATTTATCAGACATTCCTTTCTACACGTTTTTAATGATATATGTCAGAAAAATGTGCTCGAGGATCTAAATCGTGGTGGACATTCTCTATATCTAATTTATGAGGGTATAAAAAACAATAAATGTATTGTACCTTCTGACTTTGAAGTTAAGTTAGGTTAGGTTAGGTAAGGTAAGGTAAGGTGGGATCTGGTTAGGTTAGGTAAGGTTAGGTTAGGTTAGGTGAGGTGAAGTTGGGTTAGGCAGAATGGCAGCGGTATGAATCAAAAGCCAGCTTCTGTCAGTTTTGCCTCACAAGGTTGAGTGTACCCCATTCCAACCCTCAGCCTAGAATTACATGTCTTGACAGAGCCAGGACTCGAACCCGATCCTCCTCAGTAACAGCCAAAAAATGCTAGCCACTACACCATAAAGTGGGGGAATATAAGGCTGGTCTTGATTGTACATGATCAATCAATAATTACCTAATAATAATAATAAATATTCCATTTAGCAACTACATAGCCGACCTCTCCCTGGGTTCTTTACATGCCTACATCGTATGACATGCGTGTCTTAATTTTTGCCAACTTTCAAAAATCACTTACCACGACTAGGAGCGAATCTGCAAGCTTGGGGTTAGTAGTCCGACACAATAACCATTCACCCACCGTGGCAAGCTATCAATCAATAATTACCTAATAATAATAATAATAATAATAATAATAATAATAATAATAAATATTCCATTTAACAACTACACGGCCGACCTCTCCCTGTGACGTCATACATGGTCTCAGGGCTTGGCAGCCATCTTGCCCATTAGCCACTGCGTCAGCTCTGAATGACCCCTCCATAAGAATAACATAGGGCTGGTTGCGCGCGGCGGCCATCTTGCGCATTAGCCCCTGTCCCAGAACCGCCTTATATTTCCTACTTCAGTTGACTACTACCTATCGCAGTGTTTACATTGTGAAAGACCATTGAAGCAACCAGTCTTTAGCATTGTCATAAGCGGTGAGTAACTGTTACCCTGACTAGGGGTATATTAGAGGACCCTTAGCAAGAATATGATCAGTTGACTACCACCACTCACAGTGACCACATCGTGAAAGATTGTCAAAACAACTATTGTACAGCCTTGTACTACACAGTAAGTAGCTGTTGGTCTTGACTTTGTATATTAGAGAACCCTTAGGAAGTATATAATCAGTTGAATACTACTTGTTACTGTGTTCACATCGTGAAAGACCGTCTCACTGTCCAGTCTACAGCCTTGTCATACGCTGTAAAGAGCTGTTTGTCTAGACTAGGGGTATATTAGAGGACCCATAACAAGAATATCACCAGTTGACTACTACCTCGCTCGGTGTTCACATCGTGAAAGATCGTCTCACCGACGAACCTCTAGCCCTGTGATACGCAGTAAGCAGCTGTTAGCAGAAATCAAGACTCATGATGGAAGAACCCATTCCTAGCTATATGTGTAAACAGTGTGGAAAAACTTTTCTTCGGGACTATGATAGAAAGCGTCATGAAGTTTCGTGTGGGGTATTTCATGAGTGTAAAACGTGTGGCAGTAAATTCAACAATGCCTACAATGGACGTTGGCATGAAGAATGTTGTAATGTTGTGTCGGCAGCTAAAAGACAAAAAGCGGAGCCTACAAAACATTACCTACTGTCATTGGTCCCAGACAAAAATTGACTTATTGAATATGAGACATCTTTTAAAGGTCGACTTAAATCCTATTTCATTCGTTGTGATACGTGTAAGGATTTAAATTCATACCTTAAAGAGTCCAAACAGCAAATAATACAAGCTATGCAGAAAGAACTATCAATGTACAAGTCAATCAAAGTTAATCTTGTGGCTGGATGTAGATTCATTCATACGTCCACCAACGAAATTACAGATCGGGCTTTTAAGCACGAAATCAGGCTCTATTTTTGGAAACAGACTTAAGTAGTTTTTTGGAAACACAATTTACAAAGTTAACTACGGAAATGGATGAATCTGAGTTAAAAGGCAGTAATTGGGCTTTGTTAGCAGTGGAAGGAGTATGCACCCTTCAATAAAGCATGGTTTTCTCAAGAGTCATCTACGGGGTCGTGTTCAGTCCTGACTGCGTTATACAGCAATGTTCGCTTAAAACAACATGCTCTAATGAATAGAAAGGTCCATGACAGAGGCTATACTAGAAATAAAATAAATAACAAGTAGAATACAATATATTTAATGACTGAAAATATGTGCATAATAATAATAATAAATAAAGGAAATCCTCCCTGACTTTCACCCCCTAAATGAATAAATATAACACTGAGCGGTAAGACTCGCTCGTCACAACAAAACAATGTGAATACAGCTTCACTCAAAATGATAAATTATAACATGAACTTGAGCTGTAAGAACTCACTCGTCACAACATATGGATACAAGTCCATTTTTTTCTGGTCAAGAAGTTATATAATATGTGGTGTACTGCTCGTTAATAAGAAACTGAGTACTGATGCGAGTCCGTTTACAACTGAAACAGTCATGTTACTCACGGAGTTGCATCTTTTAAATCACACTATGGCTATGGGACCCACCCTTAATTAATACACTATAATTACTACTGACACATGCAAGATCTAATAATACAAAAATATGACGAATCTCCCTGAGATTCCAGCTGGTGCCAGAGCACATAAATGAACAAAAAGAGCATGCCAGAAATAGGCCAAAACGCTCTCATCATAACATGGGAACATTGCCTCGCGCACCCTAAGTTGACACGGGTCATTGAACGCGTAAAATAAACACACAATAATTGAACCAACAACAACAAAATACAAGCCTAACGGCTAAAAACTATGTTTACAATTTTTATAAAACGCCAGACAAACACGAGTTTCGGAAGCTACCTTACAACTATGGACAGCACCCATTTAATCAATCAATACTCATTATAACCGATCAGGTTTTGGGAATTTAAACAACGTCTAAAATTGACGTACAGGATCCAAGCCTGTTACTAATGACAAGTCGCGTTATCTGATTTGAGCGCACCCCTCTTGTATGAGTCAACACTGCCTCAATTATCTCTCTCAGTCACTCAAGCCAGGTGTAGTTTCCGCCTGGAAACGCCAACATATCTCACTCATCCCCCTGGATGGCAAGAAAACACAAATATATACCCCAAGTCCAGCCTCGCGAGGTCATGAACTGGGCTAATGTGGAGCAAGTCAGAATAATCACCATGATATATTCTCGCTAGCACATCATAAAAATCACACTACGCACCAAAAGCTTGGACTGACTCTCATACACATATCACTGGGTCGGCTCAAAACAGATCAACAATATTACGTCCATTGCCACATTAACAAAAAATACACAACAAAAACTCGGGTGCAAAGTGCCATCCCGTTCAGATCTGCTGAAAAGCAACTATCAAAATAATCCTGATCCGTCATAAAATTCTACTCACAAATATTCTTTACCCTCCAAATTCTATTTTTAATCTCAAATTTAATTCAGTTCCATTTTTGTTATAAGGCATACCTCCGAATATTAATGCTTGACCGCGTTTTACGCAAGCGAACGCGAGCACGAGCTGCGCGTCGCCCCGTAAAGTTGAACAAAACACAATCACAATATTTACAAATTACACAACGCTCGGCTTGTCCCATATTTAATGTGTCAGTAAAACAAGAACTAATATCTACATTACCAAACAAGCAAACAAATATCTACAAAATATGTCCCATAATACCATAGCTGATTTAATAAATAAATAAATTCATTTGTACTTATTCTTTAAAACAGCGTCAAGGATACGTCTGCAGCCATCTCCTTTAAGATGTTTATCTCGTCATCGACATCTTCTGGCAAATGTCCTGCTGGTTCCAAGATCCGGTCTCGTTCTTAGACGTTAGCTCGTGCTGAATTAAATAAAGTTTTGTCAGATGCACACACGATATATTTCCTACTACATTCACCTATCAAGTACTAAATTCCTTGACAGTCTATTTGGTGAATTATTTCGATGAACTAGTCCTACTGATAGTGCTGGGACTACAAATAAATCACTGAAGTTATACTTGTAACTTGACGAAACTGTTCCATGTTCAAATAAAAATCAACGTCACGTTATCAGACGCACGAATTAAAGAGTGTGAACGTTACGTCCTCAGACGCACAAAAATAAGTGTATGACGTTACGTCCTCAGACGCACGAAAATAAGTGATTCTCTCGAAGCATCCTGGATCCTTATAAATGAAATTGACTAGGGTAGGTGTGGAAGGGGATTTATGAGAGAATATTCCATAATAATTATCAGACTAGCATGCGATCGGTATCATTGAGTTCGTAGCGGTGTGGAGGTTACGATTATGCTGTAGCCGTCTCGAATCGATCGTGGAATTAATCTGTAGATAACTCCCGCGTTAATCTACCAGGGTGCGTTATCAAGCCGAGTTGCCGCTAAAACAAGGCGTCTTGATATTATTGGCCCAGACTTTTGTATGTCTTTGCGCGCTTTTACATGTATTTCTGCAGTAGGGAGTGGTTAACATGAAGATTGACCAATTGCCTCGTAGCATTCGATTTTCTTCTTGGCGCCAACCTTCATAGCAACAGGCCATAATGTGCGTGCCCAAGCCGTCTCCGCGCTAAATGTTGCACCTGTCCTATGTGTCAAGAATATTTATGCTTCTTCCTAAAAATACCACAGGAGCTTAAACCATTGTGTCCTCTCGGCCACTGATTTCTCAATATTTCCCAACACCGTCTGGCTCTCATATCTGCTGTCTGTAGAAATGTATCAAAAGATGATGAATAATTATTAGAATCCTTTATACAGCCTGTGGATAAAGGGTTCACAATCCTCCTGCATGGAAAAAATCGAACATAGCATATAGTGGATTTAAAAAAAACACATAACATCTGTAATCCATTTCTGCCAATCCTAGAGAAATCTCCCTCTCATCAGTCTAGTCTAGCCGCCACTGTCGTTGGAGTGTCAACACGCACTCGTGTTTACTTCCAGCTTCCTCATTCATTCAGACATTCCCAAGCCTGCCTGCTTGTCTGATCGCCTAAGGCTAGTACCTCCCCTTTCCAGTACCCTTATCTCTCTCGCTCGTTCTCTCGCTGTGTCGTCATCGTCAGAGCTCATTAGTGTTAGACCACAGCAGGCTGCTCCCTACTTCCTCGTTCAAATGACGTACTCACTGACCCACGTATAGTTGGATGTGCAAAAGTACTTCCATATATTTAATTTGCAGCATTATTCCTGCGTTCCCAAGGTTCACTAGTAAAATACAATTTTAAATTCGCCGCATTGTAGACAGACAATGTACCTGTACTCAATTCTTTCACTCTGTATGCGTTGTTACCAAGATTACGTACTGCACCAGAATTTATTGAAGGTCATTACTCAAGAACTGATCTGGAGATGAACCAAGACCCCAGAAAATAAATGAGTGGATAAAAATTTTTATTTATTAAAAATTTCGAGAAATATGGGAAAAACTGTATGGAAATGAGTGAAATACTATAGATCTTATGCATTTATAAAAGGCGAGGAAGTAGGAATGATTTAAAGATGAACATGTATTCCATTATATGAATGTGGGAGGTCCATATTACGAGGAACATCACGCCACTTGAAGCGAGAGTTACGTCATGAGAGAGGGGAAATTACGAAGGTCGAACTGCGGACTGAAGTGAGGAGAGGTGGTAGGAGTTACGTCACACCACGAGAGGGGAGGAAGAGAGACTGGAACTTGAGGACTGCGGAGAACAGGACGAGAGAGTTCTTTCCAATTTGAGATTTGAACGAGACAAGACCTCGAGCAGAAACGAGTTTTCTTATAATAGTGCTACGGTTCATAAAAGTTGGAAGCAAGGAAGAGTGCAATTCCAGAACTTACAGTAACTTAGGAGCAAGCTACAATATATAAAGCAGAACGGAACAGTACAACCATATATTGCAGTGCTTATGCAAAGTTGTTCCACATAGCTTGAAACATTTCGACGAGAAGCTATTCAGCATTTCTACGTGTAAAAGCATATTCGAACATTACATTGAAAATGCAAGTTAAAAGTCAGCAACGGGGAGGTCTCAATTACATTATCAGAAATATGAATATTACCATGTGCTAAGGTAAAAGCATAGGGAAGTGAAGATTACAAGGATGTCAGTTGAATTCCAGATTCACTAACATGAAGGCGCAACATAACATCTACGCAAAGCGCCACATCACCGAGCAAAACTTACATTTCTACAAGAGTTTTAACACATCTTGGAATACGAAAACGCTTGCATAAACGACAATATACCACCGTCATGTCTATTCTGAAGAAAACCGATGTCTATTCTGAAGAAAACCGATGTCTATTCTGAAGAAATCCGATGTCTATTCTGAAGAAACCCAGATGTCTATTCTGAAGAGATGGAGAATCGAAGCCAGACTACTTGCAGTGAACGAGGAACGGAGAGCTGGCGGAGCTGTTCACGGCGAGGTCATTCACCACGAGTCCAGCTGGCTCTGTCACCAACCGGTCTTCATAGCTGTGGGCGATGCTATGGAGCACGACAAGTGTGGTTTGGGAGCAGAGATGCAGGTATTTTCAACAGTCCAGAAGCCAGCACAAGGTAGTGAAGAAATTGTCTTTTATCATGTAGAATTGTAGTTATGTTCTGTGATTATCCAATTGACCAACCGCATATTTTCCAACCGCATATTTTTCAACAATATTTTTAACAGTATTTTCAACAGCAATTTTTTAACTGCATTATTTAAAACGTATAATTTTGTCAAAGTAATTAAATTTGTGTAGATCTTGTTATAGTGATTTTTCGTATTTTTCTACGGAGTTATTTGCCTTGTTCTTGAAAATTTCAGTCACTTGGACGAAATTTTGGCATGTTGATGCTATTAACACTAAGGTTATATTAATGTAAAATCGTGTAATATTTTTCATATTTGCGTTAGATTTAATTTAATTAAATCTGTTTTATCGCAGCGATGGAATATAAATGAATTGTTCAGAGGAACTCAGAACGAATTGTTTAGAGGAATATAAAACGAAGTATTGAAAGGAATATAAATGAATTGTTTAAAAGAATATAAACAAATTGTTTAAAGGAATATAAAGCAAATTATTTAAAAGAATGTAGAGTGAACTATTTAAAAGGAATAGAACGTTGAACGAATGAAAGAAGGAGTAAGATTGTAATTGAATTAAAATGAAGTTTATTGGAGCAAATTTAAGTACAGCATATTTAAGAAGTAATGTCACGAAGTGTAAAGAATATTTCGACAACTCATGATGTTGATTCGAGTGTCAGAAATGTATTATGAACGGAAGTATTACGAAAAGCTTATACACATATGTCTAATGAGATTTAGAGCGTTAAAAAGCATAGATGAATTTGTTAAACAAATATATTAACGGAAAGAAGTCAAACTTATATCTTTTGTTAAGAATATGAATATTTACTGATATTTCTTGAAAAGTTGTAATAAAATGTAAAGCTGAATTTAAACACGTGAACAAGAAAGTTAACAAAGTTAAATCACAGGGTGATCAGAAAGTGAAAGTACAGAGATTTATTGCAGAAATGGAATTATGAGCACGAGGCGAAGTTATATCAGGATAGAGGAGAAATGTTAAAGTAAAGGAAGTATATGTATTGAAGTGGAAGTTTATAGTTGAATTACCGTGCAAATTAAGGAGATATAAACGTAAAAGGAGTTACGTAATTTTACGAAGGGAGGCTGAGGAGTCTCTAAGTTTTTCTAGTATTGATTGCAATAATTGTGAAGTTATGTGAGTGTATTGAAGGAAGATTCTGTACAGGGTGTTTAAGAGAGAAAGTAATTGTTGTATAATTATGAAGGAGGAGTGTGGAAACGAAGGTTAATGCCGTGCACGTCCAGTATTCACGTTTATCAGAAGATTGTTAACTCAGTAAAGAATTTCAGAACTTATTTCAGTATTTCATGATATATAGATAAAGGTAAAAAGGAACAGTGCTTAGCTTAAATGTTTGTCACTTATGTTCAATTGATTATGACGAGTATTTATTACTTTCAACACGATAGTTGCGGTGTATGTTTGGATTTGATGTTTAAGAAAATTGAGTAGATGAAAGACTTATTGGAGGAAGGAAATTTAATCTTCGACATTATGAAGTGTAAAATTTGAAATTCATAAAAGAATGTATATATGCACATAGTTCATGAATAATTTTGATTAGATATGGAACTACGGTTCATAGTTGAAGCGGACCTGTATAAAATAGGGCAATACTTAATAACACGCCGTTTCACATTTTCTAACTATATAAATGCCACGTGCAAATTTATTTTTGCAGTTATTTTTGTTGAAGTGTCAGGGAGACACAATATTCAGGGAGGAAGCCAGTTTTTTATACTTGTTTTTTTAGCTTAATAAACGGCTGGCGCTTTTTAGCGACTTAGTAAATTTTTATCTTAGCTGATACCGTTTTCATTGTCGTCATCGTCGAAAATAGTACTACGAGGTATAGATACAGGCGCTCGCTATAGATTAGACCTTATCACCCCTCGAGATCGGAGTTTCTCAATTTGCTCTAAATGTAAATGATAGTAGAAATTTGTACCTTGTCTAGTAGTACTATTTTCTTTACGAATAATATTTATCCTGTATGTTCCTGAAATTCCCAATTTTACTTAGTAGGCATGGTAAGTTTGTGAGCTGGGTAACTTACATGTCTGCAATCCTTTTTCGAGCTGTGGATATAAGTACTGATGGGTTTCTTCGGGCGCATATAGATGATATTATTTAAATGGCGTGCCCATCCGTGGGGCATTCGAAAAGTATTCGAAGAGCATTCGAAAGAGCACTCGAGAGAAGAAGTTTGGAAGTACTCGGGAGTGAGGCCATATTAGTTTTGAAAAGAAAAATGCTGATCCCAAATTTAATGATTGTTGAGATGAACACAACATCAGGAGATTAGTGGAGTACACTATAGTTGTGAGGCATAATTTTTAAACCAGCTAACGACATTTGTCATGTAACAGTAAATTTAAAAGTAAATTCATGTTGTTAAACATAGGTTAAGTGAGATGATAGAATGAAGCGATGTCAGTTCAGTAAAATGGGACGATGAGATATACGAGATAACTCGCGATTAAAATAGATGTAAGTAGGATTAAGATGTTTTATATATTCCATCACTGGTATAAAATGCATGCGTTGGTCAATCTGGATATTCACTGGTAATTTTTGTAGTCGATACTTCCCTTATTCTCAAGAAAAGAAGAATTATGTCAACGAATGATATGACGTTCATTCGAAGGATGCTTGAAACCATGAAGGAAGGTCAAAGTACGTTGACCAAAGACCTTAAAGCCCTCCACCAATTGACACACAACAACATTAAACAGTTGAAAACCGAGATTCAGAAACCAGTAGCTACTGTAAAATCAGAAGTCAAGGCAGAGTTATCAGTTGCTCAAACACTTACTACGGCTAGTATAACATTAGCACAGAAAGAAGCTAGGAAAATACATGAGGAGGTCAAGAAAAATCAGGAAAAAGCACAGGAAGAAGCTAAGTTAGCTTTAGAGGGGGCCAGAAAGGAAGATAGACTAGCTAGAGAGAAGGAAAGAGAAGAAGCCAAGTTAGCTTTGGAAGAGGCAAATAGGATAAGAGCAGAGATAAGATTAGCTCAGGAAAAAGCTCGCGAGGAGGACAGGTTAAGTCAGGAGCAGGCTAGATTAGAAGATAGAAAGATCCAAGCCGAAATAAGAGCAGCACAGGAGGAGGTCAGGAAAAATCAGGACAAAGCTCAGAAAGAAGCTAGGAAAATACATGAGGAAGCTAGGAAAAATCAGGAAAAGGCTCAAAGAATTTTAGAAAGGCAGGTAATGCACAGGAAGAATTAAAAGCTTCATTTGATCAAGTCAAACAGGACATGGCAGGAAAAGTGATAGAAATCCAATTAGCTAACTGTAATCACATGATAGAACTAGAACAGAAATTACAGGCTAGTATTAGCTCAATTAAGGAAGAAAATAACACTCATCATGTACACATTTCAGGGGCCCAGAACAAACTCAAGGAGCAACTTGACAATCTAAATGGCACTGTTGGTGAATTACAGGTCAAGTTGGAAGGTCAAAGTAAACTGATTGAAGAGGGTATAAATGTACATATAAATGCTTCCATTGTAATGGCAGTTACGGACATGAAGGAGGAGGTCGTAACAGTCACAACTCAAATCATAACAGAAATACACCATAAATTAGCAAATGACATTAAAGCTATAGAGTTATGTTCCAATATTAATGTTAGCAAGGTACGGGAAGATCTATCTAAACGGATAGATACATTACAAGTTAATAATGTAGCCACGCTGACAGAGATTGTTAATAAAACAAATTTAACTAACTCAAACGAATTTGACAAAATTAAATGTACGGTCGATGAGATAAGCATAGAACTAGCGAAAATTCGATCAAAGCAGGATAAGGACACCAGCGAGATAGAACAGCAGTTAAAGTCACTTACGATAGGAGATGCTACATTTTCATCTACGTTGAGAACTGAAGTCAGGGAGGACATCAGACAGGACTTGACGAGATTTTTCCAAGCAAGAGATGAAAAATTGAATGAAGAAATAAGAAGATTAGAGGCTAGGACGGACAGGATAGAAGAGGATAAGGAAAGCGAGATTAGTCAACAGCAAATTCCGAAGTCCAATTTTAACTTCAGTCGAGAGCCATTTCAAACTGAAATAGGGGAATTTGGAGGAGATTTTGAACCTTACCAGAGTAGGTCAAATGCCAATGTCATCGTAATCAAGAATAATGATGAGAAACCGAACAAATTCAGTGGAGTAGGAAACATTACTGCAGTAGAATTTCTGAGAGACATGAGGTCGTATTTAGAAGACAATAGGATACCTCGTGAAATACATATGAGGGTTGTAGAAAAATACTTGGATTTAGAAGCGTTAGTATGGCACAGAGCTTTCAGATACACGTATCAAACATTTGAAGAATTCGCTATAGCTCTGCAGAAACGATTTTGGAGCAAGGAACTTCAACAAGATATACGAGCAGACATTTATTCTAAGAAGTATGCATATTCTAGTCCAACGAAATACGCAAGTTTCTTCACGAAACAATTAGCACGCTTGCAGTATTTGCAACCCCCTTAGGCGGAAGAAGACTTGGTTCACGCTATTTCATGCCAGCTACCAACGGAAGTTAGGAGACACCTCATTTCGGCAAACGTGAAAACTCTAGAAGGAATGGCAGAAATTTTGAGAAGACTGGATCACACGTCTAATGTGTCCACCAACTCAACTGGAAATCAAAACCAGAGAGGTAGAAACCAGGAACCGAGAGAAATTCATACCATACACATCGATCAAATGCAGCAAACAGAGGAGAACAAAAATGGAGTAGGTCCAACGAGATCCAGGATGTATGGACAGAATCGATTTCGACCAGATTATCAAAGACCTAGAGAAGGAAGACCATATGAAAATCAAAGATGGAGGAATAACTATTACACCAGGAACAATGATTATCGTAGAGAGGGATATTATAGCCGAAATAACCCTACGAATAATTATGGATATCGGAGATATCAGAACTGGAGAAACACGAATAATTATTCAAGACAGCAACAACAGCAAAGTCAACAAAATCAAGGTTGGAGGAATAATAATAATGTAAGAAGGTATTATGATGACTGGGAAAGAGAAAGTCAGGAATACCTAAGGAATCTCAGAGAAAGGAACGCGAGAGACCAAAATCAGGGTCAACATAACCTGAATCAAGAACCTCAACCTGGAACAAGCAGAGATAGAAGGAATGAAGACCCAGGAGGAGTACAAAAAAAACGTCAAATTCCAAAAAGTAAAAGGAGAAGAAAACAGCACCGTAACCAGACATGAAATCCAGATTAATGAGTTGTATGAAGCCACGAATGAAGATCTCCTGTATGAGAGAGAAGAGACAAAAACAGACAGAGTAGCGAGATTACCGATTATAGAAATCATATCAGAAGGAGAATGCCTGAGAATACTACTAGATACGGGAGCAACAGCATCAATTTTATCAGAGAACTGTTTTCACAGATTGAAAGATGGAAATTCACTTATAGCAATGCCCGTTTCAACTATTAAAGTCAGGGGCGTATTTAACGACAAGACCATGAAATGTAAAGTCCAAGCACTAATGGAATTCTCTATAAATGAATACAGATATGAGCAGATATTCATAGTCTTGAGCCAGATAAATTTTGATGCTATTTTAGGCATTGATTTTATAACAAAGACTGGAGCTGTGATCGATTTACGAAATGGAGTCATAAGATTTAATGAAGGCCTACATCAATCAGAGGATACGAGGAAGGATGAGAATGAGTGTAGTTTGATTGACGAAACTACAGAAGAAAATCTTGTGAAGATTGTTATGGAAGTTGAAGCAGAAGGAATACCTCACTATGGCAGAAAGATTGAGAATTTTGAAGATCAGAGGGAGAAATTGGAAGAATTGGTCACGACTTATGCAGACATTTTTGATAACAAGCCAGGCATTATAAGAGGATATAAATATCAGATTAAGCTCGCTGATGACACACCTTTTCAGAAGAAATTGTATCCAATTCCGGAGAAGTATCAAGCTGAAGTGACAGAGATCATAAAAGGCATGGAAAAAGAAGGGATTGTAAGAAAGCAAGCCACTCCTTATTTAAATCCACTCACTGTTGTGAAGAAAGCAGATGGTAGTCTTAGACTATGTTTAGATGCCAGGGGCATAAATACTCTTCTGCTGAAAGAATTCGACAGGCCACCGAAAATTAGAGAACTACTGAGAAGATTCAAGAATAAAACCTGTTTCTCAGTGATAGATTTAACTGCAGCATTTCATCAAATAGAGCTTACAGAAGACAGCAAATGTTATACAGGTTTCATGTTCAATCAAACCTGTTACGTATACCAAAGAGTACCATATGGATTGGTAAATTCAAGTCCAGCACTTATCAGAGCCTTGGATGACAAGTTGAGTGAAGAAGTGAAACAATTTGCTATTTGCTACGTGAATGATATCATCATATCTTCAGAGACACCGGAGCAACATTTCATGCATTTGACGAAGCTATTTGATAACCTCAGAAGTGCAAACATCAAGGTGAAATTGGATAAATGTCATTTCTTTCAAGAGAAGATCAACTTTCTTGGGCATACTATAGACAGATTTGGTTACCATCCGAATGAAGACAAGATTGAAGCGATTTTGAAATTTCCAACACCCAAGAAAATCAAAGACATCAGAGCTTTTGCGGGTCTTTGTCAGTTTTTCAGTAGTCATTGTCCACGTTATTCAGAAATCATGGCACCTCTACATGAGCTTCTAAAGAAGAACAATAGATGGAAATGGGATGCAGCTGC
Source organism: Meconema thalassinum (assembly GCA_946902985.2). Taxonomy (NCBI): domain Eukaryota; kingdom Metazoa; phylum Arthropoda; class Insecta; order Orthoptera; family Tettigoniidae; genus Meconema; species Meconema thalassinum. The sequence continues at coordinate 52,770,995 of OX336388.2, read as the reverse complement.
TGAGAATGCCTTTATTCAAGCAAAGGAAATGCTCAGAGATAACATCAAGTTGGAGTACCCAGATTTTGAAAGAACATTCATCATAGAAACGGACGCTTCACGAGTTGGTATTAGTGCAGTCTTATATCAGAAGGATCAAGATGGCAATCCTCACTATATTTCATTCAGCAGTAGGAAGTTACGCACGCACGAGCTGAATTACTTCACGACGGAGCTTGAAGCTTTAGCCGTCATAAATGCTCTACAAAATTGGAAGAAATTATTGCTGGGCCACAAGATCATAATCAGAACGGATCATAAAGCACTAGAATTCATGTTGAAGTCAGACTTGTCAAGCGATAGGATGACCAGATGGGCCATGTTTTTGCAACAATTTGATGCCACGATAGTTCATGTACCTGGAAAAGACAACCTACTAGCAGATATTCTTTCCAGACATCCGATTCCTGATGAGAGAGATGTGAGAGTTAATGTTATCCAGACAGATATTGAAGATCAAGAAACGCTGGATAAGCTGAGAAGAATTCCTCTTTTTCAAAAGAAGCATGCACCATTCAGGAACATTTATCGATTTTTGTCAGGGAGAATGACAAGGAGGCACGCCTAATACTTCGAAACGAGAAGGAAAGCTAGACACTACATTCTCGTGGGAGAAACTGTATGTAAATACATTGATGCCAGACATACGAAAGTACGAGTTGCTATTCCACCAGAACTTATTGTGCCACTAATTTGGTTAGTACACAAAAGTATAGGCCACGGAGGAGTTGACAAAACATACTATACCATGTTAGAAAAATTCTACTGGATTAATATGAGAGAATCCATAACCATAGTGATCAGATCTTTTGAACTGTGTCAGAAGAATAAATATAATTCTGAACTATTGAAGGAGAGACCTAAAGCGATTATTCCGACGAAACCATTGGAATTGTTTAGTCAGGATATTTTTGGACCTGCACCTAAAGGAGACAGAGGAAACCAGTATGTGTTAGTTACAATGGATGTATTCTCCAAAATTGTAATGCTCAATCCCATGCAGAAAGCAACAACGAGGAATGTTTTATATCACCTGGAGAGGAACATTATTCCAAAGTTAGGAAAACCAGAGAGACTATTAACAGACCATGGAACGCAATTCACTTCTGCAGAATTTCAGGGAGCGATGGATAGGTTGGATATTGTTCACCTATTTTCATCAGTTCGAAGCCCAGAGACGAATCCTATTGAAAGAACTATGCTGGAATTTTCAAAGTACATTCGCTTGTATAGTGCAGATAATCATGCGAATTGGGTAAAGATTGTACCACTAGTGGAATTTTGCATCAATAATACGAGACATGAGAGCACCAACGATATTCCAATCATGTTGCATTTTGAAGAGAAACCCGTACGACCATGGAACGGAATCTTCAATATTCCGGAAGATAACGAACCACCGATGGACCAGAGAATCGAAGAAGCGAGGATCCAGTTGAACAAGGCGGTTGAGAAGAGATTAAAACGTTTAGAAGGGAAGAAATTCAGTGGACCGCTACGAGAAGGTGACCTTGTATTAGTCAGGATTCCTGTGAAAGCTGACGTACTGAAAAAAGTGTATATCAAATTCAGTAACCTGTTCAGAGGACCGTTCAAAGTAGATACAGTCTACGGTAATAATTGCTTAAAATTGTAAGAGTGGAAGATAATAGATCCATTGGAAAATTCAACCATTCCAAATTGAAAAGATTTTACCCACAGATACAGTAAAATAAATAAATTCAGTCTCACAGAACGGAGAAATTACTGGTATTAAAGAAAGCACAGGCTATACTTTACTTTAAATTAGCAACAGGGAAATGCGCCAGAATTTATTGAAGGTCATTACTCAAGAACTGATCTGAAGATGAACCAAGACCCCAGAAAATAAATGAGTGGATGAAAATTTTTATTTATTAAAAATTTCGAGAAATATGGGAAAAACTGTATGGAAATGAGTGAAATACTATAGATCTTATGCATTTATAAAAGGCGAGGAAGTAGGAATGATTTAAAGATGAACATGTATTCCATTATAAGAATGTGTGAGGTCCATATTACGAGAAACATCACGCCACTTGAAGCGAGAGTTACGTCATGAGAGAGGGGAAGTTACGAAGGTCGAACTGCGGACTGAAGTGAGGAGAGGTGGTAGGAGTTACGTCACACCACGAGAGGGGAGGAAGAGAGACTGGAACTTGAGGACTGCGGAGAACAGGACGAGAGAGTTCTTTCCAATTTGAGATTTGAACGAGACAAGACCTCGAGCAGAAACGAGTTTTCTTATAATAGTGCTACGGTTCATAAAAGTTGGAAGCAAGGAAGAGTGCAATTCCAGAACTTACAGTAACTTAGGAGCAAGCTACAATATATAAAGCAGAACGGAACAGTACAACCATATATTGCAGTGCTTATGCAAAGTTGTTCCACATAGCTTGAAACATTTCGACGAGAAGCTATTCAGCATTTCTACGTGTAAAAGCATATTCGAACATTACATTGAAAATGCAAGTTAAAAGTCAGCAACGGGGAGGTCTCAATTACATTATCAGAAATATGAATATTACCATGTGCTAAGGTAAAAGCATAGGGAAGTGAAGATTACAAGGATGCCAGTTGAATTCCAGATTCACTAACATGAAGGCGCAACATAACATCTACGCAAAGCGCCACATCACCGAGCAAAACTTACATTTCTACAAGAGTTTTAACACATCTTGGAATACGAAAACGCTTGCATAAACGACAATATACCACCGTGATGTCTATTCTGAAGAAAACCGATGTCTATTCTGAAGAAAACCGATGTCTATTCTGAAGAAAACCGATGTCTATTCTGAAGAAACCCGATGTCTATTCTGAAGAAACCCAGATGTCTATTCTGAAGAGATGGAGAATCGAAGCCAGACTACTTGCAGTGAACGAGGAACGGAGAGCTGGCGGAGCTGTTCACGGCGAGGTCATTCACCACGAGTCCAGCTGGCTCTGTCACAAACCGGTCTTCATAGCTGTGGGCGATGCTATGGAGCACGACAAGTGTGGTTTGGGAGCAGAGATGCAGGTATTTTCAACAGTCCAGAAGCCAGCACAAGGTAGTGAAGAAATTGTCTTTTATCATGTAGAATTGTGGTTATGTTCTGTGATTATCCAATTGACCAACCGCATATTTTCCAACCGCATATTTTTCAACAATATTTTTAACAGTATTTTCAACAGTAATTTTTTAACTGCATTATTTAAAACGTATAATTTTGTCAAAGTAATTAAATTTGTGTAGATCTTGTTATAGTGACTTTTCGTATTTTTCTACAGAGTTATTTGCCTTGTTCTTGAAAATTTCAGTCACTTGGACGAAATTTTGGCATGTTGATGCTCTTAACACTAAGGTTATATTAATGTAAAATCGTGTAATATTTTTCATATTTGCGTTAGATTTAAATTAATTAAATCTGTTTTATCGCAGCGATGGAATATAAATGAATTGTTCAGAGGAACTCAGAACGAATTGTTTAGAGGAATATAAAACGAAGTATTGAAAGGAATATAAATGAATTGTTTAAAAGAATATAAACAAATTGTTTAAAGGAATATCAAGCAAATTATTTAAAAGAATGTAGAGTGAACTATTTAAAAGGAATAGAACGTTGAACGAATGAAAGAAGGAGTAAGATTGTAATTGAAGTAAAATGAAGTTTATTGGAGTAAATTTAAGTACAGCATATTTAAGAAGTAATGTCACGAAGTGTAAAGAATATTTCGACAACTCATGATGTTGATTCGAGTGTCAGAAATTTATTATGAACGGAAGTATTACGAAAAGGAAGAAGGAAGGAAGGAAGATTGTAGTTTTACGTGACCGTGAATCTTGTGATTATGAGCCACGGGGCCTCCTTTTTACGTGGAATCCGAACCACAGGACATGGCATTTCACTTCGAAAATCTCACATGCATTGACAGGGAATCGAACCCAGACCGCCTTGGTGAGAGGCATACAGCTAGACCGCTGAGCCACCACGCCCCCTATTACGAAAAGCTAATACACATATGTCTAATGAGATTTAGAACGTTAAAAAGCATAGATGAATTTGTTAAACAAATATATTAACGGAAAGAAGTCAAACTTATATCTTTTGTTAAGAATATGAATATTTACTGATATTTCTTGAAAAGTTGTAATAAAATGTAAAGCTGAATTTAAACACGTGAACAAGAAAGTTAACAAAGTTAAATCACAGGGTGATCAGAAAGTGAAAGTACAGAGATTTATTGCAGAAATGGAATTATGAGCACGAGGCGAAGTTATATCAGGATAGAGGAGAAATGTTAAAGTAAAGGAAGTATATGTATTGAAGTGGAAGTTTATAGTTGAATTACCGTGCAAATTAAGGAGATATAAACGTAAAAGGAGTTACGTAATTTTACGAAGGGAGGCTGAGGAGTCTCTAAGTTTTTCTAGTATTGATTGCAATAATTGTGAAGTTATGTGAGTGTATTGAAGGAAGATTCTGTACAGGGTGTTTAAGAGAGAAAGTAATTGTTGTATAATTATGAAGGAGGAGTGTGGAAACGAAGGTTAATGCCGTGCACGTCCAGTATTCACGTTTATCAGAAGATTGTTAACTCAGTAAAGAATTTCAGAACTTATTTCAGTATTTCATGATATATAGATAAAGGTAAAAAGGAACAGTGCTTAGCTTAAATGTTTGTCACTTATGTTCAATTGATTATGACGAGTATTTATTACTTTCAACACGATAGTTGCGGTGTATGTTTGGATTTGATGTTTAAGAAAATTGAGTAGATGAAAGACTTATTGGAGGAAGGAAATTTAATCTTCGACATTATGAAGTGTAAAATTTGAAATTCATAAAAGAATGTATATATGCACATAGTTCATGAATAATTTTGATTAGATATGGAACTACGGTTCATAGTTGAAGCGGACCTGTATAAAATAGGGCAATACTTAATAACACGCCGTTTCACATTTTCTAACTATATAAATGCCACGTGCAAATTTATTTTTGCAGTTATTTTTGTTGAAGTGTCAGGGAGACACAATATTCAGGGAGGAAGCCAGTTTTTTATACTTGTTTTTTTAGCTTAATAAACGGCTGGCGCTTTTCAGCGACTTAGTCAATTTTTATCTAAGCTGATACCGTTTTCATTGTCGTCATCGTCGAAAATAGTACTACGAGGTATAGATACAGGCGCTCACTATAGATTAGACCTTATCACCCCTCGAGATCGGAGTTTCTCAATTTGCTCTAAATGTAAATGATAGTAGAAATATGTACCTTGTCTAGTAGTACTATTTTCTTTACGAATAATATTTATCCTGTATGTTCCTGAAATTCCCAATTTTACTTACTAGGCATGGTAAGTTTGTGAGCTGGGTAACTTACATGTCTGCAATCCTTTTTCGAGCTGTGGATATAAGTACTGATGGGTTTCTTCGGGCGCAGTACAATACAGAAGGGTCCGGTAAATTTTGGACTGAACTTGTTAAATACCTTCTTCTCTGGATCAGATGTCGCTGGCTTCCGTACTAATACAAGCTCGTTGACTAATAGTTCTCTGTGATACCTCTTATTTCTGACACGACGTAATCTGCGATCCGCCTGGTTTCTCATATGGACTCTCGTTCTCTCAATTCTCAACTCATGACCAACCATGGGATCTTGTGGACAATTGATGATGTTGCTCCACGATCTTATTGGATATTCGTTCATGTGCAAGACCATGGGAATCCGGCCTGTCGACTCATGTCTAGTTGTATTCATACAGGTCTCTACGTCTTTGATCCTGTCTACCCTCTTGTGATGTTCATTGGGAATGAAGATCCTTAAGTATTTAGTAACACATTTTATTGCGCGTTCGCTAGGATTAGCTTGAGGGTGGCGAATGCTACTAAACATGTGTTTCACATCCAAGTCTTCCATACCTTTTTTGAATTCGGCGCTCGTAAAATAGCTTCCATGGTCCGACAATATAAACTCTGGTTTTCCAAGGATTGGAATAACTCTATTCCGAATACGACTGAGTACTTGCTTCGATGTAGTTTTCTGAATGGGGCACAATACGACAAACTTAGAAAACACATCAATACACACTAGCAAGTGACGGCAACCTCGCCTACCTTTCGGGATTGGACCGAAACAGTCCAGGGCCACAAGCTCGCAGGGTTTCTGAGGTAGCAATGGTCTAGGATACTGCCTCATTAAGTAATTATTCGGTTTCGTCCTCTGAGAGGGATCGCAAGTCGTTATTACGTCACAGATGGTAGTCCTCATTCGCGGCCATGTAAACGTTTCTCCTATGGTCGCCTGTGCCTAGTCTAATCCCACGTGACCGAAACTTTCATATATGTTCCAAGTAAGTCCTATTTGTAATGATGCAGGTACCATGATACGTAATTTGGTGTGTTCTTCATCTATCCATTTATGCAGTAAATTGTTGAGGTAGACATATCTTCCTTCTCTGGCTTTTGCTTCTCTGTAGGCTGGGGTTCTTGCTGGTAATTCCTTCTTAAAATACTGGATCATTTGATACATCCACGGTTCTGCTTCCTGCTCTCGTCGTATCTCCCGTAATTCCTCCAAGAATGCATGGTCCTTTGCTGTTAAATCAATATGCTGTACTATCGCTGTTTCTTCGGTATCAGGCTCGGGGTTCCTGCTTAATACATCCGGAATTACATTATTTTTTCCTGGGCAGTGTTCAATTTCTATGGTAAATTGTTGTATGTAGATGGACCAACGTGTCACACGCTCGCTAGCCATAGACGTCTTGAACAAAAACGTTAGTGCCTTGTGGTCTGTTCTAATAACAATGGGGTAACCATATACAATTCGTTTCCATTGTTGTAAAGCATGAAGTATTGCCAACAATTCGAGTTCCGTGACCGTATAGTTGCGCTCGTGTTTACGCAATCTGCGGCTCACAAATGCTAAATAATCACGCTGTTGAAGGTTAGCTGGATCTTCTTGGTATAACATTGCTCCTATACCAACCATGGAAGCATCCGCTTGGATAATAAATTTCCGTTGAAAGTCTGGATAACCTAGTTTGATACAATTTTCCAGTAATAATTTGGTCTCTTGAAATGATTTCTCACACTCAGCGTTCCAAAGCCATTTGTTGTTCTTCTTCAGCATCTTGTTCATAGGTGCTACGGTTTCAGTATATCCCGGGCAGTTTTCCTTAAAGAAGCCCGTCACGCCAAGGAAAGCTCTGATATATTTCACTCTCGTTGGTGTAGGGAAATTCTTTATTGCCTCTATCTTCGCAGGGTTTGGTCTCACTCCATCCTGGTCAATGATGTGCCCCAATTATAAAATCTCCTTCTTAAAAAAATGGGATTTCTTCAAGTTGACTTTAAAATTTGCAGTTCTAAGGTTGTTCAAAAGCTTATCCAAATTTTCCATATGTGTCTCGATGTTATCTGAAGCCAAGAGTATATCGTCAATATCTTCACTTCTTCAGTCAGGTTCCGATCCAAGGCTCGAATTAATGCGCATCCAGCAGTTTTAACGCCGAAGGGCATGCGGACGAAGCAATATGTCTGATTATCGAACAAGAAGCCAGTAAGAAGCTGTGACTTCTCATCCAGTTCGATATGGTGAAACGAATTCGTCAGATCTACAGATGAATAGATACTCTTGTTCTTAAATCCTTTTAAGACGTCTCTGATGATTGGCGCTCTGTCATACTCGGGAAAAATAAGGCGCATGTTTAGATTTCTGGCGTCTAGACAAAGTCTAATGGATCCATTTGGTTTTGTGACTGCCAAAATCGCATTTAAATAAGGTGTAGGAGTCTTCTTAATCACCCCAGCTTGCAACATATCATCTATAATCCTTTTGACCTGCTCCCGATATTTTTCTGGTATAGGGTACAATTTGCTTCGAAATGGGGACCAATCCTCAACCTGCATAGAATACTGAATGTTTATTATCTTCCCTGGAACTGTGTCAAACACTGCCTTGTGTCTTCTTAAGATCTCCTCAAGTTTCTTCCTATGTTCGACCCCTAGTTGGATGTCACTGAGCCGCTCCTGTAATAGTTCTTCAAACTGAGTACCGCTGTCTTCTCCTTCTGCTAGTACAACCCGTATCTCCTGAGAGTCACTCTCTTCATTTAATTCCACAACAGCCACATCTATAAGGTCATCTTCCGCCTTTAGTATCTCCCCTTCTGTCTCCTCTGCTATTGCCTCCAATGCCCATGAACTCACGTCTTTCCCTGTAGTGATTTCATCCATGTGTAGGCCCACATCCTTCAGTTTATCAAACTCCTTAAAATTGACTGTATTATTATGCAAATCTATGACTGCCTGGTAGTCACAAATGAAATTTGCACCCAAAATAATGTTAAAATTCATTTTAGCGATTATGATGAAAGTCTGTCCAAATATATGGTCTAATATATCCAATTCTATAAATGCCTGACGTTTGCAAGTGACGGTGCGTTCAGGAATGACGCCCCTCACCTTGAGTTGCGGTACTGGAATCACAGGAATATTCTGACTCCGTCCCAACTCTCGAACCAAAGCCTCCGATACAAGACTGATTTGTGACCCCGTGTCAACTAAGCATCTCACGTTAACTCCACCAATCTTGGCATAAATAATAGGTAGTTGTTTGATATCATCGTTCCGTGGTTTTACAATCTCCTCCAGGCAATCTTCCGGCAAAGCTATCCACTCTTGTATGTGTGCCACGACCCATCCTTCTTCACGATGCGGCTGTTGCTCTCTCAGGGTGAGTCATTTTTCAATTATTGGGATTTTTTTTACAACCCCCGCGACTGCCATCATCCCTCTGTCGCGTATTTCCCTGACGTTCTTCCTGATTCAATAAACTCTCGGCCCCCTCAATGTGAGTGTCTGGATTTGACCTCATATTAATTGCATGTTCCCAATGTTTTTGTTCGTCCCCTCCATTAGCGTGTAATTCTTCCAGGTAACGCTGCGATTCGGCGTGCCTGTCATTCCATTCATTCCTATAATTTTGATAGTCCCCCTGGTTCTGATATCTCCTTTCACGCCACTGTCGATTCTCATTATTGTTATTTTCGTAACGTCTGTAGGGTTCCTCATCTCTCCTATTATTTCTCCATTGTTGGTATCTTCGCTGCTGATACCTATTGTTGCCCTGGTTCTGCCTATCATTATTATTTTCATGACGCTGGTGTGACCTATTTTCGTCACCCTCCTGACCTCGTCTCGGTGTTGTTGACACACTTGTATTTGTGGCCTGCGACCTGGTGTGTACTTGAGCGGGTTTTACCACCTCCGTTGTGTTTACAAGTTCCAGCTGTCGTCCCCCTCTCTGCTGCAAGTGAGATGTTGTCTCGTCAATCTGACGTAAGATTTGTTCGGCTCGAACCGCTGTGTCCACGTTTGCTGCTACTAACACCTGCTGAACATTGACTGGCAACTGCCGTGCAATCGTCATAACCAGGTCCGATTCTTCTAAAGGGTGATCAAGATCCCGAAATTTCAACAATTGTAGCGAAAAGAAATCTGAGTATTTCGTCTGCTGAGTTGACTGATATTTTCTCGAATAAAGTTCCATTCTAAGGCTTTGTTGTAGAGAAGCCGACCAATACTTTTTAAGGAACGCGTTCTTGAACTCGTCCATCCCTCCGAAAGTATACTTGAAACTCAAGAACCACGTAAGTACATTTCCCGAAAGAAATCGTTCCATCAGTCTTAAACGACGCGCGGGCGATATATTATTATCATTAAAATAGTGATCCATCTCTTTAAGGTACGCCTTCGGTGTGACACCGGAATTTTCTGTGAATTTATTTGGTTTAAATTCATTTCATCGAATTATTTGTATGACTTGAGGGTGCTGATAGCCATGTTGAGGAGTAGAGGTTCCACCAACGTTGTTGTGAAATCCTTCTGTGTTAGTCGTTAATGGGCTGCCTGTCAGTCCGTGGCCATTCTCCGCGCTAATTGCCCCCTGGCTTTTTGAGTCAACTTCCTTATCTTTAGGGTGCTCTGTCTGAAATAACGTGTTCTGTCCTAGTGAACGCAACTCTGCTTTTATGATTCTGTCCGACTGTTCTTTCATTTTACTCTTGATTTCTTCCTCAAGTGCTTTAATGCGCGTATGATTATCACCTACGGTCTTTATGATTGTTAACCGTTCTTCTTTAGAGTCGCTGCTCATCTTACGCCAATCCTTTCTGATGCTATCTTTAATCGCTCCCAGTTTTTCTTCCATCTGCTGTTTCGTGTCCTCCTGACTCGATTCTATCTTCTCAAGCCTGTCTTCTAGACGTAGATTATTCTCATCTATCGTACTCTTCAAATTATCCTGGTCCGATTCTATGTTTCGCCATCGCTCTGCTGATTGTATTTCTAACTTATCCATGTATTTTATCAGGCCCGTAATACTTTCATTTACTGCTGACAATTGTCCCTGGATAAACGTAGAATCCTCCTCCATTTTATCAAACCGCTTTTCAAGACCATCCTGTGCCGTTTTAACCTCACTGTTTTTTACCGTGCATGCTAATTCTATCTGAGCTAGTTTTGCTAATACAGTTTCGTCCAAATCATTTTATTTACGGTTGAAGGTGCCTCTAATTTTTGTATTTGACCTAGCTGTTTGCCGTTATTCTTACTTACATCAAGCGCGAATTGAACCATCTGCTGTGTAGTGTACTCTTTCATCTCTGCAGATAATGTGGCAAACTGACTCGTATTACTACTCTCTTGCGCTTCTAATTGTTTATTTATAGTTTCATTTACTTGCGCTTGTAATGAGTTACCCTGTTCAATTAATTTAATTCCTAACGACTCATTCTGTTCAGATAATTGTGCATTCTGTTCAGATATCTTAGTGTTTAATTTTTCACTCTGTTCAGCTGATTGTGTTTTAAACTCGCCTGACTGTTCGTTTAATTGTTTAGTTATAGTGTCATTCATTTGAGTTTGGAATGACTCATTCTGTTCAGATAATTGTGCCTTCTGTTCATATAATTGTGTTTTTATAGTGTCATTCATTTGAGTCTGGAATGAATCATTTTGTTCCGCTAATTTAATGTCTAAATTTTCACTTCGTTCCTTTAATAGTTTCTGGGTTCGTGCCGTGGCACTTTCATTGATCGCCTGAATTTCCGCTACTGTTGCCATTATCACACAAAAAATATATATCACTGAGAAAACAGGAGGATGGCATGCAAATGTCCCCCTGACACTCACATATATAATTCTTGACATACATTTACTTCATTTGACCACTTTCAGTTCATTTGAACTTATTCCCTTTACTCCCGCAAATCAATCATCACTGAATGGTTCTAACTTTACTTAATAAATTTTTAACCCCGCACATATTCAGTCATAAAATTACTATCCAGATCGGATGTTAACACTGACTAATTAACACAGTATTAATTGTCATTCAAGGCTACCAGCCTCCTAATATATTCATCAGTTTGACTTTCTAAACAAATCTAATTTTATATTTAATCAATGGGCGCCCGATTTCACGTACTTACATCAATATACAAAACGTGAATCGTATTTTAACTTGCAAACTCGTGATTCTACTGTATATTCCATTTTCTTGGCGGTATTTCTCTTCGCCGTATTTACGTTAACAAAATATCACTTCCGGTGATTTCAAACAGTCAAAAACAGCCAAATACCACATGTAGGGTAACAGCTTGTCTACGATCCGCTAGAAAAGCGCAAAACCGCGAAACTCCCCACGATGACTGCGCCAGCTTGTCTATGCACCCTTCAATAAAGCATGGTTTTCTCAAGAGTCATCTACGGGGTCGTGTTCAGTCCTGACTGCGTTATACAGCAAAGTTCGCTTAAAACAACATGCTCTAATGAATAGAAAGGTCCATGACAGAGGCTATAGTAGAAATAAAATGAATAACAAGTAGAATAAAATATATATAATGACTGAAAATATGTGAATAATGATAATAATAAATAAAGGAAATCCTCCCTGACTTTCACCCCCTAAATTAATAAATATAACACTGAGCGGTAAGACTCGCTCGTCACAACAAAACAATGTGAATACAGCTTCACTCAAAATGATAAATCATAACATAAACTCGAGCTGTAAGAACTCACTCGTCACAACATATGGATACAAGTCCATTTTTTTCTGGTCAAGAAGTTATATAATGTGTGGTGTACTGCTCGTTAATAAGAAACTGAGTACTGATGCGAGTCCGTTTACAACTGTAACAGTCATGTTACTCACGGAGTTGCATCTTTTAAATCACACTATGGCTATGGGACCCACCCTTAATTAATACACTATAATTACTACTGACACATGCAAGATCTAATAATACAAAAATATGACGAATCTCCCTGAGATTCCAGCTGGTGCCAGAGCACATAAATGAACAAAAAGAGCATGCCAGAAATAGGCCAAAACGCTCTCATCATAACATGGGAACATAGCCTCGCGCACCCTAAGTTGACACGGGTCATTGAATGCGTAAAATAAACACACAAAAATTGAACCAACAACAACAAAATACAAGCCTAACGGCTAAAATCTATGTTTACATTTTTATAAAACGCCAGACAAACACGAGTTTCGGAAGCTACCTTACAACTATGCACAGCACCCATTTAATCAATCAATACTCATTATAACCGATCAGGTTTTGTGAATTTAAACAACGTCTAAAATTGACGTACAGGATCCAAGCCTGTTACTAATGACAAGTCACGTTATCTGATTTGAGCGCGCCCCTCTTGTGTGAATCAACACTGCCTCAATTATGTCTCTCAGTCGCTCTAGCCAGGTGCAGTTTCCGTCTGGAAACGCTAACATATCTCACTCATTCACCTGGATGGCAAGAAAACACAAATATATACCACAAGTCCACCCTCGCGAGGTCATGAACTGGGCTAATGTGGAGCAAATCAGAGTTATCACCATGATATATTCTCGCTAGCACATCATAAAAATCACACTACGCACCAAAAGCTTGGACTAACTCTCATACACATATCACTGGGTCGGCTCAAAACAGATCAACAATATTGCGTCCATTAACACATTAACAACAATACACAACAAAAACTCGAGTGCAAAGTGCCATCCCGTTCAGATCTGCTGAAAAGCAACTATCAAAATAATCCTGATCCGTCATAAAATTCTACTCACAAATATTCTTTACCCTCCAAATTCTATTTTTAATCTAAAATTTAATTCAGTTCCATTTTTGTTATAAGGCATACCTCCGAATATTAATGCTTGACCGCGTTTTACGCAAGCGAACGAGAGCCCGAGCTGCGCGTCTCCCCGTAAAGTTGAACAAAACACAATCACAATATTTACAAATTACACAACGCTCGGCTTGTCCCATATTTAATGTGTCAGTAAAACAAGAACTAATATCTACATTACCAAACAAGCAAACAAATATCTGCAAAGTATGTCCCATTATACCATAGCTGATTTAATAAATATATAAATTCATTTGTACTCAATCTTTAAAACAGCGTCAAGGAAACGTCTGCAGCCATCTGCTTTAAGATGTTTATCTCGTCATCGACATCTTCTGGCAAATGTCCTGCTGGTTTCAAGATCCGGTCTCGTTCTTAGACGTCATCTCGTGCTGAATTAAATAAAGTTTTGTCAGATACACACACGATATATTTCCTTCTACATTCACCTATCAAGTACTAAATTCCTTGACAGTCTATTTGGTGAATTATTTCGATGAACTAGTCCTACTGATAGTGCTGGGACTACAAATAAATCACTGAAGTTATACTTATAACTTGACGAAACTGTTCCATGTTCAAATAAAAATCAACGTCACGTTATCAGACGCACGAATTAAAGAGTGTGAACGTTACGTCCTCAGACGCACAAAAATAAGTGTATGACGTTACGTCCTCAGACGCACGAAAATAAGTGATTCTCTCGAAGCATCCTTGATCCTTATAAATGAAATTGACTAGGGTAGGTGTGGAAGGGGATTTATGAGAGAATATTCCATAATAATTATCAGACTAGCATGCGATCGGTATCATTGAGTTCGTAGCGATGTGGAGGTTACGATTATGCTGTTGCCGGCTCGAATCGATCGTGGAATTAATCTGTAGATAACACCCCCGTTAATTCACCAGGGCGGGGCCTATAACCTCGATGTTAGGCCCCTTAAAACAACAATTATCATCATCATCAATTTACCAGGGTGCGTTATCAAGCCGAGTTGCCGCTAAAACAAGGCGTCTTGATATTATTGGCCCAGACTCTTGTATGTCTTTGCGCGCTTTTACATGTATTTCTGCAGTAGGGAGTGGTTAACATGAAGATTGACCAATTGCCTCGTAGCATTCGATTTTCTTCTTGGCGCCAACCTTCATAGCAACAGGCCATAATGTGCGTGCCCAAGCCGTCTCCGCTCTAAAAGTTGCACCTGTCCTATGGGTCAAGAATATTTATGCTTCTTCCTAAAAATACCACAGGAGCTTAAACCATTGTGTCCTCTCGGCCACTGATTTCTCAATATTTCCCTACACCGTCCGGCTCTCATATCTGCTGTCTGTAGAAATGTATCAAACGATGATGAATAATTATTAGAATCCTTTATACAGCCTGTGGATAAAGGGTTCAATAATCAGTTGACTACTACTTGTTACAGTGTTCACATCGTGAAAGACCGTCTCACTGTCCAGTCTACAGCCTTGTCATACGCTGTAAAGAGCTGTTTGTCTAGACTAGGGGTATATTAGAGGACCCATAACAAGAATATCACCAGTTGACTACTACCTCTCTCGGTGTTCACATCGTGAAAGAACGTCTCACCGACCAACCTCTAGCCCTGTGATACGCAGTAAGCAGCTGTTAGCAGAAATCAAGACTCATGATGGAAGAACCCATTCCTAGCTATATGTGTAAACAGTGTGGAAGAACTTTTCTTCGGGACTATGATAGAAAGCGTCATGAAGTTTCGTGTGGGGATTTCATGAGTGTAAAGCGTGTGGCAGTAAATTCAACAATGCCTATAATGGACGTCGGCATGAAGAATGTTGTAATGTTGTGTCGGCAGCTAAAAGACAAAAAGCGGAGCCTACAAAACATTACCTACTGTCATAGGTCCCAGACAAAAATGGACTTATTGAATATGAGACATCTTTTAAAGGTCGACTTAAATCCTATTTCATTCGTTGTGATACGTGTAAGGATTTAAATTCATACCTTAAAGAGTCCAAACAGCAAATAATACAAGCTATGCAGAAAGAACTATCAATGCACAAGTCAATCAAAGTTAATCTTGTGGCAGAATGTAGATTCATTCATACGTCAACCAACGAAATTACAGATCGGGCTTTTAAAACACGAAATCAGGCTCTATTTTTGGAAACAGACTTAAGTAGTTTTTTGGAAACACAATTTACAAACTTAACTACGGAAATGGAAGAATCTGAGTTAAAAGGCAGTAATTGGGCTTTGTTAGCAGTGGAAGGAGAACGATTGAAAATAAATAAGTGCAATCCCTTGCGTGGAAGCACATATATTCCATTACCTGCAGCTATACAAGCAAGAAAAACCTGCGTTAATCCTGAAAACTTGAAAGATGAAAAGTGTTTTATGTATGCCATTTTAGCAAAATTGGTTAAAAAGGATGCTCAACGCATTAGTAAATACAAGGACCTGGACAACAAGTATGATTTTTCTGTAATAGCATTTCCTACATTACTAGCTGACATTCCCAAATTTGAGAAAGCCAACGACATATCCATTAATGTATTTGGACTGGAACAAGACAACAAACTGTTCCCTCTAAAGGTTGTGGATCAGGAGCTACAAGACCATCGCGACCTCCTTCTGCTAAGTTCATCATCCGGACAGAACCACTACGTCTTTATCAAAGATTTTGATAAACTAGTAAGACATCAGATTACCCAACATCAACATAAGATATATACGTGTAAACGGTGTTTTACTCACTTCGATAATCGATATGGACAACAAGGAATGGAAAAATTAAAAGAACATAGAGCTTATTTGTGTGTCCAGCATGACATTGCTGGGGTTGAAATGCCTATTAAAACTCAATTGTGAAATTCTTCAATGTTGAAAAAAATGCTGAGAATACCTTACGTTATCTATGCAGATTTCGAAAGTATACTCGTACGATATCAAACATGTTTACCCAATCCTGAAGCAAGTTATACAGTGCAATACCAGAGTCATGTTCCTATGAGCTTTGGTTTATACGTTAAACCCTCACCTGCTGTCTAACACATAAAGACAAACCTTCCAAGCCAACCTGTTATTTATTGTGGACCTGACGCTGCAGAAAAGTTTATGGACTGTTTGATCTCAATAGCTAATGAAATTGATCGCCTTTACAGCTTAAATGTTCCAAAGGCCTTAACTCAGGATCAAGAAGCAGCGTTCCAATGTTCTGAAACCTGTTATTTGTGTGAAAAACCATTTACCAAAGAGGACTGGTAAGTTCGAGACCATTGCCATATTACAGGGGAATACCTTGGAAGTGCTCACAATAACTGTAATTTGAGGTGTAAAACACGTAACCCCGTTCCTGTATACCTACATAATATGAGTGGCTACGACGCAAATTTCATTGTAAATCAATTGGGATGTACTACTGAGAGAGAGGTTGTTATCGCTAACTCCAAAGAAAAGTACATTTCCTTCACCAAATATGTAGGAAAAGTTAAGCTTCGATTTGTGGACACGTTTCGGTTAATGCCGAGTAGTATGGAAAACTTAGTTTCCAACTTAACATCATACCCTGAAACAGACAAGTACTTTGGAAAAGAAAATGCAATGCTCATGACTCGTAATGGGGTATTTTTTTAATGACTACATTGATTCCTGGGAAAAGTTAAGTGAAACGTGTTTACCTCCAAAAGAGGTATTCTTTATATATTAAGTCAAGAAGATGTAAGTCAAGAAGACTATGAACATGCCAAAAATGTGTGGAATCAGTTCAACATTAAAACTCTAGGGGAATATAGTGACCTCTACCTAACTTCAGATGTACTCCTTCTAGCAGACAGCTTTGAAACGTTTAGAAACAAAACACTAGAAACACACCGAGTGGATGCTGCACACTTTTTTTACTTCGCCTGGTTTAAGTTTCGAGGCAATGCTCCTTTACACAGGCATTGAACTGGAATTGCTACAGGATTACGATCAGATTCTTCTAATCGAGTCTGGAATACGTGGAGGCATATGCCAAGTGTCTCATCGGTATGCTGAAGCTAACAATAAATACATGGAAACCTATGATTCTGAGAAACCATCGCAGTTTATTACCTATGATGATGCCAACAACCAATACGGGTGGGCTATGTGTCACTCTCTTCCTTATGGTGGATTTCAGTGGGTTTCTCCAGATACTGTTGATCTAGAAAAACTGAAGGAAGACGATCCTGTGGGATACATTCTAGACGTTGATGTTGATTACCCATCTGACCTTCATGATCTACATAACGATTTACCTTTCCTACCAGAGTGTACACAACCTAAGGGTTCGTCTCTGAAAAAACTAATTCCTCATCTTGGAAATCGAAGGCGATATGTTGTTCACTACATGGCATTAAAACAGGCTTTAGATCATGGAATAAAATTGATAAAAATTCATCGTGTGTTAAAGTTTAAGCAAAGACCTTGGTTAAAGGCGTACGTTGATTTTAATAACAACCTTTGAAAACAAGCCAAAAATGATTTTGTGAAAAATCTGTACAAATTATTCAACAATGCCATTTTTGGAAAAACAATGGAAAATATCCGTAAAAGAATAGACATACGTCTTGTGACTGACAGCAAAAAGGCAGAAAAGCTAATAGCAAAGCCGACATTTATTGACAGAACAATTTATGGTCCTAACCTAGCTGCTTTCCACATGGCTAAACCTAACATTGTATTCAATAAGCCTATATATATTGGAATGTGTATACTGAATATTTCAAAAACTCTCATGTATTCCCACCACTATGATGTCCTGCTACCCTATTATGGAATGAACAATCTTAAACTCCTGTATATGGATTCCGACTCGTTCATTTATTTGGTTAACATCCCAGATGTATATCAAGACAAGTTGGATTTCCTAGAACACCTGGACACATCAGATTATCCTACTAATCACATATGTTTCTCTACATCAAACAAGAAAACGTTGGGGAAATTTAAAGACGAGGCTTGTGGACAAATTATAAAAGCATTTGTTGGACTTAGAGCTAAAATGTACGCTTTAGACATAATTGGTAAAGAAATAAAAAAGATTAAATGTATTAACACAGGTGTTGTCAAAAATTGTATAAGCTTTCAAGATTATAAGGATTGTGTCATGAAAAGACAATGTAAAAAGAATACCCATGAACATTATCGCTTCTAAACAACATGACATATCATCTATAAGACTAAACAAAATTGCTTAGTGTCCTGGTGATGATAAAAGAGTGATTGATGCTGATGGTATAGGTACACATGCCTATGGTTATTACTCAATCATTAACCATGCTTAAAGAGTTAAGTTATGAATATCAAAATCGTCTGCCTGCAACTAGCAAATACACAAAACAAAACAATTTAGGGAATAAAACAATAGCACTACAAAAATAAAAAATAGAAAACAAAATAAAAAGAATATACATAAAAATGTATTAAGTGTAAATAGTGTACATGTATTTAAAATAATAATATTGTATGGACACTGCTTGTACATTTCTAATTACTACCCACCTCTCCCCACTCCTAATGCAAAATGAACATGTAAAACACAAATTGGAAAATCCATATTTCCATATTGATAAAATAGAAAAAACATTAAACTGAATTTTTAAAAACTGTAAATGGGAATTTGGTAAATTGACAAATGTGTAAACAACAAATTGGAAAATCCACGTTTCTATATCATGAAATTGAAAAACTTTAAACTAACATTTTAAAAACTGTAAATGGGAAATTGTGAAATTGATACATGTGTAAACAACAAAATGCAAAAATCCATGTTTCCATGTTATGAAATTGAAAAACTAAAAACTGACATTTTTAAAATACTGAAAATGGGAAATTGACAAATGTGTAAGCAACAAAATGCATATTCCATGTTATGAAACTGAAAAACGTAAAACTGACATAAAAAACTGAAAATGGGAAATTGGAAAATTGACAAATGTGTAAACAACAAAATTTAAAAAAAATTACCCGGTTGGGGTAGTGATCATGTTGTACAGTAGCCTATAAGACTAGCATAAGGATAGTTGCATGTGCCCTTATATACTTTGTGTATGTGCATTCGCCTTTGGATTAGCTTAAGTTAGGGTTGGTGAGGTTAGTTATGTGACCTTGTAATTTACACTTTTCGGAAAATGTTAAAGGTAAAATCTAAAATCAAAAATTCTTAAATTTAAAATGTAAAATCTAAAAAAACTAAAATTTAGAATACAAACAATTCAAAAATGTAAAATCTAAAAAATGTAAAATAAATAATCAAAAATGTAAAATTTTAAAATGAAAAATCTAAAATCTTTAAATGAGGTTTTCTGTGGGTTTGGTTAGGTTAGGTTAGGTTATAACTAAGTTTATTATTTGTGCTCTCTCATTTGCTCTTACTTTTTTTTTGCTCTGACTTTGAAGTTAGGTTAGGTTAGGTTAGGTTATGTTATGTTAGGTTAGGTTATAACTTAGTTTATTATGTGTGCTCTCCCATTTGCTCTCATATTTGCTCTGACTTTGAGGTTAGGTTAGGTTATAACTAAGTTTATTATTTGTGCTCTCTCATTTGCTCTTACTTTTTTGCTCTGACTTTGAAGTTAGGTTAGGTTAGGTTAGGTTAGGTTAGGTTAAGTTAGGTTAGGTTAAGTTAGGTTAAGTTAGGTTAGGTTTGGTTAGGTTAGGTGAAGTTTGGTTAGGCAGAATAGCTGAGGTATGAAACGAAACTCTAGCTCCTGTCAGTTTTGCCTCACAAGGCTGAGTGTACCCCGCACCACTCTCGAGACCAGAAATTTAATGTCTTGGCAGAGCCAGGAATCGAACCCAGGCCTTTGCAGTAACATCCAAGAATGCTAGCCACTACACCAAGAGGTGGACAATATAAGGCTGCTCTTGATTGTACATGATCAATCAATTATTACCTAATAATAATAATAATAAATATTCCATTTAGCAACTTTACGGCCGACCTCTGACTGTGATGTCACACACGGTCTCAGGGCGTGGCGGCCATATTGCCCATTAGCCACTGCGCCAGCTCTGACTGACCCCTCCATAAGAATAACATAGAGCTGGTTGTGCATGGCGGCCATCTTGCGCATTAGCCCCTGCGCCAGAATCACCCTTTTATTCCTACTTTCGGTTTCGCCTTATAAGCTGTGTCTGAAAGGAGACTGTGAACTTTATCCACCTAGTCTTGGGTGTCGAATACAACCGTAGCATTCGCTTTGTCTGCTGGCAAAATCGTAATGCTTTCATTGCTTCGTAGCTCTTTAAGGGCCTGACGTTCTTCCCTGCTGATGCTGCTTGAGACGGGCCTGGCATGTTTGATTATCTGAGAGGCCTCTGCTCTAATTTCTTCTGCTTCTAAGGCTTGTAGATGATAGATAGAAGCTTCTACCCCGCAGATAAGATCTTCCGTATGAGGGTATCTCGGCGTGATTGCTTAATTATGTCCTTTGGCTAACAGGGCCTTAATTGGCTCGCCCAGTGGCAGGGATGGCAAATGATCACTATGCGCTTACTATCTAGTGCATACGTTGAAGATGATTTCTGCCTTTGTTGCAGCAAGTCAAATTTATTTATATGTGTAGCTGTTGTTTTCTGTATTATGGAAACTGCTTGCCTTGCAGTTATGTTATCGTCCAATCGTCAGGAGACAGTCGTAGCATTAGCTTGAACTGTATGTCATATAGGTCTCGCGTCACCATATCTAGTTCACGACGGCAGTTCCGGACTCGTTCATGTCACAGGGCACTTTCAGTTCGGAGTAAGATTCTCCTCCCAGGCGAAGAAATATGATGTTTTACGTGGATAAACTTAGGTGAAATGTCGTAGTCTCTGTAGCGATTCAAAAAGACAAGTGAGCTCAGCAAGCGCGACCGTTTCTGGCGTAGAATGTCCAATTTCCTGCTGTAGGAGTGAGTTTCCTCCCCGTAGAGGCGTATATATTTAGATCGCAGACTTTCGCGGCCGGTGTCTAGTTTATCATCTTGGCTTACAGGATTGAGCCGCGTCGCATATCGGTTATTATTTCTCGCCGTTTCGGCTGACATTGCAGCAGCCTTAATCATGGGTAGGTACGATTTGTTGTCCGTACTCAAACTAACGGTTTCTGATTTCCAGCCGAGGGCTACTCGAGAGGGGGTTAACATCACAAAGGTGACAAATGGGATGTCTGGCATTCTACTGGTTGAAACATGAATATTAGAAGTGTGATTATCCAGAGGAAGGTTTAGGAACTTGAAATTGGAAATAGATAGGTTGAAGTTGGATTTGTGTTGGATTAGTGACGTATGCAGGCAGGAAGAATGGGACTTCTGGCCTGGAGACTAGAAGATATTTAGCTCTAAATCAAATAACGGTTATGGAGAATAAGTCTCACATTGACTGGGGAACTTGGCCAGTGGGTAGAACATTATGAGCATTATAGGCTTATTGTAGTTTAAATTAGAACGAAAACTACGTGCATTAGAGCAGTATAAGTCTAGCAGGCTACCCATCAAAGAGATATTTAAGAAGATATAAAATTCTACTAACAAATACAGAAGGTGTAATTCTGCAGATTGTAAATGTTGAAAAGTAGATTGAAATGCCGTGATAAGAAGCGGAAGAGAAGAAATGATAGCGGCGAAATTTAGAATGCATGAAATATTCGAACGACTGAGCAGGCTGGTAGTAATCTGCACCGATAACTAGTAAGGCATAGCTAACACGTTTCTAACGAACACAACAGAATTATAAACACTGGAATGAGACTAGGAGGTATAGGACGTTTATTAACTGATTTTTTTGTGGTCAAGAAGAGATTCCAAAATCTGAATTGGGATTACAAAACGAACTCTGTGGGCAACACAAATTCTACCTACAATCTGGTTGTTATGAAGGGGATGAGAACTCCAATGCAAGGAACTTGGATTTTTGATAGAGAAACCTGTAGATGTGAACATTGTCAGAGAGGAAAGAAGGTACAGATTTAGGTTCGTTCAGAATATACTACAATATTAATGAAAGATGGATGAACAAGAGCGAATGACATGAAATTGAGAAAGCAGAAAATAACGTCTGAAAATTGAGGCAATGATGAAGTACAATAAAGCTAAGGAAAATGGTTCGAATAAATATGAGAATGACTATCTCAAGGTATTGCGGATAGAGTAGGGGGTTTGGATTTGGTTGTTGGCCCAGACAAGGATTTTAATTCTGGCCTGAGGACTGGGACTGGGCACGTTCAGCCTCATGAGGCCAAATTGAGAAGAGGTGGGCGTGATTTCCTCACCAGGCATCCTCGAACTCTTCATTTTGGATTTACTACTTCTACTCTAGGCAAACACGGGGATTGTTTTTAACTTCAGACCACACCCGCCTCCTTCCCAATCCTAGACATGATTCCAAATACACAATTTAATACAGACATCCGAATACACAGGTTATCATAAATATTCAAACATTAAAAATGCAAGCAAAGTACTCGGGGCTAAATGACCAAGATGTACATGCTCCTTAAATGAAACTACAGAAATATCCAAGTGTTCATCATTGTTTTTAAGTAGGAATTGTTTATACAGCTTATCAAAAGATTAAGAATTATTTCGGGTAAAGATGGCTTAAGTGCTCTAATGTTTGAGACTGAGGTGAAAACCTTTAATAGATATAGAATAGGAGGTATACTCATAGAATTATCACATAGAGCGTTTGTATGGGGCTAAGAATATCAAGAATAATGAAGTGAAAGAGAAGTGGAAACAGCTGAGGATAAAAGAGAAGATTTAATATTGGAATCAGAGTTGGTTGGCCGCTACGAAGTTAGGGACCACCAAACATCTGTTATGTACGAACTGAGTTGCTACGATGCATAGGGGCTGAAGATATGGTCAGTTTATTTCGCTTATTAATACTTTGGGTTCTTGACAGGTATGTGAAGGGTTATCGAATAGTATGTCATTGTCTCTCTACTGAAGAAAGCAGGAGTGGACAGATTGGAAGGTTCTCCGGCAAAGAGTATGATGACTAACGCTTCCAAGATTTTATTAGAAGGATAAACAAATGCTGATGATGATGAAATTGAAGAAATGTATGATCAAATAGAAGAATTGTTTGACATAGTAAAGGAGAATTCAAACGTTATTTTAATGGGTCATTTTAATGCTTCCGTTGGCTCTCAAAATAATGTTAAGTATGCCAAAAAGTTTGGCACGGGTGATGTCAATGTGAGAGGGAAAAGATTACTCGAATTCTGTGACCAACATGAGATGGTAATAACATATACCTTTTTCGAAGTTCCCAAGAGAAGACGTTACACCTGGATAGCACCCGAGGATAGAAGAAGGTGGCAAATTGACTACATCATAGTAAAACAAAGATATAGTAACCAAGTGAAAGCCAGCCATAGTTACCCTGGGGCGGAAATTGATAGTGATCACGTCCTAGTTGCAGCTAAATGTGATATAAGGTTCAAGAGGAATGAATAATTTGGACAAAAAGATGGTGTTGAAATAAGCTTCAGGATTCCAATGTAGGATAAAAATTTAAAGATGTTAGATAATTGGTTAAGGATGAGACTTTAGGATGGGATGGTTTACGAAATGGCTTAGAATCAGCTGCAAGAGAGGTACTAGGCAAAGGGAAATTGGAACCGAAAAAGAAATGGACGACCCAGGAAATCCTAGAGCTTATTGAATAAAGGAGCAAATTTAGTAATATAGACACTCAAGCGTATTAGTTTCTAAAGAATCAAATAACAAGGAAATGTCGCAAGGAGGAAGAAAATTTGATGATGCGGGTATGCGTGGGTATTGGGGATGACCTGCAGAATGGGAAACCTGACAAAGATTATTTTTAAGTGAAATCTTTGAGCTATCAACTACGCATCACAAGCAACGTAGTTAAGGATTCCAAAGGGAAGCTATTGTTTGAAAATGTAAAGGTATGTGATCGATGGAAGGAATACCTTGAAGATTTGTATGATGGACCGGATATTACTGACAATAGTATTTATATAGAAGATGAAGAACTAATTGAAGAAGATTATAAAGGTCCAACTATAACTAAAGCAGAGTTTTAAGCACCACTCACTAAACTGAAAGGAAATAAAGCAACTGGTGTAGATAACATTCCTGCAGAGCTCTTAAAATGTTGTGATGTAAGCATTAAGGAATGCCTTTTTCAAATCATTACTAAATGCTATGAGGACGGAATTGTACCTCCTGATTTTATTAAAATTTGAACAATCACACTGCCCAAGAAAGGAAATGCTTGTGAATGTTCTAATTATAGAACTTTAGCCATTCTTTCGCATGCATCAAAGATTGTATTGATCATCATCAAAGATAGACTAAGCAGGAAAATTGAACAATATCTGGATAGTGATCAGTATGGATTTTGAACAAGGAATGGGACTAGGGAGGCTATCCTCGCATTACGTCCGATTTTAGAAAGAAGACTGGAAGTTAATCGAAAAACCTATCTATAATTCATTGATATAGAAAAGGCATTTAATAATGTCAATTGGAAGACCTTATTTCTTACATTTACCAAGTCGGGATTGACTGGACAGACAGGCGCCTTATTCTGAACTTATATAGAAGTCAAACTACCGAAATAACAGTTGATGGCAATAAAAGAGGAGCAAAAATAAGAAGAGGTGTAAGCCAGAGTTGTACTCTATCACCATTTCTTTTTAATATCTATATTGGAGCTGCAGTAAATACATTAAAAGAGAAAATAAAGAATTAAAATGTAATGGATTACAGGTACATAGCATTCGCTTTGAAGATGACATAGCAATTTTAGCCAACTCTGCATGTGAAATGAATAGCATGTTAACAGTTTTTCAGAAAACCTCAGGAAAATTCGGGCTAAGATTTAATTCTCCGAAGACATAATGAACGGTATTTGATGAAAAGAAACAACCAATTTTAGCTAATATAATGTTAAATGATAGTGCCATTGAACAAGTAACGGAATTTTGCTATTTGGGAAGTGTGATTAATTATGACAACAGATATATCTCAGAAATTAAGAAAAGAATAACGTTGGCGAAGAAAGCCTTTCAAAATAAGAAGAATTTGCTGCTCAATGGCCACCTCAACTTGAAGATAAGGAAGTCATTTCTAGAGACCTTTGTTTGGCGTGTGTTGACCTATGGTTGTGAAACATGGACACTTGGGAAAGGAGAAGAATCAAAACTTAAGCCAGGTGAAATGTGGTTTTGGAGACGAATGACCCGAACAATCTGGATGGAAAGAAAGACAAATGAGCTTGCTCTGAACCAAATTCAGGAGAATCGATGCCTGTTGAACACCATCAAGTAAAGGAATGCAAAATCCATGGGACACATACTTAGACTTGACACTCTCGTCCAGGTAATCTTTTAAGGAAAAACTTTGGCGAAAAAAAGGGGACGACCAAGACAATCGTATCTCAAGAACATTGTCAAGGAGATGGAAGGTGACTCGTGTGCCAATGTGAAGAGGACTGCCGAAGACCGTAAGAAATGGCTGCAACGACAAGGCTTCTAGCCTTTAGATGCTGATGACGATGATGAAACAGATGGATTGGATGACAGCCGAGTTAGGTAAAGACAAGTTCAGTGAACAAGAATCAGAGCAACAAGGGTAGTTGTATTAAGTATTAGAATGTTCTTGGTAGAATAAAGATCGAGAGGAAAACGTTCGTGGCATACTTAGTATAAATAAAGCTGTGTATAATGTTGGAGATATTGTTTGACAGATTGAAAAGTTTCGGAATACAATTCAGGTTTCTGAGTGTGTCTACAACCAGCTGGTATTTATTAGATTCGATAGACATGAGAGAGAAACTGGTATTTAGAATGATATTAGGTAAGAATGCATTTTATCATTCGTACTTTTCAATCTATACATACGGCAAGTAACGAAGGAAATGCCAAAGAAATTTGAAGGGGAATTGAGGACGAAGATGAAGTTATTTCTACTGGGTGACTTACTAACGACAACGTTATCTTAGCCTCATCACCAGAAGATTTGATCATTTTTCTGAACGGTGTGTACGAGGTGTTGAGGAGAGATTTGATCATGTTTCTAAACGGTGTGTACGAGGTGTTGAGGGAAGATTTCATGATAAAATCATTGTATTTGAAACAGAAAAAACGGAATGCAGCAGGAAGATTTAAAATAAAAATATTGAAATCGATTGGCTGTTGTAACACTAAGAGACGTTGCTGACTCCAACTTGGGCGCAGAATGGACAAAGCAAATAAGATATAAAGGTTGGGTTGACGTCTGTTTAGATAAAATATAGATCTAGGTATTAAATAGTCATTTTTGAAGCCATTGCCTGGAGCTTGGCGCTATATGGATGCGAATCTTGGATTGTTTTTGCTGCAGAATATATAAAAATAGAAAT
This sequence comes from Meconema thalassinum, assembly GCA_946902985.2. Classification (NCBI taxonomy): domain Eukaryota; kingdom Metazoa; phylum Arthropoda; class Insecta; order Orthoptera; family Tettigoniidae; genus Meconema; species Meconema thalassinum. The sequence continues at coordinate 52,744,386 of OX336388.2, read as the reverse complement.
ATTTGATTGTGGTGTTGTAGGAAATTAGTGATGATTTAAAGGTTAAATATAGTACTTATGAAGGGTATTAGGACGAGTGGGGGAGGGTAAATAATTCTGACGAGGGATTATGCATAAAAGAGATACCTTGGTATGGCACATACTACGGCAACTGGAATTGAAACCTTGTTAAGGAAGGACGGGTCGAGGATAAGATCTCTAGGGGATACCCAAGAATAGTTTATTTTGAACGAATTCCTTCGGATGTAGGGTGTGTAGATACTGCGGAGATAGAATGGTAATCTCAAGAATGAGTGATGTCGCTCAACATATACGCCGCCCGTGTGAAAGCTCAGCCGCTTTTGCACGTGCGTTTACGGATTGGTTTAAGCAAATGCATCGATTTGTGCTAGAAGTCAAATCTCTTACTCTATTTCATCACCTTTAGGATATTGTGCCAAATTTGACAAACCTCTGTGCTACTTATGTCAAATATTTTGAAACATAGATTGTAACATCGATTATTAATTTAGAATAACAGTGTACAAAGTGTGAATTTCTTGTCGTCTAAATAGAAGGTTGATATATTGAATCGTTGGGGGGGGGAATTGCTAATTTTATGTTCCCAGTTTCAGTACGTGGTCAGATGGGATTCGCATTGTAGTGTGCCAAGAGTTGGACAAATGTTCGCTATATGGAGTGGTTAATGTTAACGAGTTACCACTTTCTGTATATTATAAAAAGTCACCGTTATAAATAGTATCTGATATTTTCTTGTACCTAAAGCTAATCACTCACCTCCATACAATTTATGTAGCTCTAAGAAACCATTCATCTGCGATTTATTCCAAAGTGAAGCATGATAGCCCGTATGGTTTCGAAATAACATGATTTGTATATCCAAAATTCCCACGTTTATCCTAATGCCAGCACGTGGCTATTCTGTAGGGAATATAAATGGACTATTCTGTCACCTGTACGAGCACGCACTTCTTAAGTCAGATGGATTGCAATTATCCAGATTCGATTACATAGTCATATCCCCGTATATCCATGTTGTTAAAGCGGCACAATATGGTGTAAAATAAGTTCAACACTTGCACTGCTAGTATGAATTAGCACACAATTTCCGTAACCATTTAATAATTTCAATTATATAACTGATCAAGGACAAAGTTGACTTTTGGGAAACAGAATGTGCCTGGAAATAATTTGCCATTTCCATATATAATCAGTAATTTTGAAATAGATACGGATTTCATATTTGTCAAGGAAACCTATGGCTCCAAATACTCCGATGTGACGCACCTTTTTGTTTGCATATTATATAAGTATTTGAAAATATTCAGACTGAATGATAAACATAGCATTGAATATTAAAACTGAGATCAGTTTAACGTATTAGATGAGGACAGTATTTCTGGTAGTGATATTAATGAATGTTGGTCCAGTTATCATTTCAAAAGTTAGATCGCATCATTGTGAAAGTATTATTCACCATTCTCAGATAATTCAACTTAATTATGAGAGCACTGCATTGTATTAATACCAATGATTTCAGGTTGGGATGTCCTGATACATCGGATCCTGTTGAAAGGAATACATACGCATTATGTAATACTAGAGGACAGAACACCAGCACTGTACCTGAAAGAGATAATACAAATCAACCAAATTTGACGACCAATCCGTTGACCCATACAGGGGAGAAGACCTTCTCGTGTAGCACATGCAATGCAAAATTTAGACAGGAAAGATATTTGAAGAAACACATGTTGACCCATACAGGGGTGAAGCTCTTCTCGTGTAGCACATGCAAAGCAAAATTTAGACAGGAAAGATATTTGAAGAAACACATGTTGACCCATACAGGGGTGAAGCCACACTCCTGTGGCACGTGCGAAGCAAAATTTAGTGAAAGTGGTATTTTAAAGAGACACATGTTAACCCATACTGGGGAGAAGCCATACTCCTGTGGCACGTGCGAAGCCAAATTTTCTCGGAAAGGGAGTTTGAATTATCGCATTTTAACTCATACTGGGGAGAAGCCATTCTCGTGTCGTACATGCGGAGGTAAATATGCTTACAAAGATTCATTGAAGAAACACATGATAACCCATACTGGAGAGAAGCCGTTTTCGTGTAGCACATGCGGAGCCAAATTTTATTATAAGGTTAATTTGAAGGAACACTTGAATACCCATACTGCAGAGAGGCCGTTTTCGTGTAGCACATGCGGGGCCAATTTTAGTCGGAAGGGTGGTTTGAAGGTTCACTTGATTACCCATATTGAAGAAAAACCATTCTCGTGTAGCATATGCGGAGTCAAATTTAGCCGGAAAGATCATTTGAAGAAACACATGATTACCCATGTTCGGGAGGAGACAAAGTAGCATATGCCAAGCCAAAATTGTTGGGACAGCTGAAGATCCACTTTTACATATACCTGTGTAGCATATGCGAAGCCAAATTTACTTATAAGTGATATTTTTAAGGGAAGGTATTTGTAAGCACATGTGTTATTGCATAGCTGCAAAAGCCAAATTTGTTAACAGAAAACTTTTGAAGACACAAGTGAGAACCCATAGCGGCAGGTACTATTCGATTGTAGCATTTGTGAAGCCAATTTTGCCATCAAAGGAGTTTCGAAGGCGCACATGTTAATCCTCACCTTCTTCATGTACCATGTGCGTTGCAAAATATATTGAGAATGGGCATTAATTAATTGCTTGACATCAAAAGGGTTAAGATTTAATGTGATACTTCTTACCCCTTTTGATGCCCAGCAATTAATAAGTGAATATGCTAAAATTACAAAGCCTAGTTAAGTGAAATTACAAGTGTTACAAAATTATCTCCCTCCTACATTTTTCAAGGTAGTGTGTTGGTATTTTTTTCTCTAGCAGGTGAACAAATTATTCACGAACTAGAAGCTAAATAATTACAATTTCCTTCATTTGGGTGTGTATAAAATCTGTAAAAATAATCCTGTGAGAAGGAAAATAATAGGAATTCTTAATATAAATTTGACAGCCTAAAAAATCTAAATAGTATCTTTTGTGATGAAAATGTTAATATTTATTTAATTGTTTATAAATATCCCAAGCATAGAGTGATTATATCAAATAGGTATTGAGTACAATCAATTTCTACAATGATATACGTTGACAGTCCTCCGGCATAAGGTGGATTTTCGTCAGTGAAATCAAAGCCGTTGCCATCAGTAGAATATTTACTCTCACACACTTCACTTAGCACTTAAACCATTTTTATATCCCCGTCGCTGAAGGAGCTAGCCATATTTAACTCCATGTAGATTAATAAGCTCCAAACAATATCATATACTTCATACGATAACGAACACGGGAAGTCAGCTGACTGCAGCATGTTCAAAGAAAACCTATTATAAATGCAGTTATCCATGGAACTTAAACTTGTCGAGATAATCTGAGAAGGAATGGTTTCCGCGTTGTCTTCGTTACAATAGTTAAATCGCTGTGTATATGGAAATAAAACAAACAAAAATACATAGATCGGCCAGTGGCATTTTTATCAGATGCTCCCTCGGCCGATATATCGGCACCATGTGGGCTAATCCATAGCGGCGAGAATCTATAATCTACGAAGATAGATTAGTTTGTGGCAACAATACTATATTTGTTGATGGTATAGTCATATCTAAGATTTGCGATAGTAAAATGATTATTTTTTTCAGCTTAATGTCTTAATATGATTCAGTTATAGTTACCACACTCACTACGTTTCCTAACTGGTTTTCTTGTATTTTGTTTAGAGAGGGCAGTCACTGCAGGTTTGATGGTGTTTTGTAGAGCTATTTGTCTTGTATATTTGGATCTGATGATGCTCCTTTGACGACCTAAAACATGTCATCTCTTAGTTTTCTTCTTCAATAGTCCTCAATAATATATATAAATCTTAATCCTTTGTAATTTATTTCAGTTTCTTTTCACATTTTACAGTAATAGGAAAGATTCTTAGACACAATATTAATTGTTAATGTGGCAACACTGAAGAATGGCTTCAAAGCTGTCTTTATTAGCCTATTTTCATTTTTTGAAAATAAAATAGGCTTATGAGATCACCTTTTGTCCGTGTGTCTGTCTGTGTGTGATGGTGTGTGTGATGGATTTTTGTGAGTCCTCCCCTAATAATTTCTAAACGGCAGGAGCGATTTTAATGAAACTTGGTAAATTCATAGCACTATTCCGAGCAACCCCGGTCGTGCCCTTTAAATTTTGTTACGTCTCACCTATCCAACATGGCGGCTGTGCGAAATATTTCACCAGCATTCAATATCTCCGAAACTATTACAGATATCACCATGGAATTGTGTACGGTAATAAAGGGAACTATTCTAAAAGATCACCTATGAGACTTTTGAGAACCTGGTATCTACAAAACCAACATGGTGGCCAAGTGAAGTTGCGACATTTATATTGACGTTTCTCGCGATTTAACCAACCAAACGCAATGAAACATGGTACAGTATATGTTAATACCCATTGCAATGCACCTACATCTAACTTCGTTCAATAGTTTTCATAATCTCAAGATAGCGGCTGTGCGAAATATTTCACCGGCATTCTATATCTCTGAAACTATTACCGGTATCACCATGAAATTTTGTACGGAGATAAAGAGCACTACTGGAAGATCATCTATGAGACTTTCAAAAACCGGTTAACTACAAAACGAACATGGCGGCCAAGCGAATTTGAAAGTTTTAAATAGATTTTTCTCGAGTTTTAACCCTCAAAACGCAATGAAACTTGGTACAGCAAATGTTTATACACGTTGTAATACACTGGTATCTAATGTAGTCCAAATTTGAATATATTAAAATAAATTTTAGTTAAAAACAGTTCAGTGGTATCAACAATTACCATTTATTTGAGTACCACATGACATTCGCAACATATCATCCCTCTCTTCAACACTACCAAAACTGTATTTGTTTTCGGAAATCTCATGTACCACAAGCGTTAAAGACTACTGATCCATTCAATTCGAAATAGACTCCCAGCTATTCGATATCTTCAACAATTACTTGGGAACAATAACATTTATCATGCAACAATGCGAAGGGATTTTCATTATTGTCTCAATTGACAATTTTAATTATTCATGAAGTGCGGATCTATAAGGCAACGGCAAAGATAAAGAGTCAATATAAAACACGATACAGATCACCGTTCCATTAAAAGGTTTAATACTTCAGAGCGCAGACATTGTCTGCCTCTGTCTGGGACCTACCCTAACCGACCTCCATTAAGAAAACGTCGAGATATTACGGCTTAATTTATGACATGGGGGAGAAGTCAATGCTCCCTCCTCTTTAAGACGGGACTTCAAGACACCGCTTTCAAACAAGCGTGAACAGAACTTGGAAAGGCTACATATCACATTAATATAACAACATTATTCTGACGTTCCATTGACCTATTACTATAGCTCAGGTATGATTATAATTTCAAAGTATTAACACTGGGAAGTAAGAATTCAAAACCAACCTAATTAAGGGGCTTCCGACGTGAGAGACATCTGGTTCGATTTTCTGGCTTGCCTCTAGGACACTTCCATTTTCGAGGGCTAGGGCTAATTCCATAGAGCGAGGGTATTTAACCACTCCTAACAATAATAAAAGCAACTTTGGGAAAAGTATTCGCACTCAATTCCATGCTTGACAATAATATATAGCACCCTTTTTAAAACTTTGTCACAGCAAATACATACAAAATCAATTACTTCACCCAGCTGACCCACGCAATTATAATTCCTGGCATTACCTTCACTGCAATTTTTAGCGTGACCATTTATTATTTAGCACTCAAAGGCGACAATCAATACACTCGTGATGCCTTCCAAAGTTTAATATTTATGTCAACGTAATTCATTTTTATCTTCGTCCATAATTAACAGATTTGCCTTTCTAAGTCTCGACTTTTCATTACCAAGAACACAACTGGTTCTATAATTTTATTATTTCTTTAGCACACAACGGCTTATACTTGAAGATTATTTCCATATCATTTATGTTACATTTTCCTTTTTATATTATCCTGTTTGCCTTTTAAATAACATTATTCTTTTTATATTAACAAGTATTCCACTGAATACGATTTCATTCGATTAACAATACATTTTAGCAATTTTTATATTAGATCCCGCACTTATTATTTTCACACAGTTTTACATCCCTGATTTTCAGTACTGGAGAATACTTTCTCCGTGGTTACCATTGCTATATGAGATTCCCGAATCCAAAACACATAATACATTTGGGTGTTACTTACATGGTTTATCCAGCCCCATTGTCCGAATTCCCGTGGAACGACATTCGGCCCACATCAAATTTCTTATTTCATGATGATACACACACTTACACTTATAAAATTTCCCTCTGGATTACACATTTTTAAATTAGTATGAGGGTTTACACACATTTTCATTTCACTAAAAAAAATTATAACTTTCACTTAATATTATATTTACACACACAGAATTTCACTTTTTGGGTAACAAACACACGTGAGTTCTTTCTTCACCAAATCCCAGGGGTAAAAATGTCGACGTGTCCTTCTACCTTCTACTCTGAAATTGACAGTCTCGTACGAAATGAAACCTCATTGGATAAAAGTCCCTCCTAATTCTGTTGTTTAATTTATCGGCATTTACAATACTGCACGATAATGTAGTCTTTTCCGGTTCGCAATTGTCTATCTGGGAAAACGGTATATTTTTACGCTTTCCCCTGAAGTCGCTATTCTGAGCTTTTACAATTGTTTATATGATAATATGCGTCGGAACTGAATTCGGACGGCTATTGTCTTTTCTCTGTGGAGTACATCTATGAAACTCCACGTGGCTACGGATATCTCTTTGTAGATTCCTACTGCTATCGCCACTGTGTTACCCTAATCTCCTCAACCAGGAAAATTAGGTTTTAGCTATTTTTTTACACCACCGTGGTTATACTAACGCACTGGGAAAACGTTTTTAGAGTATCTACTCTTTGCTGATGTCTCGTATACTTTCGAGATACTATGTTCTCACTTCGAATACTAGTGTCAGGGGTTCAACTACCCTCGCCGGCTAACGTATATTTTCACACACAGTTTATAGCTTGGCCTACCACCGTAGACTATTATACTTTTCGAAGTTCTAAATTGTACTTTTCCTTTGAAAAGAACTTCAAGGATTCAGAGCGTGGCGACACTGAAGAAAGCTGGACAGTACTTCGACTTAGAGTACTTCCGCGTCGTGATACAGGTTCGAGTCCTACTGTGCTGACAAGCAGCACGACCAATACGAGGTCTGATGAGTTACTGCTACCTCTTGCTTGGGCTACGGGCCATTATATCTGATTCTGGCAAAAATAAATAAATTTCTCTTCTTCCTCACCACCAATTTCCAAAATAATCGTCGTACGAAGTTAAAAAATATCTCTGGAAAGCTGAGGTTTTAAACGTCTCGTAAGTATCTAAGTTTCCAGGAATCCATAGTACAAATCTTTAATATTAATTTCAATGTACTCTTCAGATGCGTGGGTAGTGTATTCTTGTTGTCTCCCACCATCAGCTTCTGGTTCGGGGACTCACCAATTACGTAGTGATGAATTTGCATTTCTTTCCTGCATAATTTCTATAAACTTTATCCACTCTAAAATGTCTCATTCCCTGGATAATGATCACTGATTGAGTCCTTTCTTTACTTTAATGCCTGCATATGGCTTAATTTCAATTATTTCTCTCATTTTCCAGCCACTCCCTTCATGCGACGCTCCATTTTATTGTCGACCCGGGGCTATTTCCCAAACTTCATCTCTCTCGTCCATGGAAGTTTCCATATCTAATTTTTCCACGTGGGTAATCAGCTCTCTGGTGACTGTTCAAATGACATCACCGGGCAGCTGTGGCCTCGCAATCTCTGGTTGCACAACATCTCTTTGACCCACGCAATCTTATGAAGTATCAGCTTCTCAACTAACTTCAGAACTCCCTTCTAAAGCCTGCATTTATTCCTTCTTTTCTTCGAACTATAAGGATATGAGTTCGATACTGAACCTCGCACATGGGTTCAAATCTCCCCTCCTTAGATAAATAAATTTTCGAAGTATTGAGGAAATTTATTTAATTATTTTCCATTGAAAATTTTCTTCTGTCTGTATCGAAGTCATCACACCATCTCTCAATACATTCTGGTTTCATTCCTTATTAGAATGCCGCAATTATTGGGGTTTTCTACTCTAAGTCATACCCGGTAATATTGTAGGCCGGGCTCGCTCTGTCCCTACCCGTCCTTACTTTCTCCATTTTCTTGGACTCTATGTCCTCGGAATGTCTTATTCCTTACGGGTGTGGTCTATCCCTACCCGTATCCTTATTTCCTCATTTTTATTTCTTAGCTTGCAATATTCCTCCTCAACATGCTCAATTATATCTCAATTCAACATATGTTCTCTCCAGTTCACATATACAGTTGAATGGTTGATCTATTTGTTCTCACTCCTATTTGTATCAAAAGTGGATTTTTCATTGACACATTCTATTCTCATCTGCTTCATCGAAGTCTTCGGGAGGGTAATATAATTTCAGATTAGCTGAATTTATAGTCACTTCGTGATTCGTTTCACAGTGCCGAATTCTATATGCATTATTTCTTAAATCCCTTATTATTCTATACGGGCCGTGGTACATTTTCTGGAATTTCTTATACACGCGGTTCCCTGGATCAGAAATGGCTGGTCTTTTCAGTAACACCATTTCTCCTGCTAGTAGTGGTCGATGATACCTTTTGTGCCTGTTTCTCCTTTGCCTCCTATCGGCTTGAGCTTTTAGATGCTCAAAGGCTCTCCTAATTCGTACATCTCTTCCAGGCTGAGCGTCTGTTGGTCTAGGAACGACCAGACTCCATGGTCTCTCTGGTTGCTCATTCCGATGTAACGTTATTGGTATCTCTCCCGTAGATTCATGTATCGTATTATTAATGCAAAATTCTATGATGTCAAGGATGTCTATCCATTTCCAATTTTCCTCGGCACAGTATATCCTACAATACTTGGCCGTTTCCCTCATAACTCTTTATACAGGATTGGCCTCAGGATGGCGAATGCTTGACAGGATCTGACGTATTCCAAGTCTCTCTAATTCCAGTCTAAATTCTATACTTGTAAAACAACTACTGTGATCCGATAACAAATTCTCTTGTTTACCCAGAATAGGTATCAATTTTTCTTTTAGTAGTTTTAAAACCTGTTTGGTACTAGCCTTCTGTATGGGGGCAACAACAACCATTTTTGTGAAGACATCCATAGCCACCATTATGTGTCTGTTTCCCCTCCTGGCCTTTGGCAAAGGTTCGAAGTTGTCAATTGAAATAATTTGACCTGGTCTCTCGGGCAACAGTGGTATTGGCTTTTGTCTCATCAAAACCGCATTTGACTTAATTCTTTGACATATGTCACATGTCTTTAAGGGAACCCGGACTCTAAAAATGATGAAATTTTCGTTTTTCAGATTATTAGAAAATAAAATACTACAGATTTTCCCCTTTACAATGACATATTAATCTCCCCTGTATCTCAACTCCAAATATTAAAAAATATTTTTTCAATAATGTGCTGTAGTGCACGTCGCCACATTTCATTTCCATGGATACGTACTCACTGAAAACATACTCAAATCTCTCGGTCTTTCCAAGGAGATAGTAGGCCTATGCATGTAGGACATATTTCTTGTGTTGGCTACATTTTCCGCTAGGCAATTGTTTTGTTTGCGTTTTGTATTCCTTGGATAGCCTACTATTGTTGGCATTGAGTAATTTGGTGGTTAGGCTTAGCTCAAGATTTGTACTGCATTTCTTTAGTGAAACTGTAACTTTCAAAACATGCCTCGATTTAGTAACAGAGCTTATAAGAAGAAAAAGCCTACAGGAAGGTACAGAAGTAGTGGCACTATGACAGTATCACACATTGTTGAAAGCTATAATTAGGGCATTGTACTTCCACACCCTATCGACTGACGAGAAACCACTACATGGCTTATGCCCTCAAGGTCTCAATTCCTGGTGCAAGAATAACAAATATCAGGGATCTGAACATCTTCACAGTCTACCAGAAGCTGTCATGAAGACAATTAAGCCAATTTTCACAGATTTATCTCAAACCGAACGTATGAAAAAAATGTCTACATTGTCGCACTCAAAATCAAAATGAGAGTCTGAATAATGTCATTTGGACCAGAATCCCAAAAAATGTGTTTGTGGAAATTTATACTCTTCACTTTGTAGTATATGATGCCATTGCCACCTACAACAATGGAAACATTACAAAGTGTGATATGCTGCAGAAGATGGGACAGACGGCAGGAAAGAACATGGTCAATCTGATGATGTCAATAGACAATGAGAGAAAACGGAATGCTGAAAGATAAGGAGTCTGAGAGGAAAGCTAGACAAAGAATGAAAGCTGTAAACAGAAGGCTAGATGAGGAGATGTCTAGAGACACTGATAACCCCTCTTATGGTGCTGGACTTCATTAGAAAGCAAGTTCAACTTTGAACCTCGTTTTTCACAATTCCATTTTTATGCCATATAAGGATCATTTTATCCTAAACTATTAAATATAGAGACTTCAAATTTTCAAGCCTTCTATCATAGCCTTTTTGGCATACACGATCTATGACAGATTTTATGGCGATGATATTAAGCCAAAAAATATTTTGAAAAATCAAAATTTAATTAATTAATATCTACCCAGAAAATACCCATATATTAATATCCCTTTGATACATGGTGTTAGATATGTATAATAAACCACTGTCAAAATTTCGTTCTTCTAGTATTAATAGTTTAGGAGATAATGTTCCCTACATTTAACATTGCAAGTATAGGCGGGTCCGGGTTCCCTTAATGTATCCCTTACAGTTTTTCTCAGTCTCGGCCATGCAAATGCTTCTTTCAGCATCGAGACTGTTTTGTCAACTCTCATGTGTCCAAAAGATCTATGGGCTAAACATACCAGATTCCTCTGCAAAATAGCAGGTACAACGATCCTCAATCGAGTATGGTCAGAGTCCGCAAACTTATATAATAATCGGTTAAAGAAAGTATAATCTTGAGCTATCTTATTAGCTTCAGTATACGCAGGCGTTCCCCTTATCAAACTCCCTTCTAAGGAAGATATGAGCATGTTCATCCATGGATCTTCACGTTGTCGTTGACCAATGCTTCTTAATTCATCCAAGGTACGCTGATCTCTGTCTTCTAAATCAATAGCCATACTTCCTCTTCTGTGGACTCTGGCTGTCTACTTAAATAATCTGGAACTACATTTTCTTTTCCTGGGCAGTACTCTATGTTTACATCGAACTGCTCTATGTATAAGTCCAGCGCATCAACCTTTGACTGGATAAATCCGTCTTCATCAAAAAGGTTAAGGCTTTATGATCTGTTCTTAACGTGACTGAAAACCCATATACAATCTTCCGCCAATATTGCAACGCATGCAATATCGCTAATAGCACGATATCGCTGATTGTATAATTTTTCTCGTGTGGTTTCAGTCTTCTACTAGTGAAAGCTAGATAGTTTTTCCTCTCAGGGTTCTCCGGGTCTTCCTGATAGAGCATCGCTCCTATTCCAATCTGGGATGCATCGGTCTGTATTACAAATCTCTGATTAAAATCAGGATATCCTAGCTTCACGTAATTTATGAGCATTTCCTTGGCCTCTATAAATGCTTTCTCCGATTCCTCCGTCCATTTCCACTTGCCACCCTTCTTCAGAAGGTCCTGCAGTGGTGCAACAGTTTTGGTGTAGGATGGACAATGTCCTGAGAAAAATCCAATCAATCCCAAAGGCTGGCAAAAGTTTTTCACTCTTAAAGACCTGGGAAAATATCTCATCGATTCTAATTTGCATGTATTTGGTTTGGCACCATCTTTATCAATCACATGCCCCAAAAACGTAACTTGTCTTTGACAGAAGTTCGATTTCATCGAGATAATCCTGAAGTTAGCCCTTCTCAAATCTTCCAATAATCTCTTTAAATTTTCCAAGTGTTCCTCTACGTTTTCCGAGGTAAGCAATATGTCATCTACATAACGGATAGTGCAATCCTTTACTTCCTCTGACAGGTTGCGATCAAGTGCTCTTATTAGTGCTGATCCCGCTGTCTTCAAGCCAAATGGACATCTCTTAAAGCAATATGTTTGCTGATCGAACTAAAATCCAGTTAAAAGACTGGTTTTCTCTTCAAATACGAGATGATGATACGAAGAAGTCATGTCAATATTTGTGAAATCTTCTTGCCTTTAAATTTCCTCAGTATTTCATTTATGGGTGGTGCCGAATCATTTTCTGATATAATCTTGGCGTTCAGATTCCTGGCATCCAAACACACCCTTACTGAGCCATCCGGTTTACTCACAATCACTAATGGACTAACATATGGTGTCGCCATCTTTTCTATTACACCTGCATCACTCATTTCCTGCAGTGTTTTCTTAGTTTGTGTGTAATGTTTTTCTGCAACCTGGTATGGTTTTTGTCTAAACGGTGCCCAATCATTTACTTGAAATGCGTATTTAAAATGTTGGATCTTTCCTGGCTTGCAATCGAATACGTCCCTGTAATTTAATAGCAATTTCTTTAAATTTTCCTTGTCTTCGAGGGTAATATTGGCTTCCTCTATTTTTCCTAACAGGTTGGTCTCGAAATCGGTTTCCATACTATCTTCAAGTTCTATGTTCACGACTTCAAATATCTCTTCTATGTCCCTACAACCTTCCTCGGTCATTTCTTCCACATTCCATACCTGTTCTTCTATTCTTGCATCCTGTTCATGTAAAATAATGTTTTGCTCATCCACATCCTCTTTTTGAATCCTAATGCAATTTCGCGCTAGGTCTATTATGACCTTGTTCTCACGGATAAAATCAATACCCAATATAATATTGTATGCTAATTGACTTACCAGCAAAAAGCATTGTGAAATTTCAGTGTTACCCATGATCAAGTCAATGTACACCTGAAATTTGCATAGCAAAGATTTTTCAGGAATAATTCCCTTAAACTTCACGCTTGATGTGGGAATTTTTAATACACGACCTCTTGTTTCCAATTCATTTAGTAGGCTTTGCGTTATCAAACGTATAGTTGACCCAGTATCTATTAATGCTCTGACCAGTAATCCCTCTATCCTTAACATTATGATAGGTAATTCTCTTCTAATAGGTGGTATTCTTTCAACATCCTCGTTAATTAGCTCATCTGGTCTAGCTATCCAATTTACAATCTCAACCTCCTCCCTGCTCCTGGTATGTTTCCACTTTTGATGATTTAATTTTGGAGTTTTTTTTTATCCTGAGGGCTCCCTTTTCCCTCATTCTTCAACTGAGCTTGTAACTCCAAGCTTTGAGCTCCATCCAGTCAGTCGGGTGATTTTCGGTTCTTAATTGCCTCACTCCAATGGACTCTTTGCGTCTCAGGTTCGTCTGTTAGTTTATTCATATAACGAAGACTTTCCTGATATCATTCTTCAATTTCCGCACGATATTCATCGCTTCTGTCCTCAGTACAAGGTCAGTTGAAGAATGAGGGAAAAGGGTGCCCTCAGGATTAAAAAAAACTCCAAAATTAAATCATCAAAAGTGGAAACATAGCAGGAGCTGGGAGGAGGTTGAGATGGTAAATTGGATAGCTTGACCAGATGAGCTAATTAACGTGGATGTTGAAGGAATACCACCTATTAGAAGAGAATTACCTATAATAATGTTAAGGATAGAGGGATTACTGGTCAGAGCATAAATAGATACTGGATCAACTATAAGTTTGATAACGCAAAGCCTACTAAATGAATTGGAAACAAGAGGTCGTGTATTCCTTCTGGGATAGTTTTCCCATTTCTCTGTTGTCCTGCCTCTAATTATTATTATAAGGTCGGTTTTCTCGTTGCCATATTTCTGGGATTTCTTCCTCGATATCCTCCTCTCCCCTAGGCTCTTGATGCCCATATTCTCGACCCAGTCCTTGAGTATCTGTACTGATTGACTGATTTCTTGTCGATGGTTTCTCTCTGTCCTCTTGACTACTGGCCATGTGTACCTGCGCAGTATGTTTTTGATGCCTGGGAGTAACGTGTGAAGTCGTCATGTCCAGCTGACGCAGTTCGCTCTCCACTTCCACAGCACTTCTGTCTTTGGATGAGATTAATAACCTTTGTATCTCATATGAAAGTTGTCTTGCAATGGCGGCACACAGGTCGTTTTCAGCTGGGGCGATTTCAAGTTCACGGAATTTGCACAGCTGAGCGGTGAAAAATTCTGAGTATTTAGTGGGTGCGTTAGTACTATATTTCTTAGAGAACAGATCTAGCCTCGGATTTTCCTGTACATCTGCAGCCCAATATCGTTTTAGAAAAGCTTCTCTAAAACATTCCACCGTGTCAAATGTATATCTGAAACTCCTGAACCAGGTGAGACAATTACCTGCCAACAGCTTCTCAATTGCTCTGTCTCCGATCCTGAGGAACTTTCATTTCATTTAGGTATTCCGCTACCTCTTTTAGCCAGTATTTAGGAGTAATTGACATATTATTACCCGTAAATTTAACCGGTCTATCCTCATTTGACTTGATAATGTTAATTATCTGCCCATTTGTTTGATTCATATAAGGGGTTGACATCGCTATAGGATATCCTGGGTTCTTATCAGGGCTCTCCCCTCCTAATTCCCTATCTTGATTAGTGCCTCGGTTACTTGGATCTACCCATCCTGTCTTCTGGAATTCATCCTGACTTTCAAAATCGAATTTTCTTTCTCTCCTGCCACTCTCTTCTTGAGACATGAGCTGAACCTCCATTTGACTGTTCTTGTGTTCAGTCCTTTCCAACCGTGAGCTAAATTCGCTATCAAATCTTTCCTGTTTCTTCTTACTACTTTCAACTTCTTCTTTGATTTGAAATTTCTCTTCCCTGAAAATATCCCTTATTTCAGCTAATTGTTCCTCTACCTCTTTCTTGATGATCAGGACCTGTTCTTCTATAATTTCTGGCTTGACATCACCTCTGGTATCTAAGTCTTCCCGAATCTCGCTTATATTTTTCTCCATTTCTTTTTGTCCCTTGACAATATCTCCCTTAATTTCCTTAAGCATTTCCTCTTGTTTTCCCTTGATTGTTTTACAATACCTTTAAGTCGACCTGAACGCGGTCTACTTCAGTATTTGTTTCTCCTACTTGTACCTTTAATGTTTCTATGGTTTCCTGAACCCCATTAATACCCCTACTTATCTCGTCTATCTTCTGAGTATTCTCCTTATGTTCTTCGTCCCACTGCTTTCTTTCTCCCCGGAGATTTGTTTCGTAGGCATTTAATCTCTTATCTATTCCCTCCTCGTGCGTCTTCTAGCTCTCATCTACCTGCCCGGTAAAATGATCGAATTGGTTTTTCATGCTGTTCGCATCGGCTTGATTTTGCTTTTTCATTCCTTCAATTTCGTTTTTAACGGTATCGAATTCTTTTCGAGATTTCCTACCTTTTTCTCGACCCCTACGAATCTGTCTCCTAGCGCTTCGAGACTACTTTTTATCTCATCCCGGGATGCCTGACAAAGGTTCTTGTTAGATTCTATCTGAATTTTAACTCTTTCTGCACCCCTTCGATTTGGGTTACAAGTTCCTTTTTACATTCATCTACATTCTTTTTAAAAGTATCTTGCATTTCTTTTAATTGAGTTCCCATAGAACCAAACTTATCATTTAGAATTTTAAAATTTTCTAGACATTCCTTTTTGGTTTCGTCAATATTTTTTTTCTATAGTATTTATTTGGATTTTCAACCCTGCATTAAATTCCTGTTTTTCACTTTGAAATGTTTTCAATCTAATTCCAATTCAATATCAAAATTTTGAATTTTGGAATCCATTGTCTTTTCTATTTCAGCCTTCAGTGCCTTATTATTTTCTTTACTGTCAGCCTTTAGTTCATCTTTTACAACTACCAACTGTTTTTCAATGTTTTCACAATTTTCCGTTTTCATAGTGTCTATCTCAGCTTTCTGTTCACTGTTCATGTTTATACTGACGGCTTTCATAGATTCTAAATTCTCGTTTATGGATCCTAAATCTTTCTTAGTTTCCTCTCTAAGAGATTCTAATTAACCCTCCATATTAACACTGTCAGTTTTAAGAGATTCTAAATTCTCGTTTATGGATCCTAAATCTTTCTTAGTTTCCTCCTGTTGGAGGTTCAATTTAGCGTCTATAGATTTGAATCTATCTTTACTGTCCGCCTTAATGGCCTCCAAATTTTCACTATTGTCCGCCTTAATGGCCTCCAAATTTTCACTATTGTCCGCCTTAATGGCCTCCAACTTTTCACTATTGTCCGCCTTAATGGCGTCCAAAAGCCCCAGCATCTCCTCACTAAATAACATTTTAATATCTTTAAAGAATATAGTGGGCCACTCTTCCCCACCACTGGTTCATGCATGAGAGATGATATCTCGAACTCATTTTTGGTCTCTTTTCAAATTTATTTCAGGACGGGTGCTCACCTGAGCCCTGCTAGAGTGGTCTATTAACTCATTAACACTCAAAATTGTCATGGAAGTAATTTTTCTAAAAATTAAATTTTTTAGGAAATAAACATAATCTTCAAAAATGAAAATTCTGATTTTTCCAAGTAAAACTCGGGGTTTCCATGAAAAACTCAGCCCCAAAGTTCACGGGCCCCATATTAAATGATGGGGGGTTATCTAGGGCTTGCCGGTACGAGTTTTCATGGTCCGAATGCGGTCAGTTAATTTTATGTTATTATAGCTAGCCTGTCAGTATTTAATTTTAATCTTGTGACCAACTTGAAGTGCTCCATAAGCATTGATCCAGACACATTATTTATATAGTCCCCCCATGTGACCTTTCGTAAAAGAAATATGCAAGTCTCTATCCAGCTGCTCAGACTTATCTCTTTGGGGGCATAGAACGTCCTCCCACTGAGTGATTCACACATTATAGGATCAAGCTTAGAATAACACTCCACTGAAATGAAATTCAAAGCCTACTAAATAAACTATTTAATTCTCAAAATTTGGCGATACAACAATACAAAACAACTGAGTCAACATCACACTTGTTCTAATGAACAAGGAACAATACACATTAATCATAAAAAAATCAATAATTTAGGTTCCAATGAACCCTAAACAAAAATCTCAAAATAAGTTTCACTTCCATTTAGCAACATTAAAACTTTCTCGAAAACGAGCTCTAAAACCCTTGGCTAATTTTATTACATAATTCTATGTTTAAGAAACATATGAAATATTCCAAATATGAATATATTAAAAGAAATTTGAGTTAAAACAATTCAATGGTATCAACAATTACCATTTATTTGAGTACCACATGACATTTGCAACATATCATCCCTCTCTTCAACACTACCAAAACTGTATTTGTTTTCGGAAATCTCATGTACCACAAGCGTTAAAGACTACTGATTCATTCAATTCGAAATAGACTCCCAGCTATTCGATATCTTCAACAATTACTTGGGAACAATTACATTTATCATGCAACAATGCGCAGGGATTTTCATTAATGTCTCAATTGACAATTTTAATTATTCATGAAGTGCGGATTTATAAGGCAACGACAAAGATAAAAAAATCAATATAAAACACGGTACAGATTACCGTTCCATTAAAAGGTTTAATACTTCAGAGCGCCGACATTGTCTGTCTCTGTCTGGGACCAACCCCAACCGACCTCCATTAAGAAAAGGTCGAGTCATTACGGCTTAATTTGTGACATGGGGGAGAAGTCAATGCTCCCTCCTCTTTAAGACGGGACTTCAAATCACCGCTTTCAAACAAGCGTGAACAGAACTTGGAAAGGCTACACATCACATTAATATAACAACATTATTCTGATGTTCCATTGACCTATTACTATAGCTCAGGTATGATTATAATTTCGGAGTATTAACACTGGGAAGTAAGAATTCAAAACCAATCATAATGAAGGGGCTTCCGACGTGAGAGACATCTGGTTCGATTCTCTGGCCTGCCTCTAGGACACTTCCATTTTCGAGGGCTAGGGCTAATTCCATAGAGCGAGGGTATTTAACCACTCCTAACAATAATAAAAGCAACTTTGGGAAAAGTATTCGCACTCAATTCCATGCTTGACAATAATATATAGCACCCTTTTTAAAACTTTGTCACAGCAAATACATACAAAATCAATTACTTCACCCAGCTGACCCACGCAATTATAATTCCTGGCATTACCTTCACTGCAATTTTTAGCGTGACCATTTATTATTTAGCACTCAAAGGCGACAATCAATACACTCGTGATGCCTTCCAAAGTTTAATATTTATGTCAACGTAATTCATTTTTATCTTCGTCCATAATTAACAGATTTGCCTTTCTAAGTCTCGACTTTTCATTACCAAGAACACAACTGGTTCTATAATTTTATTATTTCTTTAGCACACAACGGCTTATACTTGAAGATTATTTCCATATCATTTATGTTACATTTTCCTTTTTATATTATCCTGTTTGCCTTTTAAATAACATTATTCTTTTTATATTCATAAGTATTCACTGAATACGATTTCATTTGATTAACAATAGATTTTAGCAATGTTTATATTAGATCCCGCACTTATTCTTTTCACACAGTTTTACATCCCTGATTTTCAATACTGGAGAATGCTTTCTCCGTGGTTACCATTGCTACATGAGATTCCCGAATCCAAAACACTTAATACATTTGGGTGTTACTTACATGGTTTATCCGGCCCCATTGTCCGAATTCCAGTGGAACGACATTCGGCCCACATCAAATTTCTTATTTCATGATGATACACACAATTACACTTATAAAATTTCCCACTGGATTACACATTTTTAAATTAGTATGAGGGTTTACACACATTTTCATTTCACAAAAAAAATTATAACTTTCACTTAATATTATATTTACACACAAAGAATTTCACTTTTTGGGTCACAAACACACGTGAATTCTTCCTTCACCAAATCCCAGGGGTGCAAATTTCGACGTTGCCTTCTACCTTCTACTCTGAAATTGACAGTCTCGTACGAAATGAAACCTCCTTGGATAAAAGTTCCCTCCTAATTCTGGTGTTTAATTTATCGGCATTTACAATACTGCACGATAATGTAGTCTTTTCCGGTTCACAATTGTCTTTCTGGGAAAACGGTATATTTTTACGCTTACCCCTGAAGTCGCTATTCTGAGCTTTTACAATTGTTTATATGATAATATGCGTCGGAACTGAATTCGGACGGCTATTGTCTTTTCTCTGTGGATTACATCTATGAAACTCCACGTGGCTATGGATATCTCTTTGTAGATTCCTACTACTATCGCCACTGTGTTACCCTAATCTCCTCAATCAGGAAAATTAGGTCTTAGCTATGTTTTTACACCACCGTGGTTATACTAACACACTGGGAAAACGTTTTTTAGAGTATCTACTCTTTGCTGATGTCTCTTATACTTTCGAGATACTATGTTCTCACTTCGAATACTAGTGTCAGGGCTTCAACTACCCTCGCCGGCCAACGTATATTTTCACACACAGTTTATAGCTTGGCCTACCACCGTAGACTATTATACTTTTTGAAGTTCTAAATTGTACTTTTCCTTGAAAATAACTTCAACCATTTAGAGCGCGGCGACACTGAAGAAAGCTGGACAGAACTTCGACTTAGAATACTTCCGCGTCGTGATACAGGTTCGAATCCTACTGTGCTGACAAGCAGCAAAACGATACGAGGTCTGATGAGTTACTGCATCCTCTTGCTTGGGCTACTGGCCCTTATATATGATTCTGGCAAAAATAAATAAATTTCTCTTCTTCCTCACTACCAATTTCCAAAATAATCGTCGACCGAAGTTTAAAAAAATATCTCTGGAAAGCTGAGGTTTTAAACGTCTCAACAGAATCTAAGTTTCCAGGAATCGATCGTACAAATCTTTAACATTAATTAAAATGTTCTCTTCAGATGCGTGGGTAGTGTATTCTTGTTGTCTCCCACCATCAGCTTCTGGTTCGGGGACTCACCAATTACGTAGTGATGAATTTGCATTTCTTTCCTGCATAATTTCTATAAACTGTATCCACTCTAAAATGTCTCATTCCCTGGATAATGACACTGATGGAGTTCTTTCTTTACTTTAATGCCTGCAAATGGCTTAATTTCAATTATTTCTCTTATTTTTCAGCCCCTCCCTTCATGTGACGCTGCCATTTTATTGTCGACTCGGGGCTATTTCCCAAACTTCATCTCTCTCGTCCATGGAAGTTTCCATATCTAATTTTACCACGTGAGTAATCAGCTCTCCGGTGACTGTTCAAATGACATCACCGGGCAGCTGTGGCCTGGCAATCTCTGGTTGCACAACATCTCTTTGCCCCACGCAATCTTATGAAGTATCAGCTTCTCAACTAACTTCAGAACTCCCTTCTAAAGCCTGCATTTATTCCTTCCTTTCTTCGAACTATAAGGATATGAGTTCGATACTGAACCTCTCCCATGGGTTCAATAGAGGAAATTGATATTTGTAGGATATTTGAAAATAGGCTATTTAGTTCTTCAGGGAACTACTTGTTTTTATACTCACAAAGGAATTCAGGACACACACATTAGCATATTCTCTGACTTTTCCTAGCAAGAAACACGGTTTTATGATTGACATATGAAAAGCAGGTTTTAGATCAGTGTAGGATGATATCTTAATATTTTGAAGCGCCTCTGTACAAGTAGATTATTGTTAGCAAATACGTTTTGGACTAGAAATGTACAGACAACTGGAAACCACAGAATAATAATCGTGCAACTTCCAGGGTGTGGCATTCAAACATGATCTTCTGTGCCTGGATACCAGGCTCCATAGTTTAAGCAGGCGGACAACAGCTAATAGGGAGCCTGCAGAGCCCTGTAAAGGCGAGGCTTTATACCAACAAACGAAAACTGAATTCCCTCTAACAGAGTTAATTCAGCAGTTTGCTTGTTGGCACTAACCAAAGCGTTTGTGTTAGGTTTTGGCTGATTTGTTTGTGTTACGCATCAGATTACTTACGTTTATCATTTTTATTATCATTATAATTATTATTATTTCTAATTAGGCTGTTTGTCATAGCTGAAAGGTGAAATATCAATCATAGATTGATTGACGACAAATGCGGCACTTGAATGATTTACTAGCGAGGTAAGTGGCAAAATGATAAATCTTTCCATATAGTCAATACCGGTATAATCTCATATTTCCTGCTCTTCTTTCTTTCCTTCATTTGGTATCGAATCCTCAACGATTTATATATTAATATTGTGCCCTTTTCAAACCACCTACCAGTATCCAGATAGGCGGGTCGCAGCTTCTTCGTGGCCCCAGCTGGGTAAACCACCTACCAGTATCCAGATGGGCGGATCGCAGCTTCTTCGTGGCCCCAGCTAGGTAAACCACCTACCAATATCCAGTTAGGCGAATCGCAGCTTCTTCGTGGTCCCAGCTAGGTAAACCACCTACCAGTATCCACATGGGCGGATCGCTGCTTCTTCGTGGCCCCAGCTAGGTAAACCACCTACCAGTATCCACATGGGCGAATCGCAGCTTCTTCGTGGTCCCAGCTAGGAAAACCACCTACCAGTATCCACATGGGCGGATTGCTGCTTCTTCGTGGCCCCAGCTAGGTAAACCACCTACCAGTATCCAGAGGGGCGAATCGCAGCTTCTTCGTGGCCCCAGCTAGGTAAACCACCTACCAGTATCCACATGGGCGAATCGCAGCTTCTTCGTGGTCCCAGCTAGGTAAACCACCTACCAATATCCAGATAGGCGGATCGCAGCTTCTTCGTGGCCCCACCTAGGTAAACCACCTACCAGTATCCAGAGGGGCGAATCGCAGCTTCTTCGTGGCCCCAGCTAGGTAATCCACCTACCAGTACCCAGATGGGCGGATCGCAGCTTCTTCGTGGTCCCAGCTAGGTAAACCACCGTAGGAAATGCCTTGTACATGGGATGAGTCGGGACACATAAGACAAAGACGTTACGCAACGGAATTGGGACTTTATCCATCATGTGTAGAGCGAGAAATCTGCGCTTCTCGGGGAAAATGGGATAAATTGGGCGCCTGTCCTTAATTTCATAGCATGACCTCACCATAATTATCGGGCATCAATATCGCTTGGTTTCTATAAAACGGTGGACATGCGAAACTCTCGTGTCCTACGATTTATAATTATAAAAATTACAAATACTTATTCAAATACGGACACTCCCGTCTTCAAAAACAACGACAAAATTAAATGATTGGATGAATTAAACCTTTAACTTCACTATTAAAATAAAATAAATATGAAGAATCCACAATTCTGAATGCCATCTGCACTTCCAAAATATGTTCGGAATTTGTAAATGAAATAAAACCCCTAAATTAAAATAATACCATTAGTTCGGTTCATCAAAACTAAACACAATTACTCTATACATCACGAGACTCCATTCTATCTCAATAACAGTCTTTACATGATCAGTTGTTATGGTTTCCAATCTCTTTTAACTATTTACAATTTATCTACAACATTTTTTACAATATCTCGTAGTATTGTCTGTCTGTCTTTCGGCGAGTTTCACTGCCAGAACTCGTCCTTGAACTTTTTGAAGAAAAAAACAGTAATTTATGAAAAACGAGAACCAGCTACTCAAATTACCTTGCTTGTGTTCGTCGTATTAGTGTTAGTCATGGCTGTTCGACAAAGTCTAGCTCATGCTTTAATAATCTAGCTCTCGTTAAAGAAAATAATAAAAATAATAATAACAATGAAATGTTGCTTCAATGCAATTTCCTAATTCGTGCGTTTTTTGCCGATACATGACCGACTAGAGTCACCTTTAAACATCAAATTAACGCATCATTATCTTATACAGCTTCCTCACATACTGTAATACAGACACATGACCTTCTATAGTCGCCTTTAAACACCAGATTAACGCATCTTTATCTTATACAGCTTCCTCATATACTGAAATACAGGCACATGACTTTCTATAGTCGCCTTTAAACATCAGATTAACGTATCTTTATCTTATACAACGTCCTCATATACTGTAATACAGATACATGACCTTCTATAGTCGCCTTTAAACATCACATTAACGCATCTTTATCTTATACAGATTCCTCATATACTGTAATACAGACACATGACCTTCTATAGTCGATTTAAACATCAGATTAACGCATCTTTATCTTATACAGCTTCCTCATATACAGTAATACAGACACATGACCTTCTATAGTCGCCTTTAAACATCAGATTAATGCATCTTTATCTTATACAGCTTCCTCATATACTGAAATACCGACACATGACCTTCTATAGTCGCCTTTAAACATCAGTTTAACGCATCTTTATCTTATACAGCTTCCTCATATACTGAAATACAGACACATGACCTTCTATAGTCGCCTTTAAACATCAGATTAACGCATCTTTATCTTATACAGCTTCCTCATATACTGTAATACAGACACATGTCCTTCTATAGTTGCTTTTAAACATCAGATTAACGCATCTTTATCTTATACAGCTTCCTCATACACTGTAATACAGACACATGACCTTCTATAGTCGCCTTTAAACATCAGATTAACGCATCTTTATCTTATACAGCTTCCTCATACAGTTATACAGACACATGACCTTCTATAGTCACCTTTAAACATCAGATTAACGCATCTTTATCTTATACAGCTTCCTCATATACTGTAATTCAGACTCATGTGGAATACATCTTCACCTCTCCACAAGATTCAGTTCCCAAAATATAGCTTCACCTTTAAGCTGGCACGAAAATTCAAAAACAACAACTTTCCACTTTTTAACTCTGTTACAAATATTCCCATCGTCAACATGATTGATTGGAATCCACATTCCTATATAAAATACCCTTTTCATTCTCCATTATTACAACAATGCGCTCTTCCAACAATTAAAAATCTGCAGACTATCTCCTACGTAAGACATGTTTCACATACTTGCAGTACTTCAACATTCATCATTACAAGTTAATAATAATACCTCCCTGCTTGTCGTTCATAATTGTTGCAATCAACAATGCTTAAATTCTCTCTCCACATTCTATTGCAATCTGCAAAATGCTTTAAATGTACCATTTGAACAAGTATAGTCCTTACAGTTCGTTTTAGTATTTAACAAAACCTTTATTGAGTTTCTGTCGCATTTCAAATTGACTTCTGCGTAATATTAAGTGATCAGCTGTTATCGTCTGATACTCAAGAAAACTAAATTATTTTCGTTTAAAAATTGACAATCATAGTATTGTCCTGTTATACAATGTCTATCTCACATTACTTTAATGTTCAAATAAGAACCAATATAAAATCAAGTCTTGCACACTTATAAGGACACTATCTAATTCCTACTTCCTACAAAATTACGGTCGGTTAAGCACATCTCCCATAAAAATATGAACGAAATATCTAATCGCACACAAAGACTACTACCTATCCACCTCAATAAAATCTCACTCGTCGAAGAATAAAAATCAAATCTAAATTCAAAAATATTTACCAAGTCCAAATACTAAATATTGTTGTAGCTTTTATGGGCTCTAACTAAGTTGTAAGGGGAGCGGGGCGTTGTATGTGTGTGTGTATGTGTCACATACGGGGGGTGGAGGTCCTCTTAGTCGAGGATTAAAACCGGGCTACTTTCTAATAAAAGCGAGTGCTAAGCAATTATGAGAAAGCGCACGGTCGCTAGACGGACAATAGCTTGCTCTATGCCTGGAGACGAGCTGTCCACAATGCGATGTGGCCGAGCAGGTTATTAACAGCGATGACTCAACAGGATCTGAGTCGCATGGGCAAATGGTGAGCGTACAATATGAATAGACAAGAAGCTAGTTGTGATGGAATGTGGAAGTTTACTAAAATCACTTTGGAGAAGTGAGTAGACTTCTCCAATTAAATGTAGTGCAGTAGCCCACAAGTTACAATGCAAGATGAAGGCGATTACAAGTTTTACAGGGTTGGTAGTGTACTTACTAGGGTATGAAGGCTGGGAACAATGCGGGGTTGCAGGAAGTAAAAGCATAGCATGCTTCATTGCGCCTGGCTGATCGGATTCTTAATCTATACAGTGGCATTTCATCCTACAATTGTTAGTAGGCGAGGTATATGGATGGATAGGTCAGCATAGCTAATCTGATTTGTTGGTATGTTAGTATTTATAGTGTTAGAGGCCATCTTGGAATATTGACGTCACAAGGCGATACGTCACAACCTCCTTCACACCTTTGTCCCACTTCATAGAAGCATGTGGCGGAGAGCTACTCCCACGGGCGGGCACGATGCTTTATCGCCACGACTGGTGCCAAATATAGCACTTCGGAAATACAAAACCACTATCAGTATCCACCCACTAATATAATTAAGAAACCTAATAGCATGCCTATTCACGCGCAGTTTACTAATGAAGCCTCAACCCTTCAGCTCAATAACTGACCAGCCCATCCCCAGCCTCTAATAACTAATAATAAGTCTAAAGACCCAAAACTAACAAACAAACAAACAAAACTAACCAATCCCACATCCCAGGTAGGACCTCAGCACCTAATACCTAACCGACCATCCTAAGCCGCGACCTCTAATTAACAAATATTAACATACCAAAAAATCAGATTAACAATGCTGACCTATCCATCCATATACCTCGTCTACCAACAATTGTAAGATGAAATGCCACTGTATAGATTAAGAATCCGATCAGCCAGGCGCAATGAAGCATGCTATGCTTTTACTTCCTAGTAAATACACTACGCTTAGATAATAAGGGCAAAGGGCATGAAATTAAAGGTATCACCAGCCAAACTCAAGGAATTAGCCAACCGGCCGGCACAGCTGCGTTCACCTGTAATTTCGCAGACAGACCATGTACAACAATTGCGAATCTATGGAACTAGCCAGCCGAAAGAATCAAAAATTGCTAGTCCAAAAAGACTCGTTAAGGTCGAACTAATTTCGGACAGGATCTTAGCCAAATCAGTGGCCGAAGGGACATTTTGCCATAACACAGCCATGACATGAACCGCGCTGAGTGGTGACGTCACTAGACTAGCCAGCGACGGCAGATGATCACGCAAATCGACACAGTGACGCAGAGCTTCTAGTATATAAGTTAGCTAATTTTAAGGTTATGTAAATGTCACCTATAAGCGGTGTAGCCAATTTTTCCTGCATCAAGCAGATGCCCCGTATAAGGGTTGATATAATGAATGATTTTTTCCTGCAGCGAGCAGATGCCCCGTATAGGGGATGATATAATGAATGATTTTTTTCTGCACTGAGCAGATGCCCCGTATAAGAGATGCTATAATGAATGAATTTTTCTGCAGCGAGCAGATGCCTCGTATAAGGGATGATATAATGAATGATTTTTTCCTGCACTGAGCAGATGCCCCGCATAAGGGATGATATAATGGATGACATTTTTCCTGCATTGAGCAGATGCCCCGTATAAGGGATGATATAATATAATAAAGAAATAAGTGCACCCTAGCACCCTCCCTGTCCATTTTCACCAACTATATACCTAGGTAATAGAATAAGGAACTAGTAATTAATTAAGTAAGGAAGGGGAGCGAGAGGGCGCATTTCGTATTTCACCCCACGGCCGATGATCTCGGTGACAGTGGAGTGAGATTCTCACCTGAAACTTTAATTAATAAATGAAAGAACATGAGAGTAAATAAGTAACTAAATAACGCCAGAACCATAAATCATCTGCATCGGAGTGAAGAAAGACTAGGGAAAGGCATTGGTTAGAAGACAAGTAAATAAGATGAATAAAGGAGAAAGTAAGGAGAGGGAGTGAGTAAGAAAAAGAGGAAGCAAAGAAATAAGTCAACAACAAGGGGAACCAAAAGCTAAAATAATCAATTAACAGGCTAAGACACGTAAATCTTATATATATATATATATATATATATATATATATATATATATATATACAAGCTATACCCGGCATGCGTTGCAATGCCAATCAAAGAAAGTGTTGGCGTTATAATTTTGTTTCTTGAAGTACTTTTGAATACACAATATTTTTTCAAATTTCCGTTAACTGCCTTTAAACTATCATGAAATGGATTTACAAATCTAGAAACATTCGAGGGAGCGTGCTCAACAACTCACCAAAGTTTCATCGCAATCGGATGAATGGCATATGACGCATACGGGATTTTGTTTTAATGATTCGTGCGCTGTCACTCATTTGTTGAATCTACTCATGCACTGCATATTGTGAAATAGATTTACTAAGCCTGAAAAATTCCCTGGAGTGTATTCAACGATTCACCAAAGTTTCATCGCAATCGGATGAATGGTATATGAACTCATACCGTACTTTGTTGAAACGATTCGCGTGCCGTCGCTCATTTGTTGAATCTACTCGTGCGCTTTCTAGTGTAAAATGGATTTATTAAGTCAGAAATCTTTCTTAGGGTGTACGCAATATCTCACCCAAGTTTCATCGTAATCGTACGAATGGTATATGAACGCATACAGGATTTTGTTTAAACGATTCGTGCGCTGTCACTCATTTGTTGAATCTACTCGTGCGCTACCTCCTGTGAAATGGAATCACTAAGTTAGAAACATTCACGTAAGTGTACACAACAACTCATCAAAGTTTCATCGCAATCCATGAATGGTATGTAAACTCATGCGGGATTTTGTTTAAACGATTCTCGTGCTGTCACTCCTTTGTTGAATCTACTCATGCGCTGCCTATTGTAAAATAGATTTACTATGCCTGAAACCTTCCCTGTAGTGTACTCAACGATTCACCAAAGTTTCATCACAATCGGATGAATGGTATACAAACGCATACAGTACTTTATTGAAACGATTCGCGTGCCTTCGCTCATTTGTTGAATCTACTCGTGCGCTATCTATTGTAAAATGGATTTATTAAGCCAGAAATCTTCCTTAGGGTGTACGCAACATTTCATCCAAGTTTCATCGTAATCGGACGAATGGTATATGAACGCATACAGGATTTGGTTTAAACGATTCGTGCGCTGTCACTCATTTGTTGAATCTACTCGTGCGCTACCTCCCGTGAAATGGATTTACTAAGTTAGAAACCTTCACGTAAGTGTACACAACAACTCATCAAAGTTTCATCGCAATTGATGAATTGTATATAAACTTATACGGGATTATGTTGAAACGCTTCGCGTGTCGTCGCTCATTTGTTGAATCTACTCGTGCGCTACCTATTGCAAAAGGGATTTACTAAGCCAGAAGCCTTCGCTGGAGTGCACACATCTCATCCAAGTTTCATCGCAATCGGATGAATAGTATATGAACGCATACGGGACTTTGTTGAAACGCTCTAACGTGCAGAAACAAAGAGAAGAATTCGACACCACTGCCAACTATGGTACAAAACATAACTTTTCTCCCCGGGCGGAGTGTAAATTCTGGCGGCAGTTGTACAGGTTGCAACCAGGTGGCTCTAACGTGCAGAGACAAACAGTCCAAAGACATCAGCCTTCACCAAGGCTAGCGGTTTCCATGAGGACTGTTTTTGACTGTATATTGTGGTTCTATTATGTATAAATTGAGGTTCTAAAATTGTATTCATTCCTCCTACCGGGTCAAATTGTGAATCTAAACCATACATGGACCCACTCTAATAAACATAAAAAATGTCATCAAAATCGGCCCAGCCGTTTAGGAGGAGTTCAGTGACATACTCACGTGTCGAAGAATTATATACACTGCTCACAAAAATTAGGGGATATTATAATCTCAGCTATGTATGCTATGTGTTTCGTACCGCATTAGATGCAATCGCCCTACTTTACTCCCAGAGAGGGTAAACATGTGTTTGCATCGCCCCTGCACATACACCACATGATGGAGGTCACTGTCCGTACTGTTGCTGTCAAAGGGTCTCACGGCGGTGGTTTGTTGCTGAGGTCAGAGCCAGTCCAATCCCGTTGTCAGTTAGTGAATGTCGTGACTTAAAGGGACAGCAATGCCTCCGCAACGTGATTTACCTGAATCAATGGCTTTGAGGGCCATAGGACGGATGGAAGCTGGACAGACACAACAAGTTGTGGCTCGAGCCCTTGTGGTGTCTTAAAGTGTGATCAAAGACTGTGGAATCGTTTTCAAACAACAGCTACTGCTCACAGAAGGGTAGAACAGGGTCGCCCACAGGCAACAAAAGCAAGGGATAACCGTTACCTCGTGTTAACAGCCCGCCGGAATAGACGGTAGAATGCAACTCAACTGAGAAGTGCCCCTCTAACAGCAACAGGACGCAGAGTATCAACCCAAACTGTCCGTAACCGGCTTCATGCACGTGGCTTCTATGCCTGTAGGCCCATTGTGTGTACCAGGTTAACTCCACAACACCGTAGAGATCGCAGAAACTGGGCGGAGGTGCATCGTGGGTGGAGGCATGCCGAATTGAGCTCAGTTCTGTTTTCTGATGAGTCGCGATTCAACGTGGAATCGGATAGTCGACGTGTTCGAATCTGGAGGAAACGAGGGACACGAAACCACCCATCTTTTGTACGAGAAAGATCCCCATATGGCGGTGGTGGATTGCTGGTGTGGGCTGGAATTAGCCTAGGTCGACGTACGGACCTCTACATCATCCCACGTGGTACTGTGACCACTGTAAGGTATAGAGACGAGATTCCCCGACCTTTTATCCTGCCGTATGCTGGTGCCATAGGTGCTTCCTTTGTGTTTATGGACGATAATGCACGTCCCCACAGAGCTGGGTTGGTGGAGGACATGCTGGAGGAGGAAGGTATCCAGCGTATGCCGTGGCCAGCTTCCTCGCCGTACTTAAATCCGATAGAGAACGTGTGGGATGCATTAGGCAGGCTCATTGCAGGCAGACCAGCACCTCCCACAACTGTTCCACAGCTGCAGATTGCTCTTATGGACGAGTGGCCACGTATCCCCCAAGAACTCATTGATCATCTCATTGCATCAATGGCACACAGGTGTGCAGCAATGCTAGCCGGTCAAGGAGACCATACACCATACTGAAGAACAATATTCACCCATGGCCCACGATTATGGTAGTGTTAATATTGCTTTGTTTATTTGCCATATTCTCTCTTCATTCATGACATTTGATTCAAACCCTCATCAGGGGCTCTCTGGAATCATGGGCTGCTTTATCTGTCAGTATAGCATTAAGTAACTAATAAATGGTTGAAAAACTAAAAGATCTCGTATATTATTGCACCATTGTGAGCTGACCTTACAATATCCTCTAATTTTTATGAGCAGTGTATATAATTTAAAAAAAGTATGTTCGTTTGTTCGTCTTTTATGCGTTCATAAACCATTCATCGGATTGCGATCAAATTTTGGTGAGTTATTGTGAACACTTCCGGGATGGTTAGAGGCATAGTTAATGCAATTTACAATAAATTGCGCGCGAGTAGTTTAACAAATGAATGTTGGCAATGCGTTCATATAGTGTACAATTCATCGGATTGCGACCAAATTTTGGTGGGTTGTTTAGCACACTTCCGGGATGGTTATAGGTATAGTTAATCCAATTTACAATAGATAGCGCGCGCGTAGTTTAAACAAATGAGTGTTTGCAATGCGTTCATACACACTTCATCCGATTGCGATCAAATTTTGGTGAGTAGCTGTGCACACTTCCGGGAAAGTTATAGGCATAGTAAATCCAATTTACAATAGATGTAGCGTGAGTAGCTTCAACAAAATTGCGTGCGATTCGTTTCAACAAAGACCACCTGCGTTCATATACCATTCATCCCATTGTGACTAAGCTTGGGTGAGACGTTGTGTACACTCCAGGGAAGGTTTTTGGCTTCGTAAATCCATTTTACAATAGATAGCGCACGAGCAGATTCAACAAATGAGCGACGATGCGCGAAACGTTTCAACAAAATCCCGTATGCGTTCATAATCCTTTCATGCGATAGCGATGAAACTTGGGTGAGCTGTTGTGTACACTTCAAGGAAGGTATCTGAGTTGGTAAATCCATTTTACAATAGGTGGCGAACGAGTAGATTCAACAAATGAGCGACGACGTGCGAAGCGTTTCAACATAGTACCGTATGCGTTCATATACCATTCTTCCGATAGCGATGAAACTTGGGTGAGATGTTGTGCATACATCAGGGGATGCTTCTGGCTTAGATCATCCACTTTTCAATAGGTAGTGCACGAGTAGATTCAACATATGAGTGACAACGCGCGAAGCGTTTCAACTAAGTCCCATATGCGTTCATATACCATTCGGGTGAAAGCGATGAAACTTGGGTGAGTCTTTGTGTACACTTCAGGGAAGGTTTCTGGCTTAGTACATGCATTTTACAATAGGTAGCACACAATTTTATTCAACAAATGAGTGACGGCACGTGAATCGTTTCAACCAAGTATATATCGTATGCGTTCATATACCATTCATCCGATTGCAATGAAACTTTGGTGAATTGTTATGTGCACTCCAGGAAAGCTTTCTGGCTTTGTAAATCCATTTTACAATAGGTAGCGCACGAGTAGATTCAACAAATGAGCGATGGTGCGCGAATCGTTACAACAAAGTGCCGTATGCGGCCATATACTATTAATTCGATTGCGATGAAACTTTAGTGAATTGTTGTGTACACTCCAGGGAAGGTGTCTGGCTTAGTACATGCATTTCACGATAGATAGCGCACGAGTACATCCAAAGAATGAGCGATGGCACGCGAATCGTTTCAAAAGAGTCCCATATGCATTCATATACCATTCATCCGATTGCGATGAGACTTTGGTGAATTGTTGAGTATACTCCAGGGAAAGTTTCAGGATCAGTAAATCTATTTTACAATAGGTAGCGTACGAGTAGATTCAACAAATGAGTGACGGCACGCGTATCGTTTGAAAAAAATCCCGTATGCGTTCATATGCCATTCATCTGATTGCGATGAAACTTTAATGAGTTGTTGTTTACACGCCTGGGAAGGTTTTCGACTTAGTAAATCCATTTTACAATAGGTAGTGTACGAGTAGATGCAACAAATGAGTGATGACGCATGAAGCGTTTCAACAAAATCCCGTATGCGTTCGTACACCATTCATCGATTGCGATGAGACTTTGCTGAGTTGTTGTATACTCTTACGTGAAGGTTTCTAACTTAGTAAATCCATTTCACAGTAGGTAGCATAAGAGTAAATTTTTAAAATGAGTGACAGCGCAGTAGTACATCCAAAGAATGAGCGATGGCACGCGAATCGTTTCAAAAGAGTCCCATATGCATTCATATACCATTCATCCGATTGCGATGAGACTTTGGTGAATTGTTGAGTACACTCCAGGGAAAGTTTCAGGCTCAGTAAATCTATTTTACAATAGGTAGCGTACGAGTAGATTCAACAAATGAGTGACGGCACGCGTATCGTTTGAACAAAATCCCGTATGCGTTCATATGCCATTTATCTGATTGCGATGAAACCTTAATGAGTTGTTGTGTACACGCCTGGGAAGGTTTTCGACTTAGTAAATCCATTTTACAATAGGTAGTGTACGAGTAGATGCAACAAATGAGTGATGACGCATGAAGCGTTTCAACAAAATCCCGTATGCGTTCATACACCATTCATCGATTGCAATGAGACTTTGTTGAGTTCTTGTGTACACTTACGTGAAGGTTTCTAACTTAGTAAATTCGTTTCACAGTAGGTAGCACAAGAGTAAATTTAAAAAATGAGTGACAGCGCACGAGTCGTTTAAACGAAATTCCGTATGCGTTCATATCCCATTCGTCAGATTGCGATGAAACTTTGGTGAATGGTTGCGCACGCTCCTGCGAATGTTTCTAAATTAGTTAATCGATTTTACGACAGTTTAGAGGCAGTTAACGGCAATTGCACAAAAGATTGTTTCCAAAAGCACTTCAAGAAACAAAATTGCAACGCCAAAACTTTCTTTGATTGGCATTGCAACGTATGCCGGGTACAGCTAGTATGTACATAAAAAGGATGTTCGTTTGTTCGTCTTTTATGCGTTCATAAATCATTCATCCGATTGCGATCAAAATTTGGTGAGTTATTGTGAACAATTCATGGATGGTTATAGGCATAGTTAATCCAATTGCGCGCGAGAAATTTAAACAAATGTGTATTGGCGATGCGGTCATATAGCCTACAATTCACCCGATTGCGACCAAATTTTGGTGGGCTGTTTAGCACACTTCCTGGATGGTTATAGGCATAGTTAATCCAATTAACAATAGATAGCGCGCGAGTAGTTTGAACAAATGTGTGTTTGCTATGCGTCCTTATATAATTCATCCGATTGCGATAAAATTTTGGTGATTTGTTGTGCACACTTCTGGGAAAGTTATAAGCATAGTAAATCAAATTTACAATAGATGTCGCGCGAGTAGCTTCAACAAAATGGCGTGCGATTCGTTTCAACAAAGACCACATGCGATCATATACCATTCATCCCATTGCGATTAAGCTTGGGTGAAATGTTGCGTACACTCCAGAGAAGGTTTCTGGCTTAGTAACTCCATTTTACAATAGGTAGCAGACGAGCAGATTCAACAAATGAGCGACGACGCGTGAAACGTTTCAACAAAGTCCCGTATGCGTTCATATACCATTCGTCCGATAGCGATGAAACTTCGGTGAGATGTTGCGTACACTTGATGGAAGGTTTGTGACTTAGTAAATCCATTTTACAATAGGTGGCAAACGAGTAGATTCAACAAATGAGCGACGACTTGCGAAGCGTTTCAACGAAGTCCCGTATGCGTTCATATACCATTCGTCCAATAGCGATGAAACTTGGGTGAGATGTTGTGTATACATCAGGGAAGGTTTCTGTCTTAGATCATCCACTTTTCAGTAGGTAGCGCATGAGTAGATTCAACAAAAGTGCGATAACGCGCGAAGCGTTTCAACAAAGTCCCATATGCGTTCATATACCATTCGTGAGAATGCGATGAAACTTGGGTGAGTTTTTGTGTACTCTCCAGGGAAGGTTTCTGTCTTAGTGCATGCATTTTACAATAGGTAGCGCACGATTATATTCAACAAATGAGCGACGGCACGTGAATCTTTTCAACCAAGTACCGTATGCGTTCATATACCATTCCTCCCATTGCGATGAGACTTTGGTGAATCGTTGTGTACACTCCAGGAAAAGTTTCAGGCTTAGTAAATCTATTTTATAATAGGTAGTGTACGAGTAGATTTAACAAATGAGTGACGGCACGCGTATCGTTTAAACAAAATCCCGTATGCGTTCATATGCCATTCATCCGATTGCGATGAAGCTTTGGTGAATTGTTGTGCGCGCTCTCAAGAATGTTTTTAAATTAGTTAATCCATTTTACGATAGTTTAGAGGCAGTTAACGAAAATTGAAGAAAGATTGTTTCCAAAGGCATTTCAAGAAACGAAATTACAACGCCGACACTTTCTTTGATTGGCATTGCAACGCATGCCAGGTACAGCTAGTTCGTAAATAAATAAAATAGTTAATTAGTCGACTAGTTTAACCTCTACGCCGTACGGACAGACGAATTGACAAACAAACAAACAAACAGCGCTACATGACTGACATACCAAATACAAATGATAAGAATATACTAACATGAAAAATTTCTCCTCCCATACAGCACCAGTGTTGCCCTTTACCAAACAGGGAACAATAACCTTTTACATTTGTATATGTATTTTGGATCACACCAAGCGACAGAGAATCAAAATAAAAGGTACTAACATAAGCTTTTATTTCCAGGTAGCACTGAAACTGTTCCTCTTTTCCAGACAGCAGCAAATCCAACAGGAACACATTTAAAAATTTACTTAATCTTTGTACTTCCTTTTTCAGGTAATAGCTGCAGCCTTATTACAGGGATTTAGTAATGGAACTATTCACTGTGACTGTCCCAGGGCACCAGTCTGTCCTTCTCTCCTTTGACACAACACACTCTTTACACTACACCACAATACCTCGATTCATTCCTTTACTTACATTAGCACGACCAAGATTAATCCGCACAGTAATGGCTGATATCTGTGGGATACCAGTTGTTACTGACGGATACCCAATATAACGCTCACATGTGGTGAGAGCCATCACAAGCTTGTAAGTGGCAACTTTCACTGCTATGGTAAGCTCACTCGCCCACAGAGGGTGGCTTACAAACTTTAAAATACAGTGGCCACAGAGATATGTTACTTTCGAACGGCCGTCTAAAACTGAAGTCTAGTTACTAAGTTAATTCATAAGTTTGGACCCTAAGTTTGTTCTATTACCAACAACGAGGTATAGCGCGCATAGGGGTAAACAATTATACAACAACAGAGCTCTACGACACGATGGTACACTTGTTTTTATTTTATTGTTACATTGTATGTACATTTGTTTTTTATTTTATTTTTATTATTATTGTTATACGGTACTCCTGGTGTCGACATTTTTTTGCCGTGTTACTTGTCCATCTTTATTCCACTGTATTCCTTACATGCACACTCTTTTTCTTTTCTCTCTTCCTAATACACGATGTTCAAATGCTCTATTTACTCTTATCAATAAAAACGATGCATATTATTCCAAACTTCTAACCCTCACAGAGCATTTCTTTCTCTTTTTCTTCTTTAACACTGTAGTACATTGTATTTCTCTTTTCCAACTTGTTTATTTTTTTCTCTTTGCAACACTTATAGCAACACATGTTCCATTGCCATAATGCCTTGTACTGCTTATGTATATATATATTTTGTGATGTATTACGTCTTCAATATCGCTATGTAAAAATTGTGATCTAAACAATATATAACATTGTTCCACCCTTCAACCCTACCTACTCAAAGTACACGGCTACGACAACTACACCTAAATCGACGCTTGCCAGACTGCTACACTTCCCACATACCCCTACATCTACACGCCCAGGAGAAGAAAAGAAGAAGAATCCATTCTTACGTCCATGTCCAATCTGTGAGGATACAGATTTAGCCGGGAAGGAGGATTGTTATATCCTGAGGCTCCTCACAGGGTACAGTTAACACATCTAATAACATTCACAACAGCTACAACCACTACCCTCTTTCGGCCATCTATCTAACACACTTCAGCCCCTATCTCTACCCTGAGCCACCTAGGGAAGTAACATTTACCAACTGTTCCATCATCATTACCAAACACAAGCTGCTAGCTACTAAAGTAGAGCAGGTATTTTCTAACTCTTAGTCAGCAGAGTCATCCAGTATAAAATAACTCACACCTCAAGGGCTCGTTGTCTTGTCTGCCGACGACACCGAGCTAGTGGCAGCGGAAGCTCTGGACGCCGACCACCGAATACAAGTAAGTGTACGAACGGGTAATCCCACTGTTATTTCCTATCCATACACCACCCCTGTAAAACTTGTAATCGCCTTCATCTTGCATTGTAACTTGTGGGCTACTGCACTACATTTAATTGGAGAAGTCTACTAACTTCTCCAAAGTGATTTTTTTAAACTTCCACATTCCATCACAACTATCCTCTTGTCTATATTTATTGTACGCTCACCTTTTGCCCATGCGACTCAGATCCTGTTGAGTCATCGCTGTTAATAACCTGCTCGCCAACATCGCATTGTGGACAGCCCGTCTCCAGGCATAGAGCAAGGTCGCAGCTATTGTCCGTCTAGCGACCGTGCGCGTACTCAAAATTGTTTACAACTCGCTTTTACTTAGAAAGAAGCCCGGTTTTAATCCTCGACTAGGAGCACCTCCAACCCCCTTAGTTACCAGAAGTGCCACGCGTCTAGAGGCTCTCAAATTGTAACACTTGATCAAACCATCAGGCATTTTCACATCACCGTAGGTGACTCATACACGCACACATACAAAACCCCGCACCCCTTACTACTTTTTATAGC
Organism: Meconema thalassinum; assembly: GCA_946902985.2. Classification (NCBI taxonomy): domain Eukaryota; kingdom Metazoa; phylum Arthropoda; class Insecta; order Orthoptera; family Tettigoniidae; genus Meconema; species Meconema thalassinum. The sequence continues at coordinate 52,707,380 of OX336388.2, read as the reverse complement.
CCATAAAAGCTACAAAAATATTTAGTATTTGGACTTCGTAAATATTTTTGAATTTAGATTTGATTTTTATTCTTTGACGAGCGATATTTTATTGAGGTGGATTTTACCGTAAATACTAGTTTTTGTGTGTGATTAAATATTTCGTTAATATTTTGATGGGAGATGTGCTTAACCGACCGTATTCTTGTAGGAAGTAGGAATTAGATAGTGTCCTTATAAGTGTGCAAGACTTGATTGAATATTGGTTCTTATTTGAACATTAAGGTACCGACAGTAGTGGCTACGCTGGCTAAAGCTCAGCATTAGGTCATGGGGCAAAGCTCTCTACTGACTCGGTAGACGCGTGGGTTCGAGCCCCACCGTCGGCCGACCTCGAAATGGTTTTCCGTGGTTTCCCCATTTTCAACACCAGGCAAATGCTGGGACGGTACCTTCTGACAGGCCATGGCCACTTCCTTCCACATCCTTGTCCAGTTTCATTCACCATCATTCATTTCATCTCTCATTAAATCCTCTCATGAGGTTGGCGTCAGGAAGGGCATCCGGCTGTAAAAACCATCGCCACAAAGACTTCCATCGCATCTCATCCCCGACCCCGTTAAAACGGGAATAATAAGGGGTAGACATACATACATACATACATACATTTGAACATTAAGGTAATGTGAGATAGACATTGTATAACAGGACAATATTATGATTGTCAATTTTTAAACGAAATAATTGAGATTTCTCGAGTATCAGACGATAACAGCTGATCACTTAATACTACGCAGAAGTCAATTTGAAATGCGACAGAAACTCAATAAAGGTTTTGTTAAATACTAAAACGAACTGTAAGGACTATACTTGTTCAAATGGTACATTTAAAGCATTTTGCAATTGCATTAGAATGTGGAGAGAGAATTTAAGCATTGTTGATTGCAACAGTTATGAACGACAAGCAGGGGGCTATTATTATTAACTTGTAGTGATGAATGTTGGGGATTTTTAATTCTTTGAAGTACTGCAAGTATGTGAAACATGTATTACGTAGGAGATAGTCTGCAGATTTTTATTTGTTGGAAGAGCGCATTGTTGTAATAATGGAGCATGAAAGAAGGTATTTTATATTGGAAAGTGGATTCCAATCGATCTTGTTGACAATGGGAATATTTGTAACAGATTTAATAAGTGGAAAGTTGATGTTTTTGAATTTTCGTGCCAGCTTAAAGGTGAAGCTACATTTTGGGAACTGAATCTTGTGAAGACGTTAAGATCTATTCCACATGTGTCTGTATTACAGTATATGAGGAAGCTGTATAAGATACGTTAATTTGATGTTTAAAGGCGACTATAGGTCATATATCGACAGAAAACGCACGAATTAGGAAATTGCATTGAAGCAATATTTCATTGTTATTTTTATTATTATTATTTTATTTAATGAGAGCTAGATTATTAAAGCATGAGTTAGACTTTGTTGAACGGCCATAACTAACACTAATACGACGAACACAAGCAAGGTAATTTGAGTAGGTGGTTCTCGATTTTCATAAATTCCTGTTCTTTTTTTTTTTTTTTCAAAAAGTTCAAGGACGAGTTCTGGCAGTGAAACTCACAGACAGACAGACAGACAAAGCTACGAGTTAGATATTGTAGATAAATTGTAAATAGTTAAAAGAGATTGGACTGATCGTGTAAATACTGTTATAGAGATAGAATGGAGTCTCGTGATGTATAGAGTAATTGTATTTAGTTTTGACAACTATCACCGCTACAGGAATGCGCTAGTATGGACACGCTACTAGTAGTATTTGAATTATGACGCACTTGTCTATACATTTCTAGTCAAAAACGTATTTGCTAACAATAATTTACCTGTACGGAGACGCTTCAAAATAGAAAGATATCATCCTACACTGATCTAAAACCGTGATTATAGCTAGGAAATGTCGGAGAATATTGTGAAGTGTTTGTCCTGAATTCCTTTGTGAGTATAAAAATAAAGACAGCCATGAAGCCATTCTACAGTGTTGCCATATTAACAATTAATATTGTGTCTTTCAGTCGGTCAACCTAAGAATCATTCCAATTACAGTAAAATGTGAAAAGAAACTGAAATAAATTACAAACGATTAAAATTTATACATATTATTGAGGACTATTGAAGAATAAAACTAAGAGATGACATGTTTCTGCTCGTCAAGGGAGCATCATCAGATCCAAATATATAAGACAAATGGCTCTACAAAACACCATCAAACCTGCAGTGAATGCCCTCTCTAAAAATACAAGAAAACCAGTTAGGAAACATAGTGAGTGTGGTAACTATTACTGAAACATATTAAGGCATTAAGCTGAAAAAAGAACTATTCATTTTAGTATCGCAAAACTTAGATATGCCTATACCATCAACAAACATAGTATTATTCCCACAAACTAATCTATCTTCGTAGATTATAGATTCTCGCCGCTATGGATTAGCCATTATGGTGCCGATATCTGATAAAATGCCACTGGCCGATCTATGTAATGTTTTTTTTTTGTTTTATTTCCAAACACACAGCGATTTAACTATTGTAACGAAGACAACGCGGGAACCATTCCTTATCTCGATAAGTTTAAGTTCCATGAATAACTGGATTTATAATAGGTATTCTTTGAACATGCTGCAGTCACCTGACTTCCCGTGTGCGTTATTTTCTGAAGTATATGAGCTTATAAATATACTTGGTAACGAGACTGCTGCGATCAAGTCCTTGCCCTGTCTTCCTATCTAGAAGCTGGTTTTGAGAAGAAGCTCAAAAGTGTTTCTGTCTTCCTGGATCTCTCAGCAGCCTTACTGTCTGGAGGAAAGGACTTCTCCTCAAACTTATAAAGGCAGTTCCTTGCCTTAAAATAGTCACCTTGATTGGCAATATGCTGAGTAACAGGCTATTCCAAGTGTTCACTGAAAATGTTAGAAGCAGGTTCCACACTATTAATAATGGTCTGCCACAGGGATCAGTTCTATCCCCTCTGCTATTCAACTTGTACACCCATGATCTGCCCGAAACTCTATCTCGAAAATTCATCTATGCGGACGATATAAATCTTACAGTCCAAAATACCACCTTTAATGAAGCAGAGGATGTAATGAATGCAGATCTTCAGAAGATGGATGAGTACTTCAAGAAGTGGCGCCTCCAGCCAAGTGCTTCAAAATCTGAAGTTGCCTCATTCCACCTTAACAACCTAGAGGCAAACTACCAGCCTAGAGTTAAGTTTAGGAATCAATACCTAAAGTACAACAGATGTCCTAAGTACTTAGGCATAACATTGGACAGGACACTGACATATCAACAACATACAGAAAAAACTGCTGCAAAACTAAAAAGTCGCAATAACCTACTTAGTAGGTTAGCTGGAACATCATGGGGCGCTGACGCCAGCACACTCAGGACTACCGCTCTGGCTGTCGTGTATTCTCCAGCTGAATATTGTGCAGGCGTGTGGTTGAACAGCTCTCACTGCCAACTCGTAGATATACAACTCCGCCAGGCAATGCGCATCATCTCTGGTACTCTACGTTGCACCCCTATCCAGTGGCTACCTGTACTTTGTAATATCGCTCCACCCCATTTAAGGAGACAGCAAGCTCTTGTTCGCTTGTGGTACAGGATCAAAGAAAATGCTGAGCTTCCTATTCATCAGGATGTCATATGGCTCTCTACAAAGAGATTGAAATCCCGAAAGCCAGCATGCAAAACGGCTATTGATCTTTCGTCCACTGAGTTCAACCTCCGAAATGCCTGGAGAGATGAATGGCGAAACTCCTCACCTCGCGGCTTACTTCAAATCAGTGACCCCACCACAAGACTTGCTGGTTTTAATCTTCCTCGGGCAGTTTGGTCAAGGCTCAACAGAATCCGATGTGGTACCGGTCGAACAGGTGCAGCCCTACACCAGTGGGGTTGGATAGATTCCCCCCGATGTGACTGTGGTTCTGAAATGCAAACTATCGAGCATATTGTGCAGGAGTGCCCTCTGCATTCATATCCCGGCGCCTTGGATGATCTCCACTCAGCAACTCCTGATGCAATTGCGTGGATTACAGACCTTCCTGTACAAATTTGATGTGATGGTCCTAATGCTGTCAATAGTGTTTAAAATTGTAAATAGTGTATATACTGTAATTACTTTTCTGTATTGTTAGCATCATGCGCTAAATAAATAAATAAATAATATACTTGGTGATAGATGTGGCTAGCTCCTTCAGCGAAGGGTACATAAATACGGTTTTAGTGCTATGTGAAGTGTGTGAATTTTCTATTGATGGCGACAGCTTTGATTTTACTGACGAAAATCCACCTGTCGGACGACTGTAAACGTATATCATTGTAGAAATTGATCGTACTCAATACCTATTTGATAGAATTACTCTATGCTTGCGATATTTATAAACAATTAAATAAATATTAACATTTGAACCCGCGCAGCGAATAAGGGACTCCACGCCACCTTGGTCTGTTTTGAGATTATGATGGAAATAGGTACCTGGTCGCATGTAGCATGAAATGACGTGTTAAACGTGCACACAAGTGCATCCTATGGGTAGATATTTGCAATTGAAATGCCACATGCGTGGAAGAAGGACTCTGGTATTCCAAGATGGAGGGCGTCAGGAAGTTGGAGACCTCTCCGTCAGCTAACAAACGTGACAATTTTGGCCGTAGACGTAAAGGGAACATGCAAAAGTGGAAAGATTTTAATAGAAAGATGTTGTTTAATGATGCTGGGGAAGCATATGAAAATCATCATGGACGTACAATTACGGAAAAATTAACCAAAATGGTGAGTTGAAAAAAGACCTCCGTGATTTCACCTGGGTGTCTGCATGCCAGAATTTGTTATTAATAGGTCTGAATTTAAGAATGAGACATTTGAATATATCTCTGTTGATAATGTAGAGATTAAGTTGTTTTATTTAGGGAGTTTCCGGCATCGTTGTCATCAGCCCCGTGTACTTGAGTGTGTGAGCTGTCATATAATCTGAGTTTTTATGGTGATTGCTAGGGTGTGTACGTGTTTGCGGGGCTAGAATTTGTGGGAATGTGAATTTGGCATGTTAGGTCGGCTATCATCCCGATATTTGTTTGAAAAAGAAATGAGAAACTACAGACGTCAATTTTAAGGATAGACAAGGGAGGTACCTGGAATCTACTCCTCGGGTATCCTCTCAATTTTAAGTGTACTTTGTTCCAACACTCGTACCAGGATTTAAATTCTCAACAGCAAACACGGGGATTTAACCCACATCTTCTAAAAAAAAGGGCGTTTACTACCACCCACAGCTACTGTAGAGAATAAGTGGCTCGTAATGTCTTAGCGTGATATATTCTACGATAATCAAATAATAATAATAATAATGTTATTGGTTTTACGTCCCTTTTAACTACCCTGGCTTTTAGAGACGCCGGGGTGCCGGAATTTTGCCCCGAAGGGGATCTTTAACGTGCCAGTAAATGTACTGACACGGCTCCCTCGCATTTGCGCAACCTCAAATGCCAGCTGACTGCGCCAGGTTTCGAACCTGCAACCTTGGGATCAGCAAGCGAACTCTACGATAATCCATGTCCTGTTTGCCATAAGGATGAAACCGGAAGGGGGAAGACACCATAGTACAACCTTGTCCCCTAAAGGCCTGATTTATATAAATTTAGTATAATATCCTTAGTTCTGTGAGACCTGCACCTTAGGTTCCAGGTTCAAACCCCAGCTCTACGATGGAGGATCTTTAATGCTGTTATGAGAATAGGAGCGCAGGGACGCAGGTAGCCAAGGGGTGCTAAAAGTTGCTAGTGCACACGCATCCATCTCCTCCTGACCCTTCAACGCGCTCTAAATGTTGTGGGGGAATAATCGAGAGAATGTTTAAACAAAATTCAAAACACATGTTCTTTTAGAGATCCTAGTCTGTGTTTGCAGACCACTAACGTTCTGTATGTAGAAGTGTGAATGAGACCCTCTGCAAGATGTATCTTTTCACATCATTCGGTGTTGTCATAGGTTTCGTTATCGCCACGCTTAAAAGGAAGACGTCATTTGAATGTGGTAGCCTGTTGAAATCCCACCAGCGAATTATCTGATGCCCAAATGACTCACTCTTTCCAAATTATGTTGGTCAATCTTCACTCTTCCTAAATCATGTCAGTAATATGATTGTGTTTCATCCCAACCAGAAGACAAAAACCACTATAGGATTGTTACAATAGGTCTGGAAAAGAAAGATAACTACATTTTAGTTGTTCCCCAAGAGTAACTTGAGCGACCCCTCCGCACCCCTAGGTGGCATGCTGAGCTTCTATGCCCAAGATCGTGGTTTCAAACCCGGCCGAAGTCGTTAAAATTCCCTCAATACGCCCTCATTTGGAGGGGAAGTAAAGCCGACGGTCTTATGTCATAGATTTATGGCATGTAAAAGAACTTTCCAATAACTACAATTGTGTGAAGTCAAATTTGTAAGTGAGTTTTGATTAACGCTCTGTAGTTCCAACGTTGTTAGCCAGGTGCCAGTTGCAGTTGCATCTAATTGCCAATTTTGCGGCTAGGTGTCGTTGACGGTAGCATTTTGTAGCAAAAGTTCGAACTACTTGAAATTGATCGTCTGCAGTCCTTACTTAAATTAAAACAGACAGCACAAACTAATAGAGCCATCAGAATTAACACCGATTGTCAGACAGATTCTACACACACCCAAAGTACACGGGGCAATATAACCGCGTTGTCGCAGCCCCTAAACTGAGGAACCATCGAAGCAATGTTTTGTCCTCCTCATTCCGTAGTGGCTAGCATTCTTGGCTGTCACCCTGTAGGTCAGAGTTCGATTCCCGGCTCTGTCAAGAAATTTAATTCTGGTCTGAGGGCTAAAACGGAGTACTCTCAATATCTTGAGGCAGAATTGAGAAGAGACGGGTTCAATTTCCATCCCAGTCATCCTGGATGTGGTTTTCCGTGACTTCCCACTTCTACTCCACGAAAATGCTAGAATGGTACGTAACTAAAGGCCACGGCCGCTTCCTACCCAATTCGTACCTCAGTAACAGATACACAGACTAGTACTAACTTCACAGTGACACACACACCCAAATACACGTGGCTACATGACCGCAATGTCGCAAAGCCTTTAAAAGAATCAACAACAACTACAACTACAACAACAAGCAACAAAGGTGTATCTTCAAATGTCCCAACAAATTCGGTTTGGCATATTCTACTTAGTCTTCTCACAACTATGGGTTAACTTGTGTTTCTTCAAACTTTGCTTGCGAGCAAATTTGTCTCCGCATGTGGTACATGAGTATCGCTTCTCACCAGTATGGCTGAACATGTGTGTCTTCATCCAGTCTGACTAAATTTGGCTTTGCATGTGCTACATGATAAGGGCTTCTCCCCAATATGAGTTAACATGTGTCTCGACAAATCATGCTTGACGGCAAAATTGGCTCCGCATGGGTTAACATGTGTGTCTTCAAAACAGCCTTACGGGCAAATGATCTTTGAGGCTAAATTTGGTTTCGTGCAACATGTGTACTGCTTCTCCCCAGTATGGGTTAACATGTGTGTCTTCAAATCACCTTTACGGGTTACTTTGGTTTTGCATGTTCTACACGAGTAACGCTTCTCCCCAGTATGAGTAAACATGTGTCTCTTCAAAATACTTTTCAGACAAACTTGTCTCCATGTGTGTTATACGAGTATCGCTTCTCACCAGTATGCGTTAACATGTGTGTCTTCAATCTACGTTTAAGACTAAATTTGCCTCCGCAGGTGCTACTGGAGAACGGCTTCTCACCAGTATGGGTTAATGAGTGATCTTTCAAATGAACTTTCTGATTAAATTTGGCTTCGCATGTGCTACAGGAGAACGGCTTCTCACCAGTATGGGTTGACATGTGTTTCTTCAAACTGCCATTTTGGCTAAATTTGGCTTCGCATGTGCTACACGAGAAGGGCTTCTCACCAGTATGGGTTAGCATATGTGCCTTTAAACTGCCATTCTGACTAAATTTGATTTCGCATGTGCTACACGAGAAGCGCTTCTCACCAGTATGGGTTAACATGTGTGTCTTCAAATTAGCTTTGTAGGTAAAATTGGTTTCGCATGTTCTACATGAGTAACGCTTCTTTCCAGTATGGGTGAAGAGCTTGATCGACAAATGTTCTTGATTTGTAATATTTCTTTCAGATACAGTGCTGGTATTCGGATCTCTGGTATTACATAATGCGTATATCTTCCTTACAGCAGGATCCGAAGTATCAGGATATCCCAGCCTGAAATCATTGGTATTAGAACAATCCAGTGCACTCATAATTATGTTAAATTATCTGAGAATGGTGAATAATACAGAGATCTAACTTATGAAATGTTAACTGGACCAACAGTCATTAATATCACTACCAGGAATACTGTCCTTATCTAATACCTGGAACTGATCTCAGTTTTAATATTCAATGCTATGTTAGTAGTGCAGTCTGAATATTTTCAAATACTTATATACTAAGCAAACAAAATGATGCGTCACATCGGAGTATTTGGAGTCATAGGTTTCCTTGATAAATATGAAATCCGTATCTAGTTCAAAAGTTCTGATTATACATGGAAATGGAAAATTATTTCCAGACACATTCTGTTTGCAAAAAGTCAACCTTGTCCTTGAACAGTTATATAATTGAAATTATTGAATGGTTACGGAAATTGTGTGCTAATTCATACTAGCAGTGAAAGTGTTCAACTTATTTTACACACATTGTGCCGCTTGAACAACATGGATGTTCGGGGATATGACTTTTTAATATAATCTGGATATCTGAAATCCATCTGACTTAGGAAGTGCGTGCTCGAACAGGTGACAGAATAATCCATATTATATTCCCTACAGAATAGCCATGCTGGCATTTGGATTAAGGTGGGAATTTTGGATATGCAAATCATGTGATTTCGAAACCATATGGGCTATTAAGCTTCACTCTTGAATACATCGCGGATGAATGGTTATTTAGGGCTACATAAATTATTTGGAGTTGAGTGATTAGCTTTAGGTCCAAGAAAATATCAGATACTATACATAACGGTGGCTTGTTATAATATACAGAAAGTGGTAACTCGGTAACATTAACCACTCCATATAGGGAACATTTATCCAACTCTTGGCTCACCACAATGTGGCTCCCGTATGACCACGTACTGTAGCAGGGAACACAAAATAAGCAATTTTCCCCCCAACGATTTAATATCTCGATCTCCTATTTAGACGTCAACAAATACACACTTTGTACACTGTTCGATGTTACATTCTATGTTTCAAAGTATCTGACATAAGTATCTCAGAGGTTTGTCAAACCTGGCACAATATCCTAAAAGTAATGAAATGGAGTAAGAGATTTCACTTCTTGCACAGATCGATGCATTTGCTTAAATAAATCCGTATACGCGCGTGCAAAAGTGGGTGAGCTTTCGCACGGGCGAAGTTTTTGTTGAGTGACGGCACTCATTCTTGAGGTTACCATTCTATCACCGCAGAACCTACACACCCGACATCCGAAGGAATTCGTTCAAAATAAACTATTCTTGGTTATCCCCTAGAGTTCTTGTCCTCGACCCGTCCTTCCATAACAACTGTAATGTTTCAATTCCAGTTGCCGTAGTATGTGCCATACCAAGCTATCTCTTTTATTCATAACCACTCGTCAGACTCATTTACCCTCCCCCACTCGTCCTAATACCCTTGATTAAGAACTATATTTAATCTTTTAATCATCACTATCTTCCTACAACACCACAGTCAAATATTTCTATCTTTATATATTCTGAAGGACATGAGAGAGAAGCTGATATTCAGGAAGGTGTTAGGCAAGGCTGCAACTTATCAGCCATACTTTTCAATCTTTTCATTGAACAAGCAATGAAGGAAATTAGAGAAAATTTAAAGTAGGAGTGAAGATTCAAGGAGATATAATTTCAACTCTGAGAGTTGCTGATGACATCGTCATCTTGGCCGACAAGCCTGAGGATTTGAATGAGTTTTTGAATGGTATGGACTCCGTCTTACGGAAAGAATTCATGATGAAAATTAATAAATGTAAAACAAAAATACTGGAATGCAGCCGAAATAAATCAGAAACCTCTATGGAGATCAAATTGGCAGGTGAAAAGCTGAAGGAAGTAGGAGGCTTCTGTTACTTAGGAAGCAGAATAACCAGTGATGGACGAAGCAAAGAGGATATAAAATGTATGTTGGCTCAGGCAAAGGAAGCATTTCTACAAAAAAGGAATCAGTTGACATCGAATATAGATTTAGGTATTAGGAAGTCATCTTTGAAAGCCATTGTATGGAGCGTGGCCTTCTATGGAAGTGAAACTTGAACTATTGGTGCAGCAGAAAAGAGGAGAATTGAAGCATTTGAAATGTGGTGTTACAGGAGAATGATGAAGATCAGATGGGTAGATAGGGTTACAAACAAAGAGGTATTAAGACGAGTGGGAGAGGAGAGATGTTTCTGGCGACTGCTAATGAAGAGAAGAGATAGGTTAGTAGGGAACATACTAAGACACCCAGGAATAGCAAGCTTAGTTATGGAAGGAAGGGTCGAGGACAAGAACTGTAGAGGTAGACCAAGGTTAGAATATGTTAAACAGATTGCCTCGGATGTAGGGTGTGGTAGCTATGTAGAGATGAAACGATTAGCTCAGGACAGGGAGGCATGGAGAGCTTGCTTCAAACCAGTCAAAAGACTGAAGACTCAAACAACTGCAGCGAAAACAATCCAAGTTTCGCATCTATATAGCGCCAAACTCCAGGCAATGGCTTCAAAAATGACTTTTCAATACCTAGATCTATATTTTATTTAAACAGATGTCAACCCAATCTTTATATTTTATTTGCTTTGTCCATTCTGCGCCAGAGTTGGGGTCACCAACGTCTCTTAGTGTTTCAACAGCCGATCGATTTCAATATTTTTATTTTAAATCTTCCTGCTGCATTCCGTTTATTCTGTTCCAATACAATGATTTTATTATGAAATCTTTCCTCAACACCTCATACACACCGTTTAGAAACATGATCAAATCCTCTGGTGATGAGGCTAAGATGACCTTGTCGTTAGTAAGTCACTGAGTCGAAATTACTTTATCTTCGTCCTCAATTCTACTTTAAATAGCTTTGGCATTTCCTTTGTTACTTGCCGTATGTATAAATTGAAAAGTACGAATGATAAAATGCAGTCTTACCTAATATCATTCTAATTACCAGTTTCTCTCTCATGTCTATCGAATATAATAAATACCAGCTGGTTGTAAACACACTCAGAATCTTGTATTGTATTTCGAAACTTTTCAAACTGTCAAATCAACATTATACACAGCTTTATTTACACTAAATATGCCACGAACGTTTTCCTCTCGATATTTATTCTACCAAGAACAGTCTGATACTTAATACAACAACCCTTGTTCCTCTGATTCTTGTTCACTGAACTTTTCTTTACCTAACTCGGCTGTCATCCAATCCATCTGTTTCATCAACGTCATCAGCTTCTAAAGGCTAAAAGCCTTGTCGTTGCAACCATTTCTTACGGTCTTCAGCAGTCCTCTTCACATTGGCATACGAGTCACCTTCCATCTCCTTGACTATGTTCTTGAGATACGATTGTCTTGGTCGTCCCCTTTGGTTTTCCCCCAAAGTTTTTCCTTAAAAAATTACCTGGAGGAGAGAGTCATGTCTAAGTATGTGTCACATGGATATTGCATTCCTTCACTTGATGGTGTTCAACAGGCATCGATTCTCCTGACTTTGGTTCAGAACAAGCTCATTTGCCTTTCTTTCCATCCAGTTTGTTCGGGTCATTCGTCTCCAAAACCACACTTCAGCTGCCTCAAGTTTTGATTCATCTCCTATCCCAAGTGTCCATGTTTCACAAACATAGGTCAACTCACTCCAAACAAAGGTCTTGAGAAATGACTTCTTTATCTTCAAATTCGGGTGGCCATTGAGCAGCAAATTCTTCTTATTTTGAAAGGCTTCCTCCGCCAATGCTATTCTTTTCTTAATTTCTTAGATGCATCTATTGTCATAATTAATCACACTTCCCAAATCACAAAATTCCGTTACTTGTTCAATGACACTATCATTTAACATTATATTAGCTAAAATTGGTTGTTTCATTTTATCAACTACCATTAATTATGTCTTCCGAGAATTAAATCTTAGCCCGAATTTGCCTAAGGATTTCTGAAAAACTTTCAAAATGCTATTCATTTCACATGCAGAGTTTGCTAAAATTGCAATATCATCTGCAAAGCGAATACTATGTACCTGTAATCCATTACATTTTAATTCTTTTGATTTCTCTTTTAATGTATTTACTGAAGCTTCTATATAGATATTAAAAAGAAGTGGTGATAGAGTACAACCCTGCCTTACACCTCTTCTCATTTTTGCTTCCCTTTTTTTGCCATCAACTGTTATTTCGGTAGTTTGATTTTTATATGAGTTCAGAATAAGGCACCTGTCTGTCCAGTCAATCCCGACTTTGGCAAATGTAAGAAATAAGGTCTTCCAATTGACATTATTAAATGCCCTTTCTACATCAATGAATACTATATAGGTTTTTCGATTAACTTCCAGTCCTCTTTCTAAAATCTGACGTAATGCAAGGATAGCCTCCCTAGTCCCTTTCCTTGTTCAAAATCCATACTGATCACTATCCAGATGTTGTTCAATTTCCTTGCTTAGTTTATTTTTGATGCATGTGAAAGAATGGCTAAAGTTCTATAATTAGAACATTCACAAGCATTTCCTTCTTGGGCAGTGTGATTGTTCAAATTTTAATAAAATCAGGAGGTACAAATCCGTCCTCATAGCATTTAGTAATGTTTTGAAAAAGGCATTCTTTAATGCTTACATCACAACATTTAAAGAGCTCTGCAGGAATGTTATCTACACCAGTTGCTTTATTTCCATTCAGTTTAGTGAGTGCTGCATAAAACTCTGCTTTAGTTATAGTTGGACCTTTATCATCTTCTTCAATTAGTTCTTCATCTTCTATATAAATACTACTGTCAGTAATATCTGGTCCATCATACAAATCTTCAAGGCATTCCTTCCATCGATCACATACCTTTTCATTTTCAAACAATAGCTTCCCTTTGGAATCCTTAACTAAGTTGCTTGTGATGCGTAGTAGATAGTTCAAAGATTTCACATTAAAATAAGCTTTGTCGTGTTTCCCATTCTTCAGGTCATCCTCAATACCCACGCATACCCGCTTCATCCAATTTTCTTCCTCCTTGCGACATTTCCTTGTTATTTGATTCTTTAGATACTAATACGCTTGAGTGTCTATATTTCTAAATTTGTTCCTTTATTCAGTAAGCTCTAGGATTTCCTGGGTCATCCGTTTCTTTTTCGGTTCCAATTTCCCTTTGCCTAGTACTTCCGTTGCAGCTGATTCTAAGCCATTTCTTATAACATCCCATCCTAAAGTCTCATCCTTAACCAATAGCGGCTTCGGTGGCGTACTCGGTAGCATGCTGAACTGCTGTGCCCAAGATAGCGCGTTCAAACCCGGCCGAAGTCGTCGGATTTTTTAAGAGCGTTAAAGATCCTTCAGTATGCCTTCCTTCGGAGGGGAAGTAAAGCCGGCGGTCCCATGTCATAGATTTATGGCATGTAAAAGATCCTTTCACAGACTAAACTTGTGTAAAGCAAAATTTGTTAGGTTAGATTTCGTCAGAACGCTCTATCCAAGTTCCAACGTTTGCCACTAGGTATCATTGATATCTGGTGGCGAAAGTTGGAACTACTTGAAATTGAACGGAACTTGTAGCTCACCCTTTACGGTGTCCGCTGGAAGCAGCTACAGACTCAGGCGAGCCGAACATATCCTCGGACACTCCCGGCGCTAAAAGCCATACGATAAATAAATAAATAATCCTTAACCAATTATCTAACATCTTTACATTTTTGTACTACATTAGAATCCTGAAGCTTATTTAAACACCATCATTTTGTCCAAATGATTCATTCCTCTTGAACCTTATATCACATTTAGATGTGATCACCATCAATTTCCGCCCCAGGGTAACTATGGCTGGCTTTCACTTGGTTACTATATCTCTGTTTAACTATGATGTAGTCAATTTGCAACCTTCTTCTGTCCTCGGGTGCTATCCAGGTGTAACGTCTTCTCTTGGGAACTTCGAAACAGGTATAAGTTATTAACATCTCATGTTGCACACAGAGTTCAAGTAATCTTTCTCCTCTCACTTTGACATCACCCATGCTAAACTTTCTAGCATACTTAACATCATTATGAGAGCCAACGGAAGCATTAAAATAACCCATTAAAATAATGTTTGAATTCTCCTTTACTATGTCAAACAATTCATCTATTTGATCATACATTTCTTCAATTTCTTCATCATCAGCATTTGTTTATCCTTCTAATAAAAACATGGAAGCGTTAGTCATCACACTCATTGTCGGAGAACTTTCCAATCTGTCAGCTCCTGATTTTTTCAGTATAGACCCTTCACATACCTGTCAAAGATCCGAAGCGAAATAAACTGACCAGATCTTCAGCCCCTATGCATCGAAGCAACTCAGTTCGTACATAACCGATGTCTCGTGGTCCCTAACTACGTAGCGGCCAACCAATTCTGATTCAAATATTAAATCTTCTCTTTTATCCTCTCCTCTTTCACTTCATTATTCTTGATATTCTTGGCCCTATACAAACGCTCTATGTGTTCATTCTATCATTCTACCTTCTATTCTATATCTATTAAAGGTTTTCACCTCAGTCACTAATATTAGAGCACTTAAGCCATCTTTACCCGAAATAATTCTTAATATTTCGATAAGCTGTATAAACAATTCCTACTTAAAAACAATGATGTATATTTGGATATTTCTGTAGTTTCATTTAAGGAGCATGTACATCTTGGTCATTTAGCCCCGAGTACTTTGGTTGCGTTTTGTATGTTTGAATATTTCTGATAAGCTGTGTGTTCTGATGTCCAATTGTGTATTTGAAATCAAGTCTAGGATTGGGAAGGAGGCGGGTGTGGCCTGAAGTTAAAAGCAATCCCCGTGTTTGCCTGGCGTAAAAGTAGGAAATCCAAAATGAACAGTTGGAGGATGCCTGGTGAGGAAATCGCACCCACCTCTCCTCAATTTCGCCTCATGAGGCTGAATGTACCCAGTCCCAGTCCTCAGACCAGAATTAAAATCCTTGGCTGGGCCAACAACCAAATTCAAACCTCCGGGTCGACAGCCAACCACTCTATCCACAACACCATAAGATAGTCATTCTCATATTTCCTCGAACCATTTTCCTTAGCTTTATTGTACTTCATCATCACCTCAATTTTCAGACGTCTGTATTCTGCTTTCTCTATTTCATGTCATTCACTCTTGTTCATCCATCTTTCATTCATATTGTAGTATATTCTGAGCGAACCAAAATCTGCACCTTCTACTCGTTCTGTATCTTCTTTCCTCTCTGACAATGTTCTCATCAACAGATTTCTCTTTCAAATATGCGAGTTCCTTGCATTGGAGTTCTCATCTACTTCATAACAACCAGATTGTAGGTAGGATTTGTGTTGCCCCCAGAGTTCGTTTTGTAATCCAAATTCAGATTTCGGAATCTCTTCTTGACCACAATAAAATCAGTTTATAGACGTCCTATACCTTCTGGTCTCACTCCAGTGTTTATAGTTCTGTTGAGTTTGTTTGAAACGTGTTAGCTATGCCTTATTAGTTATCGGTGCATAATTCTACCAGTCTGCTCAATCGTTCGTATATGTCATGCATTCTAAATTTCGCCGCTACCTTTTCTTCTCTTCCGCGTCTTAACACGGCATTTCAATCTCACTTTTCAACATTTACTATCTGCAGCATTACACCTTCTGTATTTGTTAGTAGAATTTTATAACTTCTTTATTATCTGTTTGATTGGTAGCCTGCTAGATTTATACTGCTCTAATGCACGTAGTTTTCGTTCTAATTTAAACTACAATAAACCTATAATGCTCATAATGTTCTACCCACTGGACAAGTTCCCCAGTCAATATGAGAATTATTCTCCATACCCGTTATTTGATTCAGAGCTAAATATCTTCTAGTCTCCTGGCCAGAAGTCCCATTCTTCCTGCCTGCATACGTCACTAATCCAACACGAATCCAACTTCAACCTATCTATTTCCAATTTCATGTTCCTAAACCTGCCTCTGGATAATCACACTTCCAATATCCATATTTCAACCAGTAGAATGCCAGACATCCCATTTGTCACCTTTGTGATGTTACCCCCTCTCAAGTAGCCCTCGGCTGGAGAACAGAAACCGTTAGTTGTAGTACGGACACCAACTCGTACCTACCCATGGTTAAGACTGCTGCAATGTCAGCCGAAACGTCGGGAAATAATAACAGATATGCGACGCGGCTCAATCCTGTAAGCCAAGATGATAAACCAGACACCGGCCGCGAAAGTCTACGATCTAAATATATACGCCTCTACGGGGAGGAAACTCACTCCTACAGCAGGAAATTGGACATTCTACGCCAGAAACAGTCGCGCTTGCTGAGCTCACTTGCCTTTTTGAAACGCTGCAGAGACAACGACATTTCACCTAAGTTTATCAAGGTAAAACATCATATTTCTTCGCCTGCATCGAGGAGAATCTTACTCCGAACTGAAAGTGCCCTATTACGTGAACGAGTCCGGAACTGCCATCGTGAACGAAATATGGTGACGCGAGAACTATATGACATACAGTTCAGGCTAATGCTACGACTGACTCCCGACGATTGGACGATGTTGGATAACATCGTCCAAATGGAATTTAAAAAATTAAAACCTAAGTCGTCGGCTGGTCCTGATAATATGCCACCGTATGTAGTTAAGGGATGTGCTGAAAGCCTCAGGGACCCGTTAAACTTTATATTTAACTTAGCAATACAAACTTGTACGTTCCCTGACGCCTGGAAAATCACTCGCGTCTGCCCTATACTAAAGTCGGGAGATCCATCACTAATTAATAACTACCGTCCTATATCTATTTTATCTGCAATAGCAAAGGTATTTGAATTCATATTGCACGGAAGAATATCAGTATTTCTCAGACCACTCGTAACAGATAACCAACATGGTTTCCTATCTGGGAAATCTACAGTGACGAATGCAATTAATTTTACTCAAATTATATCTAAAGAGTTAGATAAAGGAGGTCAGATGGATGTCATATTTACAGATTTCGAGAAAGCTTTCGACACAATAAATCACGATATCCTTCTTAAAAAATTATGTATTTTGGGATTTTCCCACCCATTACTCAAATTATTCATCTCCTACCTCAGAGACAGGAAACAATTTGTTTTGTTCCAGAAAATTGTCTCAAAGGAATACATAGTTCATTCTGGAATACCCCAAGGTTCGAACCTTGGACCTTTGATTTTTCTAGCAATGATAAAAGTTTTGCCACGATGTATACTGCACTCAATTAAGTCTTTTATATGCAGATGACTTCAAAATTTTTTAATCAATTTCGTCCACTAATGACTGCACTCTACTACAAAATGACCTAAATAATATACACAATGGAGTATAGAAAACAAATTATACTTAAACGTACCGAAGTGTGTTGATATGACCTTTACACGTAAGAAGAACCCAATCACATTTGTTTATGGAATTGGACCTACGTCATTGAAAACAGTAAGCGAGAAGAAAGATCTAGGGATTCTGTTTGACCGAGAGCATGCTTTCACTTATCATGTGCAAAAGATGATCGGGGATGCTTACCGCATGTTAGGGTTTATAAATAAGAAACACTAAGCCATTCATTAGGACCAGTACCTGCATAAACCTTTATACTGCCATGGTGAGATCCAAGCTCGAGTACGCCAGCCAAGTATGGAGTCCCTGGCAGAAAACATGCATTAAGTCCATTGAGCAAGTTCAAAAGAAATTCCCCAGATACTTACACCTCAAAATAAAGGGCAATTACCCACACATGGTACCCTACGGTGAACTTTTGTTGAATTTCGGCATGACTAGTTTGGAGTCTCGAAGGCAAGTGAATGATATGAAATTCCTTTATAAAGTCATTAACGGTCAAATTGATAACTCATTTTTCCTATCGCTCCTAAATTTCAACTCCCTCGTTTAACTACAAGATCAACCATAACATTCAAAAATGATATAACCAATACCACTTCACATAACAATTCACCTGTATGGAGGCTTTGCAGTATTTACAACGGTGCGGTTCGTGTAAACTGGAAACTAGATTTCTGTCTCTCAATCAGACGGTTCTTGGAATTTATAATCCAGTCACTCTAATTCATACTTGAAATAAAATTATCACACATAACAGAATCAACAATGTATATATGTGGATAGGCCTGTTCCCTAGTTATTAATGTTACCTTTTAGTTTATTATGTAATAATTTCAAAACCTGTTTTCATATTTGGCATTAGATCATATTTAGATTTAGTTTTTATATTATCTTTTTACTACTATGCATTTTGATCTGTGTAAACTTCTTAGTTTTATGAATTACATTAAGATATAAATACTTAATGCAGAGATATCAGGAAATGTATCTTACTGTGTAGGTGCACTATTATTGGGGCGCACACTGAGCCCTGTTGTGTACCACCAACAAATAAATAAATAAATAAATAAACATAACCGCAAGGCAAGCAGATTCCATATTACAGAAAACAACTGAAATTTGACTTGCTGCAACAAGGGCAGAAACCACCTTCAACGTATGCACTAGATAGGAAACGCATAGTGATCAAAATGTCATCCCTGCCACTGAACGAGCCAAGTAAGGACCTATTAGCCAAAGGACTTAATTACGCAATCACGCCGAGACGCCCTTATACGGAAGATCTTATCTGCGAGGTAGAAGCTTCTATCCGTCATCTACCAGCCTTAGAAGCAGAAGAAATTAGAGCAGAAGCCACTCAGATCAAAAAAATGCCAGGCCTGTTTCAATCAACATCAGCAGGGAAGAACGTCAGGACCTTAAAGAGCTACGAAGCAATGAAAGCATTACGATTTTGCCAGCAGACAAAGGGAATGCTACGGTTGTATTCGACACCCAAGACAACGTGGATCAAGTTCACAGCCTCCTTTCAGACACAGCTTATAACGCGATCCCGAAGAACCCCATAAGGAAGATAGAACTAACTACGACGCGGCTAATTAAGGAGTCATCTCTTCCAGAAGAGAAGCAGAAATCCCTAGTACCTTGCTACTCAAGAACTCCCACGTTCTACGGCCTACCTAAAATACACAAGCCCGATGTGCCTCTGAGGCCTATAGTTAGCGCCATAGCGTCTCCAATTCACTCTCTGGCTAAATATTTGAACCAGGTACTGCAGCCATTATTCCCTACGCCAGCCTCTAACGTGAAAAACTCGCAGCACTTTACAGATATCATAGCAAGTATAAAACTGAGTAACGGTGATCTACTGGCAAGCCTCGATGTGGAGTCCCTATTTACCAGGGTTCCTGTACCTGACGCCACACAGTTAATCAGAGAAAAGCTTACAGCCACAGGAGACCCAATGGACTTGGTGGATTTAGCTGAACACTGCGTTAACTCCACAGTCTTCGTATTCAATGGGCAGATGTTTCAGCAAACGGAGTGAGCAGTCATGGGTTCCCCCCTCTCTCCTCTACTGGCTAACGTGTTTATGGCTAATTTCGAAGAAGAAGCGATAAAGAAGAGCCCATTGAAGCATAAGTGTTGGTTCAGATACGTAGACGACGTCTTTTTGATATGAGAACATGGACGCACCACACTTCAGAACTTTCTAGACTTCATGTGCTCCAGACATCCGAGCATGAACTTCACAATGGAAGTAGAAGAAAATAATTAGCTGGCCTTCTTAGACGTTCTGCTCTATAAACGAACAGATAACACACTCGGACACAGGGTCTATAGGAAAGATACCCACACAGATCAGTACCTACATGCTAACTCAAGTCATCCTCCATCGCAGAAAGAAATGGTAGCTAGAACACTCCTCACCAGAGCCAACCACATATGCGATAAGGATAGCATGAAGAGAAGAAACATGTTTGGAACACGCTCCTAGCTAATGGCTACAGCAAAGGACAAATAAATAGGGCCACTCGGAAGGTAGAACAATGACGAAGAACTGGCAAAATGAACGAAGATAGGCCCTACCATAAAGCCTTTCTGTCGTACGTACAGGGGTTGATAGATAGAATCATCAGGCTGCTTAAGAAACACGATGTGACAACTGTGATGCATCCTATAAACAAGCTGACGCAAGTGGTGCGTAAATCAAACGAGATAGAGCTGCCAAACCAGGACGCAGGAGTTTACAAAGTGCCTTGCTCCCGTTGACAGGTTTACATAGGGCAAACAAAACGATGCGTTTCGATTAGGATTTCAGAGCACATTCGAGACACGAAACAGATAAACTACAGATCTGCAATAGCTGAACATGCTGACGTCACGAGACACGCTAACGCATTTGATAAGGCCGAAACTGTTACTAAAATTCCCGGATATCAAAACAGGCTAATTAGAGAGGCAATAGAGGTCGTGAAGCATCCGAATAATTTCAACCGTGAAGATGGTTTCAAACTTTGCAACATTTGGAAAGTTCTCCTAGCGCGCCACTGCCAGGAGCGGGGACCAATCAGCGAGCAGCGTGACGACAATGCAGGGCAAGCAAGCACATCTGACTGGCAATAACCGTTAGTTTGAGTACGGACACCAACTCGTACCTACCCATGATTAAGGCTGCTGCAATGTCAACCGAAACGTCGGGAAATAATTACCGATATGCGACGCGGCTCAATCCTGTTAGCCAAGATGTTAAACCATATAACATTACAAGAAGTATCTGCAAAGCTTCGTTATGAAATATTAAGATACTCTCAGTCTTCTCAATAATTTAGTCAAAATAATTATATTATATGGTGGCGAATCCACCATTTTGTCCTACTTCCGTCCCATAAAGCCTTAAATCTATCAGTTTGCCTCAACACCTGACAGAGCGCGGTGGACAAATGGCCTGTGGGTGGACGACATACATAGGTGGTTCTAACGGGAGGAGGTACTCGTGAGAAGAAGCTCCGAAAGGTCTCAAGAGATGCCGAGAGAATCTCAAGAAAGTCCCAAAAGCGAATGCTAGGTCTCGTAAGGTCAAGAATTTCAAATCCACCTGACAAGGCCGAGACTATTCCTCCAAATATGTAAGGACGCCACTCAGCAACGTTCACTGATGCGTGTACGACGGTACAGTCAGTCAACAATGTGGGCTAATGCGAATCAGCGAGACAGTCAGTGAGACACAGCAGTACACTGTAACCAAAACCTTTGGGTACATAACCTACCCTTGGGTTTCTGTAAGTATGTATTAGCGCCATGGTGTGTGACGTGGGTAAATGAGGTTACCTACCATGGCCACCTATTGATGGAGCACCACATAGAGTCTAGTGTTTTGTGGTGGTCCAGCAGTGGGTGACAGGTGGCTTTGTTACTATGGTGATGTCATGTTTTATTCAAGATTAAGTTATGTTCTGAGGTATGGCAATGTTATGTTTTGGATAAATAGATTTTATGTCTAGAGGTATGCTGGTGTAGAAAGAGACGTTTAAGAAAACGTAAGAAGAAAAGAAAGGAGCAGAAGGATATTTAATATTGTGAGGGGCCCTTTCTTCGTGAAAGTTGTTGTGGACACTGTACAAGAGATGCAGGTAATAGAAGCTTGCTTACGTGTTCACAAACAAGTATTGATAGTTTCGATTGCCAGAGAACAACCAGAAAAAAAAGAATTTGTAAGTGGAGAATAATTTTTATTATTATATGCTTGTGTTTTAAACCTTACTGCAGGGTATTTGCATTTGAACTGTCATCGTGTTATGTATCTAGTATTAGTTATTAATAAATAAGTGTATATTACTGTACTTTATACATCGCCCCGCTACCCTGAGCTTGGATATCATATTTATTACAAACGAGAGAGTGGGGTTCCGTGGCTCTAGTGATCAATCATTATGCGACACAGCGGTAAGTAGTTGCGTTCTACCGGCTCTGTAAGTTTTCACCGGAGCCAGCTACCGCTCTGTGGCGGTCTCCCGGACTCCTCCATATGCTAACCTGCGCGTTACCAGCTCTGCAAGTTCTCACCGGAGCCAGCTACAGCTCTGTGGCGGTCTCCCGGACTCCTCCCTAAGCTTACCTGCGCGTTACCAGCTCTGCAAGTTTTCACCGGAGCCAGCTACCGCTCTTTGGCGGTCTCCCGGACTCCTTCCTAAGCTAACCTGCACCTTTCCCATTCGCAGACGGGTTTGCACAGGCACAACCCAGGTACTTTCCAGATCCACTGCCCTTCAGTTTGCGCCTCTTCTTGGACTATGTCTCAACAACCACAATACCGCTCAGCGAGGCCGTAACCCAGGCTTTAGTTCACGACATGAGTGCAGCACCACCGCTACAATCGCAGTCCTCCTCCACACTTGCCGGACACGTGACCACTAACATCCTGATCCCGGGTTATAGACCCTCACAGCCATCTCAGTATGGCTCCTGTACCATCAGAGTCCTCCACCACACTTGCCGGACAAGTCACCACTACAGCCTCGGTCCCAGATTATAGACCCCACAGCCACCTCGGTATGGCTACAGTACCGCCACAGTCCTCGACCACACTTGCCGGACACGCCACCACTACAGCCTTGGTCCCGGGTTATAGACCCCCACAGTATCTCGGTATGGCTCCTGTACCACCACACTTGCCGGACACGTGACCACTACAGCCTTGATCCTGGGTTAAAGACCCCCACAGCCACCTCGGTATGGCTCCTGTACCACCACAGTCCTCCACCACACTTGCCAGACACGTGACCACTACAGCCTTGGTCCTGGGTTATGGACCCCCACAGCCACCTCGGTATGGCCATTGTACCACCAAACTTGCCGGACACGTGACCACTAAAGTCTTGGTCCTGGGTTAAAGACCCCCACAGCCACCTCGATATGGCTACTGTGCCACCACAGTCCTCAACCACACTTGTCGAACACGTGACCCCTACAGCCTTGGTCCTCGGTTAAAGACCCCAACAGCCACCTCGTTATGGCTCCTGTACCACCACAGTCCTCAACCACACTTGCCGGACACGTGACCACTACAGTCTTGGTCCTCGGTTAAAGATCCCCACAGCCACCTCGGTATGGCTCCTGTACCACCACAGTCCTCAACCACACTTGCCGGACACGTCACCATCACCACCTTGGTCCCGGTTTATGGACCCCCTCAGCATCCTCGGTATGGCTCCTATACCACCACAGTCCTCCACCACACTTGGCGGACACGTCACCATCACCACCTTGGTCCCGGTTTATGGACCCCCTCAGCATCCTCGGTATGGCTCCTATACCACCACAGTCCTCCACCACACTTGGCGGACACGTCACCACTACAGCCTTGGTCATGGGTTATAGACCCCCACAGCCACCTCGGTATGGCTCCTGTACCACCACAGTCCTCAACCACACTTGCCGGACACGTCACCATCACCACCTTGGTCCCGGTTTATAGACCCCCACAGCCTCCTCGGTATGGCTCCTGTACCACCACAGTCCTCCACCACACTTGCTGGACACGTCACCGCCACCTTGGTCCTGGGTTATAGACCCCACAGCCACCTCGGTATGGCTCCTGTACCACCACAGTCCTCCGCCAAACTTGGCGGACACGTCACCACTTCAGCCTTGGTCATGGGTTATAGACCCCCACAGCCTCCTCGGTATGGCTCCTGTACCACCACAGTCCTCCACCACACTTGCTGGACACGTCACCGTCACCTTGGTCCTGGGTTATAGACCCCACAGCCACCTCGGTATGGCTCCTGTACCACAACAGTCCTCCACCAAACTTGCTGGACACGTCACCACCACCTATACACATATTTGCTGAAGGGGCAGCAGAAGCCGTTATCAATAGAACATAAATTCAACCAAAGACATTGGAGAACGATTTGGTTGAACGCCTCAAATAAATACATCCCAACATAGTGGAGATCCACACTCTACTCTGTGCTCAACGACATTGTGCCTACAGCGAGTAAACGCATACGTCACAATATGGCTGATGCTCAATGTAGACGATGTGGAGATGTCGACACATTAGTGCATCGAGTGACATCCTGCCAAGGGGCTCGAACAGTTTGGACTTGGAAGACTGCTATACTGCGGAGTATACATCCGGGGATTGAGCACCTACCAGCGGAGCCCATAATGGTTTGCGATTTTGAACTTGCTGGGAAACCAAAACAAAACACTGTAACCTGGTTTATAGCGGCAGCAGTGGACTGGAACACGAAAGAGATGGGGGCACTTTAAGGGATTTTGTAAGTTCCATCAGAAGAATACGCTGGACAATGGTACAAAGCAAAAGTGTACAGAAGTTTTCAACGCATCTGTTTCAGTTTTGATTGTCGGATGTGACGGCCAAATTTAGAAACAGTACTGAGGGGATGTTTCGTTACAAACACTGAAAACTACCTCTCAAAAACCAACACAACTCGGAAAGATTTGATCCAGTTCTATAAAGATGTTAGAAGCAAAGATATACAAAACAATACCAAATGATTTATTTCGTGCATGATGCAAGCTTTTAACGTGATGGGCGACGACGGAAATGTAAACATACAACAGCTGAAGAAGAAGGCTCGTTTCGATCTACAGTGACGTCATCAGGGCTGACTTCATAAATGAGCTCAATGATATGGCTAAGAAGAGCAACGAAGGGTCTGGTCCTTGTGAGAGAGCATTGCTATTTATAATTTCAGGTTATAAGACACAAATGGGGCATATGGATATGCAAGAAATGATTACAACGGTTCAGAACATGAGTGGAGAACTTCTGGTGAACTACATACTGTAGGTCAATTGTTTACCAATAAATACGAATTCTGAAAAAAAAATAACACCGTGGTCCCGGTTTAGAGACCCTCACAGCCACCTCGGTATGGCTCCTTTACCACTACTGACACAATTTGTTCTAGCGCTACTAACATTTGGCGGCTGCCAACTATTTTATCCAGCGCTGATAAAACTTTGTTGGCGCTGTCAATAACAATCTTGAGCAATGAATGCTGGATCCAACAACAACAACAACAATGGCAATAATGTCTGTCAATGGTGGGATTCAAACTTCTTACACCGACAGTAGTGGCTACGCAGGCTAAAGCGCAGCGTTAGGTCAGGGGGCCAAGCTCTCTGCTGACTCGGTAGACGCGTGGGTTCGAGCCCCAACGTCGGCTGCCCTTGAAATGGTTTTCCGTGGTTTCCCATTTTCAACACCAGGCAAATGCTGGGACAGTACATTCTGACAGGCCACGGCCGCTTCCTTCCACATCCTTGCCCAGTTTCATTCATCTTCATCCATTCCATCTCTCATCCCGACGCGCAGGTCGCCCACGGGCGTCGACTAGAAAGACCTGCACTCGGCCTCTCAGGAGGCTACACGACAAAAAAAAACCTTCTTACTTCGCCACGCCAAGTGTTGACCCTCACGGTTGTCGCAAGACAAATATTTCCTAATTAACGTATTGGTATGCTGCTAATGGAAATGTAGGCCTATCATCGTGCAGCCTCATAGGCAACACCAATAACCTCTGCATGTCACTAATGATCTCCCTAGGGCAATCAACTTGTGGGGAAAATAATGAAAACAATATGGAGCCTCTTCCGAATTATGTAGTACGTCTACTTAATTGCACCATGCTCCTGTTTCATATTACTGTTGATCTCCGTTGGTGATTGGGGCAGATGACCTCCCTGTTTCACCCCTTTAAACAATAACCATAACTACCTTGTGCGACTCTTGTTCTCATCAGACCTTCGAAGCTTATGGAGTCTTTCATGGTGGGTAGATTATTGGCTGAGGAATAACCTACCC
Organism: Meconema thalassinum; assembly: GCA_946902985.2. Taxonomy (NCBI): domain Eukaryota; kingdom Metazoa; phylum Arthropoda; class Insecta; order Orthoptera; family Tettigoniidae; genus Meconema; species Meconema thalassinum. The sequence goes on along the minus strand of OX336388.2, from coordinate 52,681,393 downwards.
ACCAAGGGAAGATGATAAAGAAAAGGAGGTGGGTTTCGGACTGGATAGAAAGGATAGAGAAATAGGATGAGAGTCCCACAAAAGTTATAAATTTAACTTTAAATACACTTAAAGGCGGTTGCCACTGCAAATCAGCTCTCCGATACCTAAAGTGAGTAGGGACCTGATCGAAGCTGACGGGAAACGCAGCTAAGACTTGGGCGGTTTGCCAGAGAGTGGCTTTAGTGTATTCCCTCTCAAGCATGCATATGCCTACTATGGGGAAGGGTGATGGTCTGACAAGACAAATAGTGACAGATTTATTCTGTATTAACGATGGCATGAACTTAGGAAGAGTCAGGGAAGACAGAATCTTGCCTAACTGTAGTATTTGCGAAATGATAAATCCAAAAACAAATATTTAATTTATTTTACAAGGCAAAATAAGTTGATAACTTTAACAAATATATATTTTCAATTTGGTTAACAACTTTGGGGTCACAGACCTCAGAAGACATTAAACGTTTGCGCCAGGCAATTAACAATTTATTAGGTTTCAAACCTTTATAAAATCCTAGCAAGGATTTAAAATAGCGCAGATCAAAATTCAAAATTTAAAGACAATTAAGGTGATAAAAGTTTAACAATAAATAGAGTACAAGGTGTGTACTATAAGAATTTTCTGAGAAAACATTCTAGAGAAAGTAACCACTTCGAAAATAACAATAAGAAAAACATGAAGAATAAGATAGAAGTTCCTATAACTTCTTATATTTGTGCAGAATTACTTTATAACAATTATACAAAAGAGAGCAGGTCACTCACGGTGAAACCTGAAGAGAAAGTCAAAAGGAAGGTTCTAGACTTCCTATGTTTAATTAGGAATCACGAGACTAATGGGGCAAGTTTCCCTTTCGTTAGACCTAGAAATAACTCACTCCTGAGTTGAAAGAATTGTATTCCCTGATTATAAGGGAGAAACAATGTAAGCTTGAACCGTGTATGAAACACGTGGTTATGCAGAAATTAATTGATGATAAACAAGCAAGATGGAAGGGCACTTCGTTAGAGTGACACCTCATTGAAAATGCTCTAGTGTTACAATTTTATTAATATGGTTTGTTAGTAGAAGGTTTAGGAAAGATCAATTGGGATTTAGGATCAATGTTCATGGCCTTATGTATGGTAATCGGACGATCGCGACGCGGTAGAAATGTTGAACAAGCACTAGTTCTCACTATAGTTTGCTGAATGGATGAAGAGTTCACTGTAGTAACACGAAAGTTTATGGGAAAGAAAGTTATTGCAATGATGAGAAATAACTGGTAGCACTAGATAGGCGAAAGTCTATTGCTTGAGAAAGTTGCGTATTACAATTAAATGCGCCATAGAACATTCCAACGGTGGAAGAAAATTAGCTATTGAGCTTTAATTCAGAAGGAAGATTCTTCAATTTTCAATAGTATTCTCACAAGTGAGTGAAAAGTACATGACGGCAAGACTTGTAGATAGAGTACAGAATCTGGAAGGTTCCAGAACAATCCTAATAGAAGAATGGAGCCAAAGTTAATCCAGCGGAGGAACTATCTTGGTATTTTATAGACAGCAGGTATTAGATACTATCCCACGTGATGAGAAGATTTCTCACTTAAATAGCTTAAGAAAAGCTACTTTCTATTAAGGTGGGCTTAGACAGACAAAAGCCCAACATGGCAAATCCCGCGAAGAATGATTACCGCCCCAAATAAGTAATCTCACGCTGTCTATAAAATAATCAATAAAAGCATGTAGATAATAAAACTGATGAAGATGAGGTTAAAACCTTAAGTCTGTACTTATCTTGGTTGCATGTCGAAGGTGAAGTTCCCTTTGACGAATACTTAATGTGCCAACATGGCGTAGAATGTGGAGAATGCCTCTTGGTTTGAGGAGACTGGCTCTAGTTGAGCCTTGACTGACCGAGTCAACTGCCGACATACAAGTGAGACCCACTCAGCGAAGCGCGGAGGGTCCAAGGAAGGGAAAAGAGTGGGGGTAGGAGACAAAAGGAATACATATAAGCATGACCAATATTGTAAACTTAAATTCTCTTGAGGAAATGGTCTTCAAAGAGTTGATAGCAGGCGATACTAGCACAGCCTGGAGGGTGAAAGAGTAGGCGAAGTTCTCTTAATCACGGAGATAATAGCTGTCCATGGTGACGAGATCTGATGGCCAAATTGATAAGTAAGTCCTCTTGTGCAGGGAAAAATTGAGGAGCTTCAGAGATTCGCTGCTAGATGACGCTAGGTGGGTCATGGAAGATATATATCTAGAACAGACTCACAATGACATAAGAGACATGAACATCAAAGAGAAAATAGAAGATCACTGTTGGTGTTTGATAAAGAGGAACGAATGAACATGCAAAAGCATTAAAAATTATATTCTCTCGTACCGTGTATTCCAAGAATACACCACATGGCCTTTTTCGGAAGGCTTCATAGGGAGATTAAGGCTGCTTGAGCTTTTAGTTCTCGCAGTCAAGTAGTGCAGTTGCAATGTATATAAAGGGAGGTAGCGCGCAGTTCGTTACTGCTGGGGGTCCGGGCGGGGACACCAAGAGCCCACCGATGAGCCAGCTTGGTGTCCTAGGCGAAACCCCACACAAGACACGGCACTAACCTAGAAGAATTGCTGAGTTTTAACTCACTGGCCGTGAAAGCCAATATACCACCTGAGCTAAACTCAGAAAACACATAAGTGAATCGGGGATAAGACAAGTATCCCAATACCAACACTATTCCACTTAGATGCAGAATCATAAGGCTTTGTTTCAAGAATGTCCAATTCTATCTAAAGATCATGAGATCCCATACTCTTAAACCATTAAACAATTGGTTTATAATCATATCATAATTTATCATTTTTGATCATTTATCAATTATCATTTTCCTCATGGAATATTACACTCATTATTCTTTATTCAGTGTTCCTCCAACTTAAGTTTGTAGAGATTTTATTATTATTATTATTATTATTATTATTATTATGGAATTAGTATTTTATGATAATCAGGACGTGTTAAAAATAGTGTAAATGCTTTCAAGACGTCATAATCCTGCTGCCTTTCATGCAAATGGGGTAGGACATCCCATATTATTATTATTATTATTATTACAATTATTAAAGAATGAAATTTTGAGGATCCACCACACCTACAAGTCTAAGCAATAAATCAAAGTATTCGCCTGGCATAATATGCAACCAATATAATATAAGGAAGATTAATGATGACTAAGGAAGTTAACGGATTATAACGGAAATTATGGAAATTTATGGCACAAAAATAAGATTCACATAAGTCGGAAGGCTTCTACCTTAGATGTTCTGTGGAGGAGGATCATCCCTCGGTGCGGGTCAGAACCTGGCACAACGGACACGTGATGGCTCCACCCTATGGAAGAGCCGTATCCCAGCATCTGCCTCATGCTGCCTTCACTTCCACAGGAATATGCCCATAACAGGCATCGCTTCTGGTACCCCATTGGGCAATCCTGGTATCGCTCGCCTCACCTAGTGCCTCTTCTAACCGACCATAATTTTGGAACAGTTGGGTCGTGACATCATAATCCTAGGGGGTCGTCCTGGACACCTCCACAAACGCACACTTGGCATTTCGATATTGTAGTCCAAGGTTTTTGCATATCCAATTATTCTGACTGTCTCAATGATAACCAGTGAAATATTACGTGGCTTGATAATAATAATATCCATGTGATATAATATCTCAGATATGCCTGTTCTGTTTCAAGCACGAAGTTCTCCACAATATGACATAGAATAAGTTCTTACAGTCGCTCACAATCACTTCACAGTTTGACATAATTCCAGTTCATAAATTTGACATAATTCCAGTTCATAAATATCAAGCATTGGGTGGAAGTTTACAGACAGTTGCGTGTAAACAAGCCCATATCCACATACCATCAATTCTTCCAATATTCCCGCAATGATGAATTTTCACAAGCACATGAATAATAATAATAATAATAATAATAAATTGTGGTGAAGCACAAAGGCATTTTCCTTTCCACGCAATGGTATAAAAATGAAACTATGTCTTCTGACATACGAGCAGAGTAACGTGGAGATGTTATTTTAAGTATTTTATAATAGAGGCCTAGCCTCACGGAGTATTTTCGCAGTATTTCGACGGCGTAACGTCATACGAATCATAACAGGTGAGCACCACTGATCAAAGCTGATCAACACTGATTGAATGCTACCTTGGCTTTTATACGACATCAAGGTCAAATATCGATACCTGTAGTTGCATAACGTAATGTGATGCATTCGATCATATTGGTTCCCACGGTGGAATATACTAGAAGGTTTCTTATATCAATTGAAACTTCATAAATTAAACAGGAGAATAATACCAAATAGAATTCCGAAGTTCTGATGCCTTCCTCTTCCTTATCTGAATACAAACAAGTATATTGTACTCCGTCACTTGGGCCACGCGCTCGCTTCAAAACATGGCGAGTCGACAGCTTGCCGCGACCTTGGTGTCGCCTCAGCGCGCTCAATTCAAATATTGCATCACGCCAGTATCTCGACTCCTTATAAGGGTACAATATCATGGCGGCGACAAAACCAATTGATTGACGAAATTTGTACGTTCATCACCAAAATAGTATCCAAAGAAATAGAGGATGCAAAAATGTTTAGCATTGCTTGCGATAGTACGTTTGACAAGTCCAGAAAGGAACAAGTGTCTATTATTGTACGGTATGCTGATAATAAAACAGGTTTTGTAGAATCACCATCTGCAGCAGGTAAAGCCTTAATGGATTCCGTACTTTCGAAAACTTGAGCACTCAGCGCGGACCTGGAGATCTCAGCTTGTTGAGCAATCGCATGACGGCGCCGCAAACATGCGTGCTGAAATCAATGGTTTGATTCGAGAAGTTAATCGTATGGCTGTATATATCTGGCGCTGGGCACATCCGGTTGTTATTAAGGCTGTAGGATTTTCGTTGGATGCCGTAGAAACATTGTTTGCTTTTATAAGTAGGTCAAAGCTACGCATTCAAATGTACAGAAAAATGCAAACTGAACACTATAAGATGGAAAGGGTTACTACCACTAGGTGGATGTCCCATTCGAGGGCTATAGATACAGTGCTTTTGACTCATGGTGCCGTGATTGAAACTCTCGAAGAAATAAGGCGTATTGAAGGACCAGAAAATTATGAAGCTGCAGCCCCTAGCCGCTGGACTGATCACTTATTTCACCAAATAAAAATTTGTCTACACAGCAATAGCTTTTGTAAAAATATTTGCAATTGTTGATCCGTTCACAAAAAATTAACAATGCCCAGATATGGATCTTTTATCAGCTATGACCGTGCTTGAATCAAATTTAGCAAGGCTTGCAAAACTGCGAAAAAAATATTAATTCTATCAAGTCGGAAGCTGAGGATTTCATGCAGAAATCTAACACTAAGTTTGTGCCTTTAAACCAATCTAGTTGTCTGAGAGAGAAGAAGGTGAGTTAGCAAACGATGAGCCTATTGCTGACCCTCTAGAAATCTTTAGGGTTCACACTTTCCTTGAATCTGTGGACATTGTCGTGAGTCAAGAAAGAGCGTTTCATGGGTGAGACCAATAATGACAAAATTGTTTTTGGGACTCCTGAAAGACACGGCATTGTTGTCTAAAGCCCGCTTAACTCAAGTTCGAGAAAATAGTGAAAGTAAGCCTGTGGACGCCTTTGCTTGTTTCAAATCAGTTTATGGGAAATTCGTTGATGATGAAGGGGTAATAAAAGAATACATAGCATTTTCCCGTTGCTTTGAGCGTATTCTAAAATCAATACCTCTACCCGAGAGACTTCATGATGAGCCTGTGTCATCCGAGCCCGTGCAATCGGAATCAGATTTGGACGGAGGATAAGGATCTCGGCGGTTTAGGGGATAGTTGCTTTTGATGATGAAACAGCCGGCGACATCATAACGTTACCGGAGAAAGATCTTCATGAAGATGTATGCGATTCTGTGTGTAATAGTGAGGTAGAGGAGGAAGTGGAAAACGAAGCACAAGCGAATCAGGAAGATGAAAATAGCAAGGAAAGCGATGAACTGCGTAATGTTGGCAGCCTTCTTGAGATTTTCAGAGCGTTTTGCTTAGCAAAACTTAAAAGTGTCTTCCCAAATTTGTATTTTATCTTGAAAATTGCTGTCACTCTCCTAGTAGCAAGCGTTTCGAATGAAGTCTCCTTTTCCAAGCTTAAACGCGTAAAAACAGACTTGAGCACCACCATGGGTGTGATCGTCTGGAGGATTTACTTATCATTGCAAGTGAGTGGGATAATGATTTTGAAAAGGTCATTGACATATTCGCATCCAAGAGCTCTCTGCTTGCAAAAAAAACCCCTTTGTTTTAACAGGTGATTGTGTAGCTTGATTTTTTTCTCAACTTGATTTCGAAGCTCATTTATGAATGTGTGGTATTGATTGTATTTCTAGTATTGTAGCTTGATTTTTTTGTATTCGAAGCTTATTCATTAAGGTTTTTATTGCAGCTTTAGCTTGATTATTGCCTGGAATAAAACACCTCGATTTCAAAACTCATGGTTTAATTTTAATGTCGAAATCATACTCAATGTTTACTTCATAAAAGTGTTACGGTATGTTTTCATGTCGATCGCACAACTGTCTAGAAGAAACGTATAATGCGTAAGTCACGATTCATTTTGGGCAGGAGTTGAGGGTTAAAATCATCTTATCTACCTTTTCTTTTAGCGTTGAAAATTCACAAACATGTTTGCTGGCGTTTTACATTATAAAAAAAACTATAAAAACAACGTTTTTCTGAAGTTGAATTAAACAATTACACTTAAAAATTTGTTTTTAATAGATTCATAAAAACTATGGTGCGGGGGAGGGTCCTTCAAGATGGGGGTGGGTCCCAGTGCGACAGAGGCTTGCCACTGTCAACAGGTGCAGGTGACCTCGATGTTACGCACCTTTAATCATTGAACCCACAACAACCTGTCCAAATGATGCAAAGTGCTATAAGACTTCTAACCACTGGCAGCCAGTGAGATGCTGGGGCTCTTAGTTGCGCCTAGTTGTGCCAGAATCCAATTGTCATGTTTCCTATCCGATTTTCCTTTTGAGCGTTCAGTCCAGTCTGCAAGCCTGTAATTTCAAACAAGTCACCACCTAGATCCCCTATTAGCAGTTAGCCTCTGCTTCTAAACCACTGAATATGACCATCGCCACCTTGGGCAACCGTTTATTCTCTTACCGTCTTCAGAAAAACTCATTAACCTCTAGGTTATCTCTCCTCCCCCATTCTCTACGCATCACCCCACCATCTGAGTCGGCTCATACGAACAGCTTCATCTAGAATGTTCATTTCCAACTTAGCCTTTATCTCATTATAACGAGTCCCTTCCTTCCATTGCTCCCATTTATTTGTCCCATAATCATTCATGCTACACTCCTATAAGTTAACACTAGCTTAAGTACCAGATATCCTAAATCAACCCAGCCCTACTGAGCGATGTGGGGAGAGTTCCATTGCTGCACTTACAGAATGCTGAGCGATGTAGGGAGAGTTTCATTGCTACACTAACAGAATGCTAAGCGATGTGGGGAGAGTTCCATTGCTACACTAACAAAATGCTGAGCGATGTGGGGAGAGTTCCATCGATACACTAACAGAATGCTGAGCGATGTAGGGAGATTTTCTTTGCTACTCTAACAGAATGCTGAGCGATGTAGCGAGAGTTTCATTGCTAGACTGACAGAATGCTGAGCGATGTGGGGAGAGTTTCATCGCTACACTAACATAATGCTGAGCGATGTAGCGAGAGTTTCGGCACTACACTAACAGAATGCTGAGCGATGTGAGGAGAGTTTCGGCGCTACACTGACAGAATGCTGAGCGATGTGGGGAGAATTCCATTGCTATACTTACAGAATGCTGAGCGATGTAGGGAGAGTTTCATTGCCACACTAACAGAATGCTGAGCGATGTAGGGAGAGTTTCATTGCTACTCTAACAGAATGCTGAGCGATGTGGGGAGAGTTCCATTGCTACACTTACAGAATGCTGAGCGATGTGGGGAGAGTTTCATTGCTACACTAACAGAATGCTGAGTGATGTGGGGGAGATTTTCATTGCTACACTAACAGAATGCTGAGCGATGTGGCGAGAGTTTCATTGCTACACTAACAGAATGCTGAGCGATGTGGGGAGAGTTTCATTGCTACACTAACAGAATGCTGAGCGATGCGGGGAGAGTTTCATTGCTACACTAACAGAATGCTGAGCAATGTAGGGAGAGTTTCATTGCTACACTAACAGAATGCTGAGCGATGTAGGGAGAGTTTCATTGCTACACTAAGAGAATGCTGAGTGATGTGGGGAGATTTTCATTGCTACACTAACAGAATGCTGAGCGATATGGGGAGAGTTTCATCGCTACACTAACAGAATGCTGAGTGATGCGGCGAAAGTTTCATTGCTACACTAACAGAATGCTGAGTAATGTGGGGAGAGTTTCATCGCTACACTGAGAGAATACTGAGCGATGTGGGGAGAGTTTCATCGCTACACTAACAGAATGCTGAGCGATATGGGGAGAGTTTCATTGCTACACTAACAGAATGCTGAGTGATGTGGGGAGAGTTTCATTGCTACACTAACCGAATGCTGAGCAATGTAGGGAGAGTTTCATTGCTACACTTACAGAATGCTGAGCGATGTGGGGAGAGTTTCATTGCTACACTAACAGAATGCTGAGCGATGTAGGGAGAGTTTCATTGCTACACTAACAGAATGCTAAGTGATGTGGGGAGAGTTTCATCGCTACACTAACAGAATGCTGAGCGATGTGGGGAGAGTTACATTGCTACACTAACAGAATGCTGAGCGATGTGGGGAGAGTTTCATCGCTACACCAACAGAATGCTGAGTGATGTAGGGAGAGTTTCATTAATACACTTACAGAATGCTGAGCGATGTGGGGAGAGTTTCGGCGCTACACTGACAGAATGCTGAGCGATGTGGGGAGAGTTTCATTGCTACACTAACAGAATGCTGAGCGATGTGGGGAGAGTTTCATCGCTACACCAACAGACTGCTGAGCGATGTGGGGAGAGTTACATTGCTACACTAACAGAATGCTGAGCGATGTGGGGAGAGTTTCATCGCTACACTAACAGAATGCTGAGCGATGTGGGGAGAGTTTCATTGCTACACTTACAGAATGCTGAGCGATGTGGGGAGAGTTATATTGCTACACTAACAGAATGCTGAGCGATGTGGGGAGAGTTTCATCGCTACACCAACAGAATGCTGAGTGATGTAGGGAGAGTTTCATTAATACACTTACAGAATGCTGAGCGATGTGGGGAGAGTTTCGGCGCTACACTGACAGAATGCTGAGCGATGTGGGGAGAGTTTCATTGCTACACTAACAGAGTTCTGAGCGATGTGGGGAGAGTTTCATTGCTACACTTACAGAATGCTGAGCGATGTGGGGAGAGTTTTGGCGCTACACTAACAGAATGCTGTGCATCGCAACTGAGAACTCCCTGCATTGGCTTTTCTACATCTCGACCCTATTTCCTTCCCCATACAGTACAACCACCCGGAGAGAATGAACAGCCCAAGTACTTAAAATGTTCGTTAGCACTGAACGAGACACCAACGATACAATTTTCTATAGTACATAAATTAGCCAAAATATCTTACCAAATGATGAAAAACAAACCATGAATTGATGTAGTAATAATGATTACTCCTTAGCTGACCATAACCCACCCCAAATCCCGTTTTTATATGACAACATATATGGGTAAAAAGGAGTCCAGCTGTGTCCGCCATTATGCGTGTGATTTATCGTCAAAGACAGTATTGCCAACCCCGCGCATTTGGTACTATATCATGTCCAGTGTCGTAAAACAACACAGCACCATCAAGTTAATTTGAAAGTGCGCCAAGTTTCAGTCTTAAAGTTAGACAAGGATTGTGCGTGTTGCAAATTAACAATCAAGAAAATCATAATGCATCAATAATTTTCTTCCAAACCAATGTTTTTGCCTAGACCAATACTTGTTAGGAAGCGCGACCCGCAGCCAACATACGCAACCCTGATTTTGTCATGCTCAATGGGGGTAGAAACTCATGAATAATATTCACCCAAACCTATGGTTTTTGCCTAGCCCAATATGATTATCAAGAAGAATGGGTTTTGCCCAGACAAATCATTGTTAGGCGAAATGCAATCCAAACCTTCGTTTTGTCTAATCCAATGGGTTTTGACAATGGTTTTAGCCTGCAAGCTGCGTTAGCGATATATACATCCCTGTTTTTTGTCACGCACCAATTAACTTCAATAAGTGTGCGGTATTTTGTATCCCACATGTTGGCAACAATATGTGCACCTCGGTGTGAGCACCTTGTTGACAGTTGAATGAGATTCAAGCACGGTTGGAACACGGTTGCTTATGTTAAAAGAGCAATGAATTAAAACACATACTTACATAATTTAGCACATATTTCAGGTGCAGTGGTGACTATGGTTACTAATTTGAATAGTTAATGTGCCCCAGAAGATGAAACGGAGTATGTAAAAGCCACGTTCTGGTCTAATTCAGAATTAATAATTGTTCCACTGCTCCTATTTTGTTCTTTCAACCCAGCATTCTACCTTCTTGCATTTTTTCCCAATTGTTGAAATGCTGATCTTCATACCATTCTGCCCACATTTCTGTTCAAGTTCAAACATATTGGCTTGCAAACTTTCGACAGAGGCCGTCATTACAACCGGGTCATCCGTATAGGCCAGATTACTCACCTTGAAATTCACCCAGCCAGTTCAACAAATGGCCCATAAGCCTCGCCACACTCCTATTAATACCTTCCCTCAGGTGCTCTATCGTACACCTTCTCTAGACACACAAACACAACTGTCTCTTCTTCTCATTTCTCAGTAACTTGACGCATACTGAAATGTTGAGCATCCATCTTACTCTCGGCCAATTGATCTCCTTTCTACAATGCCTGAGTACACTTTGCACACTATAATTTCTGTAACCTTCCTTATAAATTGGTGTCATTACTGCTTTTCTCTAGTGTGAGGGTACATTCCCTAAACCCCACTCGAATTCGATTATCCTAAGCAACCATTTCAGCCCTGCTTTCCCGTTTACAATTTCTGGCTGAAATTCAACTAACCATGCCGCTTTAAGCATTCGTGTTTATTTACCACCCTCTCCACTTAGTTCAACCTACATCCTGTTCTCCTCCTGCCGAACCTCAAAGTCTGCCTCATTGCCAGATAAGTCTCCATTAAGGGGAGGTATGACTGAATTTTTAACTTTCAAAGTTTTCATCATAACATTACCAGATTTTAATCAATTACAAAGAGAGTTGCTGGCATCTATTGTGCTAATAAATATTTATATAGCTTCATTAGTATTTGAGTTATTGAACATTTCAGGCATAGTTGGAAGCATGCTGACCGTCTATGCCCAAGATCGCGAGTTCAAACCCGTCGGAATTTTTAAGAGCGTTAAAATCCCTCAGTATGCCTTCCTTCGGAGGGGAAGTAAAGCCGGCGGTCCCATGTCGTAGATTTATGGCATGTTACAGAATCTTCCACTAATTACACCTGCGTGAAGCTAAATTGTAGGTTAAACACTTGACTAACGCTCTTAGGTTCTAACGTTCGTCACCAGGAGCCGACGGCGATGGCATCTGGTAACCTAGATCTGACCTAGTGGTCGCTAACGGTGGCGTTTGGCGGCAAAAGTATTAACTACTTGAAAAAATTGATTGTCTGCAGTCCTTACTTGAATTGAAAGCAGATAACACACACAAATACAACCATCACAATTAATACCGTTTGTCAGACAGATTGTACAGACACCTTAAGTAAGCGGAGCTACATGACCGCGTTGTCGCAGCCCCTAAACTAAGGAACCAACCAGGCTAACTAACTTCTCTCAAATACTTCCAGACAGAGAAATTTCCGAACAATTATTCGTGGGCAAGAGAAGAGTTAAGTTAATATCAATAATGTATCTACTTTGACGAGACAATCAGTAAAATGCGAGATATATCTGACGTTGCAAACAAAACTTATTTGTATCCAAAACATTCAGTTATGCATACACAAAAGTTAAATAACATGTTTCCTCATATGTTGTACACTTACTCATTACAATGGTTTCCACTTGCTGCACTTTCCCCATCCTGGGTTTCTTCTTTCATGTCCTAGGAATAAAGTAAATTGATTAACTATTTTATTTATTTGGCATCACTAATACTGAAACTATGTAATTGTAAATCACGGCAGAGTTGAAGTGAAGCATTACACAGATGTGGTTATGTCTTCCCTAGTTCTAAAACTTATAATACACAATCTCCTCAAGATAACAAAATGCTGTCTCACTGCCTTAATGGAAGTAATCGCTGTAAGGATTGAGGACAAATGAATGCATTTTTACATTTTTAACTGGATTGCTTTAGGAGGCGTTAGGATCTAACACATTCACCTATCATTAAGTAAAAAGCGACTATATCCTCAATATTTGTACCATCCCATCTTTCGAGAATGAAGGTCAGACATCTTACATTTACAATATTATACAACACATTTCTCACAAAACACTGCAATTAAAGCAAAATTACAAAATAATTTAGTGTAAGTACATAAATTATATGCCTCTAGAGGGAATTTATTGTGGAGTATGTTGCTGCTACACAATGCTAGTAATAAGTCTACTGGTGAACGGGAGCACATAGTTTGCAAGGTAGGTACAAGCCGGGGAAGGAATTGGAGTAACTTATTAATAGCGAAGTCTATTTCAAATGTATTTATATATATATAGTCACACGGCAGTTAGAATGCTTTCAATAAAGGATTCCAGGCATCGTTGGTATTAATTGACATACAGAAATGTATGAATGCAAGTTTGAAACTCATATATTGAAACCACCCTTTATAGTTCCTGCCTTAGAACAGAAAAAAGGCTGAGCTAATTTCAACCGTTACAGAGCTTAAATGTGCCAGGCCACGTGATTACTGTCAAAAGCTGACTGGGCAAGATACCTACCAACAAAAATACTTCAAATGGTTGTTCATGGTTCCCCATTTTCTTCTCCAGGTCAACGTTAGGACGGGAACACTTAACAGACCATGGTCGCTTCCTTCCGACTCCTAATCTTATTTCAATAATAGCAATCCCCATTAACAACTATTATAGGCTGGACAAAAGGGCGAACGGCTGTAAAAACCACTGCCACACATAAGTTCAAAACTCATTTCACCTCCTCCCTTACACCACAGAAATAGGGATATTAAGAGATAGAAGAGAAACAACTATAAGAAATGTGGTAAGAAGGAGGGTTTCTTCTGAACGTACCATAAGTTAAAATAAGTGGACTTTAGTATTAACAATTACTTTCTTTGAAGGATTTTAGCTAATTCTCTTACTTTTATCTCATATCTTTAATTATTTAATAAATAAACACTAAAGACCAAGTGCATGTTATAGCAATGCTTAGGATTGGGATGGACGTATTTACGGTCATAAGCTAAAACAATCCCAGCATGTGCCTGTAAGGCAACTGCTTAGCCCCCATGAGTGGATCTCTGAGGGGAATACAGAAATCCTAATGCAATTGGGTTATTCTGACCTTAAGTCCACAGTGGGTACCGAATGCAACCATATGTTAGCTTCACATAATATAATTAAGGTGCATCCCCCCATTAGCTCAGTGATCAGAACAACATTGTACATTGTCGGTGGTCCCAGGTTTAAGTCCCAGGTGGATTAGATATCTCAGTTCTTCATCCTTGCATCAAAACGGCTCGTACTCTCTGTACTATACAACAGCTAACAGATAAGCACTTCAGTTTGCCATCAATACAGTAGTGAAAATAAAACTCCTAATCCCGAAATGCTATTGGGTGATAAGGAGATGTCATGTCTTGTAAGAACGCATGAAGGTGCTTAACTCTTCCAGATCTGAAGATGTTATTTCTGATTCGATACGTGGAACGATGTCCGGAATAGGACAGTCTGCAATCTTAATATCCCTAACATGGTCCATATGACTTGTTTCACAAATATATTTCCCTTTGCATAGGTAGAATTATGTTACACATGACTTGTAAACTTTCACTGAAGAAATCAAGGAATAAATAACATACTGAAGTTAATTCAACTTCGCATTCATAGAGTTTTCTTATGTCAATGGATACATGGCAAAGACAGAAAAGTTTGTAAAGTTCAAATCAGAATTCATTTCAGTTCCTACACATATGCCAAGAGTTGGCCTAGCAGATTATCACTAGCATTGAGTGTGTGTGTGGAGACTTAGTGGTGTTGGTGCAGTAACTCACTGTTAATATATAACGTTAATATCTGTCATAATAAACAAGCAAAGTTGATGAATGTTGTGGAAAGAAATATTGCATAGTGTGTTGTGCGATTTACTGTATTGAGTTCCTAAAGCAATATTGATCTCGAGAACACTCAAGGTAGGGAGATATTTAATGAACTTATAATACTTGACATCTTATCAGGATTGTTTGGCACTGTATTAAAAGTATGGAATATGAATATTTTTTTACAAACACCGGGCCTCGGTCTAATGAGTTTCCTTCTTCTTCAACAGTCCGCAACAATATAAATATCATAATCACATGTAATTCATTTCAGGTTATTCTTCAAGAGATAAGCAGGTATCCTTCTGGATGATTAATTCCCCAAATTCTTTCATAATTTAACGTCTGTAGTTTCATCTATGCTGATGACGGGAGTTGCTTTTAAGAGCGGAACAGCGAGGTCATCTACTCTATCTCCCATGATGGCCACAAACCAAGCTTTCTTGTTATTGCTGTGGTTTTTGCATCATGTTTACAGATTCCCAATATGTTTTATGCATGCCTTAATTTTACATCCACAAACTTAACGTAAATGTTGTAAACACACCAATTGAAGTGTCTGTTATACACACTATTGTTTCATTCACCAGCCTGTTGGGTTATGGCTAAAACAGGTGTTTGCCCATCTTATTGGTTTATTGCCACTTGACCTACTAATGTCTGAGATGAGAATGATGTCCACCAAATTCATTTTAACAGAGCTCTTCTGTAATAGCTCCATACTAACACAATAGCAAACACACAATTGATATTTCACTCACAACTACAACAAATTCACATGTTACATGCTTCTAGAGAGTAACGTTCTTCACAATTGTTCAGAAATCCCGAATGGATATTTGAATAAAGTAAATACAGGAGATATCAGAAGAGCTAGAATAGTCAACCAAACCTCGAAGATAGTCCACTCCATCAAGATCAAACGTTTGATGAAAGGTGCACAAAATGTAAATAACCATCACAATATGGCTTTACACACCTTCTTTCATACTTATTATATTACACGCAAGCTATATATTTTCATGTATCTTAGCTCATGCGAGGTACGAAGAGGCCCTACAAGCAATGCAGCACATCATTGACGCCCGGATATAGGCAACAAGATTGAAGTTTCTGCCTTTGCATCAGATTACCAGCAGTGTATAAGGATAAGGAAGCAATCTACCGATAACTTGGTCAGTACCATAACACAGGGCAGTAGGATAAATAAGCCGGTTCTGGCACAGGGGCTAATGGGCAAGATGGCCGCCGCGCGCAATCACTCTATGTTATTCTTATGGAGGTTTCATTCAGAGCTGGCACAGGGGCTATTGGGCAAAATGGCCGCCACGGCCTGAGACCGTGGATTACGTCACAGGGAGAGGTCGGCCGTGTAGTTGCCAAATGGAATATTTATTATTATTATTATTATTATTATTAGGTAATTGTTAATTGATCATGTATAATCAAGACCAGCCTTATATTGTCCACTTTTTGGTGTAGTGGCTAGCATTCTTGGAGGTCATTCCTGAGGTTCGAATCCCGGCTCTGCCAAGAAATTTAATTTCTGGTCTCATGAGTGGAACGGGGTACACTCAGCCTTGTGAGGCAAAACTGACAAGAGCTGGCTTTTGATTCATACCTCAACAATTCTGCCTAACCCAACTTCACCTAACCTAACCTAACCTAACCTAACCTAACCTATCCTAACCTAACTTCAAAGTCAAAGCAAATATAAAAGCAAATGTGAAAGCACACATAATAAACTAAGTTATAACCTAACCTGACTTCACCTAACCTAACCTCACCTAACCTGTCCTAACCTAACCTAACGTAACCTACCTAATTTAAAATTGCAAGCGAAAAAAATTTAGCAAAAAGTATGAGAAAAAAGTGAGAGCAAATGTAAGAGCACAAATAATAAACTTAGTTATAACCTAACCACACCTAACCTAACCTAACCTAACCTAACATAACCAAACTTCAAAGTGAGAGCAAAAATGTAAGAGCAAATGAGAGAGCACAAATAATAAACTTAGTTATAACCTAACCTAACCTAACCCACAGAAACCTCATTTAAAGATTTTAGATTTTATGTTTTAACATTTTAGATTTTTGATTTTTTTCATTTTACATTTTTTAGATTTTACATTTTACATTTTTGATTTTTTGTATTTTAGATGTTAGTTTTTTTTAGATTTTACATTTTAAATTTAAGATTTTTTGATTTTAGATTTTACTTTTTACATTTTCCGAAAAGAGTAAACTACTAGGTCACATACCTAACCTCACCAAACCTAACTTTGCCAAACCTAACTTAAGCTAATTCAAAGGCTAATGCACATACACAAAGTATATAAGGGTACAAGCAACTATCCTTATGCTAGTTTTATAGGTTACTGTACAATATGATAACTACCCCAACCGTTTTTTTTTTCATTTGTTGTTTACACATATGACAATTTTCCAATTCCCCATTTTCATTTTTTTAAATGTTAGTTTTAAGTTTTTCAATTTCATAACATGGAAACATGGATTTTGCATTATGTTGTTTACACATTTATCAATTTCACAATTTCCCATTTACAGTTCTTAAAATGTCAGTTTAAAGTTTTTCAATTTCATGATATAGAAACATGGATTTTCCAATTTGTTGTTTACACATTTGTCAATTTACCAAATTCCCATTTACAGTTTTTAAAATTTCAGTTTAATGGTTTTTTTTTTATTTTGTCAATATGGAAACATGGATTTTCCAATTTGTGTTTTACATGTTCATTTTGCATTAGGAGTGGAGAGAGGTGAGTAGTAATAAAAAATGTACAAGCAGTTTCCATACGGTACAATATTTTTTTATTTAAATACATGTACACTATTTACACATAATACATTTTTATATATATTCCTTATTGTTATAAATTGTACACTTGTTTTTATTTTGTTTTCTATTTTATTTATTTTTGATTATGAATGCCATTTCTTATTTTGTTTTATTTTTATTTTTGTAGTGCTATTGTTTTATTTCCTAAATTGTTTTGTTTTATGTATTTGCTAGTTGCAGGCAGAAGATTTTGATATTCATAACTTAACTCTTTAAGCATGGTTAATGATTGAGTAATGACCATAGGCATGTGTACCTATACCATCAGCATCAATCACTCTTTTATCATCACCAGGACACAAAGCAATTTTGTTTAGTCTTATAGATGATATGTCATGTTGTTTAGAAGCGATAATGTTCATTGGTATTCTTTTTACATTGTTTTTCATGACACAATCCTTATAATCTTGAAAGCTTATACAATTTTTGACAACACCTCTGTTAATACCTTTAATCTTTTTGATTTCTTTACCATTTATGTCTAATGCGTACATTTTAGCTCTAAGTCCAACAAATGCTTTTATAATTTGTCCACAAGCCTCGTCTTTAAATTTCCCCAACGTTTTCTTGTTTGATGTAGAGTAACATATGTGATTAGTAGGATAATCTGATGTGTCCAGGTGTTGTAGGAAATCCAACTTGTCTTGATATACATCTGGGGTGTTAACCAAATATATGAACGAGTCAGTATCCATATACATGAGTTTAAGATTGTTCATGCCATAATAGGGTAGCAGGACATCATAGTGGTGGGAATACATGAGAGTTTTTGAAATATCCAGTATACACATTCCAATATATATAGGCTTATTGAATACAATGTTACGTTTAGACATGTGGAAAGCAGCTAGGTTAGGGCCATAAATTGTTCTGTCGATAAATGTCGGCTTTGCTATTAGCTTTTCTGCCTTTTTGCTGTCAGTCACAAGACGTATGTCTATTCTTTTACGGATATTTTCCATTGTTTTCCCAAAAATGGCATTGTTGAATAATTTGTACAGATTTTTCTCAAAATCATTTTTGGCTTGTTTTCGAAGGTTGTTATTAAAATCAACGTATGCCTTTAACCAAGGTCTTTGTTTAAACTTTAACACACGATGAATTTTTATCAATTTTATTCCATGATCTAAAGCCTGTTTTAATGCCATGTAGTGAACAACATATCGCCTTCGATTTCCAAGATGAGGAATTAGTTTTTTCAGAGACGAATCCTTAGGTTGTGTACACTCTGGTAGGAAAGGTAAATCGTTGTGTAGATCATGAAGGTCAGATGGGTAATCAACATCAACGTCTAGAATGTATCCCACAGGATCGTCTTTCTTTAGTTTTTCTAGATCAACAGTATCTGGAGAAACCCACTGAAATCCACCATAAGAAAGGGAGTGACACATAGCCCACCCGTATTGGTTGTTGGCATCATCATAGGTAATAAACTGCGATGGTTTCTCAGAATCATAGGTTTCCATGTATTTATTGTTAGCTTCAGCATACCGATGAGACACCTGGCATATGCCTCCACGTATTCCAGACTCGATTAAAAGAATCTGATCGTAATCCTGTAGCAATTCCAGTTCAATGCCTGTGTAAAGGAGCATTGCCTCGAAACTTAAACCAGGCGAAGTAAAAAAGTGTGCAGCATCCACTCGGTGTGTTTCTAGTGTTTTGTTTCTAAAGGTTTCAAAGCTGTCTGCAAGAAGGAGTACATCTGAAGTTAGGTAGAGGTCACTATATTCCCCTAGAGTTTTAATGTTGAACTGATTCCAGACACTTTTGGCATGTTCATAGTCTTCTTGACTAACATCTTCTTGACTTAATTTGTTAAAGAATGCCTCTTTTGGAGGTAAACACGTTTCACTTAACTTTTCCCATGAGTCAATGTAGTCATAACAAAATACCCCTTTACGAGTCATGAGCATTGCATTTTCTTTTCCAAAGTACTTGTCTGTTTCAGGGTATGATGTTAAGTTGGAAACTAAGTTTTCCAAACTACTCGGCATTAACCGAAACGTATCCACAAATCTAAGCTTAACATTTCCTACATATTTGGTAAAGGAAATGTACTTTTCTTTGGAGTTAGCGATAACATCCACTCTCTCAGTAGTACATCCCAATTGCTTTACAATGAAATTTGCGTCGTAGCCACTCATATTATGTAGAAACACAGGAACGGGGTTTCGTGTTTTACACCTCAAATTACAGTTATTGTGAGCACTTTCACGGTATTCCCCTGTAATATGGCAGTGGTCTCGAACTTTCCAGTCCTCTTTGGTGAATGGTTTTCGACACAAATAACAGGTTTCAGAACATTGGAACTCTGCTTCTTGAGCCTGAGTTAAGGCCTTTGGAACATTTAAGCTGTAAAGTCTATCAATTTCATTAGCTATTGAGATCAAACAGTCCATAAACTTTTCTGCAGCGTCAGGTCCACGATAAATAACAGGTTGGCTTGGAAGATTTGTCTTTATGTGTTCCACAGCGGGGTGATGGTTTAACGTATATACCAAAGCTCATAGGAACATGACTCTGGTATGGCACTGTATAACTTGCTTCAGGATTGGGCAAACATGTTTGATAGGGTAAGAGTATACTTTCGAAATCTGCATAGATAACGTAAGGTATTCTTAGCATTTTTTCCACGTTTAAAAATTTGACAATGGGGTTTTTAATAGGCATTTCAACCCTAGCAATGTCATGCTGGACACACAAAGCTCTATGTTCTTTCAATTTTTCCATTCCTTGTTGTCCATATTGATTATCAAAGTGAGTAAAACACCGTTTACACGTATATATCTTATGTTCACGGCGGGTAATCTGATGTGCTACTAGTTTATCAAAATCTTTGATAAAGACGTAGTGGTTCTGGCCGGATGATGAACTTAGCAGAAGGAGGTCGCGATGGTCTTGCATCTCTTGATCCACAACCTTTAGAGGGAACAATTTGTTGTCTTGTTCCAATCCAAATACATTAATGGATATATCGTTGGCTTTTTCAAATTTGGGAATGTCAACTAGCGATGTAGGAAACGATATTACAGAAAAATCATACTTGTTGTCCAGGTCCTTGTATTTACTAATGCGATGAGCATTCTTTTTAACCAGTTTTGCTAAAATGGCATACATAAAACACTTTTCATCATTCAAATTTTCAGGATTAATGCAGGCTTTTCTTGCTTGTATAGCTGCTGGTAATGGAATATATGTGCTTCCACGCAAGGGATTGTACTTATTTATTTTCAATCGTACTCCTTCCACTGCTAACAAAGCCCAATTACTGCCTTTTAGCTCAGATTCCTCCATTTCCGTAGTTAACTTTGTAAATTGTGTTTCCAAGAAACTACTTAAGTCCGTTTCCAAAAATAGGGCCTGATTTCGTGTTTTAAATGCACGATCTGTAATTTCATTGGTAGATGTATGAATGAATCTACATTCAGCCACAAGATTAACTTTTATCGACTTGTGCATTGCTAGTTCTTTCTGCATAGCTTGTATTATTTGCTGTTTGGACTCTTTAAGGTATGAATTTAAATCCTTGCACGTATCGCAACGAATGAAATAGGATTTAAGTCGACCTCCAAAAGATGCCTCATATTCAATAAGTCCATTTTTGTCAGGGACCAATGACAGTAGGTAATGTTTTGTAGGCTCTGCTTTTTGTCTTTTAGCTACCGACACAACATTACAACATTCTTCATGACGACGTCCATTGTAGGCATTGTTGAATGTACTACCACAGGTCTTGCACTCATGAAATTCACCACACGATACTTCATGTCGCTTCCTATGATAGTCTCGAAGAAAAGTCTTTCCACACTCTTTACACATATAGCTAGGAATGGCTTCTTCCATTATGATTGTTGATTTCTGCAAACAGCTGCTTACTGCGTATCACAGGGCTAGAGGTTGGTCAGTGAGACGGTCTTTCACGATGTGAACACCGTGAGAGGTAGTAGTCAACTGGTGCTATTCTTGTGAAGGGTCCACTAATATACCCCTAGTCTAGACCAACAGCTCTTTACAGCGTATGACAAGGCTGTATACTGGACAGTGAGACGGTCTTTCACAATGTGAACACTGTAACAAGTAGTAGTCAACTGATTATATACTTGCTAAGGGTTCTCTAATATACAATAGTCGAGACCAACAGCTACTTACTGAGTAATACAAGGCTGTACAATAGTTGTTTTGACAGTCTTTCACGATGTGGTCACTGTGAATGGTAGTAGTCAACTGATGATATTCTTGATAAGGGTCCTCTAATATACCCCTGGTTAAGGGTAACAGCTGTTCACTGCTTATGACAAGGCTAAAGACTGGTTACTTCAACGGTCTTTCACAATGTTAACACTGTGACAGGTAGTAGTCAACTGAAAATATTCTTATGGCCTACTCAAGGTTATCAGGTACTTACTGCATATCAAAAGGCTGTACACTCATGTGTGTTAGGCACTCTTTCTTGCTAAGGACCCCAATATTCCCTACACAAGGCTATACATGTTAGTTCTAAACACTTAGTGGTTAATTGTATATTCAATTTTTGTACAAAGCATATACGAGCACGTTTTTATGAGGTAAAACTTTACCAAATAGTCAAATGCGACACGCAAAGTATGTTGCCGCTATCTAGCGGTGACTATGAGAACTACTTGACCGACCAGCATGCTACCTAGCGCTCCATTTCAATACTCGCTCACTGAACGAACAGCATACTATCTAGCGGTCGATATCAATACTCACTCAACTACCAGCCTGCTACCTATCGGTCAATATAACAACTCACTCAACTACCAACATGCTACATGGCTTTTTTGGTCAGTTTTTTGTTGGCTTATGTTGGCTTTTATTGGCTTTTGTTGGCTTTTGTTGGCTTTTGTTGGCTTTTTGTTGGCTTTTGTTGGCTTTTGTATTAGCTCTTTTATATTTGCTCTTGTTTGTTGGGAAAGTATGTTGGTCTTGGAAAGTATGTCAGTCCTTTTTTTATGGCTGTAAAATGCTTACAGCCATGTTTGTAAGCAGCAACAACAACAACAACACACAAAATTCCAAAAAATATCGAAAGTACTCTAAGTTTTATCAATGACTCTCAACTCTTACACTTACCTCTATCCCATGCATAGTCAAAAATTAGTATATTTTTCAAATTTTTCAAAAAATATTTGGAAAGTAGGCTGTATCATTAAACTAAAAATCCTGAAAAGACATATGTTAACTCCAACACCTACTTCTATACCCCTCTCAGTCCAAAAATAGTGTATTTTTCAAATTTTCCAAAACATATTTCCAAAATGGGTTATATTTCCGAAATTTAAAAGTTTACAAAAACGTTTGTTTGACATAAACGAATGGCCTTTGCCCCCTCTACCGTCGTACCAAGTCCCAGGTCTCTAGGACAACAAACATAAAAATTTGAAAATGGGCTTATATTTCCAAAATTAGGAATTTTACAAAAACGTTTGTCTAACGTAAATCAGTGGTCATTACCCCCTCTATCCCCACACTAAGTCTCATGTCTCTAGAACAACAAAAATAAATTTTTGAAAAATGGGCTTATATTTCCAAAATTAGGAATTTTACAAAAACGTTTGTCTGACGTAAATCAGTGGTCATTACCCCCTCTATCCCCATACCAAGTCTCAGATCTCTAGGTCAACAAAAATAAAATTTTGAAAATGGACTATATTTCCAAAATTAGGAATTCTACAAAAAAGTTTGTCTAACGTAAATCAATGGTCTTTACCCCCTCTATTCACATACCAAGTCTCAGGTCTCTAGGTCAACAAAAATAAAATTTTGAAAAAATGGTCACTATTTTGGAAACTAGGAATTCTACGAAAAAGTTTGTTTAACATAAATGAAAGGTCTCTATCCCCTCTACCTGTAAACCAAGTCCCAGGTCTGTAGGACAAAAATGAAAAAAGTTCAACTGGGAAAGTAGGCGATTTTTCATAAAACCAAACATTCTAAAAAGTGTTCTATGGGTATAAAAGAATGGTCTCTATGTCCTTTATTTTTTATAATAAAACTTTTTTATTTTTTGAGTTTTTTTGAAAAAGTTCAATTTTGAAATTTTTATATTTTGGAAACTAACAAGTTTACAAAAATGTTTGTTTGACATAAATAAATGGCCCTGACCCCCTCTACCAACAAAATAAATTTCAAGTCTCTAGGACTAAAACTGTACAGTAGTGGAGTAGTGGTGCTTCTAACCCACCCATTTTACATGCCTGAGGCTTAGTAGTGGGGCAAGGAGGGTTTTGGAGTGCGTTAGAAGCGCCACTACTCCACTACTGTACAGTTTTAGTCCTAGAGACTTGAAATTTATTTTGTTGGTAGAGGGGGTCAGGGCCATTTATTTATGTCAAACAAACATTTTTGTAAACTTGTTAGTTTCCAAAATATAAAAATTTCAAAATTGAACTTTTTCAAAAAAACTCAAAAAATAAAAAAGTTTTATTATAAAAAATAAAGGACATAGAGACCATTCTTTTATACCCATAGAACACTTTTTAGAATGTTTGGTTTTATGAAAAATCGCCTACTTTCCCAGTTGAACTTTTTTCATTTTTGTCCTACAGACCTGGGACTTGGTTTACAGGTAGAGGGGATAGAGACCTTTCATTTATGTTAAACAAACTTTTTCGTAGAATTCCTAGTTTCCAAAATAGTGACCATTTTTTCAAAATTTTATTTTTGTTGACCTAGAGACCTGAGACTTGGTATGTGAATAGAGGGGGTAAAGACCATTGATTTACGTTAGACAAACTTTTTTGTAGAATTCCTAATTTTGGAAATATAGTCCATTTTCAAAATTTTATTTTTGTTGACCTAGAGATCTGAGACTTGGTATGGGGATAGAGGGGGTAATGACCACTGATTTACGTCAGACAAACGTTTTTGTAAAATTCCTAATTTTGGAAATATAAGCCCATTTTTCAAAAATTTATTTTTGTTGTTCTAGAGACATGAGACTTAGTGTGGGGATAGAGGGGGTAATGACCACTGATTTACGTTAGACAAACGTTTTTGTAAAATTCCTAATTTTGGAAATATAAGCCCATTTTCAAATTTTTATGTTTGTTGTCCTAGAGACCTGGGACTTGGTACGACGGTAGAGGGGGCAAAGGCCATTCGTTTATGTCAAACAAACGTTTTTGTAAACTTTTAAATTTCGGAAATATAACCCATTTTGGAAATATGTTTTGGAAAATTTGAAAAATACACTATTTTTGGACTGAGAGGGGTATAGAAGTAGGTGTTGGAGTTAACATATGTCTTTTCAGGATTTTTAGTTTAATGATACAGCCTACTTTCCAAATATTTTTTGAAAAATTTGAAAAATATACTAATTTTTGACTATGCATGGGATAGAGGTAAGTGTAAGAGTTGAGAGTCATTGATAAAACTTAGAGTACTTTCGATATTTTTTGGAATTTTGTGTGTTGTTGTTGTTGTTGCTGCTTACAAACATGGCTGTAAGCATTTTACAGCCATAAAAAAAGGACTGACATACTTTCCAAGACCAACATACTTTCCCAACAAACAAGAGCAAATATAAAAGAGCTAATACAAAAGCCAACAAAAGCCAACAAAAAGCCAACAAAAGCCAACAAAAGCCAACAAAAGCCAATAAAAGCCAACATAAGCCAACAAAAAACTGACCAAAAAAGCCATGTAGCATGTTGGTAGTTGAGTGAGTTGTTATATTGACCGATAGGTAGCAGGCTGGTAGTTGAGTGAGTATTGATATCGACCGCTAGATAGTATGCTGTTCGTTCAGTGAGCGAGTATTGAAATGGAGCGCTAGGTAGCATGCTGGTCGGTCAAGTAGTTCTCATAGTCACCGCTAGATAGCGGCAACATACTTTGCGTATCGCATTTGACTATTTGGTAAAGTTTTACCTCATAAAAACGTGCTCGTATATGCTTTGTACAAAAATTGAATATACAATTAACCACTAAGTGTTTAGAACTAACATGTATAGCCTTGTGTAGGGAATATTGGGGTCCTTAGCAAGAAAGAGTGCCTAACACACATGAGTGTACAGCCTTTTGATATGCAGTAAGTACCTGATAACCTTGAGTAGGCCATAAGAATATTTTCAGTTGACTACTACCTGTCACAGTGTTAACATTGTGAAAGACCGTTGAAGTAACCAGTCTTTAGCCTTGTCATAAGCAGTGAACAGCTGTTACCCTTAACCAGGGGTATATTAGAGGACCCTTATCAAGAATATCATCAGTTGACTACTACCATTCACAGTGACCACATCGTGAAAGACTGTCAAAACAACTATTGTACAGCCTTGTATTACTCAGTAAGTAGCTGTTGGTCTCGACTATTGTATATTAGAGAACCCTTAGCAAGTATATAATCAGTTGACTACTACTTGTTACAGTGTTCACATTGTGAAAGACCGTCTCACTGTCCAGTATACAGCCTTGTCATACGCTGTAAAGAGCTGTTGGTCTAGACTAGGGGTATATTAGTGGACCCTTCACAAGAATAGCACCAGTTGACTACTACCTCTCACGGTGTTCACATCGTGAAAGACCGTCTCACTGACCAACCTCTAGCCCTGTGATACGCAGTAAGCAGCTGTTTGCAGAAATCAACAATCATAATGGAAGAAGCCATTCCTAGCTATATGTGTAAAGAGTGTGGAAAGACTTTTCTTCGAGACTATCATAGGAAGCGACATGAAGTATCGTGTGGTGAATTTCATGAGTGCAAGACCTGTGGTAGTACATTCAACAATGCCTACAATGGACGTCGTCATGAAGAATGTTGTAATGTTGTGTCGGTAGCTAAAAGACAAAAAGCAGAGCCTACAAAACATTACCTACTGTCATTGGTCCCTGACAAAAATGGACTTATTGAATATGAGGCATCTTTTGGAGGTCGACTTAAATCCTATTTCATTCGTTGCGATACGTGCAAGGATTTAAATTCATACCTTAAAGAGTCCAAACAGCAAATAATACAAGCTATGCAGAAAGAACTAGCAATGCACAAGTCGATAAAAGTTAATCTTGTGGCTGAATGTAGATTCATTCATACATCTACCAATGAAATTACAGATCGTGCATTTAAAACACGAAATCAGGCCCTATTTTTGGAAACGGACTTAAGTAGTTTCTTGGAAACACAATTTACAAAGTTAACTACGGAAATGGAGGAATCTGAGCTAAAAGGCAGTAATTGGGCTTTGTTAGCAGTGGAA
The DNA here is from genome assembly GCA_946902985.2 of Meconema thalassinum. Lineage (NCBI taxonomy): Eukaryota > Metazoa > Arthropoda > Insecta > Orthoptera > Tettigoniidae > Meconema > Meconema thalassinum. The sequence continues at coordinate 52,654,879 of OX336388.2, read as the reverse complement.
GGAGTACGATTGAAAATAAATAAGTACAATCCCTTGCGTGGAAGCACATATATTCCATTACCAGCAGCTATACAAGCAAGAAAAGCCTGCATTAATCCTGAAAATTTGAATGATGAAAAGTGTTTTATGTATGCCATTTTAGCAAAACTGGTTAAAAAGAATGCTCATCGCATTAGTAAATACAAGGACCTGGACAACAAGTATGATTTTTCTGTAATATCGTTTCCTACATCGCTAGTTGACATTCCCAAATTTGAAAAAGCCAACGATATATCCATTAATGTATTTGGATTGGAACAAGACAACAAATTGTTCCCTCTAAAGGTTGTGGATCAAGAGATGCAAGACCATCGCGACCTCCTTCTGCTAAGTTCATCATCCGGCCAGAACCACTACGTCTTTATCAAAGATTTTGATAAACTAGTAGCACATCAGATTACCCGCCGTGAACATAAGATATATACGTGTAAACGGTGTTTTACTCACTTTGATAATCAATATGGACAACAAGGAATGGAAAAATTGAAAGAACATAGAGCTTTGTGTGTCCAGCATGACATTGCTAGGGTTGAAATGCCTATTAAAAACCCCATTGTCAAATTTTTAAACGTGGAAAAAATGCTAAGAATACCTTACGTTATCTATGCAGATTTCGAAAGTATACTCTTACCCTATCAAACATGTTTGCCCAATCCTGAAGCAAGTTATACAGTGCCATACCAGAGTCATGTTCCTATGAGCTTTGGTATATACGTTAAACCATCACCCGCTGTGGAACACATAAAGACAAATCTTCCAAGCCAACCTGTTATTTATCGTGGACCTGACGCTGCAGAAAAGTTTATGGACTGTTTGATCTCAATAGCTAATGAAATTGATAGACTTTACAGCTTAAATGTTCCAAAGGCCTTAACTCAGGCTCAAGAAGCAGAGTTCCAATGTTCTGAAACCTGTTATTTGTGTCGAAAACCATTCACCAAAGAGGACTGGAAAGTTCGAGACCACTGCCATATTACAGGGGAATACCGTGAAAGTGCTCACAATAACTGTAATTTGAGGTGTAAAACACGAAACCCCGTTCCTGTGTTTCTACATAATATGAGTGGCTACGACGCAAATTTCATTGTAAAGCAATTGGGATGTACTACTGAGAGAGTGGATGTTATCGCTAACTCCAAAGAAAAGTACATTTCCTTTACCAAATATGTAGGAAATGTTAAGCTTAGATTTGTGGATACGTTTCGGTTAATGCCGAGTAGTTTGGAAAACTTAGTTTCCAACTTAACATCATACCCTGAAACAGACAAGTACTTTGGAAAAGAAAATGCAATGCTCATGACTCGTAAAGGGGTATTTTGTTATGACTACATTGACTCATGGGAAAAGTTAAGTGAAACGTGTTTACCTCCAAAAGAGGCATTCTTTAACAAATTAAGTCAAGAAGATGTTAGTCAAGAAGACTATGAACATGCCAAAAGTGTCTGGAATCAGTTCAACATTAAAACTCTAGGGGAATATAGTGACCTCTACCTAACTTCAGATGTACTCCTTCTTGCAGACAGCTTTGAAACCTTTAGAAACAAAACACTAGAAACACACCGAGTGGATGCTGCACACTTTTTTACTTCGCCTGGTTTAAGTTTCGAGGCAATGCTCCTTTACACAGGCATTGAACTGGAATTGCTACAGGATTACGATCAGATTCTTTTAATCGAGTCTGGAATACGTGGAGGCATATGCCAGGTGTCTCATCGGTATGCTGAAGCTAACAATAAATACATGGAAACCTATGATTCTGAGAAACCATCGCAGTTTATTACCTATGATGATGCCAACAACCAATACGGGTGGGCTATGTGTCACTCCCTTTCTTATGGTGGATTTCAGTGGGTTTCTCCAGATACTGTTGATCTAGAAAAACTAAAGAAAGACGATCCTGTGGGATACATTCTAGACGTTGATGTTGATTACCCATCTGACCTTCATGATCTACACAACGATTTACCTTTCCTACCAGAGTGTACACAACCTAAGGATTCGTCTCTGAAAAAACTAATTCCTCATCTTGGAAATCGAAGGCGATATGTTGTTCACTACATGGCATTAAAACAGGCTTTAGATCATGGAATAAAATTGATAAAAATTCATCGTGTGTTAAAGTTTAAACAAAGACCTTGGTTAAAGGCATACGTTGATTTTAATAACAACCTTCGAAAACAAGCCAAAAATGATTTTGAGAAAAATCTGTACAAATTATTCAACAATGCCATTTTTGGGAAAACAATGGAAAATATCCGTAAAAGAATAGACATACGTCTTGTGACTGACAGCAAAAAGGCAGAAAAGCTAATAGCAAAGCCGACATTTATCGACAGAACAATTTATGGCCCTAACCTAGCTGCTTTCCACATGTCTAAACGTAACATTGTATTCAATAAGCCTATATATATTGGAATGTGTATACTGGATATTTCAAAAACTCTCATGTATTCCCACCACTATGATGTCCTGCTACCCTATTATGGCATGAACAATCTTAAACTCATGTATATGGATACTGACTCGTTCATATATTTGGTTAACACCCCAGATGTATATCAAGACAAGTTGGATTTCCTACAACACCTGGACACATCAGATTATCCTACTAATCACATATGTTACTCTACATCAAACAAGAAAACGTTGGGGAAATTTAAAGACGAGGCTTGTGGACAAATTATAAAAGCATTTGTTGGACTTAGAGCTAAAATGTACGCATTAGACATAAATGGTAAAGAAATCAAAAAGATTAAAGGTATTAACAGAGGTGTTGTCAAAAATTGTATAAGCTTTCAAGATTATAAGGATTGTGTCATGAAAAACAATGTAAAAAGAATACCAATGAACATTATCGCTTCTAAACAACATGACATATCATCTATAAGACTAAACAAAATTGCTTTGTGTCCTGGTGATGATAAAAGAGTGATTGATGCTGATGGTATAGGTACACATGCCTATGGTCATTACTCAATCATTAACCATGCTTAAAGAGTTAAGTTATGAATATCAAAATCTTCTGCCTGCAACTAGCAAATACATAAAACAAAACAATTTAGGAAATAAAACAATAGCACTACAAAAATAAAAATAAAACAAAATAAGAAATGGCATTCATAATCAAAAATAAATAAAATAGAAAACAAAATAAAAACAAGTGTACAATTTATAACAATAAGGAATATATATAAAAATGTATTATGTGTAAATAGTGTACATGTATTTAAATAAAAAAATATTGTACCGTATGGAAACTGCTTGTACATTTTTTATTACTACTCACCTCTCTCCACTCCTAATGCAAAATGAACATGTAAAACACAAATTGGAAAATCCATGTTTCCATATTGACAAAATAAAAAAAAAACCATTAAACTGAAATTTTAAAAACTGTAAATGGGAATTTGGTAAATTGACAAATGTGTAAACAACAAATTGGAAAATCCATGTTTCTATATCATGAAATTGAAAAACTTTAAACTGACATTTTAAGAACTGTAAATGGGAAATTGTGAAATTGATAAATGTGTAAACAACATAATGCAAAATCCATGTTTCCATGTTATGAAATTGAAAAACTTAAAACTAACATTTAAAAAAATGAAAATGGGGAATTGGAAAATTGTCATATGTGTAAACAACAAATGAAAAAAAAAACGGTTGGGGTAGTTATCATATTGTACAGTAACCTATAAAACTAGCATAAGGATAGTTGCTTGTACCCTTATATACTTTGTGTATGTGCATTAGCCTTTGAATTAGCTTAAGTTAGGTTTGGCAAAGTTAGGTTTGGTGAGGTTAGGTATGTGACCTAGTAGTTTACTCTTTTCGGAAAATGTAAAAAGTAAAATCTAAAATCAAAAAATCTTAAATTTAAAATGTAAAATCTAAAAAAAACTAACATCTAAAATACAAAAAATCAAAAATGTAAAATGTAAAATCTAAAAAATGTAAAATGAAAAAAATCAAAAATCTAAAATGTTAAAACATAAAATCTAAAATCTTTAAATGAGGTTTCTGTGGGTTAGGTTAGGTTAGGTTATAACTAAGTTTATTATTTGTGCTCTCTCATTTGCTCTTACATTTTTGCTCTCACTTTGAAGTTTGGTTATGTTAGGTTAGGTTAGGTTAGGTTAGGTGTGGTTAGGTTATAACTAAGTTTATTATTTGTGCTCTTACATTTGCTCTCACTTTTTTCTCATACTTTTTGCTAAATTTTTTTCGCTTGCAATTTTAAATTAGGTAGGTTACGTTAGGTTAGGTTAGGACAGGTTAGGTGAGGTTAGGTTAGGTGAAGTCAGGTTAGGTTATAACTTAGTTTATTATGTGTGCTTTCACATTTGCTTTTATATTTGCTTTGACTTTGAAGTTAGGTTAGGATAGGTTAGGTTAGGTTAGGTTAGGTTAGGTTAGGTGAAGTTGGGTTAGGCAGAATTGTTGAGGTATGAATCAAAAGCCAGCTCTTGTCAGTTTTGCCTCACAAGGCTGAGTGTACCCCGTTCCACTCATGAGACCAGAAATTAAATTTCTTGGCAGAGCCGGGATTCGAACCTCAGGAATGACCTCCAAGAATGCTAGCCACTACACCAAAAAGTGGACAATATAAGGCTGGTCTTGATTATACATGATCAATTAACAATTACCTAATAATAATAATAATAATAATAATAAATATTCCATTTGGCAACTACACGGCCGACCTCTCCCTGTGACGTAATCCACGGTCTCAGGCCGTGGCGGCCATTTTGCCCAATAGCCCCTGTGCCAGCTCTGAATGAAACCTCCATAAGAATAACATAGAGTGATTGCGCGCGGCGGCCATCTTGCCCATTAGCCCCTGTGCCAGAACCGGCTTATTTATCCTACTCAGGGCTCTGTGGCCATTTCACTCTGATCAGTTGCAAATACAAAACAAACTACATGGAATACTTGTTTTTAATAGGGAGAAAGCTTGTAGTTTATCGTTTTGTCATTAATCTAGCGACCATGCGCCCCGGGACCTCCATTCTTAAGAGGAATCACAACCACAAGTCGTGATACTTCACTACGAAGGAACTAACAACAAACCTAGTCATTTGTGATAGACTGTTCCCTTGTTCCATTTGTGGAGTTATTTGTATTGTTCTGTGTAATTGGTTCACTGCATGACATACCATGCCCAGTTAAAGGACAGAAAATGGCCTGGATCATCTGAGATAGGCTGTCTTCCTAAGAATGTCAACATTATTTACTAGCAGGCTCAATAGTGCATTCATATGTTGGTACTCCGTTTTCGTATAGAAGTTATGCAGAAATGTATCACTGTATTCAGGCGAGGTAGTCTGAAGTTTTAGAAACGTTTCTGTGTCGTGGAATTAGAAGCGAGATTAGAGTATATAGAGAATCTCTTAAATATTATGACCATCTACAAAATTTCAATACAAAATTAGAGAAGCAAATCATGCATGGAATTTGATGATTTCCAACAACCAAACACCAGATATTAAAAATTCAAAGAAGGCCCCTGAAATTACTACAATTACATTCAGTTTTCGTATTAATTCCTAAATCTTTGATCAGTGCAAATGATCCCCTCACAAACCTTTGAAAATATCAGCCACACTTGCTGGAGGAACATCAGATATCATTAAGCATATAACATGACTTAACAACCAAACAAGCTACTCTCAAGATAATTAGGCACTTACAACTTTCGATGAAGATGGTGTTTCCTTCTTGACTAATGGGACTATCACTGCCGTCACTTTCTCATGGATAGTAACTTCCATAATATGTGCTCCCTACAAAGAAACAACAATTTGTTAATAACCTACCTCACGAGGCATAAGAAATATATTTTGTACACACGTAAGCCCGATAGACATTCATCTAGTTCTATATGTCTCGGATTAGTTCACAACTCATAGAAAAATTTAAAGAAATTTGATAAGGTAAGAATAGCAACCCTGAAGCTGAAATTTTGCTGCGTTAAGTGCTCCTTAGATGACTTTAAGTGCTCATTAGCTGACTTTAACATCATTTATATTTTATACTTATACTTTCAAGGTTTTGAATGTTTCACAAGACAATAGAATACCTTACCTATTACTTACGATGTATTTGTAGATATCAGAATACAAAATCCAATACTTTCATGTAGCAAGAGTGTTATAAATTCACCAATAAAATTGATACATTTGTCTTTCATTTTAAGAGAATTCAAATATGTATTTGATTCAAGATGAAAATAAACACGAGCTTCAATATGTAAAACATACTTGCATTTCTGAACCTTTCTCAAGAACGATTTCCAAAAATCAGTAACTGTCAACATTAAATGATGATATGATAGCCTACAGTGGCATATCATGTGATCGAGTGGTCATGAAGTTAAAGACAATTCAAAACCTCAATACCCAGTGTCCGAGTTTCACTAGCACACACTTACTAATATGCCAAGGATTATTCCAAGTTCCTACCTAATTTAGCTGCACGATTTAACCTTACAGGTGATGCAAATTTTGCCATAATTATTCAAGGTTGTTTCAAAAAGGACAATAAATAACCACTTTAAAATTGAAGCCTGTCCTACAAGAACGTTGTATATCATAATTATTAACTTTTCAGTATTAAAAGAAAACTTCTTGTGCCTAATCTGATACCGAGATATGTTAAATACAGGTCTATACAGTCTCTCTTCCAACACTAAAGGAACATATTTCTCTTAAATGGCAGAATATAGGACTCACCATGATTTTAGTGCAGTTTTCCTGCAAGAAAGTTGTATATCACAACAGGCCTAGAACGTTGTATATCACAAACCATTTTCTATGGCTAAAAGATGAAAAAAAATCCTCAGATACATAATTTTATGGAATGGAATATTGTATTGCTTACAAGGCATACACAAAACAAGAAAATAAAATGGGCATATTGAGAACCGTATAAAAATTTTGTATGGTCGCCATGTTCGATTTTTATATGGAGGCCACAGAGTTACGTACTAATAGATGATGATCATTGCGTAAGTTCATTATACAAATGTTGACTTCGATCGCATGATTAGGACATAAGAAATGAACACTTAATTTTAAAATTTCGCACAGCCGCCATCTTGAGGTTATGTAAACAATTGAACTAAATTAGATGTCAGTGCATTACAATGTTAATAAAAATATGCTGTACCATGTTTCACTGCGCATGGGTAGTTGAATCGCGAGAAAAGTTGATTTAAATGTTTCAACTTCGCTTGGCCGCCATGTTCGCTCTGTACTTAACAGGTTTTTAAAAGTCACAAAGGTGAACTTATAGTTGTGCCCTTTACCATCGTACGATATTTCTGGGTGATGTCAGTAATAATTGCGGAGATAGAGAATGTCGGTGAAATATTTCGCACAGCCACCTTGTTGGATTGTTGAGAAGCAATAAGTGGCAAAGGGCGCGGTCGTGGTCGGACGAAATAGTACTTTGACCTTACCGAGTTTTATTAAAATCACTCCAGCCGTTTAGATTTTTTGGGACAGACACACATGTACACACACACACACATACACACACATGGACAAAAGGTGATCTCATAAGCCTATTTGTTATTCATAATTGAAATTAGACTAAAAGAATTCTGTGATAATCAAGGGATTACATACAAATTGTAGCAGCATTCAGTAGACCTACACACACTATTCAATATTCTAGAAGATTTCAAAGTTGACAGGAAAACAAGATTAATAATCCGACAGACACTGACAGCCATAACTTCAATGGTTAAATTTAAGTGCAACTTTCTTATCGTATTCATATCAGCAAAGACTTCGACAAGGAGATGGGCTATCTCAAAAAATGTTCAATAATGTCTTTGAATAACAGCCCAGGCCGGGGGGGGGGCAAAAGAAATAACTATTGGTCAACGACTCAAAACTAAAATTTATCTGCAGTGTTTGGCATTCGCAGATGATCAAGCTATTCTTTCCAACAATAGACAAGAGACAGTTCAGGTCCTAGAAAGCCTTCACTAAATTGCAGCTAAGACCGGATCCCAAATGCATAGACGAATCCGCTCGTCATCTAGACAGGAAACCTCTGAAGACTAAATTCGGCAAAAAAATCATCAAGTAAATAAATTCAAACCCCACGGCATAGCCGTGCACATTGAACCGTGCACCAAGGCCTTGATGGCAGCTGCAGCAATTCAGTTTGAATCCCACTGACAGTACACATCCTGAGTGATTTTACCCTGCGTTATCCACACTCCCTCCAGGCAAATGACGGGATAGTACTTTATTTCACGATTGAATCGTAACGCAAACAAAGAGAGAATTTCAACATTCCAGAAGGCCTATACCTATAGATGTGATTACAAAATCAACATCTAAGACATTATATCACAGTAATCAAACCTGAAGCACTCTATGGCTCAGAAACATTGATCATTGAAGGTAGATCTCATAGTAAGAACATAGAGAAACAAGAAGTAAAATATTTAGGTAAATCCTTGGTCCAGTCTGCTCATAAGGAATCTGGGAGAAACGAAAGCCTTGGGAAATTTATCAGCATTCTAAAAAGATCGCTGACACTTTCAGGAAAAGGCATTTTAATTTCTACGGAAACATTCTCAGAATGAACCATCGCAGGTAGACCAAAAGATCCTCAACCTTGCTCTATCAATGAAGTCAATAACCAGTGGCTTAGTGAAATAGAAAAAGAACTTCATGAAATTGGACTCACAGAAGAAATTATATAAGATCGACCCCAGTTTAAAACAGTAATTAACAACCACCATTTTGCTGAGAAAAAGAATGCAAGGACCAATAAATCATGGACTGAAGAACGGAGGAGTTAATATTATTATTAGGAAAATTAAAAGCAACCATTACAGATTCAGATTACTATTTGGTAGGGGGCCGATAACCAGGATGTTTGGGGCCTCAAGACAAGAAGTATAACCATCACTATAACTATATATGACATAATTCCTATTAATTACAGTACACTAAGATTTGACATGCCCATTAGTAATGGTACACAATATATGGAACTAAATTACAACTTACAATCTCAGAGAATTCTTCTGGTTCACATTTGATAGATGGTTGACCCTCCATAATGTTGAGGAATCTAAAACACAGGATAATAATGAATACTTTAACTACCAGGATACACTGTAACAAGTACAGGATATAATTAAGTACAAGTTTTCGGGCTTGTAGGCCATGGTCCAGACAGGATATCTCCCGACGTTTCACCGGAAACTGCGTCCGGCATTATCAAGCGTTCCGCTCCTTTCCTAGGTCAGCACTGCTTACCAAGGAAAGGATCGGGAGGTATCCTGTCTGGATCACGGCCTACAAGCCGCAGGCCCAATGAATAGCCTTATTTTGGTAAGAACCTTCCACATGAAATGTTTGCATCAACACAAATTATAAACGGCCAGGCGGTGTTTGTGTGTTTATCATATGAACAGTGCTAGATTGTCTAAATAGGACTGGGGATTCAGAGAGACAGTGCAATTGCTGAAGCGCAGTAGGCCTACTATATCTACATTACTCAGCATAATGTACAGACTTTCAACCCCCAGTCACTTTGATACGAATTGTCAAAGCAAAGGGAACAAATTGCACTATACTGAGCATAGATATCATATAATTATATTGTGACCGTACACAACACGAGCCGAGGATTGAACCAACAACTTTCACGCAGCGAGAGTACAGAATTAATGAGTGAGATATCTGCGCGGATTAACAACTTTGATCTGCAGCGCACGTTACATCTTAAACACTTGGTTCACGATCATTTTAAATTTCAAATAAAGATTTGTAATTATGTATTCTGCGTTTGTGGATACGTCTTACATCAATTGTTGATATAATAGGCCTAAATAGTACATGAGGAATACACGTAGGTCCTATTATTACTTTACCTGAGTGTGATATTGCCGAACAGTGTTCCTTATTGACAGAACTACAGTTTTACAATATTACGGTACATGTAATGTTCTTAGAATTATTTAGAGTTTAACTTTAGACTAAAATATCGAGAGAAAAACACACTTTCCGCTGTCTAGGAAGGACCAGGCGTAACCAGTCGCACCAAGAACCGCACTTTACTCCTACACAGTCGGCATTCGAGTATTAAGGTACCGAGAGTTCCAAGATATTAGCTGAAATCCCTGCCTCTCATGTTACAATGCGACCACTTCACAACAAAACACACATAATTGTCTCGTTGGAGTCGTAGGACTAGCGTTACCAACATTCAGGGGAGAAAATAAGGATTTGTGTGTGTGTGTGTGTGGGGGGGTGGGGGGGGGGGGGGGGGGTGGAATGCCAACATTTGCCGACTCAGTCATTTTGGAATCACTTTTTGCCGACAAATATTTTTTTCCAAACTCAGGCATTTATTCGTTTCATACCCTCATTTGATGATTATTCAGCAGACATGGTAACAGTAGCAAATACGTCATTTATTTATTTATTTGTTTATTTATTTTACAAAAACATAGAAATTAAACGAAAATACAATACCAACTTGGAAAGAGGAAAGAACACAGAAGCAACAATTTAAAAAAAAACACGGCTATTAGGTAGGCTTGCCAGACGTCCCGGTTTGACCGGGACAGTCCCGGTTTTCAGACAACGTCCCGGTGTCCCGGCCGGTTTCCTTCACGTCCCGGAAAAAAATAAATTCGATTTTTTAGATGACCAAAAAAGTCTAAAGTAATAAATTGTGTAGGATTATTAAGGATTATCATAATACTTTCTTCGGCTTTTCCCATTTAATTGGGGTCGCCGGAGCCAACAAGGCTCATTTTGGTTTTGGCCGGGGATTTAAGGCCGGATGCCCTTGACGCCACTTGATTTTTGAGGTGAAAATTCCACCCCGCTGTCACCGGGATTCGAACCCCGGCCGTCCGGACAGCTAAGCCACTGCGCCATCACGCTCCCATTAAGGATAATCATAATATTGTCATTTAATTCTGCACTGTATGAAAAGTAAAACTATAGAAGAGTGATGGTTTTCTAGTAAATAATATTGTCATCGTATCGTCTTGTTTAGCCAACCGTGACCATACGCGATGGGATAGTCTCTCCGGGCGAGTCTAGTACTGGGTACTCGCTGCACAGTACACCCCCTCGTTCAATAACATTGGACTCGCCCACGTCGGCACTAGGCTTTCGATAGAGATGAAAATGAAACTCAGTCAGTTGTCAGCGGTGCGTGTTGTGTTAGCGAGCTAGCGCTGTTTTATTTATGTTTTAAATTAAAAGTTCATTCTTTCTCTGTTAAAATGCCAAAACGGTCGTGTAAATTTACCGATGATTTACAGAATGAATTCCCTTTTTTGAAGAAGGTATGTCTTGGTAATCAAGACAGGCGCGGATTCAAGGGGGGGGGGGGGGGGGGTCACGGGGGTCATGACCCCCCCCCCCCCCAAACGGAGACCAAATTTTTTTGCAAACTCAAAAAACGAAAACACAATTGCCAGACAAATAAAACTTAATGAATTTTAACTGAAAAACAGTTTTTTTTTTCATTTTATTCAATATTGAATTATCTTTATTGGAATTATTATGTTCTATTACAACTGTACATATTTACAACTTCAAACCTCTTGTATAAAAACTATTAGTTATACAACAAAATCAACTCGTCTATTTTGTTTAGCAAATCTTGTGATTACCGAATCGATGTTTATAGTGATGTCACGATGAATGTGCAGCAATGCACGGATAGGAAACTGGGGCTTTTTTTCGCACCAAAAATTTTTGCCGACGTCCAAACTGCAAGCTTGGTTGGCAATTTAAGCTGTGACTTTCTCCCTTTGTCGGTATCAACTCGACTTGCCGAAACTGTAACGTACCTTGATCCTTTTCTCGAAGCTCGATGTAAAAGTCGCAAAACACGCCGTTGCAATTTGTACGAATATTTTTGGTGCGCTAAACGCATCAAATTTCTAACCATGAATGTTGCAAAAAAATTGGGCTGGTTTTGTACGTTTGGTTATTTTGTGATTGCGTTTTTAATGATACCATTTTTCTTAACAATTTCGATTCTCTGACCCCCCCCTCCCCCCCCCCCCCAAAACCAAACTCTAGATCCGCGCCTGAATCAAGATCAAGACGATAGAGTTAAATGTTCACATTGTAATTCTGAGTTTTCGGTTGTTCATGGTGGTCGATCTGATATAAAAGATCATTTGCAATCGAGTAAACACAAAAAGAGTTTAGCATGTGCTGCTAGCTCATCAAAACTGACCAGTTTTTTTAAGACTGCGAGTTCTAATGACAAAAACTTAGATTTAGCAGCAAAAGAGGCGACCTTTGCTTACCACGCAGCAAACCATAGCTTAAGTTTCAATTCCAATTCTTGTTCATCAAAACTAATTTCTATGTTTTTTGAACCTAAATTCTCACTCGGAAAAATTAAGTCTGAAGCAATAGTTTTAAATGTCATAGCTCCATTAGCTCAGGAAGAGCTTAAAGAAAACTTGACCAAGTCAAATTACGTATCTGTAGGTATGGATGCATCAAACAGAAAAGATATCAAACTTGTGCAAATTGCTGTGCGCTACTTTAACCCTAATTCAGGAGTGCAAGTAATGCTGTTAGATTTCAGATCTGTGGAGGGTGAAACATCTAAAATTCTTACAAATCACTTATGCTATGCCCTGTTGCAAAACGATTTGAACAACAAAGTGGTTGGCTTTTGTGGCGATAACTGCAACACTAACTTCGGTGGTGTGAAAAGAGCAGGGAAAAACAATGTTTTCCATCGACTCAAGAATAGCCTAGGACGGGAAAATCAATGGAATCGGATGTGGAGCACACATTGTGCACGACTGTGTGCAAACTGCAGTAGATAGTCTCCCTATCGATATTGAGGCCTTAGTGGTGAAGATTTATAAATACTTCCACATATACACAGTCCGTGTAACTAAACTAAAATCATTTTGTGAATATGCAGAGATTGAGTACCGTAAACTAATTCAACACGGAAACACTCGGTTTCTATCAATGATGCCGGCTCTGGAAAGAATTCTACAGATGTTTGAAGGTCTGAAAACGTTTTTTTAGACCAAGAAATATGCCCATCAATAATAAAAACTTATTTACTGATTCAAAGGGCGAGCTCTACTTGTGGTTTGTCCACGGACAGCTTGCACTATTTAACAAGGCCATCCTGGTAATGGAAAAAAATAACACGACAGCTTTTGAGATTGCTGAAGCTCACAAAGCTCTCAAAAGAAACCTGACAGAAAGAAAGGCCTCAAGCTTTATCCCTGCGGGTGCAAAGAACATCTACAGGAGTCTAGATGAGAAAGTACGTAAGAGTGTGAAAGAAGAATTTGATGGCTTTTATGACAGATGCATTGCATACTTAGAACTCTTGGAGAACAGCTTTGGAAACGCTGAACAGTTTTCATGGGTCAGTCTGACGAAAACAGATGCTGTTGATTGAAAAAAAAACGAAACTTCTGCTGAAATCATCAATAGCAGTCTTCTTGATGAAAATATGAAAATAAACAATGATCAGCTGTTTGACGAAGTTGTGCTGGCTAAGGAGTATTTGCAGTCAAATTGGGAACAGTGGAAGCAAGAAGAGACTACCATAGACGTGATTATTTCAAGCGAAGAAAAATGGCTAAGGCTGTTTGGTCACTTCAACGAGAATCGCATAGCAGCCCTCAATCTGATCAAGATTGTTGAGTATGCCTTCTGCTTACCTGGGACATCAGCACCAGTTGAGAGAGTATTTTCTTTGATGAACAACGCATGGACTGATGATAGAGGTTAAAGGCTTGATGATTTGTAAAATTAACATTGGATTAGATTGTGAAGATTTTTACAACAAAATTAAAACAAAAAAAAGACTTTCTAAAAAAAAGTCCTAGCCAATGGAAAGTACATGTAATTATTGTCCAAGTTTTATTCATTATTCAAAGTGTTTTTTCTTACTTGTAACGAATAAAAACTAATAAATATTAACATGTTTCAATTTATAATTGTCATTTATTATCTATAGCATTAGGAATATACTACCCTTAAAACTCTAAAAACCAGTCAAGGGTGTGTACGCTTAAATAACCTAGAAGCGGGGGGGGGGGGGGGTCCCGGTTGAACATTTTAGATATCTGGCAAGCCTACTATTAGGTACCTATACATAATTGCTAAATATTAATTCGCCTCTTCTTCAATATCGACCACCTTTAAACAAGAACATCTAAGTTTATTTTAGCTGATAAATCGTTTTCACAATGCAAAACCATGAGGTTCGCTAACCTATCATTGTTCATAGTACGGTACTTCGTTAGAAATCTTTTACATATTTCAACTTACTAAAACTACGTTCATTACTAGCAACTGATACAGGAGCTGTAATTGCAATTCGACAAATATAATTTGCTGCAGGCAACGCGTTTTTGAACATTTCACTAATTCGCAAGATATCATTCATGTTTTCGGCGTTTTCACATTGGTCGGAGAAAATTTCCAATTCGACTCTCACAGCTAAACTATCTGCAAATGGGCAGCAGGGAATTAATTTCAAAACGTTGTGAATGTGTTCTATGGTACAAGATTATCGGTTGAATGGTGTTTTGAACATTTTAAAAAGTGGTTTAATTAAGTCGATTAATACAGAAAGGTTATCACGCGTCTTCTGGATCAACACATTCACAACTTCTTTGAATTCTTTGCGATAGAATTATCCATATTTAAAACAGCTACGTTTTGAGGATTTCCATCGACTTTTTTGGGAAGAATTCGTATTCGATGATGTTTCAAAAATCGTTTTCATCATCCTCGTTCATTTTTGAAGAGAAAATGTTTGCTGCTTCTACTAGATCGTTCATTTCGTTCCCATTTGAAAGCATAGATTCAAAGGATTGAAGAGTACTTCGTATCACAATAGCAGCATCAACTATATTTAGATCAGATTCTAAAAATTCTGTCAAAACTTGAGCCTCGTACATAACATTTCTCATGAACATCAGGAATACAATGAAACCAAAACTGAGCATACACTTCTTTAAGCTCAGTGCTTGTGATTTCATCTTATTATCAAAATTCGAATCACCTTCCAAATTGTTTTCCAGCACTCCCACAATACCTTCAAAGAAGTCCAAACGGCTTTTAATGCTTGCTTTTGGACGGTCCATCGAGTTTTTGATAAGTTGGCCAGCTGTAACGAATTTTCTATCATTGAAATTTCTTCTTTCAAACAGGAAAATCGTTTGGTGCTACAAGAGAAAAATGTATACAATAATTGTAGGGTATCAAACATATTGGTGACGATGATTCTGGCATTAGCCTACAGGAATGTTCCACAAAAGTGTTTAGGCGATAAGCCTGACAAGGTATGTTCAGACAGTTTCTTTTGAACTCCTTGCTTTTCTCCGGACATAGAACTCGCATTTTAATCGTAGGATTGGAAAATTAAATTATCTGTCAATATTTCATGTTCATGCAAACATTGCAATATGTTAGATGCTAGGCCAGCTCCTGTTTTGTCAGTTACTGCAATCATGTCGATGACTCGTTCCAAAACTCTACCTGTAGCATCAATATAACGTACAATAATCGTCATGAGATACATCAGGAGTAGTGTCTGCCATTACTGCGAACATTTGTGCATTAATCACTCCTTGTGAATCATTATTATCATTATTATTAGATAATTATTGATTAATGTGTGTGTATAGATAACTAACCAGTGGGGAGCGTGATGGCGCAGTGGCCTAGCTGCTCGTCTTTACGCGGACGGCAAGGGTACTAATCCCGGTGACAGCGGAGTGGAATTTTCACTGAAAAATCACCTGGCGTCAGGAAGGGCATTCGGCCTTAAATCCCCGGCCAAAACCAAATGAGCCTGGTTGGCTCCAGCGACCCCAATTAATTGGGAAAAGCCGAAGAAAGAAAAACAAGAAAAAATAGGTAACTAACCAGTAATAGTAAACATTTGTTTGAGGTGTTGAAGAAGTCAGGATGGCCAACCCTTTGTCATGGTCCATTAATTGACCCCAAAAGATTTACCTTTCAAGACTCAGTGTACCCTGATGCAACCTTTAGAAACAAAATCGAACCCGGGGCCTCTGTGGTGACAGTGAAGTTATATTCATGATGCTTTTTAAACAAACATACGCTTGCATACTACCGCTGGGTTGAATCTGCACAGAGACACTGGCTTTTGTCTGTGTAGTGAGCCTTGGTGATAACAGCACGGCGATGTTGTCAGCAAGTTTCATATTACTCGTCTACTTGGTAGTGGACGTGCTCCGCGCCGTGTTAACGTACATGACTAGATAGTTGTTAGGTAAGGGTTGACAAGGCTCAGTGAACCTTATTGCAACCTTAAAATGAAAATGAATTTCTTGGTATAGTCTGGGTTGGAAGCCAAGACGTCAGGGTTGACAACCAAGTATGTTAACCACTACACTGTGAGATGGTCAAATGATAATGTAACAGAATATAGGCTATAAAAAGTTGTCCTTAGTATAACGAATTGACTAAGAACCATACTATCAGAGGTGTAGGTAATTGAAATTAAATCCTTAGCTGATGACCCTACTACATGTAAGCCATAGCAATGCCCACCTATAAGCTATCATGATAGAAAAATAAATTTATGGCTTATTTAAACGGAGAATGATTGTGTTTATTGTGAAATACAAGTCAGAATTTTAAAATAGTTTATGTCCTACATGATGTTTGAACTCTTTTTTATTTATACTTTAGACAAACGCTAACATAGTTGTAATTCAGAAGACACGGCCGCCTCCTTTCCAATCCTACATCGTACACTGAAGTTAAATTCAATAATGATGACGTTATAGACACTCAGTTTCAAAGCCATAAGAAATAAGTGAACAAAGTATAAAATTCATGAGCCAGTGAGGAATCCAACAAGGTGTCCTTTGTACAAAAGAGAAGTGTTCTATAAACTTTAACACCAAGCTGTCCTATCGACCCTAATGGTTTGGGTGATGGTGAAGATGAAAGCAAATGTAAACTATAACTAAAACTAACTACACACTAATAGACTAGGAAAAGAAATCGATGACAAAAGGAGAATAATTCAAATAAAAGACAAAAGGAATAAAAAATGCCCTGAATCCTGAAGAATGTGGATTGAGGGATTTGAAAGGAAAGAGAGCCATAAAAGGCAGATATGAAAGTGAAAGCGGAGAGGCTCTGCCCCAGAGGTAATGGATAAAAAAGGAGGAATACCGGAGCCAGCTCAGGAATCCATTGGTGTCTCCAGCTCTCGAACTGATTAGCCGTAAGCCCCTGAGGGTGTAGCCATATCCAGGGTGCACCACAAGTGGTGGGACTCTATATATACCCAACCTTTAGTGTGCCTTGAGCAAAGGGCAGGAAATACCATGAAAACAAAAAGAAGGCTGCCTCCTCAGAGAGTAACGGAAAAAATAAATAAACATCGACCACTTAAGTTGGAAAAGGAAGAGTCTCCCTAGGCCTTGGATACCCTAATAATATCAGGGTTGGCAGAGAACAAGAGTTGACCAAGTGTGGTCGAAAGGAAAGAAGACAGAGACGAGCCCGGCACAATTCAGTAGAAGCAATGCAGGACACTGCTGGGGCCCCCGTGGTCGCCAACCCGCATACCACTAGATGTGAGCCCCTGGGGGTGGTGGAAATAAAGACCTCTTTGTGTTATATCACTGGCTTTAAGGACGGTAACACATATCATGTAAGTTTATGATCCGATACTGGTCCTAGAGCTATGCAAAATTGTATTAGATACTCAGATAATAATACTATGAATAATCCCTTATTACTTTGTCTAAGTATAGTACATTGGACTGATGTAGAGAACAAGAGTTGACCAAGTGTGCTCGAAAGAAAAGAAGACAGAGACGAGTCCGGCTTGTGAACATGTACTTGACATTACAAGTGATCAACATTTGATGTTAAGAATAGTGAAATGCTTGCCACTGTTCAATGCTAGAACCTGATTAGCGACTTTTAAAAATGGAATGGCATGGAGTACACTTCCCTTAAAACTAACAAGAGGAGTGTTTGATCCCCCCACATTACCCATCCTAAAAGTCAATATAAATGGCTATGCACTTAAGGTCATCTCCTCCTCCTCAATCCTACCCTTCATGGTGAAAGGCACACTCTAAATCAACCATAATAGTGACAGGTTATCTATCAAATACCTATATCCAGATTTACCTTGAAATTGATTAGAATGTTCTAAAATCCACTAAATTTTTCGCAAACTGACCACATGACACAAAATTCCAGCAAAATCCATCTTATTACCAGATTTATTGAAATTCCATTGATTTACCTAAGAATGCTTTAAACTACCTGAAATTGATATAAATTTACCAGAATATATATGAAAATTCACTAAAATTTACCAAACTTATCCAAAGTGGGCTACAAACCATGAAATTTATCCAATTTTTTTTGGAAATTCACTAGATGTACTCGAAAATTCCATAATATTCCCTTTACATGTATGCTTTTATTGTTGTTGTTTCGTTTACCACACTCCCTGCAGACAAATACCTGAACATGACTTTCTTGTAGACTAGGACCTGAACTTTCGACATGATAGCTGGGTTTCTCTCCCATAAACTCGTCTGTGAGGTGGGTGCCAAGAAAGGCATTTAGCTGTTAAAACCACACCCTCACATAGACTTTCATAACCTCTTACGTTGAAATTCATAACAATAACTGCATTGAATGATTGAACAGTCTCCTCTTCAAGGTTGCAGAATGCTTGCAAGGTTCCTAAAATGCAATTAAATTTAATAAATACCTTAAGATGGTTTGATTTGTTTAATGATATGGTGTTAAGACTAATTTTGGTAGGTCTTGACTGGTCTCGCAATTAGAATTGACTAACCAAACATGAGTTACCCTTCAGGGAAACATTTTGCCCACTATGTTGGTTATTGACCAGTGAGTACAGTTCTAGAAAGCTGTTTATCTTTTTTTGAAATCAAATAAAACAGAGGCTTATTTTTATATACACACCGTCTGATCATGTTTTTTAAACAAGATATTATACCAGAGACAATTAGGATACTTTTGTAGAGCTTACCAAAAATAATGTTGTGTAACAGTAAATGCTAGTCAACAAACAGTTTTGCAGTTATGAAAAAGTAAAAAAATCATCATACAATACCTGCGAGCACTTCTAAAATTATTGTTGAGTAACATGTTTCCACTTGCTTGTTATATATTTTTTTGGCGTTGGGGGTGATTTTCAATAAATGAAATGCAACACAAACAATGAGCGCGCGCGGTGGGTTAATTGATACCACAACGTACTGTCGGTTATGTAGCTATGTGAAATGTATATCACATATGGTTTACTTCACGGTTTGGAGATTCCATTAAAGATATTCCTACAATAAATGTTGTTGAAATTGTCATTCGTTGGTGTGAAAATATTTATTATATGATATTTAATGAAAACAATTATGATTTATTAAATGTGTATACGTTTACTGTATTCTTGTTTAATGTAAGCACTCGAGGCACTATCGACCAAAATACAGCGCTATCTGGAATGTGTATTGCATACTTGAAGGTTTGATGGTCCCAGTAAAGGTATTCCTACAATAAATGATTTTCAAGTTGTCGTTCTATAGCGTGAACATTTTTAGCCTATTTTCAATTTTGAAAAAATTGGCTTATGAGATCACCTTTTGTCCGTGTGTGTGTGTGTGTGAGGGGTGTGTGTCCCCCCCCCCTAATAAAATCTAAACGGCTCGAGCGATTTCAATGAAACTCGGTACGTTCATAGCAATATTCCCGGCAACCTCGACCGTGCCCTTCAAATTTTGTTACGTCTCACCAATCCAACATGGCGGCTGTGCGAAATATTTCACTAGCATTCAATATCTCCGCAACTATTACCGATATTGCCCTGAAATTGTGTACGGTGATAAAGGGCACTACTGAAAGTTCATCTAGGAGACTTTCAAAAACCTGGTGACTAAAATCCAACATGGTGGTCAAGCGAATTTGAGACATTTAAATAGACTTTTCTCGCGATTTAACTATCCAAATGTAATGAAACTTGGTACAGCAAATTTATATACACATTGTAATGCACTGGCGTATAATTTAGTTCAATCGTTTACAAAACCTCAAAATGGCGGCTGTGCGAAATATTTCACTGATATTCTATATCTCCGAAACTATTACAGATATCACCCTGCAATTTTGTACGGTGATAAAGGGTACTGTTGCAAGTTTAGCTATGTATATTTCATAAACCTGTCAAGTACAAAACGAACATGGCGACCAAGCAAATTTGAAATATTTTAATAGACTTTTCTCGTGATTTAACTACCTGAGCGCAGTGAAATGTGGTACAGTAAATGATTCTGCAGATTGTAACGCATTGCTATCTAATTTAATTCAATTGTTTACATAACCTCAAGATGGCGGCTGTGCGAAATTTTAAAATTAAGTTTTTATTTCTTGTGTCGTAATCGTTTGATCGAAGTGAAAGTTTGAATAATGAACCTAGGCTATAATTGTCCTGGAATGGTACATAACTCTATGGCCTATACATATAACAATCCTAAATGGTGAGCTTCCGATATATTTAGACGGTTCTCAATATCTGTGAATCTTTTACAGCAACCAAACTGAATTTTTCATGTTCATAGAGACTATGAACATCTGTTCACCTATAGGACTTTCAGTAACCTGAGGAGCACAAATCCAACATGGCGGCGACGCGAAGTATAAATATTTAAATGGACGTTTCTCGCGAATTAACTATCCGAGTGCCGTGAAACGTTGCACGTTTAATGCTTATACAAATGTTGATCCACTGGCATCTAATTTATTTCAATTGTTTGCATAATCCCAAGATGGCTGCTGTGCGTAATTTTAAAATCTCGTTTTTACTTCTTGTGTTCTAATCATGCGATTGAAGTTTGAATACCACACGTACACAATAATCTTAATGTAATAGTACAAAAATAAAAATCCAACCTGGCGACCATCTGAAATATTTAGACGGTTCTCAATATCTACGAATCTGCTACAGCAATTGAACTGAAATTTTGTATGTTGATAGTGGCAATTAACATGAGCAGGATATATGAAAATAGGCTGTATAGTTCTTCACGGAACTAATTGTAAATATATGATATTTGCTAACAGTATTTGCCACTGGAATTATTTTACAAGTAGTTATTTTAATGACTATTCCCTAATTGGAATGTAGAATAACATGTAACATGTTATACATGATATGTGATAACTGTAAGGTTTGTGATGCTTTTTTAAGATTCCTTTATCCCTACATTTATCACCCAGTTTACAAGACTGAAAACTGTAATGTTACGGAAAAATCAAAACAAAACAAAAATCTGCATTGAAAAACCAAAGCAGTTCATCATTATCACCATCATCACCATTATCATCCTCATCATTATAATCATCTTCATAATGATCATCATCATCATCACCGTCAAGATTACCATCATAATTTCCACCTGTGTCCACAGTATGTTCGATGGTTTGAGTTGCCTTTGATAGTGTTGAAAGCTTCTTTTTAGATTTGCTAGAGTGCTTTAACATTGTTATGTTATTATCACTATTGCCATTCTTTTCACCTTAGCCCACCAACTTCTTGATGGGATATGTTGTCTCTGATAGACTTGAGGGCTTTTGAGATGTGGGTGTGTGTCTGAACATGGGTTTTACAGGAGGTGTTAACCTCATTAAACAACTCGCTAACAGCATGAGTACGTTGTAGTCTATTAAACTTGAGGTTAATATTATCTTGAGCAGCACTATCTTTCTTTTCGACTTGGTTTTTTGCTTTGGTTTGGGTTTTCCTTACATTTAGACTAGCATCATTATTAAGTTTACAATCATGATTGTTTGAAGAAAGTATGTCCAACACTTTTGTCTTAAGCATTCCTCGACACTGTTTCGATCGTTGCTTTGAACAGCGCCAAATAACAGTTCCATTTTTAGTGCTTCGTTTCACAATATATGAATATCCTTTATTGTATGCATAAGGCTTACCATACCTAGTCACAGATACTTCCATATCAACTGCCAAGCATAAACTAATCTCTAGTAAAGACAACTTGGTAATAACAACAATAGTTTAATGCGGGAGCATATATAGATGCAAAAAGTGGGAGCAATGGTGGGGGTAAAATGTGGGAGAAAATGTGGGAGCAAAAACTGTGAGCAAAAAGTGGGAGCAAATATGGGATCAAGTGTGGGGCAAAGCAAATATAAAAAGAGGGAGCAAATGTGCTAACAAATATGTCAACAAATATGCCAGCAAAAGTAAATACACATGTCAAGATAGTTTAAAGTGAAAAAAAAGGAAGCAAATATGAGAGCAAAAGTGGTGTTTTTCTAAAACAAATAGACATAACAAACTTAGTCATAACTTAGCCTAACTTACCCTAACCTCACCTAACCTAACTTCACCTAACCTAACCTAACCTCACTAAACCTAACCTAACCTAACCTCACCTAACCTAACCTAACCTTACCTCACCTAACCTAACTTCACCTAATCCAACTTCACCTACCCTAACTTCACCTAACTTAACCTAACTTCACCTAACCTAACTTGGCCCAACTTTACCTAACCTAACCTAACCTATCATAACTTCACCTAACCTAACTTTACCTAACCTAATTTCCCCTAACCTAACCTTTCAACTCTCAGATCAAAATTAAATTCTGGGCATAGTTGAGTTGGAACCCAAGACCTCAGGGATAACATCCAAGTATACTAGCCACTACACCGCGAGATGGGCAAATTATCATGCAACACAACACAAAAATAAAAGTTTCCTGTAGTGTAACTCATTGGCTGACAGCCATAGTTGGGAATTCAAACCCAAGACCTCAGGACTTTTGTTTTGAACATTATCAGAAATATTATCCATTTACATTTTGCTGCAGCTTATAGTTATAAGAGTTGGCATTATTATGGGAGCAAAAATTGGGAGCAAAAAGGGGGAGAAAATGTGGGAGCAAGTATGGGAGCAAATGTGGGAGCCAATATGGGAGCAGAAGTGGGAGCAAATGTGGGAGCCAATATGGGAGCCAATATGGTATCAAGAGTGGGAGCAAATATGAGAGCAAATGTGTGAGCAAATCAGCTCACCTAGGATATCACCAGTGAGTGTTCATATCCACCGCTAGGTAGCGGAAACATACTTCGCGTGTTGTATGTAACTATCTTACAAAGTTTGACTGCATGCAAAACGTGCTTGTATAATCTGTGAATATAATTTTAATATATAAATTAACACTAAGTGTTCAGAACTAACATGTATAGCCTTGTCTAGGGTATATAGAGGATCCTTACGGAGACGATATTTTGATCGCCGCCACTGCCAATAAGGCTCCTGTGGTTTGCTTCCGAAACACACGGTATAAATTACTGACGGAAGCCTGGTACTACCAAAGAAACGAAAACAAGACCGAAGAACATCGGCGCATTGTAAAGACAACCGCAGCAATCATTATGGAGGATATTCGATCCACGGTCTACCAGACAACATATTATCCTCCATCAGATATTTTTTTGGAAAACATAGAGTCTGATATACCTGAGACTTTACGCGTTCTTGTAGACAGTGTGATATTGAAAAACAAACGTGCGTCTATTGAGAAATGGAAGAAAAAACGTATTGCTCTTGAACATTGCATAATTACCGCAACAAGTCCGAAATCTTTTTTGTCGCCAATGCATATCGGAGTAGCAACATTTTTGTTTCAAAAGTATGGATCACGGCGACGGGGCAGAAAACATTAGAGATTCGAAACCTCGATAGCATTCGTTCGGTACCAAAAGTGATTATGTCGTCCACTTCGGACTTATTGTGGCTGTATGGAAAGTGGGTTTACCTGCCTAACATACCTGGGTGGAGTGGATTTATGGAACGAGTGACAGAGGAACTTCTCCTCCACAAAACATTTGTGGGATGCATGCCCTTCATTAATGCTCCACCGAGTAATCACGACACAATTTTCACCGTTCTTTTATCTGCTTCTGAGAAATATGAGTCATTAAACCAGCACTCTTGTTTCGTCACGTTTGAGCAGCCCGTGTATTTCAAAGCACGGGCCATTGTTTCCTCGTGTGGTGAGGACTCCAAATTGAGTAATGCCGTTGTAAGACTCAGTGGATTTAATTTGTTAATGTCGTTCATTGGATCCATCAGATACATAATGGCTGGAAGCGGATTGAAAGAGCTATTTAATACCATTTACGCATCGAATTCGTTTGAAAAAATGATGGCAGGACACGCATATACGCGGTAAGAGCGCACAGGCTGGATCACCTTTCGATTGCTAAAATTCTTATGGCACCTGCGATAATTCGGTTATTGATCTGCGAGACAGCGATGAACAGGAAGAGTCGGAGACAGTTCTTCAGCGAACCTTCGACGAAATCAATGAAGAAGGTGATGAAGTCGAAGAAGAGAACTTGGAAGAACTTCCTATCCGTGAGGTTTTGCACAGTCCTAAAGACCAAGAACTCGCATAACCTGGTCCATCAGGGATAGCAAAGAGAAGGGGTATGCGCTAAATTGATCACATGTGGATTAGGCCTACTGGGGATACCACTAAAAAAATGCGCCAGGAACTATACCTCATGGTGGTGTGGAAATGAATCTTTTGGCCAATACGCGTGTTGGTGTAACTTTTGCGACACTCGTACGCCGAAACTATTAATTTCACAAAAAAGCGGTTCAGATATAAATTATAGGTAATATTCTCTAGTTTCATTTATTGCAAACTATTTTCACTGTAAGGTGAATCACAAAGAAAATATCGTCGAAAAACTGTTTTGGAGCGCCATTTTTTCAATATGGGTTGGTTTCCCGGAAGAAAATTTGTGAGCAAAGTAAAAAAATCGGAAAGAGCACATCAAAATCTATAAATATACTAATTTTCAAAACACCCGTAAAACTTCGTATGCAAAACTACCAAACGATTGGACTAAGTAGTTTGTATATATTTCTTGTTTTTGGCATTTTAAGAGTATAGTTGCTCAACCACTTTTTGTTTTTTCAATGCAGATTTTTGTATTTGTTTTGGTTTTTCCGAAACATTACAGTTACCAGTCTTGTAAATAGGGTGATTAACATAGGGAATAAAGGCATCTTTAAAAAACCACAAGCCTTACAGTTATCACATATCACATATAACATGTTACATGTCATCCTACATTCCCACATAGGGAACTCTGATGATCACTAAAATAACTACTTATAAAGTAATTCCAGTGGCAAATCCTGTTAGCAAATATCACGTATTAAATATTTTCCGCCATAGAACGACAACTTGAAAATCATTTATTGTAGGAATACCTTTAATGGGACCACCAAACCTTCAAGTATGCAATATACATTCCAGATATTGCTGTATTTTGGTCGATAGTGCCTCCAGTGCTTACATTAAATAAGAATACAGTAAACGTATAAACATTTAATAAATCATAATTGTTTTCATTAAATATTATATAATGAATATTTTCACATCAAAGAATGACCATTTCAAGATAATTTATTGTAAGAATATCTTTAATGGGATCTCCAAACCTTAAAGAAAACCATATGTGATATACATTCCACATAGCTACATAACCGACAGTACGTCATGGTATCAATATCAGCCACCGCGCGCTCATTGTTTGTTGGTGTTGCATTTCATTTCTTGATAATCACCCCCACGCCAGAAAAAGATATATAGCAAGCGAGTGGAAACATGAATATTGTTAGAAGAGCTCTGAGTTATTGTATGACGATTTTTAGTACTCCATAACTCTTTGCTGACTGGCATTTACTGTTATACAAAATTATTTTTGGTTAGCTCTTCATAAGTATCTTAATTGTCTCTGGTATAATGTCTTGTTTAACAAACATGGACAGACGGTTTGTCTATAAAACTAAGCCTCTGTTGTATATGATTTAAAAAATTATAAACAGCCTTCTAGAACAGTACTTACTGGTCAATAACCAATTAGTGGCCAAAATGTTTCCCTGATAGGTTAGTCAATTCTTATTGCAAGGCCAGTCAAGACCTAAAAAATTAGTCTTAACGTATATATCAATCACCAACACCATATCATTAAACAAATCAAACCATCTTAAGGTATTTATTAAATTTAATTGCATTTTAGGAACCTTGCAAGCATCTTGCAACCTTGAAAAGGAAACCGTTCAATCATTCAATGTAGTTATTGTTATGAATTTCAACGTAAGAGGTTATGAAAGTCTATGTGAGGGTGTGGTTTTAACAGCTAAATGCCTTTCTTGGCACCCACCTCACAGACGAGTTTATGGGAGAGAAACCCAGCTATCATGTCGAAAGTTCAGGTCCTAGTCTACAAGAAAGTCATGTTCAGGTATTTGTCTGCAGGGAGTGTGGTAAACGAAACAACAACAATAAAAGCATACATGTAAAGGGAATATTATGGAATTTTCGAGTACATCTAGTGAATTTCCAAAAAAAATTGGATAAATTTCATGGTTTGTAGCCCACTTTGGGTGAGTTTGGTAAATTTTAGTGAATTTTCATATATATTGAGGTAAATTTATATCAACTTCAGGTAGTTTAAAGCATTCTTAGGTAAATCAATGGAATTTCAATAAATCTGGTAGTCATTTGTTGGATTTTGCTGGAATTTTGTGTCATGTTGTCAGTTTCCGGAAAATTTTGTGGATTTTAGAACATTCTAGTCAATTTCAAGGAAAATCTGGAGATATGTATTTGACAGATAACCTGCCACTTATGGTTGTATTAGAGTGTGCCTTTCACCATGAAGGGTAGGATTGAGGAGGAGGAGACCATCATGACCTTAAGTGCATAGCCATTTATACTGACTTTAAGGATGGATGTTGTGGGGGATCTAACACTCCTCTTGTTAGTTTTGAGGGAAGTGTACTCCATACCATTCCCATTTTAAAAGCCACAAATCAGGTTCTAGCATTGAACAGTGGCAAGCATTTCACTATTCTTAACATCAAATGTTGATCACTTGTTATGTCAAGTACATGTTCACAAGCCAGGCTCGTCTCTGTCTTCTTTCCTTTCGAGCACACTTGGTCAACTCTTGTTCTCTACATCAGTCCCATGTACTATACTTAGACAAAATAATAAAGGGTTATTCATAGTATTATTATCTGAGTATCTAATACAATTTTGCACAGCCCTATGACCAGTATCGGATCATAAACATACATGCTATGTGTTACTGTGCTTAAAGCCAGTGATATAACACAAAGAGGTCTTTATTTCCACCAAACCCAGGGGCTCACATCTAGTGGTATATGGGTTGGCGACCACGGGGGCCCCAGCTGTGTTTGGCATTGCATCTACTGTCTTCTTTCCTTTCGACCACACTTGGTCAATTCTTGTTCTCTACCGACCCTGACATTATTAGGGTATCCATGGCCTAGGGAGTCTCTTCCTTTTCCAATTTAATTTGTCGTTGTTTAATTTTTTTCTGATACCCTCGTTGTGTGAGGAGGCAGCCTTCATTTTATTTTCATGTTATTTACTGACTTTTGCTCAAGCCAGACTAAAGGTAGGGTATATATATATATATATATATTGAACCCTTATTAATCTGCGATGAATAAGTATTCATGATTTATTATTATTATTACTGAGGCCCGGGCAGTACATGTGGAAATTGACAAAGGGGAAGCCAAGTTAGTGTGTTGCAATGATTACCACAGATGCAGGCTTGGTAGTTATTCTTGAAGACGACCTTGTAAGCCGAGTTCAAGGACAAATTGTGTAACAACGCGCACCAAAATTGGAGTCATTAGGGGATGGTCACGAGTGAGTTTCAACCGACCTAGGATTGAATCACCCAATCAGATGAGAGCACGCCAAAACCACGCGATGTGTGGCGTACCCTGTAAAAAAGGCGCGGAAACGCATATCTAAAGAACCGCCGATCCGAAATAATTCGGCATAAGTGCGCTGAGACGTTTGAATAAAATGATGAAGATTGATACTAGTCCCAAGTTTGTGAGATGAAAACTCTAGAATATTTTTCTTAATTCTCCCCACTCCACCTCATTCTGTCAGTTTCCAATAAATTGATCGAGGAGAAGCTGTTTCGAAGACAACTGTTTTGAGCTCTGGTGAGCACGGGTCACGCCAGTCTGCGTCGCGATTTACCGCTCTTAAGAATCATACTAGTGACAACTTTATTGAGCTCCGGTGAGCAAATGTTCACGCCAGTGTGCGTCACGATTTTCAGCTCTTAATGGGCAAGACTTTACTAACATTCTAATTAGTGATCAAAGCGAGCAAGGTTCACGTAGAGCTGTGGAGATATCTAGCGAGATAAGGACTGCGAGACAGTCATGTTTAAGACTTGTTTTTCAAGCCAGTGACGATGTGTTTAAAGTGTATAATTTATGTAAAAATTGTATTCTATGTTTCAAGTGATAATTGTGCGTGTGTAAGCGAATACTAAGCTAGGGAAAGTCTTCGATCATTAATCGCATAGGACATTCGTGAGTGAAAGTAGTAACTCACAGCGATTATAGCCAGGCAATTTTTATTAACATTTGAACATTTTCTGTCCAAGAAACTACGCCAAGATGTCCCATGTTTGGCCAGGAGACGGATTGATGTACATCGCTTCCACGACGTCGACGATGGAGAGCTAATTTCCCGTGGGGAAATGAGCCGGGACGGAGGTTATATGTTCTGCAAGCTGATACGGTGATGTACAAAAATTGATTTACTCAATATGTAGTTAGATAAGGCGGGGGAACGTTGTAAATAGTTCATTTATTTCTTTTTCTTGTGTAGATTTTGTTTGCACCGACACTAGTGTTTTAAATGTACGTTGGCGCGTGGCCAAATTTGTTTGTTGTTTATTTTTCTTTGGAGTCATATTTAGTGTACACGGCGCGTGTACCTGATTTTATCCATGCGGATGCGAAACTCGTTACATTCGATAAGTGGCGCTTTATTAAAGTTCATATTTTTGATAGGAAAGGAAGGTAATTATTGTAAGATGTTTGCTGAACAGGTTATTACTCATACTAGGGTTGCCGAGCGCAACAAATTAAGTTGTAATTGTAGAACTCCTTAGTTCTAATTTTTTAGATATTTTTTGAGTCCTTTTCAGGTTCGTTAGTCACAGCCTAGAACGGAAGCGCAAGGTGGTGGAAAAATATTTATGTCATTTATTTCAGGTTTCTGTCAAACCCATACGTGTGATTCTGTGTGTGTTCTTGTGTCAAGTGTGTGTTTTGATTCTTCGTGAAGAGGGATAGATGGTGCTACCGCCCTCATATTGTCGTTGTTGTATTTTTTTTTGATGGAAAGGCAGTGCGCTCCGAGGAGGCTACTATACCTTGTCCAATGCTGATTCTTGGATTTCCTAGGGGAAATGCTGAGATATATTTTGTTCTGACACATACACACGTATATATTGTGCTTTAAGACACGCTTCTTCGAGACCCGATCCCGTGCCTTGGGAGGTCGAGGTTATTGACACGTGGGTTGACAGATGTGCAGGTTTCCACTTAGCGCCCGTCTAGCCTTGGTGACTTATTTTGTTAGGCAGTCCTGTTGACCGACTGGCCCCTATTAAGCTATCATTAGCAAACCTGTTCTTTTCTGATGGTTATTTGCACCATAATTAATTGGGGAGTTCGCCACGTTTGTTACGGATTATTGCATGTTGTATGGATGGAATATTGTGTTATTAATGTAAATGTTGGCTTTGAGCCTAGTGATTTTTCTATGACTCAGTTCATGTTAGTTTCTCTGTGTGACACCCGTGTGGTGTAGTTGTATTTTACTTGTAAAAATTACAGGCGGTCATATGTGTGTTTCTTTGTTGGTCACGTGTTAACTTACTTGTGTTGATTTTTGAGAAGTCCTAATTTTAGGCAGTAATGTTTTGCTACGGCAGTTCTCGATTCCAATTTCAAGCGGAAATTATTTGTTGTTTATTTAGTATAGGAAGTGTCGGTTTAGTTTTTAGTTGTGTTTAGTTGTTCCCCGCGTCTGTCTAGCTCTAAGCAATGCGGATTCGTCGTCTGAAAGTTTATCCGGATGATGACGAATCATGCATTCAATTGTACTCATCGTTAAGCATGTAGAACAGCACACACGTTACACATTGTCATTGTAGATTTTGGGACATTTGGTCCGGTTCATAATCTCTCCTGAGATTAGGCCTAGTTTTGGCAAGTGATTTTATTCAGTGGGAGTCATTTTGGGAGTTTTGTTTGTTTATTTCATTTTGTAAATAGCTGATCTGTCATTAAATTCATTAGTTTTAACCCTGGCTTCACTTTTTCCTGCATGTTATTTTGTTATATGTTACCCTGCATGTTATGGAAGCGCTTTAACAACAACTTACGAAATGGACTGTTACACCCCCCGAAACTGAGTCTCATAAGCTTCTTTGCAAGGGTTCAATATATATATATATATATATATATATATATATATATATATATATAATTCCACCACTTGTGTTGCACTTTGGATATGGCTACACCCTCAGGGGCTTACGGCCGATCAGTTCGAAAGTTGGCGACAACAAAGGATTCCGGAGCTGGCTCCGGTTTTCCTCCTTTTTTATCCATTACCTCTGGGGCAGAGCCTCTCCGCTTTCACTATCATATCTGCCTTTTATGGCTCTCTTTCCTTTCAAGTCCCTCAATCCACATTCTTGAGGGTTCAGGGCATTTTTTATTCCTTTTGACCTTTATTTGCCTTATTATCCTTTTGTCATCGATTTCTTTTCCTAGTCTAATAGTGTGTAGTTAGTTTTAGTCATAGTTTACATTTTACTTTCATCTTCACCATCACCCAAACCATTAGGGTCGATAGGAAAGCTTGATGGTTAAGTTTATAGAACGCTTCTATTTTGTCCAAAGGACACCTTGTTGAATTTCTCACTGGCTCAAGGATTTTATACTTTGTTCACTTATTTCTTATGGCTTTGAAACTGAGTGTCTGTAACGTCATCATTTTTGAATTTAACTTCAGTGTACGGTGTAGGATTGGAAAGGAGGCGGCCGTGGCTTCTGAATTACAACTATGTTAGCGTTTGTCGAAAGAATAAATAAAAAAGAGTTCAAACATCATGTAGGACGTAAACTATTTTTAAATGCAGGTTTGTATTTCACAGTAAACACAATCATTCTCCTTTTAAAACAAGCCATATAATCCTTTTTGTATCATGATAGCTTATAGGTGGGCATTGCTATAGCTTACATGTAGTAGGGTCATCAGCTAAGGATTTAAATTCAATTATCTACATCTCTGATAGTATGGCTCTTAGTCAATTCGTTATACTAAGGACAACTTTTTATAGCCTATGTTCTGTTACATTATTATTTGATCATCTCACAGTGTAGTGGTTAACATACTTGGTTGTCAACCCTGACGTCTTGGCTTCCAACCCCGACTATATCAAGATATTCATTTTCATTTTAAGGTTGCAATAAGGTTCACTGAGCCTTGTCAACCCTTACATAACAACTATCTAGTCATGTACGTTAACACGGCGCGGAGCACGTCCACTACCAAGTAGACGAGTAATATGAAACTTCCTGGCAACATCGCCGTGCTGTTATCACCAAGACTCACTACACAAACAAAAGCCAGTGTCTCTGTGCAGATTCAACCCAGCGGTAGTATGCAATCGTATGTTTGTTTAAAAATCATCATTAATATCACTGCACTGTCACCACAGAGGCCCCGGGTTCTTTTTTTTCTAAAGGCTGCAACAGGTTACACTGAGCCTTGAAAGGTAAAACTTTTGGGGTCAATTCATGGACCATGACAAAGGGTTGGCCATCCTGACTTCTTCAACACCTCAAACAAATGTTTACTACTGGTTAGTTACCTATTTTTTCTTGATTTTCTTTCTTCGGCTTTTCCCAATTAATTGGGGTCGCCGGAGCCAACCAGGCTCATTTTGGTTTTGGCCGGGGATTTAAGACCGAATGCCCTTCCTGACGCCACGTGATTTTTAGGTGAAAATTCCACCCTGCTGTCACCGGGATTTGAACCCCAGCCGTCCAGGTAAAGACGAGCAGCTAAGCCACTGCGCCATCACGCTCCCCACTGGTTAGTTATCTATACACACATTAATCCATAATTACCTAATAATAATAGTAATAATAATAATAATAATAATAATCCTCCATACACACGTCCATTAAAGCATGGTTTCACAAAACGTTTATGCTTTTAGGTGTTTAATAACTTTTTCCCCTGTACCATTACTATTCCCTGTTTTAAGAGTGAAATAATCTATCGAGGTAAAAGGGTATGTCATCACCTATTTTTCAACTATAACACCAAATTTTAGGGTTCTTAGTTTGCAAGATATCGATTTTTTCAATTTGGGGATAGTTTTCACCCGCCTACTATTTTTCATGAAAAACAAAAGATCTTGGGTTCAATTATAATTTTTACACGTTTAACACCTTTTTATCCCCCGTAAAATTACTATTTACTGTTTTAGGTGTGAAATGATCTATCCTGGTAAAAGCGTATGTCATTACCATTTTTAAGCCATCACACCTAATTTTACGGTTCCTAGTTTCCAACGTATCGATTTTTCAATTTGGGGGTAGATTTCACCCCCTGCTATTTTTCATCAAAAACAAAGGATCTTAAGTTCATTTATAATTTTTAGGTGTTTAACACGTTTTTTTTCATACCATGACTATTTACTCTTTTAGGGGTGAAATGACCAATCGAGGTAAAAGCCTATGTCATCACCTACTTTTAAAGCTATCACGCCTAATTTTAAGGTTCTTAGTTTCCAAGATGTTGATTTTTCATTTTTTTTGGGGGGGGGAGGGGTTAGTTTCACCCTCCAAAGGGGGACGTCGCCCCAAGTGCTAGAACCCCTCATACAAGTAGCATGATTGGTTCGCGAGATATTATCAAAATTTTAGTTAGGCACTTTTGACTAAAATGAATCATACATTCAAAAACGGGGCGTCACCCAAAATGCTAGGATACTGCCTATGGCAAAATCCCATCAGTGTTTCAGAAAATATAAACAAAAGTGTAGTTGGGCCCTTTTGACAAAAGCCGCCAGTGTGCATACATACAAAAAATTATTATTTACCCTGGGTAAGGGTAGTTTTTATTTTGGGGTGGACATACCTCGTCCACAGAAAAGGGGAGTTCACCTCGAGTCCTACGACACCTCATATGTTTAAATCCGATTATTGGTTAACCAGATAATTAACAAGCGGATGACCTATTAGTTTATTTTTGGTTTTTAATAAATATTAAAAAACAAATCTATAAGTAATCATTTATAATGCTGGCTCTATTACAAAAGCCCTCAAGTGCGCATGCTTACAAAAAAATCTATTTCACCCTCGGGTAAGGGTAGTTTTTATTTTGGGGTGGATATACCCCATCCTTAGAAAAAGGGGAGTTCACCACGAGTCCTACGACACCCCATATGTTTAAAACCGATTATTGGTTAGCGAGATACTAAAAAGTGGATGACCTATTAGTTTTTTTGGTTCTTAATAAATATTTAAAAAAACTCATCTATAAATAATAATTTAAAAAGCACACTCTCTTACAAAAGCCCCCTCCAAGTGCGCATGAATACAAAAAATAATCACTACTTCACCCCCGGGTTAGAGTAGTTTTTATTTTGGGGTAGACATACCTTGTCCATACAAAGGGGGGTTCACCACGAGTCCTACGACATCCCATATGTTTAAATCGCATTATTGGTTAGCGAGATACTAAAATGCGAATGACCTATAATTTTTTGTGTTCTTTAATTATTTTTAATAACTAATCTATAAATAATCATTTAAAAAGCCCGCCTACTTACAAACGACGATACAAAAAATATATAACATGATACACGTCATTATCACTTTTATTTAATATCCTCAAAATGTCAAAACAACATGTTTACCCCAAATTGCGTTTCCAAATTCCACCCATTTTGAAAAAATAACCTCACCATCAAATAGAGCGGGAAAATACCATCTAAACGATCCCTCACTCAACCCTGCTCCTTCCCTACCACCTAACCCTTTCCCAACATAGCCATGCGTGTTCAAGTGAACACGCTACTTGCAGGAGAATTGTAAAACGTGCATAGGTTTTTGACCTAGCCAGTACAAAGTTATGGTGCGGGTAGTGGGAGTAAATAACAACCATTCAACACAAACAAACATTTTTGTCAAGTTCACCGTTTCCAAATTAATAAAAAATTCGAAAACAAGACTTTTCAAAAAAAAACCTACACACATTCTTTGCAAAGAGGACGTCACCTCGTTCCTAAACAACACATCGTTCTAGCCTTACAAGCTCATTAAATATCACCAAAATGACAAAAACCTGCGTTTACCTCAAATTGCGTTTCTAAGTTCCACCCATTTTTTTAAAAAAATATCCACACCATCAAATAGAGCGGTAAAAATACCATCTAAACGACCCCTCTCTCGACCCTAGTCCTTCCCCACCACCTAAATTTTTCCAACATAGCCATACGTGTTCTAGCACACACGCGATTATAGGTAGAACTGTCCTTACACCACTACTTCAGATAGATGTTAAATACATTTCCAGAAGATGGTGTGGATATAGAATGCAAGGTGTTTATGTTTCTATGAAACCTGCAATGAGTACCGGTACTTGGATAAATTGATGCAACCTTTGCAGGAATTCAAGTGTTTCAATTGGTTAAGACTTCAAAACAATAAGGATCTTAGTTTTGACGATATTGTAACATTTATTCAATGTTTACAGTCAAAAGGTGTAGAAATACTGTAGGTTAAAAATTATTCGACCAGTTCTACAATGTACCGTAAGGGCTTATTCTAATCGTTCAATTTTGGATTAAGACACAACACTAGACCAACAATGGTCTGTTTTCTGTAATAAGTACCGGTAACAGAAAGTTGAGTTTTGTTTCTGAACTTAAGTACAATTTGCCAATTTGCCAGACCAGGCAGCAGTGAGTGTTTATTCATACCGTACCGTATATGCTCAATGTTGGTAGTATGTTACTTGTGACGATCAATTTCAAAGATACGTAGTGTGAACAATTCTATAAATATGTGCTTCAAGAAAATAATTCGCGTCTTCTTTCATAAGTAGGTTCTGCCGAAGAATACAGATTCAAGGAAAAGAACTGCAGCAGGGACTGATCATTAAGTAAGGTATTTCCTTTTGTAAAAAGTTATGTGTAATATACATATTATGTATAATTTTGCTATCGATTGAACTTGTCAGACATTTTTCTCGAATGTCTTGCTCTTTTCTGAGCAATGTCCTCAGGGCCGAAACTAGGGGGGTATTGGGGGTCAGACTCCCCCCCATGAGTCGCCTAGATGCAAAAGTGTCCAAGTCCTCCATAACTGGTTTTGAGAAAAAGTGGAAAATGTGTTTCTACTGGGTGGATTGGTATAAGCCTATACTGTTTGTCATATAAATAAGTATGAATTGGTACAAATCTGCTTGAGCTATTGACAAAAAAAACAGGAACGCAATGCTTGCAAGATATAAGCAAAATAAAAATGGACATGGACACTTTTGCACCTCATATTGCCGATGGCCAATTTTGCATGCAACTGAAATGGACATGGACAGTTAGGTAGATTTCATTAGAAAGCTAACTATTGCAATGGGTCCCATGTTTCGACTTCCGTAAAATTTCGACATATCTTCGCGTTTCACATCCCCCAGACCCCAAAACTACCGTCAGTTCAAAAGTTTATCTATAATTTATGTATATATATATATATATATCAGTTTTTTGTGGACAGGATAACTGCCGTAATTTAGCACCAATCACTTTGAATTTTTTACCGAATATGTATACCTATAAAAATCTCGGTCGAGTTTGTTACTGGGCTAAATCGGTCGAAGGGGGTGAAAATGGGGGGCTTTTTTCGAAAAAGTGAAATATTGCTATAACTCTCTTAATATATGAAATATCGAATCCGTTCAACGTTCATACTATGTGTTGGATAAAGCCCAAAAATTTATGTTTGAAGAGTTTTTTTCATAGCACCAACCATTGACCAAAGGGGTGGGAAAAAGTGGGTTTTTCGGGAAACATTAATCATATCTCTCTTAATAGGCACAATATCAAAACCGTACAAAATGGACAATATTCCCCGAATAATTACCTAAAACTTTTGTCTGAAAGAATTTTTGATATGACCCACCATTACGCCAAGGGATGAGAAAAATGATTTCGAAATTATAAGAAAATGCCAAGAGCTATCAGAGGTTGCCATGGCAACACTACTAAATTGATGAGGGATGAGCCATCAGACGTTGCCATGACAACGCACTTGCACGAGATCAGATTCAGTATTTCCATCTGACTAAGTGGGAAGCGGCTTCGGTGACGTAACTGATAGTATGCTGAATGTCTATGCCCAAGGTCGCGGTTTCAAAGCCGGCCGAAGTCGTCGGATTTTCTAAGAGCGCCAAAATCCCTCAGTTTGCTTTCCTTTGGAGGGGAAGTTCCAACGTTCGTTGCGAGTTGCTGGTTGGGGTGTCATCTAGTAGCCAAGTTCACAGCTAGGTGTCGTTGACGGTAGTACCTGGTAGCAACATTAGGAACTACTGCTTGAAATTGACCGTCTGCAGTCCTAGCCTGAATTACAGACTAATACAGCCATCCCTAAGTACACGGGGTTACATGACCGCGTTGTCGCAGCCCCTAAACTCAGGAACCAACCAAAATCTCTGCGGGAGATATAATTTTGCGTGAAGAAGTAACAGACCGTTACATAGTTACACATCAGTGCCGAAACCTTGCATAAGGACAGTGTGACCACAAGTATAAAAATGGACCCCAAATGACAAGAAGGTTACCGTTCCCATAAGACAATAAAATGTTTTAAATAAGCATAAAATGACGAAAAACAAAGTTAATTAAGCTCCAATTATAAAATACCTTCCCGCAATAAATGAGGTCTGATCCTTCTACGAAAACCTGCATATTCTGCCTATTTTCGCCTATCCCCAAGTTTGTCCGGTGAAATCTACCTCCGCCTTCCGGCGTGCCGAGAGGACATTTTTTTGAAACAGACTAGGGACTATGTGAAGAGAAGACATGTGATGATCATAAATCTATTTTTTTTTTTCAATTTTTATTTCTGAAGGTACATGTGAAGAGAGGACATGGAATTAACATGAATCTAAATTTGTGCATTTTTTAAAAGGTACATGGTGTAATATCTGTCAATCTGCCACGCATTTAGTACATCATACCTGGAACAATGTCTTGATCCTCTCCTGCTAGCCTAATAAGTTCATACACTATAACAGAGAGTTAATCTCCCTCCAGGACTCACCATAGTGTTTCTCTAGGAGATTTGAAACATCTTCCAGTTATTTTTTCATTGATGGTCACGGGAGAGTTTGTTATGCAGCCCGGGTTTAACTGTTTATAGTGTATTCCCCGTTTGCATACACCAATTGGTTCATTGATGTCAGACCTATAATTAGGCTCCCCTTGGACGTGAATGACATTCTGTGAATTACGGATGATGATGATGACTCTTTTTACTTTTGTTATCTGGAAGGGGACTGATGCTGCCGATTTTATGACGTTTTGAATACCTCATTTTCAGTCCACTATCTCCCAGTCTCTCCCTAGTTTGTGGAGGTTCCCATACTCTTCCAAGACGCTATGGTTGAAACTATCGTTTCTCGTTTCCGCAGTTGCTTTTTGATGAGTCCAATCATACTATCGGAAGGCATGAATGAATATCCAGTAATGGGATAATTCACTTCTATTTTGTTGACGCTTGTTGCGTGTTTCTACATCCAGAGACACAGCATCTAGACAACTATTGTGTTTTTAGTTTGCCCAGGGCACCCATCGGCAATTAATCCCAAAGTTAGTATGTTACTCATCTCTGTATGGCATAAACAGTGGTAGAGAGCTGAGCATATTTCATTTGACCCTTTCTTAACTTCGTTCTCAAGCCATGTGTACATGAAGATATTATCAGTGGTAAACCTTTATTTAGAGGAACATACTACAATGGCAAGATTGTATAGGTATAATTGCCTACTGTAATAGATACTCTGATCAGATATTTTAATTCCTTTGGTAGTCGAAAGACATGGCCAGAAAATTGTCTTGCATTTCCTTCAGCGATGAATAGAAACAATTTGCTTCACTGATCTTCACGGCGTACTCGCTTCCTAGAACGGTCAGGTGTTGTTTCCGCAATGCCTTGATCAACATTACTGATATGTTCCATATTTATTGTGTCGAAAACAGTGCGTATAACTTTCAGCATAAACGTTAAAACACACACGAGGTCTCAATGTTTCCATACATAAGACGGCCATCTTGTATTAGTCATCTGACTTCAATCTTCATTGCGATTGGTGGAAAGGGGCAAGGCTAGTTTTGAGCCTCACTTACGTATGGACATGGACAGTTTTGAATCCAACCACACTTTTCGAGTGCTGGTATTCATAGGACATGGACGGTTTTGAGCATAAATAGCATTGCAGGCATATGTAATAAGTTTAGCTCTACAATCCAGTGTTGCCAACTCATTTTTTTTTTGAAAAGTGGACATGGACAGTTTTGCATCCAGGCAACTCAATTTGCCAATTTGCCAGACCAGGCAGCAGTGAGTGTTTATTCATACCGTACCGTATATGCTCAATGTTGGTAGTATGTTACTTGTGACGATCAATTTCAAAGATACGTAGTGTGAACAATTCTATAAACATGTGCTTCAAGAAAATAATTCGCGTCTTCTTTCATAAGTAGGTTCTGCCGAAAAATACAGATACAAGGAAAAGAACTGCAGCAGGGACTGATCATTAAGTAAGGTATTTCCTTTTGTAAAAAGTTATGTGTAATATTCATATTATGTATAATTTTGCTATCGATTGAACTTGTCAGACATTTTTCTCGAATGTCTTGCTCTTTTCTGAGCAATGTCCTCAGGGGCGAAACTAGGGGGGGGGGGGGGGGGGGTATTGGGGGTCAGACCCCCCCCCCCCCAATATTTTCTTCCATTTGAAATAGTCGGCATATTTGACTTGTTTGTTATTCACGTCGGCAATTCAGATGATGACATTCACACATCATCATCATCATCATTTATTGTACATATCAGGCCATTGAGGCCCATGACAGAAAACGAAGAAATACAACAAACACATCAAATATACAATATTACAAAACACTATCCTAATCAATCACACAGGAGGCATTATCCCGATCACAATCTCAAGCATTTGTTACAAATGCCGTTCCATTTTTCTCTATCCATTGCATCATCCAGTACTGATATTGGTTCCACCTGCTGCAACGTTCTCATCACCCT
This sequence comes from Meconema thalassinum, assembly GCA_946902985.2. Lineage (NCBI taxonomy): Eukaryota > Metazoa > Arthropoda > Insecta > Orthoptera > Tettigoniidae > Meconema > Meconema thalassinum. The sequence goes on along the minus strand of OX336388.2, from coordinate 52,615,506 downwards.
ATCCTTCCATCTCGTCCTTGGACGGCCTCTTGGACGTTTACCAAACAGCTGAGCATTGAACACTCTGCTAGGGATAGATTCCACAGCTCTTACGATACGTCCCATCCTCTGGAGCCGTCTTCCTCTGATGATCCCACCCACATTGTATTTCCCAAAACGTTGGTATAAGTCCTCTTTTTCCCTCCCTTCCCATCTTCCTTCTTCCACATTGTAAATAGGTCCATATATCTTTCTGAGTACTTCCCTCTCAAATGCACAAATGCGCTCTTCCAGTGTTTGTGAGGTCGCCCATCACTCGCATCCATATAACAGAACCGGGTTCACTAGTGTCATGTATAACTTAACCTTTCTGTTTTGTGAAATTAAGCGTGACCTAAATAAGTTATTGAGACCAAAAAAGGTACTATTGGCACTAATAGTCCTCTGTTGGATCTCTTTTTCAATCTCATTTTTACTAGATAAAATCGAGCCCAAGTATTTACATTTCTCCACTCGTTCAAACGTATGTCCGTCAATACTAACAGTGGCATCAAAATCCTGTCGGCGTGAAATGATCATATATATTTCGTTTTCTCATCATTTACAAGTAATCCCATTTTGCTGGCTTCTTTCATGAACTTTGTGGTGTCGGATTTTATCTGATCTAATGATTCTCCCATAATTACCACATCATCAGCAAATGCCAAGATTGTGTTAGTACCAATCATATCCATTTTTCTGACATAACCAATTACACGTCGTACCTTTTCCAATGCAATATTAAATAACAGTGCCGAGAGAGGATCTCCTTGTCTCAATCTATTTCGAACCATGAAAGGAGTTGATATTTTGTTTGCGAACCGTACTTGACAACTTGAATCCACCAATTTTATATATTTCAGTTTGATACCCAACTCTTGCATTACTTTCCACAGTGAAGTCCGATTTATGCTGTCATAAGCCTGTCTGAAATCAATAAATATGAAATGTAGATCTCTATCAAATTCGTAGTACTTTTCCATTAGCTGTCGCATAGTAAAGATGTGATCAATGGTTGAGCGTCCTGCCATGAACTCACACTGGTATGATTCTATGATCTCATGTAAAATAGGTTTCAAACGTACAAGTAAAAGGGAGGTAAAGATTTCATAACCAATCTCCAGCAACGAGATTCCTCGATAGTTGTCTACTTTTGAGGCATCTCCTTTTTTAAAAAATTGGGCATATTATTGCACTCCTCCATTCAACTGGGATCTCCTCAGTTGACCAGATTTGAACAAGAAGTTGTCATAGTGACTCCATTACAGTTTCTCTTCCATTTCTAACCAGTTCTGCATTAATACCACTACCTCCTGGAGCCTTATTGTTTTAAGTGACTCTACAGCTGTTAGTATCTCTTCCTTTGATGGTTCAAGTTCTACCTCTTCTTCTGGATTTGCCTCCAAATCTTGTTCTGCATTACCCTTACAACTTCCACATTTAGCTTTTTTTAAATAATCTCCAAAATAATCTGCTTGTTCCATACGAGGTACTGCCCCCGTAAAATGAATTATTTGGGATGAAAATGGGAATATTTTGGAAGCTCCAGGATTAAATTTAACTCAGCAATATCGAGGCTGGAAATTGGCACAGACCAGTCGTGAGGCTACGTTGAGCAGGAGGGAGACCCCGTCACGTGATTCTATTGCGCAATCGATGTTTCTAGAAGCTTAGAATCAGCCTAGCAACAGCGAATAATCCCAGGAAATGTTTAAATATTGTTATAAATTATTCGGTTGGATATAAGCCCACATTCAATAAGGAGAAATTTTAGAGGAGACGGGAATTCCTGCAACTAAATTTTATGGAAAATTATCACATTTAAGCCCCGAGAGAGTGAAATTTTGAATTGGGAAACTGAAGAAAATTAAAATAAAATATTGGAAATATTTTAGAAGTCGACGGGAGGTCGAAATACGTCTGTATAAGCAATTTTCTAGTGCCCGCTAAAATTTCCGAGGGTACAGAAAATGGCGGCTAGATCTGGTGTCTTGGAGAGGAGATGGAAGGCTCTTGTTCCTCTGAAGTTGGAAGGGCTAGGACGTGTTTTGCCGGGAGTGTTATAATCCCGAAGGTAGTAGCCGAGTCCGTGAAGGTTGACTTGTGGAGATACTGCATTAGCAAGGCTCGATAGTGGAGATCGCCGCGCTTGTAAAATGAGTGCAGTTGCGAGGAGTACAAATGCCGCAATGACTTCGAACTAGTCGGCAATGGGAACATTATTTCTACTACAGATTATAGTATATAATCTAGTGAAGGGTATTACGAACTTTTATTGAATTCGAAAGAAGATTTTGTGAAATTTAAGCATTTTGGTAATGTGTTAGAAAAGTGTCTGAATCCAGCGCTGAAATGCATTTTTGTTCGAAACAGACTACAGCGAATGCACAGGTTCACAAGAGTAAAGGTGACTGATTGCATTTTATTGAGGAACTTTATTGTAACACCAGTATGATGACGGTGTATTTTCAACGGATGAACATTTTTAACATTGTAATATAGTAGTGTGTTTTGGCCGGTTCAAGGCCCGCCTCCACCTCCCCACCTCACAAGATGGCGGCAGCCAGATAACTCCCGAACCCGTGGTCGGATTTTGACGAATGAGGTGTCATTGAACTCGGGCTGATACCACCTTTCCTATGAACAACATATTTCCACCCCAAAATAAAACCTACCCCTACTAGGGGGTGAAATGTTAATTTTTTAGAGAATCTTTCTTTCCAATTGCAACATGTGAGAGTTTGAATGCCAATACGGATTTAAACGTTGTTCTACATAAAGTGCATGTGTTCGGTGGATAGCCACTATGAATTAACATGCTTGTTTTTTGTTTTTTACGCATGCCCACTCATAGCTTTTGAAGAGGGTGGGGGAGTGGTTCCCAGTGGACGGGTTATTGTTGACAGGTCATTGTTGACAAGTCATTGTTGACGGGTCCCTGTGGACTGGTCATTGTTGACGAGTCCTTGTCACTTTGGACTGATCTCTTTGGACCGGCCCCTTTGGCCTGATCCCTATGGACTGGCTCATGAATTTATTTAAAACAAGCCAATGGTTTAAGTGTAAAACTTGTGTAATCTTCATGTTTCTTCTTTCTCCGTCATGGTAAAGTGACATCGTTACAACGAGATGTGTCGAAAGCTCAGCTACACATTCCGAAATAAATTCTGAATGGAAGTCATGGACCTCACTCGTATACAGAATATTCATTGAGATAGACTATGAATATCGTTTTGTAGTCGCTGGTGTTAATATCGAGCTCATGTTTGACGATAATGCACTAGAATGTGAATGTTCTTAACGTCTCATGCTTGCTCGTAAAGTAGACAGTCTCGAACAATCTCCTTTAACGAAGCTCCATCGTTGAATATATTACTCTGTTATGCTTGTATTCCAGGTAAAGCTAGTGCATGATGCTAATGCATACACACAAGTACATGAACCACACACAACCATCCTATGCAGTTATTATGGGTTGACTGTTAAAACTTGCTCAGTGGTTACTGGGACAAGATGGTCGCTACACACAACAAGCTTTAAATACCTGAGGCTAATAATCTATACACACACTCACACACACTTGTTCTAAACTAAACTGTCTTACTGGCAGAGCTCACACAGTAGGTAAATGACAGAAGTGCTTGGCTAACAGAAATACAATCATTTTCGGTTGTCTAATGTTACCAGCTAAACATTACGTGCTATAGTGGTGAGCACATGTGCCTCTTTCACTGGAGATCTTAACTCGATTTCTAGCTCTAAGGCCTAGAACGAACCAAACTAAGAAAAAAGGGTATGGTGACGCAGTGGTTAAACTGTTAGCCTTTCACTAAGGTAGACTAGGGTTTGATTTTAGGTTAATATGCATGTCATAAACAAACAAATAAAAGCAGAGATAATGTTTAAAACTGATTACACTTGTCTCTTTTCAAATTATTACTTAGATTACAAATACAAACGTGGACTGGGTTTGACATGCAGTTAATGCTTCGTATCACATACTAGACTGTAAGAAAGCCAAACAAGCAAAAGGCGTAGGTAGAGCAGTGGTAAAATCGCTATGTGTAGAGAAATACCTAACGGTTTTATGAACTGGCAAAGGTATGTCGCATAAACAGTGCAGGATACAATCCAGCAACCATAATTTTTATCTCGCGGACAAGAGAAGACATATATATAGAGATATATATATAGAAAGCTTGTGTGTGTGTGTGTGTGTGTGTGGGTAGCATTGGTTGTTTGACCAGAGAAAATACGGTGAGGTAGGGTGGGGAGAGGGAGAATTAGCACTTATATATGAATGGAAAATAGATTTTTTCAATCGTTTTGTTTTTTCAAATGCAGTGGTAGATAGTCGTTTTTTGTAAAACATTCTTACTTGCAGTAGTAATAAGCCTCTATGGTTCCGCTAACACATAGATAGACTGTATTATTGCCATGGTCAAGCACACACATTAAGATCATTTACAAAGTCAGAAAATGAAAAATAAAAAATCTTGTTTTGGAAATATCGTTTTTCAACATACACACAAAATAAATATATAAAAAATTTGTAAACAGCAAAATGGAAAATCCATGTTTCCATATAGACAAAATTTAAAAACCTTAAACGGACATTTAAGAAAATATATGCAAATGGGAAATTGACAAATGTGTAAATATGAAAATGGAAAAATCCATGTTTCCATATCATGAAATTGAAAAACATCAAACTGTCATTTTAAAAAATGCAAATGGAAAATTGACAAATTGCAATGTGTGAAATGTGAAATTGAACAAATGGCTATCATTATTTAAAATAAAAGAACATGGTGCTCTATGGTTGAGGTGTGAATCAAACCCTCTCTACTTATTTGGACCACTCGAGACTGAGTAGAATAGTTTTAGTTGTCATACCACTTTTAAAAGTTTGAGTTAAATCTAGGAATTGAACCCAAGAGCTTGTAGGGGGGATCCAAGGTTATAATATGTTAAACAGATAGCCTTGAATGTAGGGTGTGGTAGTTATATAGAGATGAGACGTTTCGCTCAGGGCAGGGAGGCATGGAGATCTGCATCAAACCAGTCGAAAGACTGACGACTCAAACAATATTACTTGTAAGATTTTCAAGATGTCCAGGGTAATCCCGGTGGTAATGAAGATGATGGATGGGAGTCCGCTGTTCGATCCCGGTTGGAGCTTGCTGTTTTCCGGAAGAGGGATTCGTTCATTTCCCGAGGGCGTGAGTTCATGCAGACGAGCTAGGATCCAGCCTAGGTCTTTGAAGGATGTAACATCAGAGTATTACCCAATACTCAACTCTGCTTCTAGATCTCCAGACAAGGTAGCAGTGTTCATTAAATTGTAGTTTAGAGCATTATTAGTGACATACTAGAGAAATTCCTTTATCCATATTTCGACACAACTATTAGGTATTCCATGTATAGACATTTTATTCTTCGAGATCTCTTGTAGTGATAGTCTTTCGACGTTTTTAGTTTTTTGTCTTCAATCCAGTTTCTGAAGTGAGATTTTAACTTGTTTGAGGAATCAGTATTCCCGTAATTTCCTTGAAGGAATAGTAAATTTTATTTTCGACCTTTTGCATTCATTTTGAATTCAGGTGATAGACATTTTCGTCTATATTACCAATTAAATATTTTTTAGTGTAATTTGGGCCTCTTATCCGTCGGGAAGCAACATGAAGAAAGAAGAAAGAAATAGTGATATATTGTGAAATATCACCGCATTGTCATGAACTTAGCATCGTTCTTGAAAGAAACATTTAACTTGAAATCGATGAAAGTCATTAGATATCATAGACATTCGTTCAGAATGGAGATAATACGGATTTGACTAACAGTATATTTTATTGAAGAAAGCTATGATCTTTCAGTCAATTAAAATTATTTGAGAATAGAATCTTCTTGGAAGATTATTATCATCCGACGATAGGGAAGTTCTAGCTAAATTACCTCGTCGAGATTTATATTTATCAGACCTACAGAAATAACACTTGTAGTTATTTATTCACAATGGGTAATATAATGTCATATCGTAGACATAATATTCCCTCATCTCTGAAAGTGAATCCAGAAGTATGAAGAGACGGTACAGTATTTTTTATGTTATGTATTCACAACAGTTTGGAGATATCCCAGTATCGTTTTTAAAGTAATTGCAAGGAGATCTTTCACGCTTTGTCCAAAGGTCGTTGACATGTATAAATATTATGGATTAACAATTGATGGTATTGTTTGTTATACCAGCGGTTTGTTTGGCAACGCTGAGGATAATGCCCATTTTATTTAATGCCAGTTTTATGGAAGTGGAGATGGTAACCTTTATATTTGTTAAAGAGTTCATAATTCCGTATGCAGTTGGCATACGACGGGTTGTTTGCGAAGGAGGTTCTGCATTGTAATGAAGTCGTTGCTTGGCAAGACAATTTGGCATGGCATAGGAGGTGAGTCTTTGAACTCCTTCTGATTTTATACACGACTTTGGGTAAGTGAAGATGGTAGGGTTGCAGCCGAAATTTAAACGAGAAGTCGGATATTGGATTCTGTTATGTATTACTTTTATTAATCGTTATTAAACCTGAGTATGTAAATGCGTATGTTTTGCCTTAAATGGTTGAATATATCCGAATTTTTGGAGTACTAAACAGAATTGAGATTTGCAGTAGTATTTCTGAAGTGATGGAAGGATGTGAGGATCCCATTAAATTGCGGTTGGCATTAATGCGAGATCAGAGCAGACGCTCGTTTGTAAATAGAAAAAAACATTTTATCTGATAATAGCTAATGCTATTAAGTGTAATTTAAATTCTTATTGCTCTATGCTTATGTTAATTTTTAATCGAGGGTATAACGTGTTAGAATTAGGAAGTTATTCAATGTTTTTGTAAAATACCAGAGTATGAAAGTCTATGTGTTTTGAATGCGTTTTACTTATTGTTCAGTATGTATGGGAACAACTCCGTCGGGATATCACGACGCGAGAGGATGAAAGGATTGTTGTATAAGAAGTTTCATGTATTTAGAATGGAGGGTGTATGAATGATTTGCGTTTTTGTTAAGAACGAATTAGATTTTTATAACGTTGTCAGATAGGTGTCAGGAAGTGTGTATTCTTGGCCAGGGAAGGCAAGCGAGGTTCTGCTAGGGAACTCGTTTCCCATCCAAGGCCAATGCACAGCCACGGATGAGTCGACTCGTTGCTCGCCAGCACAGGGTCAATGAATGGATCAGCCAGTATTGGAGTGTTGTAACGGGTCTGATTAGATAACCTGTCACATGACTCAGTCGCGCGCTCCAGGGCGCAGGTGTACCGTAGAAGCGTGCCAAAAGGAATTTGAAGCACGCCAGTTTCAGTTAATTGTTTTAGCTTGTTGTCCTAGTGTTCTATGAACACGGTTTTTCAGTAGGGTGGCGTGTATGTGGAGAGGTGAGAATGAGAGTTTGTGTTTTATTAATTTTATGAATGTTTAGTTATAGTTTACTTTTGTTATTAAACCGATTGGTTAATAGTTAGAAGCCGCATCGGATTGATTTATTTTAGATATAGGGAGAAGCAACTGTGAAACCGCATTTATGGGTCCAGGAGCTGACTACGAGAACCCCGAGAGAAGCCAAGGTAGGTGCTCTACTTTGAGCTAAGTGCATGTATGTATTTCACAGTTTCATCGTATTTGCCACTGCGTATATTCTTGAGGCTTATGTTGGAGTGGATCCTTGACTAGTATTTAAGCCGCAGCAGTCAGTGTCTACAAATCGAGCTTTGTTTCGGATATCTGACAGGCCGCCCCTCGAATATACGGGCACAGTACCACATTTCCTTCATCATTAGGATTAAGGTTTGTTGTTTGTAATTGCCTCGTGCAAAGCCTGCCAACTTAAAAAAGGAGCGAGATGATTTCTTTGATTCTTCAACTGCTACCAATAACCTCTTCCCATACTCTCTTGTCTTTTTTCTTATGAGCCTGTCAGTCAGTCGTCTCACTTCTACGTATAAAAAAAATAAGTTTTCGAAAATTATAATTGCCGAATTGGAAATATTGACAACATGGAAATGCTTTTGCCGACTCGGCATTTATCTACAAAATGTTTTAACATTTCCATCATTGCCAAACAAACTGACCTAGAAATGTTGCTAGTAAAAGAAGCCTTGTTTCGTTTGTAACAGAAGACTGGGTTCGGTCCGGTGCGGTTATGTTTCATACGGAGCTAGACTGATGTGTATGCATCTTTTGTGCGATGGCATTCACAGATATTGTTCTCCGGTTTGGGTATGATTCATACGAAGCTTGACTGATAAGTGTGCGAGGGCATTCACAGAAATTGTTCTTAAGTGTTCGATTTGTTAATTGCTTGAGTTAAGTCAATCTAACCTCACCAAATTCTTTGTGAAGACTAGTCTTTGTTTCCTGCTTATAATAAAACTGTTATTCATCTTCTTTGTTGAGAGTCTCTTGACGTCTTATTGTGTTTTTGTCCAATTACTTGCGATATAAGTTTGTTTCATGTTTTAATTTCAAACTTTAATATGGATAAGAAAAAGAAATCTAGAAAGCGATACAAAGTTCAGTGTCTTGATTGTGGCAGCGTTTTTGATGACGACTGTGATCAGCCCATTAAAACTGAAAAAAGGAAGGAAGATTGTAGTTTTACGTGACCGTGAATCTTGTGATTATGAACCACGGGACCTCCTTTTTACGTGGAATCCGAACCACAGGACATGGCATTTCACTTCGAAAATCTCACATGCATTGACCGGGAATCGAACCCGGACAGCCTTGGTGAGAGGCATACAGCTGGACCGCTGAGCCACCATGCCCCTGCCCATTAAAACTACACGATGTGGATTACAAGAGAGCTCCTGCTCCATATTGGTGCTTTTGCATGCACAATCAAAAAAAAAACTGGTGAGACTCACGATCAGGTAGGTATAAATTATGCTTTTGAAATATTAATATTATGACAAACTTCTGATTTGAAATTATGAATAATTGAACCGATTCATTTTTTATGCAATTACCGCACCATATATGAAATAAATTTCAAGTAGATTAATGTACTATTTGTGTGATTTAAAGGGAGATGCTTCAAGCTATTCAAAAACGTGCTCAGATTCAAATGATACGACACCTCACAATCTTATGAAAGAAATGTTAATCAGTTCCGAAGTGATTTCTGTTGATGAGTACGAGATTCCAAAGCAACATTCGTCAGATACTCTAACTATAACAACTGGTAGGTTAATTTTTGCATTTTACCCACCAAATAGAAATTATCATTTTTTTTCACTGGATTGGTACATTTGTTTTGTATACTTTGAATTAAGAACTGTGAATCCTCTTTTTGTTTAGCATCAAGCAGTTCCAAAGCGTTTTCTGTCGATGAGCACGAGTTTCTAAAACAAGATTCGTTAGATATCCAAACTACAAAGAATGGTAGGTCAATGTCAATTTCCTCATTACAGCCACCTAATATTTCTTTCCATTGGTTAAGTACGTATAAGCACATTTCTTTACTTTGAATTTAAAACCACGAATTCTTTATTTTTTTAAATAGAATTTGACAGTGAAGATTATGAAATGGAACAAGAGGAAAACCAACTTTTTGATAAAACAGGAGAGAGAAACGTTTCAGAAATCAATAGGATAGGTGAGTACCCACTGTCAATGTTGTAGTAATCGGCTGTAATGTACTTTTATTTACCTATTCATTTTATAGAATTTTTATTTTCTTCTGTTAAAGATTACAACAAGGACGTTGATGACGATTTAAAATACTACTCCTGCGTTGATAAACTCCAAATTTTAACAGAGCATATTGGAAACTGTAAATCTTTACTTCAGGTAGAAATGAATATGATCAATCCAGTTTCGTTTTTGGCTAAAAGTATGGTAGAAGCTGAAGACATACGACAGAAATGTGTGGATTTTTCAGAAAATACTAACGCAGCCTTTTAAAGAGGTAATGGCAGAAATTGGCACAGAAGAGAGCAGGCCAGCAGTTAGTGATGACAATATTGTTTTTCACGATCCTGGCGATCGACCTCCTACGCTCACTCGGAACCAAAAGTTATTTTTACTATCATTAGGTCCACACCGACCAATACTTTCTCATTATCCTGCAAATGAATTGATTACGTCAAATTAAAAACACAAATGTACTCCTATTTGGTTCAAACAATATGAACACCTGGAGTACAGTATAACCAAGGACGCGGTTTTTTTGTTTAGCCTGTTACTTATTTCCTTCTGGACCCGATAGATCAATAGCAGATCCAACGTGGACCACATCTGGTATGGGCCAATGGCACAAAATTAAGAGTCGTGGGAAAGACAAACTTGAATTGCACTTTTCTTCTGATGCACATAAGGCCGCTGTGGCAGATTACTGCCATTTCATTAAAGAAGATTCCCACGTCGATTCAATGTTCACAAAAGCAGCACAAAAAGAAGACTTCAGGAAAGAGCATTTGCGTCATTTCAATAAAGATGCAATTAAAATTTTATTCCATGTTACTTGCACTTTATCTAAACAAGGATTGGCTTTTCGCGGTCATGGTGATGAAAAAGAAGGAAATTTTCAACAGATACTTGAATTAATTTCACGTCATAATCCTGCCTTGAAAACGTGGTTGCATGAAGCTCATTTCCAACCATATTTATCTTCTTAATCCCAAAATGAATTACTGGCAACAAGAAGTGAATGATGCACAAATGTTCGCAGTAATGGCAGACACTACTCCTGATGTATCTAATGACGATTATTGTACGTTATATTGATGATACAGGTAGAGTTTTGGAACGAATCATCGACATGATTGCAGTAACTGACAAAACAGGAGCTGGCCTAGCATCTAACATACTGCAATGTTTGCATGAACATGAAATATTGACAGATAATTTAATTTTCTAATCCTACGATTATGCGAGTTCAACGAAGTACGTCCAGAAAGTAAGTTCCGTTTGGTAATAACATTAAATTGTGTACAGATACAGAAAAATTATTTATTGCACAAAATTCTACAACCCTTCAACTACTTTCCCACATAAATGCCGAAATGTTGCAGGCATTTGTTGTAGCGTGGCACGAGATTTTGTACCTTCTTCATTGATGTGTGCTGCCTGTGTCTTCAACTAGTTCTACGTTCCACTGCAACGCAGTTCCACATATGCGCGCGGTAGACACTCAGTATCAAGGAGAAGAAACGTGCGCCATTTGGAGAGCGCTGTCAGCCACGTACGCGTTGTTGTGCATGTTTACTCGTACAATGTCGGTGTTGATTGAAAATCCCGCCGCTTGTGAAATCAGATGTGTGATTCGTTTTCTGAATGCTAGGAAAGTGACACCAATTGAAATTTATCGGCAAATTTGCGAATTGTATGGACAAAATGCGATGAGTGATTCAATGCTGAGAACATGGGTCCGACAGTTCAATGAAGGACGTAGTGAAGTGCACGATGAAGAACGAAGTGGGCGTCCATCTTTGTTTACAGAAGAACTGGTTCACGCGATTGATGACGAGATCCGGGAAACCCGCAGGTTTACAATTAGTGCTCTCGCTATGGAATTTCCCCAAATCTCCGGATCACTAATTCATGAAATTCTTACCGAAAAAATGAACTTTCCTAAACTTTGCCGATGTTGGGTACCAAAGATTCTTACGGAGCAACACAAAACAAAACGGATGGGTAGTGTACTTCAGTTTTTGACCCGTTACAATGAAGGCGGCGAAGAATTTCTGATACAGATAGTCACAGGAGATGAAACTTGGGTTTCTTACGACACCCCTGAAAGTAAGCGGCAATCAATGGAATGGAGGCACACTTCATCCCCAGCAAAGGTTAAGCCGAAACAAATCTTGACACATCGGAAAATGATGTGCAAAGTGTTCTGGGACTGGAAAGGCATCTTACTCATTGATTTCTTACCGCGTGGTCAAACAATCAACGCAGATGCTGCGAGACACTTAGGAAATTGCGACGCGCAATACAGAATAAGCTCCGAGGATTGCTGTCCAAAGGTGTTGTTTTTCTTCACGACAACGCACGACCACACACTGCAAATGTGACGAAAAACCTCCTACAGGGATTTGGCTGGGACATGTTTGACCAGCCTCCGTACAGCCCTGACTTCGCTCCTAGCGACTTTCATCTGTTCACACATCTCAAGGCTTTCCTTGGCGGTCAACACTTCAACAATGACGACGAGCTGAAAGAAGATGTTTCCAACTGGTTGAAGAAGGTATCCAAAAACTTGTGCCACGCTATGACAAATGCCTGCAAAAGTTCGGCAGTTATGTGGAAAAGTAGTTTAAGAGGTGTAGAATGTTGTGCAATAAATATTTTTTCTGTATCTGTACACAATTTAATTTTATTACCAAACGGAGCTTACTTTCTTGACGTGCCTCGTATGTCCGGAGAAAAGCAAGGAGTTCAGAAGAAACTGTCTGAACATACCTTGTCAGGCTCATCGCCTAAACACTTTTGTGGAACATACCTGTAATGCCAGAATCATCGTTACTAATATGTTTCATACCCTACAATCATTGTATACATTTTTTTCTAGTAGCATCAAACGATTTTCCTGTTTGAAAGAAGAAATTTCAATGATAGAAAATTCGTTACAGTTGGCCAACTTATCAAAAACTCGATGGACCGCCCAAGTGCAAGCATTAAAAGCAGTTTGGACTTCTTTGAAGGTATTGTGGAAGTGCTGTAAAAAGTTTTGGAAGGTGACTCGAATTTTGATAATAAGACGAAATCACAAGCACTGAGCATAAAGAAGTGTATGCTCAGTTTCGATTTCATTGTATTCCTGATGTTCATGAGAAATGTTATGTTCAAGGCTCAAGTTTTGACAGAAATTGTAGAATCTCCTGATCCAAATATAGTTGATGCTGCTATTGTGATACAAAGTACTCTTCAGTCCCTTGAATCTATGCTTTCAAATGAGAACGAAATGAACGATCTAATAGAAGCAGCATAAATTTTCTCTTCAAAAATGAACGTGGATGATGAAAACGATTTTGTGAAACATCATCGAAGACGAATTCTTCCCCAAAAAAAGTCGGTGGAAATCCTCAAAACGGAGCAATTTTATCGCAAAGAATTCAAAGAAGTTCTGAATCCAGAAGACGCGTGATAACCTTTCTGTATTAATCGACTTGATTAAACCACTTTTTGAAATGTTCAAAACACCATTCAACCGATAATCTTGTACCATACAACGAATTCAGAACGTTTTGAAATTAATTCCCTGCTGCCCATTTACAGATAGTTTAGCTGTGAAAGTCGATTTGGAAATTTTCTCCGACCAGTGGCGGATCCAGAGGGGGGCACCAGGGGCAAATGCCCCCCCCCCCCCAAAAAAAAATGACATTGCCGATAAAAAATATTGTTTCTGCAAACTGCACGGCAAGTAAAATCATTGCTGTATTGCCTGCATTCATGAATGTGGTCAATGTTTGATATCATATAGTATGTAATGGCAACACTGTTAATATAATCGCTACATCGACAGTTTTGCAAGTGCAGAGAGATCTTTCAGCAGCCTGCAACTTGTCAAATCATGGCTACGAACGCGAATGACAGAGGAAAGGCTGAATGGCTTGTGTCTGCTATTTGTTCACCGTGATATAAATGTTGACTTTGAAAAGTTCTAGAACGTTTCTCTAAAGGGGGTAAGCGAAGGATCGCCCTGGATCTTATTTTGTAATAGGCATGTATTTTGCCTGGGATAGTCACCAAATAGAATCGAATCAGTATTCAATACAATTGTTTTTTAGCCTATTTTCATTTATGAAAAAAAAAGGCTGATGAGATCACCATTTGTCCGTGTGCCTGTCTGTGTGTGCGTGTGTGATGGTGTGTGTCCCCCTAATAACTTCTAAACGGCTGGAGAGATTTCCGTGAAACTCTGTAAGTTAATAGCACTATTCCGGGCGACCCCGACCGTGCCCTTCAAATTTTGTTACGTTCCACCAATCCAACATGGCGGCTGTGCGAAATATTTCACCAGCATTCAATATCTCCGAAACTGTTACCGATATCACCCTGGAATATTTTACGGTGATAAAGGGAATTACTAGAACCGATGTGACTTTTGAAAACCTGGTAGCTACAAAACCAACATAGCGGGCAAGCGAATTTGCGACTTTTAAATAGAGGTTTCTCGCGATTTAACCAACCAAATGCAATAAAACGTGGTACAGTGTATGTTTATTCACATTATAATGCACCGACATCTAACTCCGTTCAATTGTTTACATAACCTCAAGATGGCGGCTGTGCGAAATATTTCACCGGCATTCTATATCTCAGAAACTATCACCGGTATCACCTGAAATGTTGTACGGAGGTAAAGGGCACTACTACAAGTTCATCTATAAGACTTTCAATTCCGGTCAACTACAAAACGAAATATGGTGGCGAAGCGAAGTTAAAAATTTTAAATATACCTTTCTCGCGATTTAATGATCCAAACGCAATGAAACTTGGTACAGGAAATGCTTATACACATTGTAATGCACTGGTATCTAATTTAGTTCAATTGTTTACATAACCTCAAGATGGCGGCTTCGCTAATTTTAAAATTAAGTTTATATTTCTTGTGTCGTAATCATGCGATCATAGAGAAAGTTTGAATAATGAACCTAAGCAATAAATTTCCTTTAATGGTACATGACTCTATGACCTATACATATAACAATCCAACATGGCGACCATCCGAAATATTTAGATGGTTCTGAATATCTACGAACCTATTACAGCAATCAAACTGAATCTTTTAATGTTCATAGGGCTTATGAACATGAGTTCACCTATAGGACTTTCAATTACCTGGTGTTCACAAATCCAACATGGCGGTGACGCGAAGTACAAATATTCACATGGTCGTTTCTCGCAATTTAACCATCCGAGTGCATTGACACTTCGTACAGTAAATCTTTATACAAATGTTAATCCACCGGCATTTAAATGTTTTCAATTGTTTCCATAACTACAAGATGGTAGCTGTGCGAAATTTTAAAATCTTGTTTTTACTTCTTGTGTCCTAATTATGCGATTGAAGTTTGAATACTACACGTACACAATAATCTTCATGTAACAGTACATAACTAAGACCTACATATATAAAAATCCAACAAGGCGACCATTCGAAATACTTAGTCGGTTCTCATTATCTACGAATCTATTACAGCAATAAAACTAAAATTTTGTATGTTGATAGTGGCAATTATCATAAGTAGGATATATGAAAATAGGCTGAATAGTTCTTCAAGGAACTACTTGTCGTATTTATATTTATGTCACTAGTAGTGACTCAGTGACTGACAATGTTGGTACTATGTACATATCTTGTAACATTTGCGTAGTATGGTAGACTTTTATAATGTCTTCAGATAGTCACTATGATTGCAAATGTTTTAATACATATTAGACAGTGTAATTTGCATTAAAATGTGGAAATGTACATATTCTGTAGAATTAAAAAGTCTTTTTTTTAACATTGTGGTGTTTGAAGCCATATTTTCAGTGTTGCCTTAGTAAACAAGAGTTTAGTGCTTTTCAGTCGGTCAACACGAATGTACCCAAAAGAGATGGGTTATGCCCTAATCCTGAAATAAATTACATGAGATTAATAAAACACTAGGATGACCAGTTTCGATCGTCAAGCGATCATCATCAGATCCATTACACTTAGGCTACAAAATCTATGTTTGAAATACAGGTGAAAATATTTACAATATGTACAATTATTTAGTTGCAGTATTGGTACTGCAACTGTCAGTGTATGCTAAATGCAGTATATATGTTAGGTGGAATGCTAAATGGTGATAGCTATCCGGAGATTGTACTTTAGAGAGATTATATGGTTGTAAACTATGGTTAAACTATAAAATTTTTGGCTAACTACATATCTGATTGTCTTCCGTATTACAGCTACTCGCAGTTTTCGTGCTCACTGGAACTCGCTGTGCGGTCGACTGCGGTGGTTATCTTAACGACTGGTTTTTCCCCTGCCTCCTCCCCCCTGTCCCTACGTGCTGTGGGGAGTGATAGCGATGTGTTTATGTGAGGTGTTGCCAACCTAGATAAGATGTATGTTATTGAATGAGGTGGGTCCACAACTATTAAAGACCGTGGATTGGCCCTCGCCACGCGTGGAGCATAACCCATTCGAATTAAGCGTTGACGGTCTTATGAGGACGTCCCGGCACCTTTAATACTGCCGCGAATATGGGCCTTGGTTTATTGCAGGTTTCTCACCCAAAACGTGTTTCAATTCGACAATAAAATATACACACAGAGAGAAGGTCTAGCAATGGGATCGCCACTAAGTGGGTTAATCGCTGTCATCTTCATCAATGCACTAGAAAATGCGTTCTTAGAAAAGACTTCAACAAAGGGAATAGTAATATGGAAAAGATACGTAGATGATGTAATTTGCATCTACGATACTGAACTAACAAGCGAAGAAACAATTCTCCAATCCATTAATAGCCTTCACCACTCTATCAAATTCACTAAGGAATCCGAAATAGACCGTAAAATAAATTATCTCGATATAACTATTGAACGTAAAGACAACGACCTTTCATATTCCATATTCCGGAATGCAACACAAACCTCGCATGCAATCGACAATCAGTCTAATCACCCCAGTACGCACAAACTAGCGGGTTTCAATTCAATGGTGCACAGAGCTTTAAACATACCCATGTCAAAAGACAACTATAATAAGGAAATAAGAACTATTATGCAAATAGCAAAGGAAAACAACTTCTCGCCAAGCAAGATCAATCAAATTATAGCCAAACATAAAAATAAAGATAAAACGATTCCCAAACCGGACAGTAATGAGAAAAAATTTGCGCGTTTCAACTATGTGAATGCGAATACATATAAAATCACTAACCTATTCAAAAAGCAAGGCATAAATATAGCTTTCACGACGAAAAACACAACCGCTAGGCACCTCCTAAATAGTAATCTAAATAAACGTGACCCGTATTCAAGGTCAGGGGTATATTCTATAACGTGCCAAGACACCGATTGTCAAGCTAATTACATTGGACAGAGTGGAAGGCGAGTAGACACACGTTATAATGAACATAGGAATGCGATAAGATACGGAACACATTCAGCCGTGTGCGAACATATGTGTGACGCAGGGCACAGCTTTACCAACATAGAGTCGGACCATAAAATAATCCATCACGAATCGAAAGGCAGAGCTCTTGACATAAAGGAAGCAATCGAGATACACCTAGCCAAACGAAACAATCCCAACAATCTAAATGAACACACGTTCATGGAGAGCTCACCCCTCTTCACGCTACTAAAAAACACACCCTGTCGGAAACAAAACACAATTTAGCGACACAGCCAAGCTAGATAAAAAAGGGGGGAAATTAGTTTTTTTTAAATAGGTAAATGTTATCTGGATCGGGTGTAGGATGTACTTTGCTTCTGCAATAAACCAAGGCCCATATTCGCGGCAGTATTAAAGGTGCCGGGACGTCCTCATAAGACCGTCAACGCTTAGTTCGAATGGGTTATGCTCCACGCGTGGCGAGGGCCAATCCACGGTCTTTATTAGTTGTGGACCCACCTCATTCAATAACATACTTCTTATCTAGGTTGGCAACACCTCACATAAACACATCGCTATCACTCCCCACAGCACGTAGGGACAGGGGGGAGGAGGCAGGGGAAAAACCAGTCGTTAAGATAACCACCGCAGTCGACCGCACAGCGAGTTCCAGTGAGCACGAAAACTGCGAGTAGCTGTAATACGGAAGACAATCAGATATGTAGTTAGCCAAAAATTTTATAGTTTAACCATAGTTTACAACCATATAATCTCTCTAAAGTACAATCTCCGGATAGCTATCACCATTTAGCATTTCACCTAACATATATACTGCATTTAGCATACACTGACAGTTGCAGTACCAATACTGCAACTAAATAATTGTACATATTGTAAATATTTTCACCTGTATTTCAAACATAGATTTTGTAGCCTAAGTGTAATGGATCTGATGATGATCGCTTGACGATCGAAACTGGTCATCCTAGTGTTTTATTAATCTCATGTAATTTATTTCAGGATTAGGGCATAACCCATCTCTTTTGGGTACATTCGTGTTGACCGACTGAAAAGCACTAAACTCTTGTCTTCTTTTTTTTAATATAATGACAATGACTTTTGTTATTGAAACTGAAACCAATAAACCATTTTAATATAATAACTTTCTTGTAGAATTATAAAATCTGG
The DNA here is from genome assembly GCA_946902985.2 of Meconema thalassinum. NCBI lineage: Eukaryota > Metazoa > Arthropoda > Insecta > Orthoptera > Tettigoniidae > Meconema > Meconema thalassinum. The sequence continues at coordinate 52,597,206 of OX336388.2, read as the reverse complement.
TGGTTGAATGTAGTGTGTGTAGATTAAATACAAATTTAGTAATTTAATACATATTTTCTCTAGCTACTCTGAAATCCAAGAGTGCTCCCTCCGAGGTGAACCTCTGGATCCGCCACTGTCTCCGACCAATGTGAAAACGCGCAAATCATGAATCATACCTTGCGAATTGGTGAAATTTTCAAAAAAGCGTTGCCTGCAGCAAATTATATTTGTCGAATTGCAATGACAGCTCCTGTATCAGTAGCTAGTAATGAACGTAGTTTTAGTAAGTTGAAATATGTAAAATATTTCAAACGAAGTGCAATGAACAATGATAGGTTAGCGAACCTCATGGTTTTGTATTGTGAAAAAGATTTATCAGCTAAAATAAACTTGGATGTTCTTGTTAAAAGGTGGTCGATAGTCAAGAAGAGGCGAATTAATATTTAGCAATTATGTATAGGTACCTAATAGCCGTGTTTTTTTAAATTGTTGCTTCTGTGTTCTTTTCTTTTTCGAAGTTGGTATTATACCTTCGTTTCGTTTCTATGTTTTTGGAAAATAAAGAAATAAATGACGTATTTGCTACCGTTACCATGTCTGCTGATTAATTTATCAAATGAAGTTATGAATCGAATGCATGCCTGAGTTTGGAAAACATTATTAGTCGGCAAAAAGAGATTCCAAAATAACGGAGTCGGCAAATGTTTGGCATCCCCCTCCCCAAAAAAAAAAATTATACCCCATTTTCACCCCTGAATGTCCTGCATTGGGGAATTTCCAGTTGGTAACGCTAGTTAACCGAATCCAACGAGACAATTATGTGAGTTTTGTTGTAAAGTGGTCGCATTGTAACACGAGAGGCAGGGAATTAAGCTAATATCTTGGACTCTCGGTACCTTAATACTGGAATGCCGACTGTGTAGGAGTAAAGTGCGGTTCTTGGTGCGACTGGTTACGCCTGGTCCTTCATAGACAGCGGAAAGTGTGTTTTTCTCACGATATTTTAGTCTAAAGTTAAACTCTAAATAATTCTAAGAACATTACATGTACCGTAATATTGTAAAACTGTAGTACTGTCAATAAGGAACACTGTTCGGCAATATCACACTCAGGTAAAGTAATAATAGGACCTACGTGTATTCCTCATGTACTATTTAGGCCTATTATATCAACAATTGATGTAAGATGTATCCACAAACGCAGAATACATAATTACAAATCTTTATTTGAAATTTAAAATGATCGTGAACCTAGTGTTAAGGATGTAACGTGCGCTGCAGATCAAAGTTGTTAATCCGCGCAGATATCTCACTCATTAATTCTGTACTCTCGCTGCGTGAAAGTTGTTGGTTCAATCCTCGGCTCGTGTTGTGTACGGTCACAATATAATTATATGATATCTATGCTCAGTATAGTGCAATTTGTTAGCTTTGCTTTGACAATTCGTATCAAAGTGACTGGGGGTTGAAAGTCTGTACATTATGCTGAGTAATGTAGATATAGTAGGCCTACTGCGCTTCAGCAATTGCACTGTCTCTCTGAATCCCCAGTCCTATTTAGACAATCTAGCACTGATAAACACAAAAACACCTCCTGGGCGTTTATAATTTGTGATGATACAAACATTTCATGTGGAAGGTTCTTACCAAAATAAGGCTATTCATTACATATTAGTACCAAATAGTTAGGCCCCTTGAAGCAGCAATCAACACCACCACCTCTTTATTGGTTACTAAGAAGGAAACGCTTCTGGAATGTTCCGGAGGGTAAACATTTACAGGGATACCAATTCTTCATCCTCAAAGCCCTGACGTAGATAAAAATTCCAATTTATGTACGGTTGCATACATTTAAAGAATATAGAGCAAAACACAAGAAAAATTCTCGGAAGGCTATTGGAATATACCATTTAACTTTTGTGTGTGTAAATGACATATATCCTTTACTTCTTACAGTGTATCCTGATAGTTAAAGTATATTACTTAATTATCGTATGTTTTAGATTCCTCAACATTATGGAGGGCCAACCATCTATCAAATGTGAACCAGAAGAATTCCCTGAGATTGTAAGTTGTATTTTAGTTCCGTATATTGTGTACCATTACTGATGGGCATGACAAATCTTTGTGTACTGTAATTAATAGGAATTATGTCATGTACTTAATACTACCAAATAGTGATGATTATAATTCTTGTTTTGAGGTGTCTAACATCCAGGTTATCGGCCCCCTACCAAATAGTAATCTGAATCTGTAATGTTTGCTTTTAATTTTCCTAATAATAATATTAACACCTCCGTTCTTCAGTCCATGATTTATTGGTCCTTGCATTAATTTTCTCAGCAAAATGGTGGTTGTTAATTACTGTTTTAAACTGGGGTCGATCTTACATGATTTCTTCTGTGTTTCCGATTTCTTGAAGTTAATTTTCTATTTCACTAAGCCACTGGTTCTTGACTTTCATTGATAGAGCAAGGTTGAGAATATTTTGGTGATCCTGCGATTGTTCTTTCTGAGAATGTTACCGTAGAACTTAAAATGCCTTTTCCTGAAAGTGTCAGTGATCTTTTCAGAATGCTGATAAATTTCCCAAATAAATTTCTCCCAGATTCCTTCTGAGCAGACTGGACCAAGGATTTACCAAAATATTTTACTTTCTTGTTTCTCTATGCCCTTACTAAGAGATCTACGGTACCTTCAATTATCAATGTTCCTGAGGTTTGATTACTGTGCTATAATGTCTTAGATATTGATTTTTTAATTACATCTATAGATATAGGCCTTCTGGAATGTTGAGATTCTCTCTTTGTTTGCGTCACGATTCAATTGTGAAGTAAAGTACTATCCCGTCATTTGCCTGGAGGGAGTGTGGATAACGCACGGAAAAATCACTCAGGATGGGTACTGTCAGCGGGATTCAAACTGAATTGCTTCAGCTGCCATCAAGGACGCGGTGTACGGTTTAATGAGCACGGCTATGCCGTGGGGTTTGAATTTATTTACATGATTATATTATTTTTTGCCGAATTTAGTCTTCAGATGATTCCTGTCTAGATGACGAGCGGATTCGTCTATGCATTTGGTGTCCGGTCTTAGCTGCAATTTAGTGAAGTCTTTCAAGGACCTGAACTGCCTCTTGTCTATTGTTGGAATGAATAGCTTGATCATCTGCGAATGCCAAACACTGCAGATGAATTTTATTTTTGAATCGTCGACCAATAGTTATGTCTTTTGTCCCCCGTCCTGGGCTGTTATTCAAAGACACTATTGAACATTTTTGGAGATAGCCCATCTCCTTGTCGAAGTCTTTGCTAATATCATTACGATCAGAATGTTCACTTAAATTTAACTATTGAAGTTATGGCTGTCAGTGTCTGTCGGATTATTGCTCTTGTTTTCCTGTCAACTTTGAAATCTTCTAGAATATTGAATAGTGTGTGTAGGTCTACTGAATCGTCCGCTTTCCTGAAGTCTCCAAAGTGAGCATTGTTTGCCTGGCTTATGAATTTGCAAGATAATTTTGAGATTGTGAATTAATTCTGTACAGGACCTGCCATTTATGAATCATGCCTGTTATTCGCCAATTAGTTGATAAGTTTGGATTTCAAGTCTCGTGAATAATGTTTTAGAGAGAATTTTGTACGCGAGTGATAGTGAGGATATTTCTCCATAGCTATTAATGTATGTTCCTTCCCTTTTTTTAAATTAGTGGGCTAACTAGATTGCAATTCCTGTCTTCAGAAATTTTTTCCATATATCTACAAGAGTTACTTGACATTTTTAGTTTGGCTTTCACCTCTTAATTTCAATATTTCAGTTTTCTTTTGAGGTTTGTTATTTTTAAGTTTAGTTTACGGTTACTTGCTTCATTTCTTATAATGAAGGAAGTTCTGAATCTGGATTAGGAATCCGTTTCTCAAGTCAGATTTGTTCTTCAGGAGGATCGTGGGTTCAATGGTCATGGAAGTAATCTGTGACAAGTTTGCAGTTTTCCTTTTTATTTCAGGGCCTCATCCGGATGTTGTAAGTTATAAACTAGGTGCTTGGTAGTGTGATGGTTGGTCAGCAAATGTTCTGTAACAGTTCCTTGTACTGTTTTTTTTATGTAATGTGTGTTTTTCAGATCTGATGATTCTCGAGTCTTCTTTCTGGTCTTTGAAGAATTTACGCCGATTTTGTTTCGATTTCATTGGAACTGTACCATTGAAAGGTTTGAATTAGAAGGTCTATGGCCTTATCGCTGGTCTTGTTCAACCATCAGTCTTAACGTTTTCGAGGAAGAACCCCAATAATACGGGAAACTCCCAATAGTGCATCTTCTAATGCCATCCAAATGACAGGATTTTGGTTCGTGATATGCAAGGAGTTTGTTTGAATTTGGTTTTAAGACATTCCAGATCAATTCGAGGATATTTTGAATGTTCTTACTTTGGGTCTGTCAGGTTGAAACTTAACTTTAATTAAAGATAAATGATGATCAGAGAAAATAATTCCTTTTTATACTTCAAATTCATAATAATGAATATTATTATTATTATTAATATTATTATTAATTGTTCTTCAGGAGGATAAAAGGTCATGGAAGTAATCTGTGAGAAGTATTATTTCTTGGGCCACTTCCGCATGTTTATGACTTAACTAAATGCTTGGTAATGTGATTGTTCATCAGCAAATGTTTTGTAACTTGCTATTATTATTATTATTATTATTATTATTACTATTATCATTAGCTCTTATTCTTCAACTTTTACATATAGTCATTCTTGTTTATTACTTCCCAGGATTTGAATGAGCAGCCACGGTCTGATAGGCCGGTGGGGATGAAAATTGAAGAACCTGGTGATGCTTTTGAAGATGCAAGATTCATAACTCAGAGTGCATTTGTAAAAGAAGAACTTGATTGCCAGGTGATTGTGTACTTTATTTCCTACTTTGGGTAATTCTCAAATGTTTTCAAAGTTATGTAGTTCTAAAAATTTCATAAAAACTTCGTCACACATATTTCCAAAGTTTCTCTCTACAATATCTGGCAAATACACATCAAGCTAACTTATTCAATATACACATCTTTTCAATTCTATGCTGGTTTTCAAGTCATTTTTACATGCTTTATTAACAAGGTTATTGTAACAGATTTGGTTTTTTGAAATTTTACTCTGTGAACTTTTGGTACTGTACTGCACAGTTCCTTATCCTATTCCACGCTGAAGAAGGTCACAGTGATCTAAATATTGACTTTAGGTAATACAATAGTTTATTATAATTAATACGTCGTAAGGAATGGGGATATCCTGCTCATGCAGTCTATGTTATTAATATTGCGCATTGAGTGAGATCGCTCCCTTGGGCTGTTTATTTATTATTTTAAAGTGGTTATTTATTGTCCTTTTTGAAACAACCTTGAATAATTATGGCAAAACTACGAATAATCCTTGGCATATTAGTAAGTGTGTGCTAGTGAAACTCGGAGACTGTGTATTGAGGTTTTGAATTGTATTTAACATAATGACCACTCGATCACATGATTTGCGACTGTAGGTTATCATATCATCATTTAATGTTGACGGTTACTGATTTTTGGAAATCGTTCTTGAGAAAGGTTCAGAAATGCAAGTATGTTTTTACATATTCAAGCTCGTGTTTATTTTCATCTTGAATCAAACACCTATTCAATTTTCTTAAAATGACAGACAAATGTATCAATTTTATTGGTGAATTTATAACACTGAAGCTACATGAAAGTATTGGATTCTGTGTTCTGAAAGCATTCAAAACATTCAAAACCTTGAACGTATAAATCAGAAAAATATAAATTATTTTAAAGTCAGCTAATGAGCACTTAACACAGTGAAATTTCAGCTACAGGGTTGCTATTCTAACCTTATCAAATTTCTTAAATGTATTCATTGCGTTGAGAACTAATCCGTGATATATAGAACTAGATGAATGTCTATCGTGCTTACGTGTGTACAAAATATATTTCTTATGCCTCGTGAGGTATTTTATTAACAAATTGTTGTTTTGCTGTAGGGAACACATATCATGGAAGTTACCATCCATGAGAAAGTGACTGCAGAGATAGTCCCATTAGTCAAGATGGAAACACCATCTTCATCGAGAGTTGTAAGTGCCTAATTATCTTGAGAGTATCTATTTTGGCTGTTAAGTCATGTTATATGCTTAATGATATCTGATGTTCCTCCAGCAAGTGTGACTGATATTTGCAAAGGTTTGTGGGGATCATTTGCACTGATCAAAGATTTCGGAATTAATACGAAACCTGAATATAATTGTAGTAATTTCTGGGGCCTTCTTTGGATTTATAATATCTGGTGTTTGGTTGTTGCAAATCATCAAATTCCATGCATGATTTGGTTCTCCAATTTTGTATAGACATTTTGTAGATGATCATAATATTTAATAGATTCTTTATATAATCTAATCTCGCTTCAAATTCCGCGACACAGAAATAGTTTCTAAAACTTCAGGCTACCTTGCCACAATACAGTGGTACATTTATTAATTTCTGCCTAACTTCTATACGAAAATGGAGTACCAACATATGAATGCAATCTTGAGGCTACTATTAAATAATGTTGAAATTCTTAGGAAGACAGCCTTTCTCAGATGATCCAGGCCATTTTCTGTCCTTTAACTGGGCATGGTATGTCATGCAGTGAACCAATTACACAGAACAATACCAATAACTTCACAAATGGAACATGGGAACAGTCTATCACAAATGACTAGGCTCCTATTCATGTTTCTTGTTTGTTCCTTCGGAGTGAAGTATCACGACTTGTGGTTGTTATTCCTCTTAAATATGGCTCATGGTCGCTAGATTAATGGTAAAACCTAAAACTAGACGGTTTAAAAACAAGTATTCCATGAAGTTGGTTTCGTATTTGAAACTGATGTGAGTGAAATGGCCACAGAGCCTTGTGTTATGGTACTGACCCAGTTATCGGTAGATTGCTTCCTTATCCTCATGCACTGCTGGTAATCTGATGCAAAGGCGGAAACATCAATCTTGTTGCCTATATCCTGGGGTCAATGATGTGCTGTATTGCTTGTAGGGCCTCTTCGTACTGCACATGAGCTAAGATACATGAATATATATAACTTTCGTGTAATATAATAAGTATGAAAGAATGTGCCTAAAGCCATATTGTGCATCTTGATAGAGCCAGCTTTCATCAAACGTTTGATCTTAATGGAGTGGACTATCTTCGAGGTTTGGTTGACTATTCTAGCAATTGTTAGGTAGCTCTTCTGATATCTATTTACTTTATTCTAATATCCATTCTGGATTTCTGAACATGTAACGTGTGAAGAACTTTACCCTCTAGAAGTATGTAACGTGTGAATTTGTTGTAGTTGTGAGTGAAATATCAATTGTGTGATAATATGGAGCTATTACAGAAGGGCTCTGTTAAATTGAATTTGGTGGGCTGTTCTCAGCTAAGACATTAGTAGGTCAAGAGGCAATACACCAATAAGATGGGCAGACACCTGTTTTAGCCACATCCCAACAGGCTGGTGAATGATACAATAGTGTGTATAACAGACACTTCAATAGGTCTGTTTACAACATTTACGTTAAAGTTTGTGGATGTAAAATTAAGGCATGCATAAAACATCTTGGGAATCTGTAAATATGATGCAAAAACCACAGCAATAACAAGAAAGCTTGGTTTGTGGACATCATGGGAGATGGAGCAGATGACCTCCCTGTTCCGCTCTTAAAAGCAACACCCAACATCAGTGTAGATGAAACTACAGACGTTACTAAACATTCACAGCTAGTTGTTACCTTCCATTGTGAAACTACAGACGTTACTAAACAGTCACAGCTAGTTGTTACCTTCCATTATGAAACTACAGACGTTACTAAACAGTCACAGCCAGTTGTTACCTTCCATTATGAAACTACAGATGTTACTAAACAGTCACAGCTAGTTGTTACTTTCCATTATGAAACTACAGACGTTACTAAACTGTCACAGCTAGTTGGTACCTTCTATTATGAAACTACAGACGTTACTAAACAGTCACAGCTAGTTGTTACCTTCCATTATGAAACTACAGATGTTACTAAACAGTTTCAGCTAGTTGTTACTTCCATTATGAAACTACAGACGTTACTAAACTGTCACAGCTAGTTGGTACCTTCTATTATGAAACTTCAGACGTTACTAAACAGTCACAGCTAGTTGTTACCTTCCATTATGAAACAACAGACGTTACTAAACTGTCACAGCTAGTTTTTACCTTCCATTATGAAACTACAGACATTACTTAACAGTCACAGCTAGTTGTTACCTTCCATTATGAAACTACAGACGTTACTAAACAGTCACAGCTAGTTGTTACCTTCCATTGTGAACCTACAGACGTTACTAAACAGTCACAGCTAGTTGTTCCCTTCCATTATGAAAGAATTAGGGGAATTAACCATCCAGGAGGTCAGGATACCTGCATATCTCTTGAAGAATCTCCTGAAATGAATTACGTGTGATTATGATATTTATGTTGTTACGGACTGTTGAAGAAGAAGGAAACTTATTAGACCGAGACCTGGTGTTTGTAAAAAAATATTTATATTCATATTCCATACTTTTCATACAGTGACTAACAACCCTGATAAGATGTCAAGCATTATAAGTTGATTAAATTTCTCCCTACCTTGAGTATTCTTGAGATCAATATTGCTTTAGGAACTCAATACAGTAAAACACACAACACACTATGTAATATTTCTTTACACAACATTCATCAACTTTGCTTGATTATTATGACAGATATTAACGTTATATATTAACCGTGAGTTACTGCACCAAAACCACTAAGTCTCCACACACACACTCAATGCTAGAGGCAATCTGCTAGGCCAACACTTGGCATATGTGTAGGAACTGAAATGAATTCTGATTTGAACTTTACAAACTTTTCTGTCTTTGCCATGTAACCGTTGACATAAGAAAACTCTATGATTGCGAAGTTGAATTAACTTCAGTATGTTATTTATTCCTTGATTTCTTCAGTGCAAATTTACAAGTCAAGTGTAACACATAATTCTACCTATGCAAAGGGAAACATATTTGTGAAACAAGTCATATGGACCATGTTAGGGATATTAAGAGTGCAGACTCCTATTCCGGACATCGTTCCACGTATCGGATGATAAATTACATCTTCAGATCTGGAAGAGTTTAGCACCTTCATGCGTCCTTACAAGACATGACATCTCCTTATCACCTATTAGCATTTTGGGATTAGGAGTTTTATTTTCACTACTGTATTGATGGCGAGCAGAAGTGCTTATCTGTTAGCTTATGTATAGTACAGAGAGTACGAGCCGTTTTGATTTAAGTATGAAGAACTGAGATATCTAATCCACCTGGGACTTGAACCTGGGACCATCGACAATGTACAATGTTGTTCTGATCACTGAGCTAATGGGGGATGCGCCTTAATAATATTATGTGATGCTAACATATGTATGCATTCAGTACCCACTGTGGACTTAAGGTCAGAATAAACAAATTGCATTAGGATTTCTGTATTCCCCTCAGAGATCCACTCATGGGGGCTAAGCAGTTGCCTTCCAGGCACATGCTAGGATTGTTTTAACTTATGACCGTAATTACCTCCATCCGAATCCTGAGCATTGCTATAACATGAACTTTGTCTTTTGTGTATACTTATTACATAATTGAAGATATGAGATAAAAGTAAGAATCATACGAAGAAAGTAATTGTTAATACTTAAGTCCACTTATTTTAACTTATGGTACGTTTTGTAGAGATCCTCCTTCTTACCACATTTCTTGTAGTTGTTTCTCTTCTATCGTTTAATATCCCTTTTGTCCAGCCTATAAGAGTTGTTAATGGGGATTGGTATTATTGAAATATGAATAGGAGTCGGTAGAAAGCGACCATGGTCTGTTAAGTGTTCCCGTCCTAACGTTGAACTGGAGATGAAAATGGGGAACCATGAACTACCATTTCAAGGATTATTTTGGTAGGTATCTTGCCCAGTCATCTTCTGACAGTAATCACATGGCCTGGCACATTTATGTTCTGTAATGGTTGAAATTAGCTCAGCCTTTTTTCTGTTCTAAGGCAGGAACTATAAAGGGTGGATTCAATACATAAGTTTCAAACTTGCATTCATAAATTTCTGTATGTCAATTAATACCAAAGATGCCTGGAATCCCTTATTGAAAGCATTCTAAATGACGTGTGACTATATATTAATAAGTTACTCCAATTTCTTCCCCGGCTTGTACTGCACCCGTTCATCCGAGGTATGCGATGACCCTTCTGCCATTACATCGCATACCTGGCATCTCAGGCCAGAATGGAGTTAAATGAACATGAAATAAAATAAGGAATGTGTCGGAAATTCAGTTGAAGTATCACAAAAGCGGAGGGTAACACGAGATAAAGTATCTCTAGGGTCGTTTCGATGCTTAAATTTAGTCTTAATAGCAAATAGAAATGGGCGCCATCAACTGAATCCCTAACAAACCACATCCTTTCTGGTTAAGCCTTAATCGTGGCAAAGGAAAGGATTGGGAAAACAACATCATCATCAGATCACAACTGAGATAAAAACAAAATTTATTTGAACTTGAACGGTCAGACAGAAACAAACATAAACCTGCCTAAGAGTATGGTGGAATATAACAGTTATGATGTAATAGTCCTCACAAATCGAACCATCTCCGCACTATATAAAATATTTTCATCCACATGAAAAACAAAAACAACTAGAGTTCGCTTGAGTTCTCAGGGCCACAGTAGCACTATGTATTTTCGTCACTGACATTTCGTGATTCCTGAGACCTAACTTTTGTTAATGTAACATCAGGAATGTGGATGTAATGAAATGTTAATCTGTCTAGCACAAAAAATATCATAATAAAACTAATATTCAAATATTCAATCATTTATGGCTCAAATGGCATTGATCAATATGTTGGAAATCCCAACAATCACTCCTATAAATTAATAACAAATTTATACACAATATTTACATCACCTCTAACCACTAATTGGTTGTGAATCGAAAAATCTTCACTAATCATCTGTTATCATTATCATGTCAAAATAATTAAATGCTTCTCACATCAGCCATCATTCAGTTATTTGTTATACTCAAAGCAGAATTATTAATTCATTATTATCAGATCATTTAAATAATTATTATATTCATCAACCCATTAAATCATTTGTAAATCACCCACACACTTTTATTTCATCACCTCATTTAAATTAAATTATCTCAATCCATCCATTTAAATTATTTAATTCATCAATTTAAGTTGCAATTCATCAGCTTATTTAAATCATATAACTTATTTAAATTAATTTAAATTTATTTAAATTTATTTTATCAGCTCCTTTAATTAATTATCATTATTTAATTCATCTATTTATCAGCTGTTTAATCAACTATTTATTTATTTAATTTATCGGGTCAGATCATTAATATGTTTAAACTTCAGATAATAATTCGATAAATTATTATTATTATTATTAGAAAATCTTGGATTGTCACAAAAATATTTTTTTAAATTTCCTCAAAATGTTTAATATTGGTTATAGTACGTTGTCTTAAAAATCTACCAGTTCCAAGCTATACCTCATACTTAATTATCATGCCAAAATAATACGTTGCCTCTACAAAATCACGTTGGATCTCACCATCCAAAACTTCACTATTTAAATTCACTTTGTAAATATCACATTTGAACACCATTATTATTTCACATAACACAACAATTATTCAGCACACAGCCTGAATTTCAAAAATACGCTAGACTGGGTTCGACGACCTCATGTCTGCTCCAAAATTTTCATTGGCAATATTATAAACCTTCTCCTGGCAACCTCACAAACTCCGATCAAAAATACTTTAACTCAAAATGTAGCATGATCCACAAAAAATATAACTGGCTTCAGACGGTTAACGAATATAACCTACAAGAACTGTAATTAATATTGTTGTGTCCAGACAACTTTTTAAACAATAGGAGAATTATCATAGTAATCGTAATCCAATTCAAGATTTGGTTTAATTCAGAGTATCAAAAAGAACACCAATGTGTTATATTAACTCACATCAAAAATATCTGATCATTATCTGCCTGTAAATAAATTCTGATAATAAGATAACTCGTCTTACAAGACTCAATTACTTGAAATCCTTCTCAAAGGTATGAAATCACTCACAAAGGGTATCAAAAATATTGACTGTTAAATGAATATACTCTCAAAGGAGTACTGCAACAAACTATTGGATTGGCAAGACAAGAATTACAAAGTGTAACCTTGCTGAGATTTATTTTTAAATTATTTAACAAAGATCAACTAATATGTGACTGGTAGTTTATTGTTTAATCCTCTTACGATCATAATTACACTCGGATGATAATATGAGACCCTAAAGCGGCGGGTAAGGTGCATACCACCACACAGGTACGCTAGGTAACAGGCCCCGCCTCCGTAGACTCAGATGAAAAATCCCTAACACGACAGGTAAGGTGTGTACCACCACTCAGCTACGCAAGGTAACAGGCCCCGTCTCCGTAGACTGGTGAATGAGTGTACATGATTGGAATCAACAATATTCTACTTGTCACATAAAAGCAATATATATTCGCTTGAGCGAATAAAATTTAACATCACCAAACAATCCAATAAAAGAAAAAATCCCTGCTGATGAACTCCACATACTCGCTAGTATGCAATGAACTGACGAAAATGCAAACTATCCAATTGCAGATCACGAGTTTCGAAACACTCGCTAAAACTATTCATAATCAAAAGTACTATCACCACAGAAAAATATAAAGATCAAAATCCTGCTTAATAAAGTCAATCAATAGTGAAAACCTTGGATAAATGTGCCTACCATGTCATATGGTAACACCATATTTTAGCAAACGAAGTAGTAAAACATTCAAGCCATGTCGAAAAATAATACTCCTATACAAAATACAAGTGTGCCCAGTGTTCATGTAAAAATCATATCAGTAATGCCATAGCTCTCACAATACCTTCATATTCCCGATGTTAATAAAATATTCAAAGTTCGTCGGTAATCCAAGTGTTCGCAACAGATTTCTCGAATGATCGACGAAAAACGCCGTATTAATCACTGAACTAACACCTGACTCCATCCAAGTGAACATGATGTTGTAATAATCCTCTTCGTTAGGAACCAAATCCATCGCTCTGATCTGCCATCACGTCTCCTCATACGCCTAGCACGACATGATGAAATGGAGGATATCCATCACGGATATTGTCCAATATTCTCCACAAAATTTCGAATAAACTGAGTACCCCATTCTCTCTTCGGATGTGTTACGCCACTGTTCAGTAAAATGTTCGATCGACATCCATTAATAATGTTCGTCTTCACTATGATCGAATTACACTGGTAGAAAATTGTAACTTCAAAAAGTGTACTTATTTATCTGCGTTCGTTGTGAATAAATTTCATAAATGTTTATGACGTATAACTGTTATAATGCACATGCCACTATTCATAAAGTGCATAAGATCACACGTCCTAATTGGCAAAATGCAGCAATGTTTGAACGGCCCCATGGTCGGTTTAAACATGCCCTGTTCAAACACATTATAAAGTATGCTGTAACATCTTTGAAATAATTTTAAGTCCATCTGACTATCCGTAGAAAAGTGTGTAATTGTAACTGTACTGAACGACTGGGCTGCTGAAATCCAAGTCCAACCATCTCAAACTTGAAAAATGTCAGAGTATAATGTTCAACTCGTTGACTACCAAACTGTAACAAAATGTCGCCCAAAGCACGACAAGTTCTGCTTCACTGTCTATGTGTAACAAGAAGTTAAACACTGGCCCCTCATTGTACTGCTTCAATACGTGGTTATTCATAGTGAATGTAGTCGAGATAATGTTCCTCATTCCCAGTGGAATACTGCGCGTTCCTACGGTAAGTTATAAGCTTGTAAAAGCGTTGCTGTTTAACATGTATGTGAATGCATTTCCAATGTTGAAACTAGCACGTTTCATATTACCGGCTTCTGCCTAAAGCTCACGGCCACCTCGATTCGACCTTCGGTCAGCCTATGCTACAATACTGAGCTCATAAAATCACACTGCTGGCTTCGCTTAGCGTTTCTTCCTTGCATGTGTAAGTCACCGTACTGCACTGCGTTATGAATTGTCGCGCTCCCGACTTGTTGCTTGCACATAATGCAACAGAACAACTGATGAACTGATTCCTTGTCACTGCGTGCGGCCACACCACCTTGACCTAGAACGTGACTTCCATCCCTTCCGCTGTCTTCCTCTGACGTCACAGATCTAACCTCGGCCCCTATCTTCTGTTATAAAGCCATTACATTAACTTAAGGAATTATCCACCTTTTTTCAAGTTATTCTTAATGATATTCCTTGTTATTTCTTTCTCTTCTGAGGTTAGATAAGACTTCATTTCCAATTAATTTTCACAAACATCCATTATTTCTCCCGTGATTCCTTGCAGTTGAGGGGTAGTGGCTCCTCCCTCAGTCTCATATGTCATTTCCTTCAATTCCTCTGACTCGATCTGAGCGCTATCTTTTCTTCTTGACCACAAATCTCAACTACAGCTCTACCACAACTGGCGTAGCCGATAGCTTCAACTAGGTATCGGGTACAGTACCTACCTTGCAAACTATGTGCTACCGTTCACCAGTAGACTTATTACTAGCATTGTGTGGCAGCAACATACTCCACAATAAATTCTCTCTAGAGACATATAATTTATGTACTTACACTAAACTGTTTTGTAATTTTGCTTTAATTGCAGTGTTTTGAGAGAAATGTGTGGTATGATATTGTAAATGTAGGATGTCTGACCATCATTTTCGAAAGATGGGATGGTACAAATATTGAGGATATTGTAGGGGACCTGAGAGGGTGCCCTCTACAATGTAATAGCTGGGGGGATGAAATATAAGTAGCTGGGGGTTGCTTGGAGCTCGAGTGTAAGAGGTGTCGGTTATTGACGGGTTCGAGGGCGTGTAAGCACTCGAAAGGAGAACTCCCGAATGTACTGTTTGTTCGGGTAGTTCGGGGTTGCGATATCGGGATAAAGGGTGGTTTGGTGCTGGAGGCTCTGAACAGCTGGGTCGCTGTCTGGAATACTGTTAACGTGGGCAACGGACGGCTCGCGCTAAGAAGCAAGGCAAGCAGTCTGACGTATGCGAATAGCTGGTTTGCGGGCGAAACAATTAACTAAGTGTTAGCTGGATCCTACCGGGACGAGGGATGAAGGGTAGGATCTTAACAATTAGGCAAATAAACTAAATGACCAGTTACTTATGACATGTATGACTTTAATGAGTACTTCAGACTTGAAGTACTCCTAGAATTTGCAGAACAGTTATTAGACCAGATGCTTAACACAATCCAAGCACTAAGGGGTGAGAGTGTGAATGTCTGTGCGAGGAAGTGTAGATCGCTTAGACACTTACCCTTTGGCGTTCGTCGGAGCGGCGCTCTGCAGCGGTTTGGCACAAAGTGACACTGAGGAAGCCTGACTGGCTGACTGACTGACGGACTGACCTCGAGTTACCTCACCTCTCTAGCTTTAGAGCCTTTTGAGTGCCGAGTGTGCGGAATTGCACATTTTACAGGATGTGAGGAGTTGGCCGGGGTTATTGGCGGTTTTGCTATGTATTAGGTTTAGATATATGTTAGAATTTTGATAATGTATTCCTAAGGCGTTTGTATGGAGATAGATGTATGTGTCGTAGATAGAAGGGGATGGGGGTGCATCCCGGGATGCAACAATATAGTCGCTTTTTACATAATGATAGGTGGTTGTGTTAGATCCTAACTCCTCCTAAAACCTTCCAGTTAATAAAAGTAAAAATACATTCATTTGTCCTCAATCCTTAAAGCGATTATTTCCATTAAGGCAGTGGGTCAGCATTTTCTTTTATCTTGAGGAGATTGTGTATTATAAGTTTTAGAACTAGGGAAGACATAACCACTTCAATTCAACTCTGCCGTGATTTACAATTGCATAGTTTAAGTATTAGTGAAGCCAAATAAATTAAATAATTAATCAATTAACTTTATTCCTAGGGCATGAAAGAAGAAACCCAGGACGGGGAAAGTGCAGCAAGTGGAAACCATTCAAATGAGTAAGTGTACAAATATGAGGAAACATGTTATTTAACTTTTGTGTATGCATAACTGAATGTTTTGGATATGAATAAGTTTTGTTCGCAACGTCAGATACATCTCGCATTTTACTGCTTGGCTCGTCAAAGCAGATACATTATTGACATTATCTCAACTCTTCACTTGCCCACGAATTATTGTTCGGAAATTTCTCTGTCTGGAAGTATTTGAGAGAAGTTAGTTAGCCTGATTGGTTCCTTACTTTAGGGGCTGCGACAACGTGGTCATGAAGCTCCGCTTACTTAGGGTGTCTGTAGAATCTGTCTGACAACCGGTGTTAATTGTGATGGTTGTATTTGTGTGTGTTATCTGTTTTCAATTCAAGTAAGGACTGCAGACATTCAATTTTTTCAAGAAGCTAATACTTTTGCCGCCAAATTCCACCGTCAACGACCACTAGGTCAGATCTAGGTTACCAGATGCCACCGCAGTCGGCTCCTGGTGACGAACGTTGGAACCGAAGAGCGTTAGTCAAGTGTTTAACCTATAATTTAGCTTCACACAGGTGTAATTAGTGGAAGATTCTGTAACATGCCATAAATCTATGACATGGGACCGCCGGCATTACTTCCCCTCCAAAGGAAGGCATACTGAGGTATTTTAACGCTCTTAAAATTCCGACGGGTTTGAACTCGTGATCTTGGGCATAGACGCTCAGCATGGTTCCAACTACGCACGAAATGTTCAATAACTCAAATACTAATGAAGATATATAAATATTTATTAGCACAATAGATGCCATCTACTCTCTTTGTAATTGATTAAAATCTGGTAATGTTATGATGAAAACTTTGAAAGTAAAAATTTAGTCATACCTCCCCTTAATGGAGACTTATTTGGCAATGAGGCAGACTTTGAGGTTCTGCAGGAGGAGAACAGGATCAAGGTTGAAGAAGTGGAGAGGGTGGTAAATCAACACGAATGCTTCAAAGTGGCAGGGTTAGTTGAATTTCAGCCAGAAATTGTAAATGGGAAAGCAGGGCTGAAATGGTTGCTTAGGATAATCGAATTCGCGTGGGGTTTAGGAAATATACCCTCACACTAGAGAAAAGCAGTAATGACACCAATTTATAAGGAAGGTTACAGATATTATATTGGGCAAAGTGTATTCAGGCATTGTAGAAAGGATAACAATTGGCCGAGAGTAAGATGGATGCTCAACATTTCAGTATGTGTCAAGTTACTGAGAAATGAGAGGAAGAGACTGTTGTGTTTGTGTTTCTAGAGAAGGCGTACGGTAGAGCACCTGAGGGAAAGTATTAATAGGAGTGTTGCGAGGCTTATTGGCCATTTGTTGAACTGGCTGGGTGAATTTCAAGGTGAGTAATCTGGCCTATCTGGATGACCTGGTTGTAATGACGGCCTCTGTCGAAAGTTTGCAAGCCAATATGTTTGAACTTGAACAGAAATGTAGGGAGTATGGTATGAAGATCAGCTTTTCAACAATTGGGAAGAATTGCAAGAAAGTAGAATGCTAGGTGGAATGCACAAAATTGGAGCAGTGGAACATTTATTAATTCTGAATTAGACCAGAACGTGGCTTTTACATACTCTGTTTCATCTTTTGGGGGACATTACCTATTCAATTTAGTAACCATGGTCACTACTGCACCTGAAATACGTGCTAAATTATGTAAGTATGTGTGTTTATTAATTGATCTTTTAACATAAGTAACCATGTTCCAACCGCGCTTGAATCTCATTCAACTGTCAACAAGGTGCTCACACCGAGGCACATACATTGTTGCCAACATGTGGGATACAAAATACCCCATATTTATTAAAGATTATTAGTGCGTAACAAAAAATAGGGCTGTATATATCGCTAACGCAGCTTGCAGGCTAAAACAATTGTCAAATCCCAATGGATTAGACAAAACGAAGGTTTGGATTGGATTTCGCCTAACAATAATTGGTCTAGGTAAAAACCATTCTTCTGGATTAAAATATTGGGCTAGGCAAAACCATAGGTTTGGGTGAATATTATTGATGAGTTTCTACCCCCATTGTGCGTGACAAAATCAGGGTTGCTTATGTTGGCTGCGGGTCGCGCTACCTAACAAGAATTGCTCTAGGCAAAAACATTGGCTTTGAAGAAAATTATTGTTGCATTATGATATTCTTGATTGTTAATTTGCAACACGCACAATCCATGTCTAACTTTAAGACTGAAACTTGGCGCTCTTTCAAATTAAGTTGATGGAGCTGTGTTGTTTTACGATACTGGACATGATATAGTACAAAATGCGTGGGGTTGGCGATACTGTCTTTGACGATAAATCACACGCATAATGGCGGACACAGCTGGACTCTTTTTTACCCTTATATGTTGTCATATAAAAACGGGATTGTGGGTGGGTTATGGTCAGCTGAAGAGTAATCATTATTACTACATCAATTTCTGGTTTGTTTTTCATTATTTGATAGGTATTTTGGCTAATTTATGTGCTATAGAAAATTGTATCGTTCGTTGTTGTCTCATTCAGTGCTAACGAACATTTTAAGTACTTGGGCTGTGCATTCTCTCAGGTTGGTAGTACTGTATGGTGAAGGAAATAGGGTCGAGATGTAGAAAAGCCAATGCTGGGAGTTCTCAGTAGCGATGCTCAGTATTCTGTCAGTGTAGCGCCGAAATTCTCCCTACATCGCTCAGCATTCTGTCAGTGTAGCGCCAAAACTCTCCCCACATCGCTTAGTCTTCTGTTAGTGTAGCAATGAAACTCTCCCCACATCGCTCAGCATTCTGTAAGTGTAGCGCCAAAACTCTCCCCACATCGCTCAGCATTCTGTTAGTGTAGCGATGAAACTCTCCCCACATCGCTCAGCATTTTGTCAGTGTAGCGCCAATCCTCTCCCCACATCGCTCTGCATTCTGTCAGTATAGCGATGATATAAGGAATGGCTTAGAATCAGCTGCAACGGAGGTACTAGGCAAAGGGAAATTGGAACCGAAAAAGAAATGGATGACCCAGTAAATCCTAGAGTTTATTGAATAAAGGAAAAAGATTAGAAATGTAGACACTCAAGCGTATTAGTCTCTAAAGAATCAAATAACAAGGAAATGTCGCAAGGAGGAAGGAAATTGGATAAAGCGGGTATGCGTGGGTATTGAGGATGACCTGAATAATGGGAAACCTGACAAAGCTTATTTTTATGGGAAATCTTTGAGCTATCAACTACGCATCATAAGCAACGTAGTTGTGGATTCCAAAGGGAAGCTATTG
Source organism: Meconema thalassinum (assembly GCA_946902985.2). Classification (NCBI taxonomy): domain Eukaryota; kingdom Metazoa; phylum Arthropoda; class Insecta; order Orthoptera; family Tettigoniidae; genus Meconema; species Meconema thalassinum. Next base: position 52,577,767 of record OX336388.2, on the reverse strand, counting down.
TTTGAAATTGAAAAGGTATGTGAGTGATGGAAGCAATACCTTGAAGATTTTTCTGATGGACCAGGTATTACTGACAATAATATTTATATACAGCAGAAGATGAATAACTAATTGAAGAAGATGATAAAGGTCCAACTATAACTAAAGCAGAGTTTTATGCAGCACTCACTGAATGGAAATAAAGCAACTGGTGTAGCTAACATTCCTGCAGAGCTCTTAAAATGTTGTGATGTAAGCATTAAAGAATACCTTTTTCAAATAATTACTAAATGCTATGAGGACGGAATTGTACCTCCTGATTTTATTAAAATTTGAACAATCACACTACACAAGAAAGGAAATGCTTGTGAATGTTCTAATTATAGGACTGTAGCCATTCATTCACATGCATCAAAGATTGTATTGATCATCATTAAAGATAGACTAAGCAAGAAAATTGAACAACATCTGGATAGTGATCAGTATGGATTTAGAACAAGGAAAGGGACTAGGGAGGCTATCCTAGCATTACGTCAGATTTTAGAAAGAAGACTGGAACAAGAATCAAAACTTGAGGCAGCTGAAATGTGGTTTTGGAGACGAATGACCCGAACAAGCTGGATGGAAAAAAGGACAAATGAGCTTGTTTTTAACCAAATTCAGGAGAATCGATACCTGTTGAACACCATCAAGTAAAGGAATACAAAATCCATAGGACATATACTAAGACATGACACTCTCCTCCAGGTATTTTTAAAGGAAAAGTTTGGAAAAAAAACAAACGGGACGACCAAGACAATCGTATCTCAAGAACATTGTCAAGGAGATGGTATGTGACTCGTTGGCCAATGTGAAGAGGACTGCTGAAGACCGTAAGAAATGGCTGCAACGACAAGGCTTTTAGCCTTTTGAAGCGGATGACGATGATGAAGCAAATTGATTGGATGACAGCCGAGTTAGGTAAAGACAAGTTCACTGAACAAGAATCAGAAGAACAAGGGTAGTCGTATTAAGTATTAGACTGTTTGTTCTTGGTAGAATAAAGATCGAGAGGAAAACGTTCTTGGTATATTTAGTACAAATAAAGCAGTGTATAATGTTAATTGGAGATATTGTTTGCCAGTTTGAAAAGTTTCGGAATACAATGCAGGATTCTGAGTGTGTCTACAACCAGCTGGTATTTATTAGATTCGATAGACACGAGAGAGAAACTGGTATTTAGAATGATATTAGGTAAGACTGCATTTTATCATTCGTACTTTTCAATCTATACATACGGCAAGTAACGAAGGAAATGCCAAATAAATTTGAAGGAGAATTTAGGACGAAGGTAAAGTAATTTCGACTCCGTGACTTACTAATGACAATGTTATCTTGGCCTCTCACCAGAGGATTTGATCATGTTTATAAACGGTGTGTACGAGGTGTTGAGGAAAGTTTTGTATTTGAAACAGAATAAACGGATTGCAGCAGGATGATTTAAAATGAAAATATTGCAATCGATTGGCTGTTGAAACACTAAGAGACGTTGGTGACTCCAACTTGGGCGCAGAATGGACAAAGCAAATACGATATAAACGTTGGGTTGACATCTGTTAAAATAAAATATAGATCTAGGTAATAAAAAGTCATTTTTGAAGCCATTGCCTGGAGTTTGGCGCTATATGGATGCGAAACTTGGATTGCTTTTGCTACAGAATATATAAAAATAGAAATATTTGATGGTGGTGTTGTTGGAAAACAGTGATGATTAAAAGATTAAATATAGTACTTAATGAAGCGTATTAGGACGATTGGGGGAGTGTAAATGAGTCTGACGAGTGGTTATGAAACCTTACAGTTGTTATGGAAGGACGGGTCGAGGACAAGAACTCTAGGGGATAACCAATAATAGTTTATTTTGAACGAATTCCTTCGGATGTAGGGTGTGTAGGTTCTCCGGAGATAGAATGTTAATCTCGAGAATGAGTGACGTCACTCAACAAATACGCCGCCCGTGCGAAATCTCAGCCACTTTTGCACGCGCGTTTACGGTTTTATTTAAGCTAATGCATCGATCTGTGCAAGAAGTGAAATCTCATACTCTAATTCATTACTTTTAGGATATTGTACAAGGTTTGACAAACCTCTGAGATACTTATGTCAGATATTTTGAACATAGAATGTATCATCGAACAGTGTACGAAGTGTGTATTTGTTGACGTCTAAATAGGAGGTCGAGATATTGAATCGTTGGGGGGTAAGATTGCTTATTTTATGTTCCCAGCTACAGTACGTGGTAGTGTAGTGTTATACAGAGTTGGTATTACAAGTAGTGGAGTGGGGCAGTGTAGTGCAATTGCACCTAGTGTAGTGTTATGCAGTTTTAAAATTTATATATATATATATAGTATGATCAAGTAGGGAGTGATAGAGGAGTAACACCTCTTTAAAAACCCCTGGTCCAGGTGGCCCGGCTGGTAGTACCTTGTTAAGATCCCTTGCCAGGGTTACGGTGAAGTCCTCAACGGTACCTGCAGTGAAAGAGGTGAACTCTGGCACAGTGTGGTTGGCGGAAGGGGCAGCCTATTGCTCAGGTTTAATAGGGCAAACTATTGTCCATAGTTATGATGGGCAGGTTTTGGCCCAACGGCAAAATGAGTGGAGGAGGAGCCAATCACTCTCATGGCTCCCAGCGGTCATAGAGGCGGAAGAGGCCACGCCAGACGGACTGGCTGTAAAGGCGCACCTCAGTAGTACTTGAGTATGCGGCAGTTCGTTGCAGTCTCTGTATTCGGTCCTGCATGTCTCATTCTTTGTGAGCCGCAGGATAAGGCTCAGAGATCATAGTGTGTGGGTCTCGTCCTGGCAAGCTGAGATCCACCCTAAACAAATTCACGCCAGTGGCACTTCTTCCGAACGTCACTTTGCAAAGTCCAACAGCGATGGGATATGGACGGTGGGGGCAGGTTATGGGTGTAACTGGAAGCCCCTAATTCGGACCTGCACGTTGGCAGCAGATGTGTGATTGCCGTCTTCCGGAGACTCTGTGACTACTCAGGAATTCGGTCCTGCATCTGTGTTTGGGCAGGCCTATTTAGGATCACCGCTGCCCACCCCACATGGGGAAGGCCCTAGAAAAGGTGGGCTAAACATCGGAAGTCACAATGTTGGTCCGGCTGGGCAACCGCACTCAGCAGGCCACCCCTCATGCGGTCGAAATTCAAAAACAGTAAAGAATCACAAATTGATTATTGGTTCATGGAACATCAGAACCTTGCTTGATTTGGACAATAACATTAGACCTGAGAGAAGGTCAGCTCTCGTAACCCATGTGTTATCAAGACTCAACGTTGACATTGCTGCTCTCAGTGAAACTAGGCTGTCTTCTGAAGGCAAGATAACTGAATCTGGAACAGGATATACCATCTTCTGGAAAGGAAAGGAGGAGGGTGAATGTCGTATTCATGGTGTGGGCTTCGCTGTGAAGACCAAACTGGTAAATTATCACCAACTTACGCCCATTGCAATCAGCGAAAGGCTAATGACTCTCCGCATACCACTCTCAGGAGGTTCCTTTATGACACTCATCTCTGCCTATGCTCCTACCTTAGATTCTGATGATGAAGTAAAGGCTCAGTTCTATAATCAGCTAAGTGAAATCATATCCAAGGTACCATCTGCAGATAAACTCTTGCTCATCGGTGACTTCAATGCCAGAGTTGGGAAAGATCACAGGCTATGGAATAATGTGATGGGCAAACAGGGACTTGGAAAATGTAATCCCAATCGACTGTTGCTTCTTGGTCTTTGTGCAGAACACGAACTTTTCATTACCAACACGCAGTTCCGGCTACCTAACCGCTTCAAAACCACGTGGATGCATCCTTGTTCCAAACATTGGCACATTCTTGATTATATTATTACCCGGCAATGTGATAAGAAGGACACTCTTATTACCAGAACAGCAAGGAATATAGACGATTGTTCGGACAGATCATAAACTTCTTATAGGTAAGCTCAGGATATCCATCAGACCTAAATCACCTAGGAACATCCAAACTTGGTCAAGAAAGAAGTTTAATACATCCAAACTTCAGGATGAATCCATGTACAAACATTTTGGAAACAGGATCGTCACCCAGTTATCAGAAAACCCAGCAACAAATGATATTCAGCAAGAATGGGCCACATTACAGAAGATTATCACACAGTCAGCTGAGGAAACCATTGGTTTTATAGTGCGGAAAAGACAAGACTGGTTTGATGACAACAATGAGGGAATTCTGTCTCTCATCAATGCCAAAAGGAATGCCTATCTTGCCCATCTTCAAGACCCAACTTCCAACACAAAGAGAGATAAACTACTGGAACTCAAGGGTAAATGCCAGACGCAGATAAGGCAGATTAAAAATACTTGGTGGCAACAGAAGGCTCAGGAACTGCAGAGACTATCGGATGCTCGAGACTTGAGGAACTTCTATGCCGTACTCAAGGAAATATATGGACCATCTCGCTCATCATCAGGTACACTGAAAAGCGCTGATAATTCTACTACCTTTATTGATAGTCAAGAAATCTTGGAACGCTGGAAAGAGCACTTCTCCAATCTCCTAAATCGTCCATCAGAAGCTGCTGAAGACTTCCTCTGTGATGTGCCGCAACAACCTGAACAACTGTGGTTGGCAGTACCTCCTACTTATCATGAATTCAGTGCAGCTCTCACCCAATTGAAACCCAGAAAAGCACCTGGCCCAGATATCATCCCTCTGGAACTAATTCAAGCCGGAGGTCATTCCCTCAAAACAAGAATTTTCATCCTTATCCTCAGAATATGGGAATCAAGAAAGGTACCTGGAGTCCTAAAAAATGCAACTATCGTCACTATCTTTAAAAAGGGTGATCGCAGTGTTTGTGGCAACTACCGTGGTATATCACTGCTATCAATTGTGGGGAAGATTCTTGCAAGAATTCTTCTTAACCGCCTCAAGGTTATCTCTGAGAGGATCCTCCCAGAGTCACAATGCGGATTTAGAACTTCCAGAAGCACAATTGACTTGATTTTCTGTGTGAGACAGCTACAAGAAAAATATAGAGAACAACAGAATCCACTCTTCTTAGTCTTTTATGACTTGGAAAAGGCATTTGATTCGGTTCCAAGACCAGCCATGTGGGCAGTGCTGAAGCGGTTTTGTTGCCATCAGCGTTTTGTAGATCTAATCAAGGCTCTCCATGATGGCATGACAGGTCAGGTTTGCCATCAGAATAAGATGTCCGATGAATTTCCCATTACCCATGGACTGAAACATGGATGTGTACTGGCTCCAACACTTTTTGCGCTGTACTTGGCTGCAATGCTTTATGATTCACCCACAAACATCCCAGGTGTGGAGGTCAAGTATCGTTTTGATGGAGGGCTTTTCAACCTAACTCGTCTCCGCTCATTGAGGAAAACCCAGGTTACTAAGGTTACTAACATGTTGTATGCAGATGATGCTGCGTCACCAACTCTCACACCAGAAGAGCTGAAAGAGTCAGTTAATTGTTACAAAAGTGCACGTGATCGCTTTGGCCTTACCATAAATGTCAATAAGACTAAAGTCTTGGCACAACCTTCACCAGGCACACCTCTTCCTCAGTTCAATATCTCCATCTCAAATTTGCCATTAGAACAGGTTGACCACTTCTCGTACCTGGGCAGTACCATTTCTGTGAGCTGTACCTGTGAGCAGGATGTGGATAAGAGAATTGGCGCAGCCCGCGCAGCGTATGGACGATTAGCGCACCGGGTCTTCATGAATAAAGATCTGTCTATGAGTACAAAGCTTATGGTGTACAAAGCAGTAGTCATTTCTACTTTGTTGTATGGTTGTGAAACGTGGACCCTTTACCGACGTGATCTTAGGAAGCTTGAGCGTTTCCACCTACAAAAACTTCGATCAATCCTGAGGATTAAATGGGGAGACCGCATTACCAATATTGCTGTTCTGGAAAAGGCTCAAATCAACAGCATAGAATCATCCATAATAGGTTACCAATTTAGATGGATTGGCCATGTCCATTGGATGGATGATGTGAGATTACCTCGTCAAATGCTATATAGTGAGTTATGCTATGGCACCAGACCTCATGGTGGCCCTAAGAGGCGCTACAAGGACCAATTTAAGCAGACCCTGAAATTGACAGGTCTTGATTCACAAGCCTGGGACATGCTGGCTGAAGACCGCTCAACTTGGCGCCGTACCATCTCAAGTACTGTAAAGACGTTTGAAAGGGATCGACGCACACATGAAGAGGCCAAGCGTCAAGCTAGGAAACTTCGAGCAGCCCAACCACGTCCTCCTCCAGCAATACTATGTGACTTGTGTGGTCGCTTGTTCCATGCCAGGATTGGACTCTTTAGTCACCGTAAACACATCCACAAACTGGACTGAAGGAAGAAGATTTATACTCGGATTCGAGTTAAAGCCGATGATGATGACGTGGTCAGACGGGAGTTGCATTGTGGTGAGCCAAGAGTTGGATAAATGTTCGCTATATATAGTGGTTAATGTTACCGAGTTACCACTTTCTGTAGATTATAACAAGCCACCGTTATGTATAGTATCTGATATTTTCTTGGACCTAAAGCTAATCACTCAACTCCACATAATTTATGTAGCCCTAAGTAACCATCCGCGATGTATTCAAGAGTAAAGCATCATTGCCGATATGGTTTCGAAATCACATGATTTGCATATCCAAAATTCCCACCTTAATCCAAATGCCAGCATGTCTATTCTGTAGGGAATATAATGTGGATTATTCAGTCACCTGTACTGTCCCCGTAAATTGAATTATCCAGAGACCACGAGGGTAGTCTTACGGAGAGCATGAGTACAGTTGCAGCCGTCATCGCTATTACGTGTTATCCATGACGTAGGCACGGCTGGCTGATAGCTCAGGCAAGCAGGGAGGCTTCGCTGAGATCCATGATGACGTATAAGAATTTTCGAGAAGGCTCTGGAAGTATGACGCATATAGAAGCTATGGAAGGGATGGAGCATACGCCCCTTGACAGGATATTTAAACGACGGGAACAGAGAGCCGAGGCTCTTTATTATAATTCATTTGACGAGTGAAGTGTGTTATTGGGTTAACGTGGTCCCCAAAATTTCGTCAGTTCCGAGCGTGGAGGTTGTCCGCTCGTGAAACAGCACAGTTTGGGTAAGCTGCAGTGCGTTATACAACTCAAATCTAGGCGAAGTTAAAACGCAAGTATAAGTGACATTATTTCTTGAACATACACAACTAGGCTTCAACGTTCATTATAATCAAGCAGTTTAAGACTATATGGAGCTTGTGTTAAAAGCAGAACTTTCCAGCTTTTATAATTAGGGACTTATAAGCGATAGAAGACGAAATACAAAAGTGTTTTTCATAGATTCCAGAATCTCTTTTCATGCTATACACATTGAACATTCAGAGGGCAGGCGTACGGCAAGTGTGATACAGAACATTATTCAGTTGGTGCTACAGACAATTTACATTACAATGGCCGTTAATACTCAGCTAATATATTCAATAGACATTAATATGATAGGAGTGATGGAGTATTAAACTAACTATGCACCTGGGACATATATCGATAGCGTGACGATCCAACATGGAATTACGATAGTCAGTATTCGTGGAATACTAGCATGGAGTGGGTAACCAGCATTTACACTCATGCATATCTGTCAAACGCTGATATATCATCCATACGGCAGTGGAAATTTATTCATTATCCAATAACATGAATAATTCCGCCTCGCATATACAATGGATTTCATGGTTAATTTTGACGTAGAACTTTGGGGATTTTCACGAGTGGCTAGGGTATCCCAGCACAAACAGAAGAAGTTGCCAGAAGGAAGTTCCTTGTTAACACGGATGGGTGTATTCCTGGGATAGAATCCTTCTATTATCCGAGGTCGCTGTTCTGATGTTCGAGGACTGTCCAGATATGAACTCTGGTTGTATAGGAACATCTATAGTATTCTTTGAATACTCTTCAAGATCGTCTGAACAGCATAAAAGGTAGCCGTGATATTTATTTGATATTATGTGAGCTGTATAGCGAAATTTGAGCAACGTTCTTTCCCATAGTTTTTATTGTATTATGTTCTTGTATACTGTACACTTTTCAGGTGTTTTATATTTTTCATTAGTGTCTTGAGACCGTAGTCTTTCATATTTATATTTAAATTCTTGTAAGGATCAGTTTTACTGACTTTTATAAATTCTTTCGAGAGACTTTAAAAATAATTAGTTTCCATTTCAAATCAGAATTCAGACATCGTGTCATCATTTCAAAGTAATGTCTCCGTTAACTTACTTTGAACATTTTTCTGTCCAACTTCAATAAGGAAGAAACCATCGAACATTAATTAGAGCGTTAAATATATGTAACTTCACGACGATCTTTTGAATTACTAGTCGTTCTTCAGAATGTGTTGTTGAAACAAAGACAATATCATTTGATAATGAAAAACATTTTAGCGAAGACAATTTTATGTAACTTGAGTTTTGAATGAGCTTTATTCAGGTACAGTTGAAAAGAACTCTTTTGGTAGAAGATTTTCATATCTTCGGCTAGGATATCGATTTTTGCTTATTCCAGTCTAGATTGACTTCTATCCGACTTGAGTTAAATAACCTGCAATTATTTAAATTCTCTTGATTGTAATATTTTACTGTCTTGCGATAAGATTACAGTGATAGACAAGTGAGGAGAGTCAGTTTGTATTTTTATTAATCATATTTGTGACTGGCTGATTTTTATTTCATATCGTTTTGTGGTGAGGACCCAGTCCTATGGGGTATAACATAGGCCCCGTGCACAGGGTTACGTGCGAAGACCTCAACGGAATCTACAGCGGAGAAGATGGACTTCAGAACGGTGGAGATTGCGGAAGAGGCAACCCAGTACTCAGGGAATAGTATGAGTACAGCATCAATCGGCAGCGTCTGTTTCCCAGGTTAGGGGCGGCTGCAAGGGCGTCTGTTCTCCATGTTAGGGGCGGCCTGAATAATAGCTGGCAGTAGCTTCATAAAATGCCTTTGGGAGTGGCGACCCCATCGTAATAATAGCCTAAAATGGAAATGGCACTTCCAATGATTCGGAAAAGGCTAGGGCGTACCCTGCAGGCGACGCGCAGTTCCTTTGGTACTGGGGGAACTGTGAGAAATGGGCGACCAGTAACCGAAATGAAAGTGGGAATCATGAATGTCATGACCCTGACAGGCAAGGTGGAGGAGGTGGTAGACTTCATGGAGAGGGAGAAGGTTGGAATGATGGGGCTGAGTGAAGTGAAATGGAAAGGTAAAGGAAGGAAGAAATTGAGGAAAGGATATACATTATACTGGAGTGGTGGCCAAGAGGCAAAAAATGGCGTGGGACTGATAACCTCGAAACAACTGGAGGAGTATGTTGAAGTGGTAGAGTGTGTGAGTGACAGAATAATGAAAATTAGAATGAAGATGAAGAATGACGTGATGGACTTCATACAAGTGTATGCACCACAGACTGGAAACAGAGAAGAAGATATTGCAGTATTCCTGGAGGACGTAGAAAGAGTAATCTCAGATGTAGAAGTGGTGATCATGGGAGACATGAATGCACAAGTCGGAATTGAGAGACAAGGAAAGGAAGAAGTCGTTGGACCATATGGATATGGGAAAAAGGACCGGGAAGGAGAGGAACTTGTAAACTTTTGTGAAAGGAATGGACTGATAGTGGGTAATTCATGGTTTCGGAAGAAAAATAGCAGGAAAATTACGAGATATGGGTGGGGTGATAGAAGAACAAAATCAGTAATTGACTACTTCCTGGTGGAAAGGACAAATCGCAGAAAGCTGATGGATGTGAATGCTTTACCAGGAGAAGCATTTGATGGGGACCATAGAGCTGTGGTGGCAAAATTTAGATGGGGAAAATTGGAAAACCTAAAGGAGATCAGAGAAAGTAAAATAAAAGTATGGAAATTGAAAGACAAAGCTGTACAGGAAGATTTTCAGGAGAGATTGAAGCAACAAATCCCAGTTACTGAAGTGGAAAATGTAGAAAAGGAATGGTCCCACTTTAAAAAGGCATTTGCTGGTGCAGCAGAGAGTGCTTGTGGTAGGACGTCAACAAGAGTGAAAGAGAAGGAGACACCGTGGTGGAATGAGGAAGTGAGGAAAGCAGTGAAAGAAAAGAAGTCTGCATGGAAAGAATGGAACCGAGATCAAACAGAAGAAAGCAAAAGGAAGTATCACGACAGCAAACGGAGGTGTAAGAAAGTGGTAGGAGAAGAAAAGAAGAAAAGTTGGGAAGAATTTACACGAAGAATGGAATTAGATGTAAGTGGCAGGAAAAGGATGCTGTATGGGCTTCTAAGAAGTAAGAGGAAAGAAAGAGTTACTACAATGCTGGTGAAAAAGGAAGATGGAGAGTTGTTAACACACCCAGAAGAGATAAAGGGACGATGGAAGGAGTATTTCGATAAGCTATTGAATGTGAGCAATTGTACTGGTGAGATCGAAGTGACACAGCCTGACGACTCTATAACAGAAGATGATATAACAATGCTGGAGGTGGAATTAGCAGTACAGAAAATGAAGATGGGAAAAGCAACAGGGGTGGATGAAATCAGTGTAGAAATGATAAAGGCTGCTGGACCTGTTGGTATGCAATGGCTGTATCGACTGCTAAAGTGTGTGTGGAAACGGAAATGTGTACCAGAAGACTGGGAGAAAGGACTAATAATACCAGTGTTTAAGAAAGGGGACAAGAAAGTGTGTGATAACTATAGAGGGATCACCCTCATATCACAGATAGTAAAAATACTGGAAAGGATATTATAAAGAAGAATGAGAAGAAAGGTGGAAGGAGAGTTGCAAGAGGAACAGTATGGCTTCAGGAGTGGAAGATCCACAGTGGACCCAATCTTTAGCTTGAGGCAGGTGATGGAAAATAAGTGGGAATATGGAGAGGATTTGATCATGACTTTCATAGATCTGGAAAAGGCATATGATAGTGTCCCCAGAGAGAAGGTATGGGAAACCATGGTTAAGAAGAGACTGGGAAGAGAAATGTTGGAAATGGTGCAAGCAATGTACAACAACTGTGTTAGCAGAGTACTGACCCCAGTTGGAAAGACAGACTGGTTTAGGAACAAGACTGGACTAAGACAGGGGAGTGTGCTGTCACCTCTTTTATTCATAATGGTAATGGATGAAATTGTAAAGGAAACAAAGGAAGCATATGGACATAAAGAAATGAAGTTACTATTATTTGCAGATGATATTGTGGTCTGGGGAAGGAACACCGAAGAAGTGCAAAAACAACTAGATGCACTAAACGAAAATATTCAGAAGTATGGCCTGAAAATCAGTATAGAGAAAAGCAAGACCATGGTGATGACAAGAGGGGAAAGACAAGGAAAGGGCACTGTGAAAATTGGAAGTCAGAGTTTGGAAATTGTGGACACGTTCAAATACCTAGGAAGTGAATTGATGCAAACTGGTAGGTTGGACATGGAGATTGGCAGGAGGGTACAGCAGAGCAATGCATTCTATCAAAGTGTAAGAAAACTTGTTTGGGATAAGGAAGTTCCAAGGAAAATCAAGGAGGTAATGTATAAAATGTACTATGTACCCATATTAACTTATGCAGCTGAGACTTGGACCCTGACGAGCAGGCAAGAGAGTAGAATCCAAGCCAGTGAAATGAAATTCCTACGAAGTATGATAGGAAAGACAAGGAAAGACAGAGTGAGGAATGAAGATGTTAGGAAGGAAGTTGTGATGGGAAAACTAAATGAGAGAATTGAGAAGAATAAACTAAGGTGGTTTGGACATGTAAAGAGGATGGAGGAAAATAGAATACCAAGACAGATGCTGGAGGCGAAGTGCAAGGGTAAGAGAGCAAGGGGAAGACCTAGAACAAGGTGGATCGATTCAGTGAAGAACAGCGTGAGAAAAAGGAATCTGGACTGGGACAAGATCGTGGAAGAAGAATTGTGGAAGGAAAGAGGAAAGTGGAGAAGTGCCATAAATACCCCGACCCGGCAGGAGCTGGATAAGGGGAAATGATGATGATGATGATGATGATGATGATCGTTTTGTTAAAGATACTCATGGTGGTGAAAATTATGCAACAGTTTGAATACGTTTTGATAATGTAGAGGTTTCGAGAGGAGCGATGGGATGTATAAATTATAGCTCAGTGGACGTGTGAAAGTCACTGATTGATAGTGCCCTTGCTGAAGGATGTTTTCCCACGATATTATTTATAACAAATTAATCATTGGTGATTTTGTTTAAACAGTGGAAGTTTTTCCATACATGATGTAATATATATGAGGTTGTTAAGCCATAGTGAGCTTGGAGCGAGGTTTTTCCCGCAAGTTTAGTGATGTTATTCCCCATCTAAATTGTATTCATATAAATTTACTGTTTTATTTAACTGAGGGTGTGAGTTGAATAATTTTTCGACTTCAGATAAAGATTAGTGTCACAGATATTACCTATAAAAATGTATTAAACACGAATTTGTAAATACATGCAAATAACCTTAATTGGTCGGTTGTATTTGAACTAAATTTTGTAACTATAACCCGACATGACGTGTGTGTAATGTATTTAAAATATTATAAAAGAAATAGAATTTCCGTATTCTAATATAAATTCGATTGTCGATTGTCGACATGTTCAAAGACTCTAAATTTATTTAGGGTTTATTTAAATAAACACTTCAATGTAGTGTTTAGCGTTTCGCCCATATTAGGCAACGCTGTATATAATCATATAACTATGTAAAATAAATCTGTAATTAATATAATGATATAATAATATTTGTTGGGGTCATATAATAATGTGTTAAAATTAATAATTTTGTGAATGAATGATGAGTAAATGATGAAATTTTGGTAGGAGTGAATCTAGAACTGCATTGGTTCGAAACAATGTAGGGTGTGTCTGGAAGAGTGTATAAAATATGTCATGTTATTCTGAAACTTGGTTCAGTGTTATCAGCTTTTGTTTAGTGGCAATGATCTAGCGTATTCGAGACTGCTCGCATGTTGCTAGTGACCGGCTGCATTTAACAGTGGGGTAGGCAAGGCGTGTGTGTGTCTCACTCATAGTCCAGATGTTCTGATCAGGACTTGTGTATTGAGATCAACGACTCTGTGGCCTTGAGTATATGTGTCAGTGGAATGAGGAAGTCACCTCAAGATGCACAGTGACACAGCTGAGTGCTACTAAACGCTCCCTGTTTTTGTTTATATAAATTGATGTTTTGACTAGCTTACAGTAGTCCGATTAAGCTCATAACTTTTGAGTAATTGTTTTACAGTCCAGTGGTGGCTGAGGAGAAATTGTGACGGTTTCACAAGACTTTTAAGTTTTTTTTTGTATATAATTTTATTTATATTTATGTGAAATAAAATTTTACTGCTCAGTTTTCATAGTCCTTGACGTGTGTGTTCATATTAAGTATCATGTTTGTGAGATATTGTGCGGACACACTTATTTGAGATAGGGTGCCACCCATAAACCCCGAGATCGGTAAGTTTTTCCTCGTTTTGTTTGGTGTGTTCCACAATGGGTTATTTTTGGTGTGTAAATTGCTGTGATATGATCCCGATTGCGTTTGTCAGAGCCATTTCAAATGATGTAGTAGAGCCGGAGCATATTGAGGTTGGCAATCTGAGTGAGGGGACGGATTTCTGACAAACGGCTTTCCGGATTATCGGGTACAGTAGGATTGGCGACCCTATAAACGTGTGGGCTCGATTCTATACTGGTTCCTTGATTGAGAATCAGTACGATTGGTGCCTTATTTACGTTGCGGCAGCGACTTAAGATATTGTGTCTTTCATGGGTTAAGCTAATACAGTAGAAGTGGCTGACCTAAGTCGTTGTACAGGCTCAATTAAAGAGATTGATTCTTTATTAGATGTCTTGGACAATTTTAGAGTATCGAGAGTGTGACTATATAGGTATTAAAGGTTGAATTGTAATAATAAAGTTGCACTCAGAAGAGATCAGATCTTATACGACCTGAGTGAGGTTAAATAGGCAGAAAGTTTTGAAAACCCGCCTATGATCATGATTCTTGTTTATTCGACCGGCTTATGACAATGTCTAGTCATATTAAAGATAAAGCTAACGTATTTAATTATACTAGTAAATTTTCTTTTGTGTTAGGATACTTGAAGTGAACCACAGAAAATTGAACAAGTGTATAAATTTATTTGACATAGGGTGTTTGATAAGTTAATGTTAAGCTAATGATAAGTTAATTATAAGACAGAAAAAATGCTCAAATATTTATATATGGTGAAAGATGTTGCTCAAATGTTGTTATCTTGCTCTATATGATGTATGTCCCTAACGCAATTATTACAGGAATTATATTGAAATGGCAGATGAAGTTTTAAGGAGGATGTTGGAAGAGATGGAGGAAAGGATGTCTAATAGGATGAATGAGAGTATGAAAGCTCTCCAAACTAGTGCGTCCAATGTAGAGAATAATGTGTCGCGTTTGCAGGCCGGTACCATGGAGATCCAGAATGTAGTAAGTGATATTCGGACAGATGTGTCTAATGTCCGCAATGATGTTGCTGATGTTAAAGTAGATGTGTCTAATGTCCAGAACAAGGTAGATTCTGTCCAGAACAAGGTAGATTCTGTCCAGGGTAAGGTGGATTCGGTGCAAAAGGATCTATCTTTGGTACAACTTGACGTCTCAAATGTTAGAGTAGACATTTCCAGTGCCAGAGCAGAGGTATTAATTGTTAGAAATGATGTTGCCAGTGTACAGGATAAAGTAGAGGATGTCCAAAAAGAAATTGCAAATGTAAGAACTGAGGTATCTAATGTTCAGGTTGATATTAATAATATACAAGCAGATGTAACTGAGGTGCAGAGCGACATAAATAAAGTTCAAGTTGAGGTCAATACGGTTTTATCCCTTGGTTTGGGGTAGGGAAAAACACGATAGTGTAGCTGTGTTAATTTTGAAGGTGCTTCCGGATGAGAGGAGCTTCCCGTGATTGGGAGAGACTACTAGTGTAGTGTGTTGGTGTCTATCGGGGGCGTCCCTGCAGGATGCAATTATCTGCTAAGGGATGAATGTCTAGGTGCAGGCTGCTAAACTAGCCTGCCAGCTGAATGGAGTGAGCAATTCAATGAATGTGCAGAGTCAGTAACTCGACGCTCTGCTGTCGAGTCGCGTGCTTGAGTACAATGGAACCTGATGATGTAATTACTGGCCTCTACGATCAGGGGCACTTATGGCTAAGGTCAGGTGGGGTATGAGGATGTGAAGTGGAGTGTAATTAGTAACAAGCGTGTAGTTTACTGACCATGTATTTATTGGCCAGTTGATGTAATGTGACGTCCCTCTTGGGGAGTTTGGACAAATATAAATGTAGTACAATTTGTAAAGTGTTAGGGTAGGTGTTTTACAAGAATAAAGGACTCTGAGCACGAACTAGATCTCACCTGGTGAAGAGATGGAATGGACGTCGTCGGGCAGGGCCGCTGGCGAAGAACTGAGTAGGACAGATAATCCCTCCTGTCCAGGTTCCATTCTTATACGTTTCGGCGCTGCTTGGTCAGCATTGCATCAGTGTAGCTGTCCCAGATAGTTGTTAGTGTAAATGTTTATGTGAGTGTTGCAAGTAGTTGGCTAACCTCCTAGGCTTAGGTGGTCGCCGCTTGCTGTGTAGAGATATGTTCTGGAATTATAGTGTTTCCAGTTGGGGTGGTTTTGGTAGAAGATGGCGGGGTGGATCTCAGGGGGTACTGCCCCCAGGCTGTACAAGACCCCCTCTTCGTCTGTTCGCGTCCTCGCGAACGGGAAACAGAGTGGGCGTGTCGTTATGGTGATTTCTTCCTGTTTCCTCCTTGTACTTCTTCTTCTTCGTCTTCCGTGTCGATGTCGTGTAGGTGTATCGATGTCGTGGTGATGTGAGTCTAGCGTGTGCTCAGAGGGGTAGGTTTTGGGTATATACATAGTGTATAGTTTATAGTTCATCTAGAATTAATCATCGTAAAAGTTTACATTTGAAATAAGTGCATAAAAATTCTTGAAGTTATTGCTGTTTAACGAAATCAGGGACAAAAAAACATAGATATATATATGTATTGGTGCTATGCAGGAAGGAAAAAAAACATGGTTGGACGGGTGGTTGTGCCGTCCAGCGCTGTGTGGAAAAAAAAATTGCTCCCTGCAAGTCATTGTATAAAAGATGGAGGAAAATAGAAAAAACAGGTGCCCCAGGGTATAAGTTAAAGGAATATATATTAAATGGTTTATTGTGTTGGGGTGAAACGGGACACCTTCACAAATTTTGTCGTTATTAGGATGGAAAGGAAAGAAACAAAAGTGTTTTACAGTGTGGAGTGTGTTCGAATGTTGCTGTATTTTGTGTGTATTCTCCATATTTCTCATGCTGTGGTGGTTTTATAATTTGTTACAATTTTTATTACAATCCTTACGTTCTAGCCTTAATTATATTATTATTATTACGAAACCTTTTCTGCTCATGAGTAACTTTCTCGTATGCATGTGGCCGTAGCGCTTTCCTTTCTTGGCCACCTTTACTTTGTGCCATTCATCTGTGGCATTTTGACCTGCCACTGTGGTTTAGTGGCTAAACCGTTTGCCTGCTCTCGTGAATTTCCCTCCGTGGGTGGAAGAATTCACCTTGATGGCTAGATTTGGCACTTTCAAAGTTGTACCATTCCTGGCCATCGCATGTCGCTCATTATTTAAGCGGTTCCATATCTGTAATTGCGTCAGCGGCGTTCGGCGCCCCACGGTCACCTTACGTCGCTGGTCGTGGCGTCGTCACCTTTAGGGGTGCGACTGAAAAAATGACGAGGATCATTGGGTTTGTGTGTGAGAGATAAGTAGTGTAATTCATTGTTGGAAATATATTTACAATAGACATGTTTATGCTCCTCGTCCTCTGTAAAATTAAAATGCATTAATGGCCATTTCATATGTGGTTCTGTGCATGCCGTTGCTTCCTGGCTTTCCTGCATTCCTGAAAGTGGATTATGTTATTATGATTACAGTACATGTATATATTGTGACCTTTATGCATATCTGATAGCATAAAGTCCACATATTATTCCAACAAAATTTAAGTCATGTCTCAAAGCCGATGTGAGAATGGAAGTTGCTTGTGAAACTAGAAGGACAAAAGGACGGTTCGTACGTGACTTGAAGAAGCTTTCTCCCAGCGCGAACAAAGGTGGCAGGAAAGAGAAAATCCACACCTGGACACCAAATGCGCCAGACAACGCGCGAAGGTCGTTCAACTGCGCGGGCAAATGCAGAAAACTCAACGATTACCTACCAAATAAACCCCGCCCATTTGAAAGGAATTAGAGCAGTAATTAGGATACAGAGACAGGAGTTATACCATCGTATAGGGGATGATCCCAGCCTCTCAGAAATATCATCAAAATTTAAATCGGATTATTCTGTGATTTTTGCCAGAATTAAAATGAAATCAGGGGGTGGATTTGAAACGACCAATGGCAGTGAGAGACGCTAGACGCGATCAAATCCCGCCGAAATTGAGGGACAATGAAGCAAATTACGGAGCTCATTATCTAACGATCCTACGATCGAATTTTGAATATGAAGGAGTCATTGAGACATTGGGTATGAGGACGTTCTAAGGAGCTAGTTCACATATTCATGTGAGTATTATTTTGGAAATAAATTCTGAGAACCCCCTACTCCACGTCCCTTTAAGAGAAATCGTATAAATAATGGATTGAAACACAGCGAAGTTAGTCTACTCTGGGGCAACATCAGCGGCGGGAGCCCGTGCCGCGAGCCTTCGGACAATACGGTGATTTTTACAAGTTCTATAAGTATACTTTGGGGCATCGTCAAAGGCGAAAGCCCGTGCCCTGAGCGTTCAGAAATTAACATTTTACAAGTTTTATAAGTCTTAATATACGCTGTGGACGCGATAGCCTGCGTTGAGGCATAAGAATAATTAACATTGTTACAAGTTATAAGTAGGAGCTAGCATACCTCCGAAATTGAACATCGCTAAGTATTCGCGAGTGCAAAGTAGAACAGTGCATATCATAACAGTATGACGCAGTTGTAATGATAGGTATAGCCGCACGCGCTATTAAAAGCTAGACCAGTATTCTAGGAAGCTACGAACTGTCGGCCGAACTAAATAAGTAATGATAGCTATATGAGATAGGAGCTTCATGTACGAGAACCGTGCATTGTGTTAATGGTAATAATTCACAGTGGACCTTTGTTTTTGGTGAAATTTTGAGAAAAACCGTGTGTAAATTCTCCTCCCATCAAGATGAATCAACTATTGAAGAAGACTGATATCATGGACCAGAACCGCATCAGGAAATATGAGAGATAAGTAAATATTGTATGGGGCATGAGGGTCATAATGTTTCCCATTATTGGGGTCGGATAAGTCTATCTCGATCATAAGCAGTTATGATAAAAATAGATATTTTAGGCGTACCGGGCATGTTTGTGTAGATTTGTGTGTTTATCAGTAATGAGTGTTTTGTGTGTTTTATAATGTAATAAGTATATGAGCATCAAAGTGTTATTTTAAATATGGTTTTGTTTTTGGGATGTCATTTATCTTTGTGAATGCACAGTCAAGGGAATATTTGTTTGATAGTGCTTATGCACAATGTAATTGTAAAAGCTAAATGGGGAAGACCACTCGATAGTGTGACAAGACCGGTAAGTGACAATGAAATTATGAGAGTAATGAGTATGGTAAGTGATTATCACGCGAAGGTACCAAGTGGTAAGACAAGAATGGCTGGAGGGTAGTATGAGATATATTCAGATGAGGCTAAGAGTCGATCTTGGGTCGAGCAGAAATAAAGCGGATGTGGTATTCCCGCGTTCTTCGATGATATAATGGTGAGTGAAAATAATAGCGGAGGTGGTATTCCCGCATTCTTCGACGATATATAAATGGTAAGTAAAATGATTGAATTCATTAGCTGATGAGAGCCCACTTTAGCTCCGTCGGAAAGAGGTTGAATTGCTCGAGCCCAAGGCAGGTGAAAGGGAGTCTTAAGGAGCAGGTAGAAATTGGTTAGCCGTCTGAATTCTCAAAGCAGCCAGGAAGGTTGTGCCGGCCGGCTGGTTAGCATGGTGAAAGCACGTCTGTCACAAGGTCGAGTTTGGCATTGTATTATATGAAGGGAGATAGTCCAACTCCCCGGGGTTTCTTTTGTGTGCCGCTTCAGGAAGCGATGTGTTATATTTGTCATTATTTTTGGAGTGCATTCATTATGTTGTTGTTTATTAATAATCACGGCGCACCGGCAGCCGAAGTATTTATTTGATGCTTCATGTATGTTGACTTGTTTATTTTACCATAATTAACGGAGTTATAGCTCTGGGTGAAGTAATTGTTTTAAAGTTATAAAAACACACATGCCCGTAACCTAGAATAAACCTATTGCCTTCATTATCTGACTCTTGTGAGGAAAGATGATGATTGTACGAATAGACGTGTCCGATTTCCCAAAGAACAAGTTTTGCAAGTTATAAAAATGAGTGTGCAATATTATTGTGATAGAATGGCTGCTTTATTTAAGCCATAGTTATTTGAATTAAGTCTGTTGACAATAAAACTTGGACTTGAAGCAGTTGACTGCAGTAAAATAGACTATTTTCTATTTCTGGTTTCAGCCAGTGTGAAACATTATTTTGCATTTTTTTTGATATTGTTGTTTTTCAGTAATTTAAGGGAGTTGATTTTATTTTATTTGTCTGTGGTTGGGAGAAAAGGGAGATGATGTTTTTGTGAAATAAATTATTTTATATTAGGAGTTCTCTGACCTACTGATTTTAAGATAAGCCTCCTGTGATCCTGTGACAATATTCCTAGGATGTTTAGTATAAATTAGAGCCACCCCGAACAGAGCACCACCCGAGTGAGAGTCGGCATCCTAGAAGAACGCGGAAGGGTATATATGGATTGGTGATAATGATGCAGTTATTCATGTCCATATTAGTTTTCTTTTATTAATTAGTGGATCACAGTGATGGAAAGTGTCAGAGAGTAGCTAGCCGGAGCCTACTGAAGTCTATATACCCCCTTGAGGTCATATAAACAGATGTAGAGCATTCCCCTATAGAGTTATATAGATAAAAAATGGCGCCGAACGGTGTGGCCAAATTAACAAGTAATTCAGGGGAAAGTAAAGCCAGGAGTTTGTTTAAAGTAAATAATCGAAAATACTGAGTTTATTTTGCATAAGTTAGGTAGAAGCAGCGTTTTCGTGGCGCCCTTATATTTGAATAATTAGTAGCAAACTCCAAATGTATGTTGTAGGACGGCGTGAACCGTAAAAGTGATGTCAGTACTTTATTGACAGAACTGGGAAGTTAAAATTAATGCAGAAGGGTAAACTGAAAGTTCATTCACAAAAGCAAACATCAGATAGGCAGCTCTTCAAGCATATTAAAGTCATTAATGGGATTAACGTAAATTGGGAATAAGCGACTCATTTTATGATTGCAGAAGATGGGAACATGAGGCTCCATGCCCCAGTCTTCTCAAATAAGTATTATATTGTGTGATATGGCGTCGGTGGAGGAGATTCGACTTATTATTGAGAATTCAGTGGCTAGAACGATGGAACAGTTCGAACACTTTAAGAGGGAATGCAGGGAACAGAGTGCATTAAACAATGCACGTATAGCGGAGCAGAACGAATTAAACAATGCACGTATTGCGGAACAAATTGCAGAACAGAGTGAATTAAACAATGCACGTATTGCGGAACAAATTGCAGAACAGAGTGAATTAAACAATGCACGTATTGCGGAACAGTTAGCGGAGCAGATAGCGGAACACAGTAAGACAAATAATGCACTACTCGCGGAACAAAATACAGTTACTAACACACAGTTAATGGAACAAATTGTAGAACAGGGTAGGTTGAATAAGGAAGCGTTAAAAGAGGAACTGACAGATAAATTAGCAGGGCAAATAGCTAAAATCACGCCCGAGACTACCACACAGTTAGGTCAGATGGAGACGAACTTAAGGCAATCAATAGCGTTCAGTGAAGAAAAGACGGCAGCGAAACTCATACAGCTAGAAGAAATATGTAACGCTAACACAGAAGGGATAAAGACAGAACAATTAGCAATTCAAGCTACCATAAAAGGAGTAGATAACGAGGTTAAGTCTGCGGCAAAGCAATTGCACAGCCTAGAAGGAGAGATGATAGAGATTAGAACGGAAATAGACAAGGCAGCTTTGACTTCAGCAGAACGATGGAGCATTCAGGAAAACGAGAATGATGCACTTAAAGAGAGGATCCGGGAAAGCAATGAAATGATAGGAGGCAGACTCGATCAGCTGGAAAGCGAGAAGAAAGAGGGAAAGAGAAAAGAGGAAAATAGATATGAGGCAATAAGACTGGAAATAAACAAGACATGCCAACAAATTGGAATTGACGGGAAAGAGGATAGAAAGAAACTTATGGAACAGATGGAAGAAAACCAAAGGAGAATAAAGGAGGTCGAACTGCAGTTACTGGGAAAAATGGAGATACAAGAACGGAAGATCATTAAGACCGAGATACAGTCTCTACAACAACAGGAAATGCTTCTGGAACTGAAAGCTCACAGCAGCGGTAAAGAAACGAGCAGTATGGCTAATCACTTCAACACAAGCCAGACCCAGGTAGAGAGAATGAATGAACTTAGTCCGGGCCGTGCGACCGCAGGTAGCGAAAATAATGAAGGGTTTCAAACATTTAGAGGAATGGCCTCAACACCTCAACAGCCGACTGGCGATAATAATAACAATAACTCAACTACACAGTATGTTCAAATAATTAGGATGCAGGATGATCGCCCACGAAAATTTAACAATGTTGGTTCACAAACACCGAAAGCTTTTCTAAAAGATTTGGAACAATACCTTACAGACAATAATATTCCTGAGAATAAGAAACTCAGAATAACAGAGAAACTACTGGCGGATAGCGTCCTGACGTGGTTTAGAAGCTTTCGCTACACCTTTGAGGACATGGATACCTTCAAGCAGGCATTTTTACGTCGTTACTGGAGCATGTCTATACAACATAATTTAAGGATGGAATTATATAGTAGGAAGTACCACGCGTCGCAACCAACACGCTACTCAGAATATTTTTCGGCTCAGCTACTTAGACTGAAGGATATGGATATTTTACCACCGGAGTCAGAACTGGTGATGACAATTGGAAAGCAGTTTCCATTGCCAGTACAACAGTTTTTAATTGCGGCCAACGTCTCGAGCGCACTGCAAGCAGAGGAGGTGTTACGTCAGTTGGACGAGACGTCACTAAATAATCAAAATAGACACGTCAGAGCGAGTGACAGCGCAGCGCTAGTACACCAAGCCGAGCTAGTTAAAACTAGAGAGCAAAGCACCAACACGAATGTAAAGCCATAGAAGCGGGAATAATAACGGAAGGCCAGACTCGCCGAAAGAGGAGCAGAGGAGATATGAGCCAAGGAACGAGAGGAACTGGCAGCCACAACAGTACAGGAGAGATGAATGGAGGGGGCGTGGTCGCGAAGGTCCATATCATCATCGCAGATATGATAGGAGAGATAATAGAACGTGGAACCGAAGACGAGAGGAGAACCGAGGATATCCGGAAGACAGTCGACGGGAATTACAAAGCAGGCATGAGGCATCACAACGATACCTAGATGAGTTGCATCGCAACCAAGAGACGGAAAAGGATCGCTGGCGAAGGACAATGGAGAATCGCGAGAACCCAGATATGGAAATCACTGGAGCAGAGAGTGAATTAATGCAGCAGCACCGCGAAAGCCAGAATGAGAAAAGGAACATGGGAGCTATAAAAAAAAACGTATTAGAGGGTGAACGAGATAGGCTAAATTTCACGCCAGATAAGACACAATGGTTGATAGCGAACATCGAGGAATGGGTCGCAACTCCTGAGGATTTTACACGTGAAATTATTCAACCGGAGCAACATTGTTTGAGGAGATTACCAGTCATCATTACGAGGATAGAAGGACTAAGAGTGAAAGGATTAGTGGATACAGGGGCACAGATATGTCTAGTATCAGAGGCATTAATTAAAGCTCTAAGCGAGAAACAGAGAATACCTACGATTCCAGTGCCACAGGTCAAAATTCGAGGAGTCATACCCGAAAAATCAGCTGTATGCAGATTTCAGGTACAACTGGATCTAGAAATATTAGGACACACTTTCTCACATGTATTCATGGTGATGAACAAGATGAATGTAAATTTGATTCTGGGGGCGGATTTCCTATATGAGCACCAAGCAGTGATTGACCTGCGCAACAATGTCATTAAATTCAGAAATGTGGAAGGATTATCAGCAGTAGGACTGAACATGAATAACCACGGCTTAGATAGAGAAGCTGACATTTGGAAGCTGGAGGCCATTCCTGAGGAAGAAGAAGAAGAAGAAAGTCAAGCAGATGAAGAGGACTCGAACACAGGACTCCTGGAGGGAAAGCAAGAATTGGAAGATGAAATGTGGTCCATGGCAGTAGAAGAAGATGGCAACAAAGACAGTTTTGAGGCACTTTTGAAAGAAAAATTAAGAGAGGCAAAGCTGAATGATGATGAAAGAAATTGCTTGGCACAAATGCTTTGTAACCACTCAGCAGCATTTAATACACTACCGGGAAAAATTTTAAATTTCAAGTACGCTATGCAGGTAGATGACTGGACACCATTTAAGAGCCGACTCTACCCAATTCCAGAAAAGCAGCGTGCAGCAGTTAGGAAAATTATAGGTGAGATGCTTAAAGGGGGCATAATTAAGAAAGCTCCAACCCCATATTTGAACGCCATATTAGCGGTGGCGAAGCCAAATGGTTCAGTGAGGTTGTGTCTCGATGCTCGCACCCTCAATTCCAGATTAATAGATGAAACCGACCGGGCACCACTAATTAAAGATGTACTCAAGAAGTTCCATAAGAAGAAAATATATTCGTCTGTCGACCTTGCGAATAGCTATTGGCACATCGAGTTAGAAGAGAAATCACAGCTGTTAACTGGATTTCTATTCGACAATCAGAGTTTCACCTGGTGTCGCTTACCATTTGGAGTTAAGACAGCCGGATCTGCACTAATCCGAGCATTGGATCGAAATTTAACAGAAGAAGTGAAAGACATGACTGTCAGATATGTCGACGATATCTTACTAGCATCAGAGAGCAATGAGGAACACATGCAAAATTTAAGCAAGTTGTTAGAGAACCTAGAAAGGGCAAATTTCAAGATCAATCTAAAAAAATCACACTTTTTTAGCATGAAATTTTATATTTAGGACATATTGTTGATGGAGAAGGGATCAGGCCCAATCCAGTGAAAATCGAAGCCATTAAAAATTTTCTTCGACCGACCAGAGTCAAGCACATAAGGATGTTCTTGGGAGCCACCAACTTCTTTCGTGAAAACTGTCCAGGATACACCGAAGTAGTAGCACCATTACAAGAGATGCTAAAAAAGAACAACCGTTGGTTTTGGAACGAAGAGTGTGAGAGGTCATTCATAGCTACGAAGGAATTATTGTCAAATAACATCAAACTGAGCTACCCAGATTTTTCGAAGGGGTTTATAATTCAAGCAGATGCATCTTTAGTGGGCATTGGAGCAATGCTTTTCCAAGAAGACGCAGAGAGAACAGCAAACCGCTCATACCTAGCATTCATCAGCAGGAAATTAAGAAAACATGAGAAAAGTTATACCATCTCAGAGCTGGAGCTTTTGGCGATCATATACGCGCTTCAACAATAGCGTCGTATTATATATGGTTTTTCCATAACAATCCGCACTGATCACAAGGCGCTGACCTTCTTATTCAAGACTACCATGGTGAGTGAACGTATCAACAGATGGGCCATTTATATGCAGCAGTTTAATATACAAATTGAGCACATATCAGGAAAATTGAATGTAATCCCGGATATTTTGAGCCGAAATCCAGAAGAAGAGGCACAACAGGAGGAAATGTTAGTGCAGCACATTGAGCTGACAAATGAAGATCGAGATTTCTTACAAGAACTGAAGAGGTTACCGCAGGAACAAGAAAAGGAGCCATGGATGATGCAGATGATTAAATTCCTCAAGAGAGAGATAACACCTGATATCCCAGCATATCGAGAAATTGAAGCTCAAGCGAGAAGTTATTCATACTTCA
This sequence comes from Meconema thalassinum, assembly GCA_946902985.2. Lineage (NCBI taxonomy): Eukaryota > Metazoa > Arthropoda > Insecta > Orthoptera > Tettigoniidae > Meconema > Meconema thalassinum. The sequence continues at coordinate 52,552,549 of OX336388.2, read as the reverse complement.
ATAACATGCTCCATAAATTTATAGATGAGGATCATGTCAAGTTACGGATATTGTTACCAGCTTCGTTACAGAGGAAATTAGTGTGGCATACTCATTACACACTTGGTCACATAGGGTTAGACAAGACGCAAGCAACAATAGGTGAAGCTTTCACTTGGCCACGGATGAGGATTACTATACGCGATGTCCTGAAGACATGTGATATTTGCCAGCGCGCAAAACCCAATAACTTCCTCATGAGACAATACCCAAAGCCAATATTGCCACAGAAACCGTTAGAGCTCATTGCTACGGACTGTCTTGGTCCATTGCCAAAAGGACGTAGAGGAGTGCGACATGTCCTTGTATGTGTGGACGTCTTTTCTAAATTTGTTGTTCTATGTGCTATCCAGAAAACAACTTCGAAACAGGTCCTGAGCCGCATTAAGAATCGAGTTATACCTATAATGGGAAAGCCTGAGTTTATTCTTTCTGATCACGGAAGTTATTACACATCAGCGGAATTTAAGCGCGGATTGATTGAGCTAGACATCAAGCATGTACTATCTAGCATACGCCATCCACAAGGAAATCCGAGCGAGAGAGTCATACGTGAGGTCTCGAAGCACATCCGGATGTTCATTCCTACAGAACACCACCGTTGGGCCGATACATTGAAAAATATTGAGATTTGCATCAATATGACACGTCATGAGTCAACTGGACAAGTACCGTACACGTTACACTTGAACCAGCAACCACCGAGATCTTGGACAACAGTACTAGATTGCCCAAAAGATCCGCAACCAGCACCACAGCTGAGAGTCGAACGGACGGTCACCTACATGAGAGAACAAGCTGACAGGAGGCTGAGAAGACTGAAAGGAAAACGCTTTCACAGGGAATTGAACGTCAATGAACTAGTTTTGTTGAAGAGGCCACCTATCTCTGATCCAGCAAACAAAGTATTTCATAAATGGTGTTTCCCATACGTAGGACCGTATCGGATCATAAGAAATTTGGGGAATAATGCATATAAGATACAGGACGTAAACGGTGAAAACACATCAGTTGTAAATTGCTCAAACCTCAAATTATATTACAAAAGGGAACCGTTTGATCAACCACGGAACACCGCGGGTGTCAACATTATGGAAATTGAATAAAGATGAGCCAAATGCACGTGGAACGAGGAAGTAGTCGATCATAAACAGAACCGGTGTTTACAGTGAAAGACCGTGAAGCAAGTAAACTGGGCGAGACAGGCGGAAAATAGCTAGCTACCTGCGCCAGACAGCAGAGACACTAATCTTAGCAAGAATGTGGAGAGGGAGACAAGGATCGTACCAAGGGAATCCCTGCACACGACAGCAGTGGCGAACCCAATAAACTATAAGGAGTGACGACGGAACCTTGCAGCATCCGTGAGGCGGATCGAGATTGAAAAAAAAATCGTACGTTCCGTATCGATTTTTTTTCTTGGCAGAAGGGTAATGTGACCTTTATGCATATCTGATAGCATAAAGTCCACATATTATTCCAACAAAATTTAAGTCATGTCTCAAAGCCGATGTGAGAATGGAAGTTGCTTGTGAAACTAGAAGGACAAAAGGACGGTTCGTACGTGACTTGAAGAAGCTTTCTCCCAGCGCGAACAAAGGTGGCAGGAAAGAGAAAATCCACATCTGGACACCAAATGCGCCATACAACGCGCGAAGGTCGTTCAACTGCGCGGGCAAATGCAGAAAACTCAACGATTACCTACCAAATAAACCCCGCCCATTTGAAAGGAATTAGAGCAGTAATTAGGATACAGAGACAGGAGTTATACCATCGTATAGGGGATGATCCCAGCCTCTCAGAAATATCATCAAAATTTAAATCGGATTATTCTGTGATTTTTGCCAGAATTAAAATGAAATCAGGGGGTGGATTTGAAACGACCAATGGCAGTGAGAGACGCTAGACGCGATCAAATCCCGCCGAAATTGAGGGACAATGAAGCAAATTACGGAGCTCATTATCTAACGATCCTACGATCTAATTTTGAATATGAAGGAGTCATTGAGACATTGGGAATGAGGACGTTCTAAGGAGCTAGTTCACATATTCATGTGAGTATTATTTTGGAAATAAATTCTGAGAACCCCCTACTCCACGTCCCTTTAAGAGAAATCGTATAAATAATGGATTGAAACACAGCGAAGTTAGTCTACTCTGGGGCAACATCAGCGGCGGGAGCCCGTGCCGCGAGCCTTCGGACAATACGGTGATTTTTACAAGTTCTATAAGTATACTTTGGGGCATCGTCAAAGGCGAAAGCCTGTGCCCTGAGCGTTCAGAAATTAACATTTTACAAGTTTTATAAGTCTTAATATACGCTGTGGACGCGATAGCCTGCGTTGAGGCATAAGAATAATTAACATTGTTACAAGTTATAAGTAGGAGCTAGCATACCTCCGAAATTGAACATCGCTAAGTATTCGCGAGTGCAAAGTAGAACAGTGCATATCATAACAGTATGACGCAGTTGTAATGATAGGTATAGCCGCACGCGCTATTAAAAGCTAGACCAGTATTCTAGGAAGCTACGAACTGTCGGCCGAACTAAATAAGTAATGATAGCTATATGAGATAGGAGCTTCATGTACGAGAACCGTGCATTGTGTTAATGGTAATAATTCACAGTGGACCTTTGTTTTTGGTGAAATTTTGAGAAAAACCGTGTGTAAATTCTCCTCCCATCAAGATGAATCAACTATTGAAGAAGACTGATATCATGGACCAGAACCGCATCAGGAAATATGAGAGATAAGTAAATATTGTATGGGGCATGAGGGTCATAATGTTTCCCATTATTGGGGTCGGATAAGTCTATCTCGATCATAAGCAGTTATGATAAAAATAGATATTTTAGGCGTACCGGGCATGTTTGTGTAGATTTGTGTGTTTATCAGCAATGAGTGTTTTGTGTGTTTTATAATGTAATAAGTATATGAGCATCAAAGTGTTATTTTAAATATGGTTTTGTTTTTGGGATGTCATTTATCTTTGTGAATGCACAGTCAAGGGAATATTTGTTTGATAGTGCTTATGCACAATGTAATTGTAAAAGCTAAATGGGGAAGACCACTCGATAGTGTGACAAGACCGGTAAGTGACAATGAAATTATGAGAGTAATGAGTATGGTAAGTGATTATCACGCGAAGGTACCAAGTGGTAAGACAAGAATGGCTGGAGGGTAGTATGAGATATATTCAGATGAGGCTAAGAGTCGATCTTGGGTCGAGCAGAAATAAAGCGGATGTGGTATTCCCGCGTTCTTCGATGATATAATGGTGAGTGAAAATAATAGCGGAGGTGGTATTCCCGCATTCTTCGACGATATATAAATGGTAAGTAAAATGATTGAATTCATTAGCTGATGAGAGCCCACTTTAGCTCCGTCGGAAAGAGGTTGAATTGCTCGAGCCCAAGGCAGGTGAAAAGGAGTCTTAAGGAGCAGGTAGAAATTGGTTAGCCGTCTGAATTCTCAAAGCAGCCAGGAAGGTTGTGCCGGCCGGCTGGTTAGCATGGTGAAAGCACGTCTGTCACAAGGTCGAGTTTGGCATTGTATTATATGAAGGGAGATAGTCCAACTCCCCGGGGTTTCTTTTGTGTGCCGCTTCAGGAAGCGATGTGTTATATTTGTCATTATTTTTGGAGTGCATTCATTATGTTGTTGTTTATTAATAATCACGGCGCACCGGCAGCCGAAGTATTTATTTGATGCTTCATGTATGTTGACTTGTTTATTTTACCATAATTAACGGAGTTATAGCTCTGGGTGAAGTAATTGTTTTAAAGTTATAAAAACACACATGCCCGTAACCTAGAATAAACCTATTGCCTTCATTATCTGACTCTTGTGAGGAAAGATGATGATTGTACGAATAGACGTGTCCGATTTCCCAAAGAACAAGTTTTGCAAGTTATAAAAATGAGTGCGCAATATTATTGTGATAGAATGGCTGGTTTATTTAAGCCATAGTTATTTGAATTAAGTCTGTTGACAATAACTCTTGGACTTGAAGCAATGGAATGCAGTAAAATAGACTATTTTCTATTTCTGGTTTCAGCCAGTGTGAAACATTATTTTGCATTTTTTTTATATTGTTGTTTTTCAGTAATTTAAGGGAGTTGATTTTATTTTATTTGTCTGTGGTTGGGAGAAAAGGGAGATGATGTTTTTGTGAAATAAATTATTTTATATTAGGAGTTCTCTGACCTACTGATTTTAAGATAAGCCTCCTGTGATCCTGTGACAATATTCCTAGGATGTTTAGTATAAATTAGAGCCACCCCGAACAGAGCACCACCCGAGTGAGAGTCGGCATCCTAGAAGAACGCGGAAGGGTATATATGGATTGGTGATAATGATGCAGTTATTCATGTCCATATTAGTTTTCTTTTATTAATTAGTGGATCACAGTGATGGAAAGTGTCAGAGAGTAGCTAGCCGGAGCCTACTGAAGTCTATATACCCCCTTGAGGTCATATAAACAGATGTAGAGCATTCCCCTATAGAGTTATATAGATAAAAAATGGCGCCGAACGGTGTGGCCAAATTAACAAGTAATTCAGGGGAAAGTAAAGCCAGGAGTTTGTTTAAAGTAAATAATCGAAAATGCTGAGTTTATTTTGCATAAGTTAGGTAGAAGCAGCGTTTTCGTGGCGCCCTTATATTTGAATAATTAGTAGCAAACTCCAAATGTATGTTGTAGGACGGCGTGAACCGTAAAAGTGATGTCAGTACTTTATTGACAGAACTGGGAAGTTAAAATTAATGCAGAAGGGTAAACTGAAAGTTCATTCACAAAAGCAAACATCAGATAGGCAGCTCTTCAAGCATATTAAAGTCATTAATGGGATTAACGTAAATTGGGAATAAGCGACTCATTTTATGATTGCAGAAGATGGGAACATGAGGCTCCATGCCCCAGTCTTCTCAAATAAGTATTATATTGTGTGATATGGCGTCGGTGGAGGAGATTCGACTTATTATTGAGAATTCAGTGGCTAGAACGATGGAACAGTTCGAACACTTTAAGAGGGAATGCAGGGAACAGAGTGAATTAAACAATGCACGTATATCGGAGCAGAACGAATTAAACAATGCACGTATTGCGGAACAAATTGCAGAACAGAGTGAATTAAACAATGCACGTATTGCGGAACAAATTGCAGAACAGAGTGAATTAAACAATGCACGTATTGCGGAACAGTTAGCGGAGCAGATAGCGGAACACAGTAAGACAAATAATGCACTACTCGCGGAACAAAATACAGTTACTAACACACAGTTAATGGAACAAATTGTAGAACAGGGTAGGTTGAATAAGGAAGCGTTAAAAGAGGAACTGACAGATAAATTAGCAGGGCAAATAGCTAAAATCACGCTCGAGACTACCACACAGTTAGGTCAGATGGAGACGAACTTAAGGCAATCAATAGCGTTCAGTGAAGAAAAGACGGCAGCGAAACTCATACAGCTAGAAGAAATATGTAACGCTAACACAGAAGGGATAAAGACAGAACAATTAGCAATTCAAGCTACCATAAAAGGAGTAGATAACGAGGTTAAGTCTGCGGCAAAGCAATTGCACAGCCTAGAAGGAGAGATGATAGAGATTAGAACGGAAATAGACAAGGCAGCTTTGACTTCAGCAGAACGATGGAGCATTCAGGAAAACGAGAATGATGCACTTAAAGAGAGGATCCGGGAAAGCAATGAAATGATAGGAGGCAGGCTCGATCAGCTGGAAAGCGAGAAGAAAGAGGGAAAGAGAAAAGAGGAAAATAGATATGAGGCAATAAGACTGGAAATAAACAAGACATGCCAACAAATTGGAATTGACGGGAAAGAGGATAGAAAGAAACTTATGGAACAGATGGAAGAAAACCAAAGGAGAATAAAGGAGGTCGAACTGCAGTTACTGGGAAAAATGGAGATACAAGAACGGAAGATCATTAAGACCGAGATACAGTCTCTACAACAACAGGAAATGCTTCTGGAACTGAAAGCTCACAGCAGCGGTAAAGAAACGAGCAGTATGGCTAATCACTTCAACACAAGCCAGACCCAGGTAGAGAGAATGAATGAACTTAGTCCGGGCCGTGCGACCGCAGGTAGCGAAAATAATGAAGGGTTTCAAACATTTAGAGGAATGGCCTCAACACCTCAACAGCCGACTGGCGATAATAATAACAATAACTCAACTACACAGTATGTTCAAATAATTAGGATGCAGGATGATCGCCCACGAAAATTTAACAATGTTGGTTCACAAAAACCGAAAGCTTTTCTGAAAGATTTGGAACACTACCTTACAGACAATAATATTCCTGAGAATAAGAAACTCAGAATAACAGAGAAACTACTGGCGGATAGCGTCCTGACGTGGTTTAGAAGCTTTCGCTACACCTTTGAGGACATGGATACCTTCAAGCAGGCATTTTTACGTCGTTACTGGAGCATGTCTATACAACATAATTTAAGGATGGAATTATATAGTAGGAAGTACCACGCGTCGCAACCAACACGCTACTCAGAATATTTTTCGGCTCAGCTACTTAGACTGAAGGATATGGATATTTTACCACCGGAGTCAGAACTGGTGATGACAATTGGAAAGCAGTTTCCATTGCCAGTACAACAGTTTTTAATTGTGGCCAACGTCTCGAGCGCACTGCAAGCAGAGGAGGTGTTACATCAGTTGGACGAGACGTCACTAAATAATCAAAATAGACACGTCAGAGCGAGTGACAGCGCAGCGCTAGTACACCAAGCCGAGCTAGTTAAAACTAGAGAGCAAAGCACCAACACGAATGTTAGCCATAGAAGCGGGAATAATAACGGAAGGCCAGACTCGCCGAAAGAGGAGCAGAGGAGATATGAGCCAAGGAACGAGAGGAACTGGCAGCCACAACAGTACAGGAGAGATGAATGGAGGGGGCGTGGTCGCGAAGGTCCATATCATCATCGCAGATATGATAGGAGAGATAATAGAACGTGGAATCGAAGACAAGAGGAGAACCGAGGATATCCGGAAGACAGTCGACGGGAATTACAAAGCAGGCATGAGGCATCACAACGATACCTAGATGAGTTGCATCGCAACCAAGAGACGGAAAAGGATCGCTGGCGAAGGACAATGGAGAATCGCGAGAACCCAGATATGGAAATCACTGGAGCAGAGAGTGAATTAATGCAGCAGCACCGCGAAAGCCAGAATGAGAAAAGGAACATGGGAGCTATAAAAAAAAACGTATTAGAGGGTGAACGAGATAGGCTAAATTTCACGCCAGATAAGACACAATGGTTGATAGCGAACATCGAGGAATGGGTCGCAACTCCTGAGGATTTTACACGTGAAATTATTCAACCGGAGCAACATTGTTTGAGGAGATTACCAGTCATCATTACGAGGATAGAAGGACTAAGAGTGAAAGGATTAGTGGATACAGGGGCACAGATATGTCTAGTATCAGAGGCATTAATTAAAGCTCTAAGCGAGAAACAGAGAATACCTACGATTCCAGTGCCACAGGTCGAAATTCGAGGAGTCATTCCCGAAAAATCAGCTGTATGCAAATTTCAGGTACAACTGGATCTAGAAATATTAGGACACACTTTCTCACATGTATTCATGGTGATGAACAAGATGAATGTAAATTTGATTCTGGGGGCGGATTTCCTATATGAGCACCAAGCAGTGATTGACCTGCGCAACAATGTCATTAAATTCAGAAATGTGGAAGGATTATCAGCAGTAGGACTGAACATGAATAACCACGGCTTAGATAGAGAAGCTGACATTTGGAAGCTGGAGGCCATTCCTGAGGAAGAAGAAGAAGAAGAAAGTCAAGCAGATGAAGAGGACTCGAACACAGGACTCCTGGAGGGAAAGCAAGAATTGGAAGATGAAATGTGGTCCATGGCAGTAGAAGAAGATGGCAACAAAGACAGTTTTGAGGCACTTTTGAAAGAAAAATTAAGAGAGGCAAAGCTGAATGATGATGAAAGAAATTGCTTGGCACAAATGCTTTGTAACCACTCAGCAGCATTTAATACACTACCGGGAAAAATTTTAAATTTCAAGTACGCTATGCAGGTAGATGACTGGACACCATTTAAGAGCCGACTCTACCCAATTCCAGAAAAGCAGCGTGCAGCAGTTAGGAAAATTATAGGTGAGATGCTTAAAGGGGGCATAATTAAGAAAGCTCCAACCCCATATTTGAACGCCATATTAGCGGTGGCGAAGCCAAATGGTTCAGTGAGGTTGTGTCTCGATGCTCGCACCCTCAATTCCAGATTAATAGATGAAACCGACCGGGCACCACTAATTAAAGATGTACTCAAGAAGTTCCATAAGAAGAAAATATATTCGTCTGTCGACCTTGCGAATAGCTATTGGCACATCGAGTTAGAAGAGAAATCACAGCTGTTAACTGGATTTCTATTCGACAATCAGAGTTTCACCTGGTGTCGCTTACCATTTGGAGTTAAGACAGCCGGATCTGCACTAATCCGAGCATTGGATCGAAATTTAACAGAAGAAGTGAAAGACATGACTGTCAGATATGTCGACGATATCTTACTAGCATCAGAGAGCAATGAGGAACACATGCAAAATTTAAGCAAGTTGTTAGAGAACCTAGAAAGGGCAAATTTCAAGATCAATCTAAAAAAATCACACTTTTTTCAGCATGAAATTTTATATTTAGGACATATTGTTGATGGAGAAGGGATCAGGCCCAATCCAGTGAAAATCGAAGCCATTAAAAATTTTCTTCGACCAACCAGAGTCAAGCACATAAGGATGTTCTTGGGAGCCACCAACTTCTTTCGTGAAAACTGTCCAGGATACACCGAAGTAGTAGCACCATTACAAGAGATGCTAAAAAAGAACAACCGTTGGTTTTGGAACGAAGAGTGTGAGAGGTCATTCATAGCTACGAAGGAATTATTGTCAAATAACATCAAACTGAGCTACCCAGATTTTTCGAAGGGGTTTATAATTCAAGCAGATGCATCTTTAGTGGGCATTGGAGCAATGCTTTTCCAAGAAGACGCAGAGAGAACAGCAAACCGCTCATACCTAGCATTCATCAGCAGGAAATTAAGAAAACATGAGAAAAGTTATACCATCTCAGAGCTGGAGCTTTTAGCGATCATATACGCGCTTCAACAATGGCGTCGTATTATATATGGTTTTTCCATAACAATCCGCACTGATCACAAGGCGCTGACCTTCTTATTTAAGACTACCATGGTGAGTGAACGTATCAACAGATGGGCCATTTATATGCAGCAGTTTAATATACAAATTGAGCACATATCAGGAAAATTGAATGTAATCCCGGATATTTTGAGCCGAAATCCAGAAGAAGAGGCACAACAGGAGGAAATGTTAGTGCAGCACATTGAGCTGACAAATGAAGATCGAGATTTCTTACAAGAACTGAAGAGGTTACCGCAGGAACAAGAAAAGGAGCCATGGATGATGCAGATGATTAAATTCCTCAAGAGAGAGATAACACCTGATATCCCAGCATATCGAGAAATTGAAGCTCAAGCGAGAAGTTATTCATACTTCAATAACATGCTCCATAAATTTATAGATGAGGATCATGTCAAGTTACGGATATTGTTACCAGCTTCGTTACAGAGGAAATTAGTGTGGCATACTCATTACACACTTGGTCACATAGGGTTAGACAAGACGCAAGCAACAATAGGTGAAGCTTTCACTTGGCCACGGATGAGGATTACTATACGCGATGTCCTGAAGACATGTGATATTTGCCAGCGCGCAAAACCCAATAACTTCCTCATGAGACAATACCCAAAGCCAATATTGCCACAGAAACCGTTAGAGCTCATTGCTACGGACTGTCTTGGTCCATTGCCAAAAGGACGTAGAGGAGTGCGACATGTCCTTGTATGTGTGGACGTCTTTTCTAAATTTGTTGTTCTATGTGCTATCCAGAAAACAACTTCGAAACAGGTCCTGAGCCGCATCAAGAATCGAGTTATACCTATAATGGGAAAGCCTGAGTTAATTCTTTCTGATCACGGAAGTTATTACACATCAGCGGAATTTAAGCGCGGATTGATTGAGCTAGACATCAAGCATGTACTATCTAGCATACGCCATCCACAAGGAAATCCGAGCGAGAGAGTCATACGTGAGGTCTCGAAGCACATCCGGATGTTCATTCCTACAGAACACCACCGTTGGGCCGATACATTGAAAAATATTGAGATTTGCATCAATATGACACGTCATGAGTCAACTGGACAAGTACCGTACACGTTACACTTGAACCAGCAACCACCGAGATCTTGGACAACAGTACTAGATTGCCCAAAAGATCCGCAACCAGCACCACAGCTGAGAGTCGAACGGACGGTCACCTACATGAGAGAACAAGCTGACAGGAGGCTGAGAAGACTGAAAGGAAAACGCTTTCACAGGGAATTGAACGTCAATGAACTAGTTTTGTTGAAGAGGCCACCTATCTCTGATCCAGCAAACAAAGTATTTCATAAATGGTGTTTCCCATACGTAGGACCGTATCGGATCATAAGAAATTTGGGGAATAATGCATATAAGATACAGGACGTAAACGGTGGAAACACATCAGTTGTAAATTGCTCAAACCTCAAATTATATTACAAAAGGGAACCGTTTGATCAACCACGGAACACCGCGGGTGTCAACATTATGGAAATTGAATAAAGATGAGCCAAATGCACGTGGAACGAGGAAGTAGTCGATCATAAACAGAACCGGTGTTTACAGTGAAAGACCGTGAAGCAAGTAAACTGGGCGAGACAGGCGGACAATAGCTAGCTACCTGCGCCAGACAGCAGAGACACTAATCTTAGCAAGAATGTGGAGAGGGAGACAAGGATCGTACCAAGGGAATCCCTGCACACGACAGCAGTGGCGAACCCAATAAACTATAAGGAGTGACGACGGAACCTTGCAGCATCCGTGAGGCGGATCGAGATTGAAAAAAAAATCGTACGTTCCGTATCGATTTTTTTTCTTGGCAGAAGGGTAATGTGACCTTTATGCATATCTGATAGCATAAAGTCCACATATTATTCCAACAAAATTTAAGTCATGTCTCAAAGCCGATGTGAGAATGGAAGTTGCTTGTGAAACTAGAAGGACAAAAGGACGGTTCGTACGTGACTTGAAGAAGCTTTCTCCCAGCGCGAACAAAGGTGGCAGGAAAGAGAAAATCCACATCTGGACACCAAATGCGCCAGACAACGCGCGAAGGTCGTTCAACTGCGCGGGCAAATGCAGAAAACTCAACGATTACCTACCAAATAAACCCCGCCCATTTGAAAGGAATTAGAGCAGTAATTAGGATACAGAGACAGGAGTTATACCATCGTATAGGGGATGATCCCAGCCTCTCAGAAATATCATCAAAATTTAAATCGGATTATTCTGTGATTTTTGCCAGAATTAAAATGAAATCAGGGGGTGGATTTGAAACGACCAATGGCAGTGAGAGACGCTAGACGCGATCAAATCCCGCCGAAATTGAGGGACAATGAAGCAAATTACGGAGCTCATTATCTAACGATCCTACGATCTAATTTTGAATATGAAGGAGTCATTGAGACATTGGGAATGAGGACGTTCTAAGGAGCTAGTTCACATATTCATGTGAGTATTATTTTGGAAATAAATTCTGAGAACCCCCTACTCCACGTCCCTTTAAGAGAAATCGTATAAATAATGGATTGAAACACAGCGAAGTTAGTCTACTCTGGGGCAACATCAGCGGCGGGAGCCCGTGCCGCGAGCCTTCGGACAATACGGTGATTTTTACAAGTTCTATAAGTATACTTTGGGGCATCGTCAAAGGCGAAAGCCTGTGCCCTGAGCGTTCAGAAATTAACATTTTACAAGTTTTATAAGTCTTAATATACGCTGTGGACGCGATAGCCTGCGTTGAGGCATAAGAATAATTAACATTGTTACAAGTTATAAGTAGGAGTTAGCATACCTCCGAAATTGAACATCGCTAAGTATTCGCGAGTGCAAAGTAGAACAGTGCATATCATAACAGTATGACGCAGTTGTAATGATAGGTATAGCCGCACGCGCTATTAAAAGCTAGACCAGTATTCTAGGAAGCTACGAACTGTCGGCCGAACTAAATAAGTAATGATAGCTATATGAGATAGGAGCTTCATGTACGAGAACCGTGCATTGTGTTAATGGTAATAATTCACAGTGGACCTTTGTTTTTGGTGAAATTTTGAGAAAAACCGTGTGTAAATTCTCCTCCCATCAAGATGAATCAACTATTGAAGAAGACTGATATCATGGACCAGAACCGCATCAGGAAATATGAGAGATAAGTAAATATTGTATGGGGCATGAGGGTCATAATGTTTCCCATTATTGGGGTCGGATAAGTCTATCTCGATCATAAGCAGTTATGATAAAAATAGATATTTTATGCGTACCGGGCATGTTTGTGTAGATTTGTGTGTTTATCAGTAATGAGTGTTTTGTGTGTTTTATAATGTAATAAGTATATGAGCATCAAAGTGTTATTTTAAATATGGTTTTGTTTTTGGGATGTCATTTATCTTTGTGAATGCACAGTCAAGCGAATATTTGTTTGATAGTGCTTATGCACAATGTAATTGTAAAAGCTAAATGGGGAAGACCACTCGATAGTGTGACAAGACCGGTAAGTGACAATGAAATTATGAGAGTAATGAGTATGGTAAGTGATTATCACGCGAAGGTACCAAGTGGTAAGACAAGAATGGCTGGAGGGTAGTATGAGATATATTCAGATGAGGCTAAGAGTCGATCTTGGGTCGAGCAGAAATAAAGCGGATGTGGTATTCCCGCGTTCTTCGATGATATAATGGTGAGTGAAAATAATAGCGGAGGTGGTATTCCCGCATTCTTCGACGATATATAAATGGTAAGTAAAATGATTGAATTCATTAGCTGATGAGAGCCCACTTTAGCTCCGTCGGAAAGAGGTTGAATTGCTTGAGCCCAAGGCAGGTGAAAGGGAGTCTTAAGGAGCAGGTAGAAATTGGTTAGCCGTCTGAATTCTCAAAGCAGCCAGGAAGGTTGTGCCGGCCGGCTGGTTAGCATGGTGAAAGCACGTCTGTCACAAGGTCGAGTTTGGCATTGTATTATATGAAGGGAGATAGTCCAACTCCCCGGGGTTTCTATTGTGTGCCGCTTCAGGAAGCGATGTGTTATATTTGTCATTAGTTTTGGAGTGCATTCATTATGTTGTTGTTTATTAATAATCACGGCGCACCGGCAGCCGAAGTATTTATTTGATGCTTCATGTATGTTGACTTGTTTATTTTACCATAATTAACGGAGTTATAGCTCTGGGTGAAGTAATTGTTTTAAAGTTATAAAAACACACATGCCCGTAACCTAGAATAAACCTATTGCCTTCATTATCTGACTCTTGTGAGGAAAGATGATGATTGTACGAATAGACGTGTCCGATTTCCCAAAGAACAAGTTTTGCAAGTTATAAAAATGAGTGCGCAATATTATTGTGATAGAATGGCTGGTTTATTTAAGCCATAGTTATTTGAATTAAGTCTGTTGACAATAACTCTTGGACTTGAAGCAGTGGACTGCAGTAAAATAGACTATTTTCTATTCCTGGTTTCAGCCAGTGTGAAACATTATTTTGCATTTTTTTGATATTGTTGTTTTTCAGTCATTTAAGGGAGTTGATTTTATTTTATTTGTCTGTGGTTGGGAGAAAAGGGAGATGATGTTTTTGTGAAATAAATTATTTTATAATAGGAGTTCTCTGACCTACTGATTTTAAGATAAGCCTCCTGTGATCCTGTGACAATATTCCTAGGATGTTTAGTATAAATTAGAGCCACCCCGAACAGAGCACCACCCGAGTGAGAGTCGGCATCCTAGAAGAACGCGGAAGGGTATAATATATATATATAATTTCCCTCGCTGCGCTTATTATATAGACTAAGTGTAACGCCCCTTAAGTCTAATTTAGTCTAGTTTAGCCTAATTTTAGTTCAGCTTAGCCTGAGCCGACTGGATCTTACCATCCTGTCTGTATCTTTCCTCTTTTCTCCGTGTATTTGTGTGTGTAGCCCGCTATAGGGCGGTGTAGTGTATCAAATCTGTTACAACTGTGACCATGGTCTTTGACGATCTCTGCCGTATCGATGGAGCTCTTTCTCTGAAATTCAAATACATATTTTATGAAATACCCTTGGCCATAAATTTTCTCTCGCACCGCTGTGGCCGGTCAGCCTTGGTTGCTGTGCCGAGCTGTCGCATATATCGCTTTTGTATGGGTCGGCTGGCTCCTGTGCCACCGCCCTTGGTGCGCCTATCGTGCTGACGCCTATTTTCATTCAAATTATTGTTGCTATTATTATCGCTTTATCGGACTTATCCTTGCAACGTCTAGCCGCCAGGTGCCGAACGCTGTGTGTCGCGTTCGCGTTGCATACGCGCGTTTTTGCTATATATTGTCGGACTTACCCTGGTAACGGTTTTTAGTTGCCAGGTGCCGAACGCTTTTATCGCGTTCGCATTGAATGTCGTTCGGACTTACCCTATAAGGTGCCGAAGGCCATATGTCGCGTTCGCGTCGCATATTCGCGTTTACGCGATGTATTGTCGGACTTGCCCTGGTAACGGTTTTTAGTTGCCAGGTGCCGGACGCTCTTATCTTAATTTTAAAAAAAGTTTGACCCAAATTATATTAATTAATACTAAATGAAAAAAATATCCTGTATATACATGCCGAGGTGGACCTTAACCTAATGCCGAAATGTGCTGTAGCTACTGTTTTTCAACAGTGCTTATTAAATTTGCTTAAATCTAAGTTGCCTTTTAAATGGCACTGTAACCTATACGCTAGAATTTTGATGGAGGCTCGTCCAGTCGATTTCTCTTCCGGGGGCCCTTGTGACATCTTACTGGGACCGGAACCCAGTAAGAGCCCGTAGTCCCCTCCGTCTTAATACTAATTGTCGACATCCCCCTCTTAATAATTAGTATAGGCCTGGGCGACTGCGCTGCTTAGGAGCAAACGCCTCGCTCGGATATCCTTTCCGCTGATCTTACACCTGCCTGTGTTGGCATTATTCGCCATTTATCATTTATTTATACTTATTGCTGGGTTTGCCCACAAAACCCCTTTTGGCAGCCCGTTGCATACCTATTTAATATCTCTGGCCGCCCGGTGCGTTACCATTTATGCTCTGGTGACCCGGTGTCATCCATTTATGTGGGCACGGGTCCGAATGATCGCATTCATTCCATATGCATTATGTATTATTCATTTGTTATTATATATTAAATCGTCTTCACCTTGTCTGCCGGGGCAAAGACTTGGCGGATCTAGGATTGGTCCCGCTGAATCCTGAGATCTTGCTTCACTTCCGCGAGAGGAAGACTAACTCCCCGCCATAGGAGCTCTACCTAGGTTACATGCTAACTAGAAGTCTAGTCCTAATGTGGTCGTCTCTAGGTTCGTCTCCTGAGTCTAGTGTGGAGCTGGCTAATTCTCCTACTAGCCGTCAAAAGTCTCCCCTGCAGGTCTGGCTTCGATGACCGTGGCGCATAGTGGGTGTAACTTTCTCCGCCAAAGGGGGCAGGCTAGGCACCCCCTAGGCCTCGACGTTTGCCCGCGCCAAGCCATCGATGCTTCAACCCTTCGTCTGTCAGTCATTCAATTGGGTCAGGCCTCATCATCGCCTTCCCCAGCTCTTTTCTTGTGTCGCGCCTCTGCTCCTTTCGTTCACTTTCTCATCACCATCTAGTGTGGTGTCAGATTCCTTTTTTTAAATAAGTGTTCTTTGGAAATAAGTTTTGTGTTTACCATGTAGTTATGTAAAAATTTTAGTGTTCTGGGGTTGTAGGATCTTCTAAATGCAGTGTCTACTTTAGGCTCGTAAGTGCCCTGTCGGATTTCCAGCGGTAATGCCTGGTAATTTCCTGGAGGCGTTAGTGGGTGTGTAGGGCGTTTGGGTCCCTTGTTATTAGGATCCGGGGGTGTTATTTGCTGAATGGGCTTAAAGCGTGGTAGGAGGGTGTCGTGCATCGTTGGTCTCCATGTTAATGGTGACCGGGAGCCGATGATGCTGCTAGGAGGTCTTTACAGTGAGTGGATGGGGTAGGTTTTTCCCAGGTGTGCAAAATTTTAAAAATGCCATGCAGGTGTAGTAATTTTAAAATCCCTGGTATGGGGATGGGATATTCCATGCATGGGGATGGATATGAGACGTGTCCGCTCTCACTTGAGGATAAAGCATGTGGCAAGGTATGATAAGTCTATGTCCTTTGCATGCGGGATTACTTAATAAAAATACTTGTTAATATAAATGTGGCTTCATCTCTTTACATAGAGATGTGCATTACGCTTGATATTGTTTCCGACTCATCCCTAATATTCAGGTGTAGGCGTTTGGGGCCAAAGTGTAGCGTACCTTAATTTGTTAGACGCATGAAGTCTATCAACCCCGATGTATATTTTGAAATGTAGTCGAGCTGTTTTTATGTGTCTGTATGTTTGTGTTGGATAGTGTTGTAGGTGACAGGTTATGTAGGGAGAGGGGGGCTGGAATGGTAGCCCGTAGTTGGTACCTTGGCCATCCTGGTGGCACTATCCATCTCTGCTCCTGCTGTTCTCTATCTTTCCTTGGGATGTGCGTTGGCGAAGTTTAGATGCCATAAGGCATCTACCAGTCTGTGGAGTGGCTGTGGGTTTGTGATACCCAGTTGTGTAAAAAATGTATGTGTCTGTGGGCACCGCCCTCGGGACGCCCTTTGGAATGTCTAAATGCGGTGACGCTGTGACGTCACGGCCTAACCTGGTCTCCTGTTCATAACGTTCATAACGTTGGGATAGCATTTGATTGTAAGTGTGAATTGTCATAGTCTGATCGCCTATAATGGTTTTTAAAGAGAGAGAAGAAAAAACAAGCAAAGAAGCTATTAGGGGGGGGGGGTTGTTCCCTCATGGACGCTGTCTCTATCCGCTCCTGATTGTTGGGCGCGTGTGGGAAGGGAGTGTCCGTGGCTGTAATTAGCGCGGCTGCGTGTATGAGGTCACTTACCGCTGCCGCATGCAGGCACGTGGGATGTTATCGGATAAGTCTTATCTCGTGTCGCGTGTTTCTTGTTATCGTCCTTGTAGACATGTTCCTAGTGTCAGTGATGGTAGGGCTATGGGATCCTGTATTCCCGAGATTAATACGGCCCACAGTATCTGTGCATTATTGGAAGCGGAACCTATTGCAATGGCGTTCCCATTTCACTGTATGTTATTATTGTTATTGTTATTTGTTCCGGTGTCATCATGTCTGCGCGTCCTTGTCACGTCTGGTTATGAAAAAAATGTCTACCGGCAACAGTGTTGCAATGTGCTGGAATTCGCTTGTTCGCAACTGAGTGTTTTGTTGTATTTGTTTTTGCGTCCTTGTATACAGGAAGTCTCTAATGTTATGTGTGGCGGCTGACGGAACGTGACTTTCGCCACTGTCCGTATGTTGACATTGTTTTACATTCTAGGAGGGCCAATGTGTTAACCTGTCATGTTTTCGCTACCAAGCTTGTGTGGACTTTGCTTCCGCAAAGCCTCTGCTTTGTGTAATTATCTATGATTAGTGTCTAGCAAGTCTATTGCCTATGTTCGGGGTAATCCAAATTTTCCATGATTTTTGGCCGTTGAGATGTGGTGTTACCTGTTTTGTGTGGGCGTTTGTTTGTGAGATTGGCGTCCCCCGTATTTATGTCAAAGAACCTTCCTGTGTTCATGATTGTGTGGCTCAATCGTTTATGTGCGTGTATATGGCACTAGTACAATGCATTTGCCACCTCTAGTGTATGTTTAATGCGTGTACACAGTAATAATATGCCATTCATATAGATATAATTTAAATATTCGCATGCCTATTTTCACTCTTGGCTATACTATATGGGGCACAGTGTCTGTACGGGAGCCTATGTTTTTTTTCTGTAGGGGATGGTGTATGCATGCTGTTTGTGCGATGCTGCCCGTGTAATTGTTTGTTCCCGCGTCCATATTCCTGGTTTAATTTGGACGTACTTGCGTTGCCTTAATTTTGGCCAGGTTCCGTCTAGGTGGGAGTGAATTTTCCCCTGTAAATGTGTCTATTTGGTGTCTAGCCGCGCTGGCTGAGTTTTCTAACTTTCCATGTTGAAAAACCCGTATGTTGTATGTAATTGATCTTTCGTCGGTCACCAATTTTTGTTTTCCACGGCGTCTGATTTTACTGCGTATTCGGACCCACGATCCCGTGTAGCGCTCCGTGTTTTATGTCTGCGTTGTCTGTTGGGATTTTGTGCTTCCCTAGTGTGGCCTGTGATTGTGTTGTCGCGCCGAAAATGCCATTGGCTAGCTTCCTTTTTTGGCACGTTCGTGTCGTGTTTCTGTGCGTGCGCCTATGCCTTAAGCTAATGCTTAGGCTGATGCCTCGGGACCACATTTTTTGTGTTTCATGTACCATGGCGTGTATTGTATGTTTGAGATACGCGTGCGAAAATGTACGTTAGTATGAATATTTTGTGTAATTCGGAACGACCCTCGTATCCTAATTTCGGGAGTTATCCGGCTTTGAAAATAGTGTGAATGATTGTGTATGTTACAACTGGAGTGAAAGTGCTTCCAGCCCGTCAGATACTGAAGGTCGCATGTTCATGTATGTCTTATCGCTGACTAGCGATAGTGTCAAGTTTCAATTGTGTATGAAGTACTTGCTCGCCTAGTCCAGCGGTCCGGTTATCACATGTGTTGAGGCAATGTGCTTGGGTTTTGCTGACACGCTTTTGTATTGTGAGCATACACGGTGTGCCTTTGGCCACTCGCCATATAAAAGACCCTACCTCTGTTCATATATTTTGTCCCCAAATTTTGCGTTATTGTAAGTCTGATGCGAATATATTCCTGTCAGCGTGACTGTCCCTTATCGCTGTATCCTTCAATTGGATGGCTACCCGACCTTGCGCTCCTGGTATTCAGAAGGTCGCGGGTTTGAGACCGTCTTTGTTCAGGATAATCATTCCTGTTGCCTTTTGGGCCTGTGTCTCTGGGACAGTTTTGTCAGTGTTAGGTTCTGTTTCTGTGATAACTGTGTTTACTGTGAGTAGATATAATAGGCCGAAGCTGGCGCAGGGGCTAATGTGCAAGATGGCCGCCGCGCGTAACTCTCTTATGTTATTCTTATGGGAGGGAGAGTCATAGCTGGCGCAGTGGCAAATGTGCAAGATGGCCGCCACGCCCTGAGCCTGTGGATGACGTCACAGGGAGACGTTGACAGTGTTACGTTGCTAACTGGAATATTTATTATTATTATTATTATTATTTTTATTATTATTAGGTAATTATTGATTGATTATGTACAATCAAGACCAGCCTTATATTGTCCCCCTCGTGGTGTAGCGGCTAGCATTCTTGGCTGTTATTGCAGAGGCCTGGGTTCGATTCCTGGCTCTGCCAAGAAATTTGATTTTAGGTTTCAGGACTGGAACGGGGTACACTCAGCCTTGTCAGACAAAACTGACAGGCGCTGGGTTTGATTCCTACCTCAGCCATTTTGGAAGTGTTTTTTTATGTTTTCACACTTTACTCCAGGCTAATGCTGAGATATATCTTAACTGAAGGCCTTGACTGCCTCCTTCCCAGGCCTTATCTGAATTACAAATACACACACTAATACAGCCATGACAATAACACAGGTTATCAGACAGCTTTTACATACACCCCAAGTTCACAGGGCTACATGACGACGATGCCACTAATCCCCATCAAATGAAACAACAACAACTACTTGTCCACCTTGTGGTGTAGTGGTTAGCATTCTTGGCTGTCACCGCTTAGGCCTCGATTTCATTCCTGGCTCTGCTAAGAAATTTAATTTCTGGTTTGAGGGCTGGAATGGGGGTACACTCAGCCTTGTGAGGCATAAGTGTGAAAAAGCGGGTTTGATTCGATTCCTACCTTAACCATTCTGGAAGTGTTTTTTTTTTTTTTTTTGTGATTTCCCACTTTTGCTCTAGGAAAATGCTGTGATTGTTCTTAACTTAAGGCCACGGCCACCTCCTTTCCAATCCTCACCTGAATTATAAATACACACACCAATACAGCCATTTCAACGACGCAGGTTAGCAGACAATATTCAGCACTCACCAAAGTACACGGGGCTAAATGACCATGATGTCCAAGTCTCTCAAATGAAACAAAAGAAAAACAATCAGCTTCCTACCCAAATCCTTCCTCGTTTAAAAGTACACACACAAACATCACAGTGACACAGGTTGTCAGACAACTTGTACACACATCTAAGTACACAGGGGTGATAATACTGTAAACTATAACATAAGAGCACCAACAATAAGGTTGCAGCGGTGGTGCAGCCTTTAAGCTGATAGCTTTTTACTAAGGATTCAATTTTTGGTTAATACACATGTCATAAACAAAAAAAAAATGTTTAAGACCGACCACACTTGTCGCTTTTTCAAATTATTACTTGGATTACAAATACAAAGACAGACTAGGTTCGATTCCTGGTTAATGCATGTGAGATTTTTCAAGTGAAATGCCTTGTACTGTGGTTTGGATTTCACATAGAAAGGAGGTTCCATGGCTCATAAACACAAGATGACGGTTAATTTAAACTATAATCTTTTTTCTTTATTGTTTTCTACCCAGTGGACTTACAACTTGTTCTATAAGGAATTGCATATAGAAAAGTTTAAATTTGAGAATTCCAAGGGATACCTGAGCTGGGCCCAATTTGTTTTATTTTCGTAGACTTTGAAATGTATACTTTAAATCAGGTAATTTCAGTGCATTGCATACGCATTTTTGAATAGTTCAAGAGTGTACAATCAATAATAAAAAGATTTACAGTTTTTCTGACTGTTTTCAGAAACTTAGTAACACAGTAGCCTACAGGTAAGACTCATACAAATAAAGCCTATCTACCACTGCTTTCAAAACTATTATTAAGACTATTGAATAAAAATTTGAAATAATTTTAGTGTGTTGCAAAACATTTCTACTGTATTAAGTCTCAAAACGTGTAAAGTAAATATTAGAAAACTATCATCAATTCTAATAATTTACGCACCTCTTTAAACTTAGTATAGTGTGTTCAGTAACCATACAATATATGAGGTTGACAGTAGGGTTATAATCCTACCACTGCATTCAGTAGGTGTCCTTTAAATATAATGAGGCTGGAGACATCGTACCAGACAATACCATTGCTTTTATTGCTTGACAGAGTAATGACCATTGGCATGTGTAGCTATACCATAAGAATCAATTACTCTTTTATCATCACGAGTACACAAATAAAAGATACTAGTACGTTCTCTCTATATATGGAACCAAGAGAAGAGATAGGTTGGTAGGACACTTAGTAAGACATCTAGGAATAGCAAGCATAGTTATGAAAGGAAGGGTCGAGGACAAGAACTTAAGGGGTAGACCAAGGTTAGAATATGTTAAACAGATTGCCTTGAATGTAAGTTGTGGTAGCTATGTAGAGATGAAACTATTAGCTCAGGACAGTGAGGCCAAGTGCACACACTCTTACAACCATCACAATAGCACAGGTTATTACGGTGTTTTAGCATATTCTAACAGAACACAAGAGATAGGTTGGTTGAACACATACTAAGACACCCATGAATAGCAAGCTTAGTTATGGAAGGAAGTGTTGAGCACAAGGAAGGAAGGAAGGAAGCTTGTAGTTTAACGTGACCGTTAATCTCGCGATCATAAGCCACGGGACCTCAGTTTTACGTGGAATCCGAACCACAGGACACGGCATTTCACATCGAAAATCTCACATGCAGTGACCGGGAATCGAACCCGGTCCGCCTTGGTGAGAGACATACAGCTTGACCGCTGAGCCACCACGCCCCGTTGAGCAGAAGAACTGTAGGGGTTGACCAAGGTTAGAATATGTTAAACTGATTGCATCGGATGTAGGTGTGGTAGCTATGTAGAGATGAAACGATTAGCTCAGGACAGGGGAGGCTTGGAGGCTACATTAGCCCAGTCAAAGACTGAATTTGTATTACATACCTGTACAGATTTTCTGTTATGTATCGATCTCTCTTGGTCAACTCTTGTTCTTTTTAACCCGATGGTATTAGGGTATCTGAGGCCTAGGATATCAACTCTACGACAGCATTTTAGCCTTTTAACCCAATATAATATAACGGTAGATGTTAGTTAACCAGCGCTGGCAACTTACACACCCAAATATACAGGGCTAATAGCTACTGTAAGTACTATACACACGACTGATGCACACGATACTATACTGGGCTAATGACTGAGATGGTTTTTCAAAACCTCAACACACATACATGCAATAACGCGTGATTGATGATTGAATTTTGTTACAAGTTCAAACAATTCACTTGCGAGCGAACACTATATGAGTTGAAAGGAGACTGCTCTTTCAAGCGTGCTGTGAGACCTACAGTAGAAAGATGCAAGTTCGCAGATATTTGATAGCCTACACTGCATTGTGTGTTATCACTGAGGCTGAAGGCTTGGTTCTTGGCTGCTGGAGGTACTTTTATATGCATTTTAATGTCAGAATTCAACCTTGGTTGTCTTAAAAAATTGTTTTTGTGGTTTCCCACTTCTAGTCCAGGCAAAGGTCAGAATGGTTCCTAAATTAAGGCCATTGCTGCCTCCTTCCCAATCCTTACCTGAATAACTAATACATACACTCATACAGCCACCACAATAACACAGATTATCGCATACATTTTACATACACCCAAGTAAAAGGGTCTAAAAGACCACGATGTCTAAACCCTTTAAAACAACAACAGCAACAACAACGTAAAATGAGACCGTAGGAGATAGACTTTCAGAAGAGTCAACCTCGTTGTGTAGTGGCTAGCATTCTTGGTTGTCACCGTGGAGGCCTGGATTTTGATTTTCGGCTTTGCCAAGGAATTTAATTCTTGTTTGAGACCTGGAACGGGGTACACTCAGCTTCGTGAGGCAAAACTGAGAACAAGTGGGTTTGATTCCTACTTCAGACATCCTGGAAGGGTTTTTCCATGGTTTCCCGCTTGTACTTCAGGTGAATACAGGGATGAATCCTAATTTAAGTGTACACATGCATCCTTCCCTGTACGCATCTAATTACAAATACACACACTACTGCAGTTATCACAATAACACAGGCTATCACACAAATCCTATACACCCCAATGTCTAAACCCCTCAAATGAAATGCATATGTACTTCGAATTGGCAGGAGAAAACCTAAAGGAAGTAGGATACTTTTTGCTAGTAAGGAAACAAAATAACTAGTGATGGACGAAGCAAAGAGGATATATTATGAATTGCAGCCAATGGCCATAGCTGGGCATTTTGGATTTAATAACCTATGGCTCCCAACAAGTTCAATTTCAAGTAAGTCCAACTATGGTTACCAAATGTCTCTAACTCTTAGTGGCAAACGTTGGAACTTGATAGAGCGTTTCGACAAAAATATAACTTAAAAATTTTTCTACACCCTACCGATTGCAGTGGTAGGTTCTTTTACGTGGAAACAAATGTATGACATGAATCCACCGGCTTGACTTTTCCTCTGAAGGAAGGCGTACTGAAGGATTTAACGCTCTTAAAAATCCGACGACTTGACTGGGTTTGAACCTGCGATCTTGTGCATAGCAGTTCAGCATGCTATTGACTAAGCCACTGAAGCTGAAGAGGATATAAAACGTAGATTGGTTCAGGCAAGGAAAGCATTTCTACAGAAAAGAAATCTGTTGACATTCAATATAGATTTAGGAATTAGGATATCAGTATTTAAATCCTTTGTCTGGAGTGTGGCTCTCTATGGAAGTGAAACTTAGACTATTGTTGTAGCAGAAAAGAGGAGAATAGGAGCATTTGAAATGTGGTGTTACAGGGGAAGTGATAAAAATCGGATAGATAGAGTAACAAGTGAAGAGGTATTAAGCAGAGTGGGAGAGGAGAGATGTTTCTAGCGACTGCTAATGAATAGAAGGGATAGATAGGTTGGTAGGACACATACTAAGACACCCAGGATTAGCAAGCTTAGTTATGAAATAAAGGGTTAAAGACAAGAACTGTAGGGGTAGACCACGGTAAGAATATTTTAAACAGATTGCCTTGAATGTACTGTAGGTTGTGGTAGCTATGTAGATATAGAACGATTAGCTCAGGACAGCGATAGATAAACAATTGTTTTAAACCAGACAAAAAAGAGAAAAAATAAGAACACAACAAAAATAGCAAAGTCAGTAAAAATACATCATTAGTTTACCTTTCATTATCTCCAACAGTCACTCACTGGTCAAATCGCTTGGAATATCACTCTTTCACATAGTCATTGTAATTTAGCAAAAAAATATAATTAATTTATCAAAATCCTCGTAAAACGTATAAAATTTACAACTCACACACTCAAGCACACGGGGCTGATGACCGAAAATGCGATAAAAATACACTCTGGTTAATAATATTGTAATGTTCGCTAGCAACTAGCTCCACTGACGAGCCAGACTGAGAGAGCTGTGTCAGTTGAAATGTTACGCGGTATGATAAGGCACACATGTTAAAGACTGCTCTTGTAGGAGCCAACTGCATTATGCAAATATATCAATTACTTTGAATGTAATAACTTATTCATTTTCTTGTCGTTTGCTGTATTGTTGCAAAAAGTCTGGTTTTGACTCCCAACTGTGAGGACTAAAATAGAGCACTGTAAGAAATAGGGAGCATGATGGCGTAGTGGTTAAGCAGTTTTACTTTTACTGTGATGACCAGGGTTCGATCCCCGACTCTGCTAATAAATGTAATTCTGGCATGAGGACTGAAACAGGATATATTTAGTTTAAAGGGAAAACCGGGAAGATGTTGATTTGATCCTTACCACCACCATTTCAAAAGACGTATTGTTTAATTTCTACTTTTTACGCCAAGACAATGCTGGGATGGTATATAACTTAAGACAATATTTGTTTTCTTTTTACATTTTTGCCTAGATTTATTTATTTTTTATCCAAACGTAAGATATCCCCACAGGCGTTTACTAGAAAGACCTGCACTCAGCCTCTTAGGAGGTTACATGACAAAACTTTTTGTTTTGTTTTTGCTGTAAGGAAGAGCATTCAGTCATAGAAACCATACACCATATTACATACTAGCAATCCGCCTCAGCGTTTGTCTGGGAACAGTTATTTTAGTAATTGAATGGTGATTGTTGGAAGAAATGAAAATGTAAAATCGCTTAACTTATAGTGGGCGATGTATAAAAGATAGAGATATGCTCTAGCGGACTTTTATTGTAGAACTTTTCATTCTGAACAATTCCTACACTTATAGTATGTATATATTTTTAACTGTTTGCTCAGCGTAAGCTTAAAAAGCTAACGGACGCCAGGCTTTTTTGACTTTTTTTTTACTGAAATCGTTACTGCTTGGCTTTCTTTGATGACAAATAAATAATTTTCAACAGAAACCTTGCTTGAGATATCCTTTCCAGGATGGTGAAAACCTAATCAAAATCCATTCAGTGGTTCTCCAGATTACTTGTAGCATTCAAGAATCGGGGGACTTTGTTTTATACTAAGTAGAGATTACACCCCAAACCCGGTTCACAACCACCTTACAGTGGTGCACTAAACATGATGATGTAACACACTTAAGTACATGAGGGTAATATCTATGATATCTAAATATCATGACGGTTATAACGACTTTGATATTGCAAAACCCTATAATATGATTTATACACACTCAAATACACGGGGCTAATAATTGAGATGTCTCTAAACCTTGACACAATAGTTTACCATGAAGCTATTGGGCCTCATGTTATACATTTTTGACATGTAAAAGAACCTACCACTACAATTGGTAGTGTGTAATCAAATTTGTCAGTTATATTTGATTGGTTACAAATACTTTTTGCCATTGATACTTTCATATTAACTGTGAAGCATAAACTAATTTTTAGTAAAGTTAACTCGGTAATAAGAATAATAGTTTAAAGTGGAATGAAATATGGGAGAAAAAAAAGAATCAAACCCAAGCGGTATACAGCCTTTTCTTTCTATAAAATGCTCTGTTTTAGCTGTTAGAGCTGGTAATCCAGTTAAGAACTCACGTGCCGCACCCTGTCAACGTTTGCAACGTGTTGATATGCCTATAAATCTTTTGGATCATGCTTGCAAAGAACAAGACATTTCTTATTACCATAGTGAACTTTAATTAAGGCGTGTTGCTAATAAAGTATTAATTTAAGAGCTAAACAACGTTTGACAGCCTGTGATGCGTTGATAGGGAAATGTTGGCTTCTCTGATTTTGATTAACGGTATAAAAGGAAAGTTAATGATGAATATACATGGATATTTTAATTAAAGATACACAACAATATTTTTATTACCAGTAATTACATTTTTACAATAGGTACACACACAGAATACAGCATTTTTGTTTATGATAGTTTATTATAGTTTTTAAACATATCACTTGACGTTGACCCATTACACAATAATACCAGCATTACGAAGTTCATTTTCTATTTCTAATAGCTCTTTCTCATAACCAATATGGCCAGCCTGTTTACGGTCATGAAGGAGCTGTAGGCGTTCGACTAATATATTAGGATCGTTCCAATAGGTATTATTGATGAATGGTTTCCCACGGCGAGCAATGACTGATGTTTTTAAAAACTGGGGAAGCCGCAATGGTTTTACAGACGAAAAACCCTCATCCACTTCATTTTCATCATCATCATCATTATCATTATCATCATAAGCAACATCACTATCATTATAATCACCATTTTCATCCTCAACATTACTAAAACTATCTAATTCCTCTTGTTTGTCTTTCTCAGGGTCCTCGTGTAGAGTCTGCGTTGCTGTTGATAATGTTATGGTTTTTTTAAACGTTGAACTATTTTGAACAGCAATATTGTGTTCTCGAACTTGCTTTTCAGCATTTTCATGATTGTTTGTAAACTGCAACTGTGGATCTTTTGGAGCACTACATTGATGAACACTCACACCTTAAACCTTTCCATTTATACTTTTCAGGTCACCGCGACACCCTTTTGACCTCTCTTTTGAGCATCGCCGGAATATTATTCCATGTACATTCTGGCGATTATAATTATAAGAGTAGCCTTTATAGAGTGCACGTTGGCTACCCTTGTGGGTTGTAGTAAGTTCCATAGTAGTAACTGACCTGTCAGTATGATGTTCACACTATAAAGGTTACAACTGTTCTGGTAATGGAGTGACGATATTCTTGCTAAGGGTTCTCTAATATACTCTAGTCAAGAGTTACAGCTGTTTACTGCTTATGACAAAGTGCTACACTGGTCTGTGAGACGGTTTTTTTCGATGTGAACACTATAAGAGGCAGTAGTCAACTGATTGTATTCTTGCTAAGGGTCCTCTTATATAGCCTAATCAAGGCTAACAAGTGCTTATGTGTGGGCTTTTTATGTTGGCTTTTTTGTATTGGTTTTTATATTGGCTTTCTTGTTGGCTTTTTGTTTTGACTTTTTATGTTGGCTATTGTATTGGGTTTTATGTTGGCTTTTGTTGGCTTTTGGTGTGGGCTTTTTATGTTGGATTTTTATGATAGCTTTTTATGTTGGATGTTTATGTAGGCTTTTTATTTTGGCCTTTTGTGTTGGCCTTTTATGTTGGTTTTGGTCGGCTTTTTGTTGGCTTTTTGTCGGCTCTTTGTTGTTTTTTTTTGTTGGCTTTTGTTGTCTTTTTGTTGGCTTTTGTTCAACGTTTAAAAAAACCATAACATTATCAAAAGCAACGCAGACTCTACACGGGGACCCTGAGAAAGAAAAACAAGAGGAATTAGATAGTTTTAGTAATGTTGAGGATGAAAATGGTGATTATAATGATAGTGATGTTGCTTATGATGATAATGATAATGATGATGATGATGATGAAAATGAAGTGGATGAGGGTTTTTCGTCTGTAAAACCATTGCAGCTTCCCCAGTTTTTGAAAACATCAGTCATTGCTCGCCGTGGGAAACCATTCATCAATAATACCTATTGGAACGATCCTAATATATTATTCGAACGCCTACAGCTCCTTCATGACCGTAAACAGGCTGGCCATATTGGTTATGAGAAAGAGCTATTAGAAAAAGAAAATGAACTTCGTAATGCTGGTATTGCCTCCGTGGCTTAGGCGGCAGCACGCCGGCCTCTCACCGCTGAGTCCGTGGTTCAAATCCCGGTCACTCCATGTGAGATCTGTGCTGGACAGAACGGAGGCAGACAGGTTTTTCTCCGGGTACTCCGGTTTTCCCTGTCAAAATTTCATTCCAGCAACACTCTCCACTATCATTTCATTTCATCTATCATTCATTTAATCATTGCCCCAGAGGAGTGCGTCAGGCCTCGGCAGCCGGCACAGTTCATATCCTCGCCGCTAGATAGGGGCTTCATTCATTCCATTCCTGACCTGGTCGGAGACTGGAAGCAGGCTGTGGATTTTCATTTCAATGCTGGTATTATTGTGTAATGGGTCAACATCAAGTGATATGTTTAAAAACTATAATGAACAATCATAAACAAAAATGCTGTATTCTGTGTGTGTACCTATTGTAAAAATGTAATTACTGGTAATAAAAATATTGTTGTGTATCTTTATTTAAAATGTCCATGTATATTCATCATTAACTTTCCTTTTATACCTTTAATCAAAATCAGAGAAGCCAACATTTCCCTATCAACGCATCACTGGCTGTCAAACGTTGTTTAGCTCTTAAATTAATACTTTATTAGCAACACGCCTTAATTAAGGTTAACTATGGTAATAAGAAATGTCTTGTTCTTTGCAAGCATGATCCAAAAGATTTATAGGCACATCAACACGTTGCAAACGTTGATAGGTTGCGGCACGTGAGTTCTTAACTGGATTACCAGCTCTAACAGCTAAAACAGAGCATTTTATAGAAAGAAAAGGCTGTATACCGCTTGGGTTTGATTCTTTTTTTTTCTCCCATATTTCATTCCACTTTAAACTATTATTCTTATTACCGTGTTAACTTTACTAAAAATTAGTTTATGCTTTACAGTTAATATGAAAGTATCAATGGCAAAAAGTATTTGTAACCAATCAAATATAACTGACAAATTTGATTACACACTACCAATTGTAGTGGTAGGTTCTTTTACATGTCAAAAATGTATAACATGAGGCCCAATAGCTTCATGGTAAACTATTGTGTCAAGGTTTAGAGACATCTCAATTATTAGCCCCGTGTATTTGAGTGTGTATAAATCATATTATAGGGTTTTGCAATATCAAAGTCGTTATAACCGTCATGATATTTAGATATCATAGCTATTACCCTCATGTACTTAAGTGTGTTACATCATCATGTTTAGTGCACCACTGTAAGGTGGTTGTGAACCGGGTTTGGGGTGTAATCTCTACTTAGTATAAAACAAAGTCCCCCGATTCTTGAATGCTACAAGTAATCTGGAGAACCACTGAATGGATTTTGATTAGGTTTTCACCATCCTGGAAAGGATATCTCAAGCAAGGTTTCTGTTGAAAATTATTTATTTGTCATCAAAGAAAGCCAAACAGTAACGATTTCAGTAAAAAAAAGTCAAAAAAGCCTGGCGTCCGTTAGCTCTTTAAGCTTACGCTTAGCAAACAGTTAAAAATATATACATACTATAAGTGTAGGAATTGTTCAGAATGAAAAGTTCTACAATAAAAGTCCGCTAGAGCATATCTCTATCTTTTATACATCGCCCACTATAAGTTAAGCGATTTTACATTTTCATTTCTTCCAAACAATCACCATTCAATTACTAAAATAACTGTTCCCAGACAAACGCTGAGGCGGATTGCTAGTATGTAATATGGTGTATGGTTTCTATGACTGAATGCTCTTCCTTACAGCAAAAACAAAACAAAAAGTTTTGTCATGTAACCTCCTAAGAGGCTGAGTGCAGGTCTTTCTAGTAAACGCCTGTGGGGCTATCTTACGTTTGGATAAAAAATAAATAAATCTTGGCAAAAATGTAGAAAGAAAACAAAAATTGTCTTACGTTAGATACCATCCCAGCATTGTCTTGGCGTAAAAAGTTGAAATTATACAATACCTCTTTTGAAATGGTGGTGGTAAGTATCAAAACAACATCTTCCCGGTTTTGCCTTTAAACTAAATGTATCCTGTTTCAGTCCTCATGCCAGAATTACATATCTTAGCAGAGTCGGGGATCGAACCCTGGTCATCACAGTAAAAGTAAAACTGCTTAACCACTACGCCATCATGCTCCCTATTTCTTACAGTGCTCTGTTTTAGTCCTCACAGTTGGGAGTCAAAACCAGACTTTTTGCAACAATACAGCAAACGACAAGAAAATGAATAAGTTATTACATTCAAAGTAATTGAAATATTTGCATAATGCAGTTGGCTCCTACAAGAGCAGTCTTTAACATGTGTGCCTTATCATACCGCGTAACATTTCAACTGACACAGCTCTCTCAGTCTGGCTCGTCAGTGGAGCTAGTTGCTAGCGAACATTACAATATTATTAACCAGAGTGTATTTTTATCGCATTTTCGGTCATTAGCCCCGTGTGCTTGAGTGTGTGAGTTGTAAATTTTATACGTTTTACGAGGATTTTGATAAATTAATTATATTTTTTTGCTAAATTATAATGACTATGTGAAGGAGTGATATTCCAAGCGATTTGACCAGTGAGTGACTGTTGGAGATAATGAAAGGTAAACTAATGATGTATTTTTACTGACTTTGCTATTTTTGTTGTGTTCTTATTTTTTCTCTTTTTTGTCTGATTTAAAACAATTGTTTATCTATCGCTGTCCTGAGCTAATCGTTCTATATCTGCATAGCTACCACAACCTACAGTACATTCAAGGCAATCTGTTTAAAATATTCTTACCGTGGTCTACCCCTACATTTCTTGTCTTTAACCCTTTATTTCATAACTAAGCTTGCTAATCCTGGGTGTCTTAGTATGTGTCCTACCAACCTATCTATCCCTTCTCTTCATTAGCAGTCGCTAGAAACATCTCTCCTCTCCCACTCTGCTTAATACCTCTTCACTTGTTACTCTATCTATCCGATTTTTATCACTTCCCTTGTAACACCACATTTCAAATGCTCCTATTCTCCTCTTTTCTGCTACAACAATAGTCTAAGTTTCACTTCCATAGAGAGCCACACTCCAGACAAAGGATTTAAATACTGATATCCTAATTCCTAAATCTATATTGAATGTCAACAGATTTCTTTTCTGTAGAAATGCTTTCCTTGCCTGAACCAATCTACATTTTATATCCTCTTCAGCTTCAGTGGCTTAGTCAATAGTATGCTGAACTGCTATGCACAAGATCGCAGGTTCAAACCCAGTCAAGTCGTCGGATTTTTAAGAGCGTTAAATCCTTCAGTACGCCTTCCTTCAGAGGAAAAGTCAAGCCGGTGGATTCATGTCATACATTTGTTTCCACGTAAAAGAACCTACCACTGCAATCGGTAGGGTGTAGAAAAATGTGTAAGTTATATTTTTGTCGGAACGCTCTATCATGTTCCAACGTTTGCCACTAAGAGTTAGTGACATTTGGTAACCATAGTTGGACCTACTTGAAATTGAACTTGTTGGGAGCCCTAGTTATTAAATCCGAAATGCCCAGCTATGGCCATCGGCTGCAATTCATAATATATCCTCTTTGCTTCGTTCATCACTAGTTATTTTGTTTCCTTACTAGCAAAAAGTATCCTACTTCCTTTAGGTTTTCACCTGCCAATTCGAAGTACATATGCATTTCATTTGAGGGGTTTAGACATTGTGGTGTATGGGATTT